>CM034302.1:91542965-92742965 GCA_019925795.1 Dendrobium chrysotoxum | reverse complement strand
AAACCTTCTGTAATAACCTATGAGTCCTAGAAACCCCCTCAGCTCCTTCAGATTTTTAAGTACTGGCCACTTTAACATGGCCTCGATTTTAGACTAAACTGCTGCCACTCCTTTTGATACAACGTGGCCCAAGTACTCTACACTGGCCTGTGCAAAGCAACACTTCTTCAAGTTGGCCCTCAACTGGTGCTCCTGCAGCACTTCTAACACCTTTTTTAGATACTCCCAATGTTCTTCTTCTGTCCTGCTGTAGACTAGAATGTCGTCAAAGAATACTAGTACAAATCGTCGAAGATAAGGTTTGAAAACCTTATTCATCAGTGCCTGGAAAGTGGCTGGAGCATTGGTGAGGCCAAAAGGCATCACCAGGAACTCATAGTGTCCCTCATGAGTTAGAAAAGCAGTTTTAGGCACATCCTCCTTCTTCATTCAGATCTGATGGTATCCTGATTTTAAATCTATCTTGCTGAAGATCACTGTTCCACTCAATTCATTCAACAGCTCATCAATAACAGGGATAGGAAACTTATTCGGTACAGTTTCCTTGTTGAGTGCCCTATAGTCCACACAGAATCGCCAGCTGCCGTCTTTTTTCTTCACCAATAGCACTAGACTAGAGAAAGGAGTGACGCTCAGTCTGATGATGCTTGTCTCTAGCATCTCTCTAATCAGCTTTTCAATTTCATCTTTCTGAAACTGAGGGTAGCGATAAGGTCGTACGCTGATGGGTGATACTCCCTCCCTCAGAATGATGGCATGTTCCTGCTCCCTCTGCGATGGCAACCCCTGAGGCGGCTAAAAAACCTCTCGGAACTGCTGAATCAACGGCTGTACAGAGAGGGGTATGTCCCCTCCTTCCAATCTAGCTTCCTCCAAACTGTGCAGCTCCACCAAGTATCCTCCGCCTATCAACTGTATATCCCTCACCAGAGTTTTAAGAGAAACCATGGATTTAGATAGCCCTGCATCTCCCTTAATCACCATCTTCCTTCCATCAACCATCAACTCCATCGTGAGTGCTCCCTAATTCACTTTGGTGTCTCTCAAAGTCTGCAGCCATTTCATCCCCACGATGACATCTGTACTCCCAAGTTCCAGGGGAAAAAATCTTCCCTCACCTGAATCCCCTAGATGGTCAGTAGCACTCCTCTGCAAATCCCCTGGCCTTTCTCCAGCTTCCCCGTAACTACCGGTAATCTCACTCTCAATTTGTCGATGACCTGAGTGGAAATAAATTTGTGGGTGGCCCCACTATCAATCAGCACCACTACTGCCCTGTCCTCTATCTCCCCCGTCACTTTCATGGTATGATTCGTAGTGAATCCGACCACTGAGTTCAGGGCAACCTCAGCTAGATCCAAATGCAACTTCTCTTCGTACTCCCCCACAATCCCACTCTCTCCTCCCTCTTCAGTTTCCTCGTCATCACAGACGGTAAGAACCTGAAGAGTTCGGTCCTTACACCTATGCCCTGGCATGTACTTCTCATCACACCTAAAACACAACCCCTTTGCCCTCTACCCTGTACCTCCTTTTCAGTCAACTTCTTAAGATTTCCCTCGGGCCCTCATCCTCCAAACTTCTCTTTTGGTACTTCTCGTGAACCTGCCGGTACAGCTCCTGTAGGAGCTAGAAAGGTGTCGTCATCCTGTAGGATCCCCCAGAGCTACTACCTCGAGCCCCCCTCTCCAGATGCTTCTGGTCCTCGACCAGCTGTGCCAACTCCATGGCCTCCCCTAGGTCGTGCGGTCTCATCACCCTAACAGCTGCTCTGATTTTGGGTTTGAGCCCCTTCATGAAGTTCCCCTCGAGCACGGTCTCAGAAAAGCGATCCAGCCTGCTAGCTAGGTACTCAAATCGATCACGGAACTCTACCACTATCCCCTCCTGTGTCAGGGCAAAGAACTGCTCGTAGAAGTCTCCTCCCCTACTGGTTCGGAAATGCTCTAACAGACAGTCCTTGAACTCCCTCCAGCTTCGAATGGGTCGCCTCATGTCTCGCCACTGGTACCACGCCAGTGCCTTCCCTTCCAAGCACTGTCCTGCCGCTGTCAGTTTCTCCTCCTCCGTCAGCCCGTTGATGGCAAAATATCGCTCCACCTTGTAAATCCAACCATGGCCATCCTCGCCCTCAAAGATGGGCATCTTCAGTTTCCTCACCTTGGGATCTCCTCCGTATCCCCGGTATCCTCCAAATCCTCCCGTTCCTCGAAGAAGAGGTGCTCCCCAAGTGTCCCGATCGTCCCTCCGGCGATTGTATCTGAACCCTTCATCATATTCCCCTCTTCTCCCTTCAAAATCAGCACCCATGCGGTGAATCTCTTTCCTTCTTCCAACAAAATCAGCACCCCTTCTGTCGTATCCCATGCTCATCTCTTCTCTAGAAAGCGGTTCTAGAGGCGGCATGTCGTCCTCCCCCTCAAGGATCTCCACCTCTAGATTTTTCCTCCCCCGAGACGGGTTCGGATTTCCTCCTATGCCATGGCCATCGGTGGTCTCTCTTACTTCCAATGTCGTCGGATTTGTCTTCATCTCCATTAATTTCTTCAACATCTCCTCCACAACGGTGAACTTCCCTTCCAACCTTTCATTGTTGGAGGTGATTTGATTTTGAAAATCAAAAAAATTTCCCTCTAAATCTAATTTCAATTGTCCGATTTCGCCTTCCAAGACTTTAACATTCTTCCCGGCCATCTTTCCTTCACGAATCACAAGGATTTTTCTTCCGGATGCCCAAAAACTTGCTGAAATTTCAGGATTTCAGCCGCCGATGGTCCCAAGACGATGCTCTGATACCAATTTGATAGGGAATACTTGAGTTCGCAAGCAATCCAAGAGGAAATACTTGAGTTCGCAAGCAACGCTAACCCAATTGATCAAAAACAGTAAAAATACACCACAAAATCTGAAAGAAAATCACTATAAAGGATAGATTGCGATCTAGGAAATAAAGCAAACAAAGCTCAAAGCAAGATACAAGAGATCCTCAATTCGAGAGGAGAATCGTCTCTCCCAATTCTCTAGACAAGAGAGTCTAGAGCCAAGCCTCCAAGAAACCCTAATTCCCAATCAATCAAAAAACATAAACATTGCCTAATCCCCTCCTCCCCTTTAATACAAAAGATTTCTTAATTTAATTTCCCTCCCAAGCCCTAGCCACCCACTCCTCTTTAATTTGAAATTGTTTTGACTAATGGGGCCCACCCAATTGGGCGGACAAGGAGGAGGAGGCGAACTGGTTCCGCCTCCTGTAAAAGGGCGCCGGCTGGGCCGGTTCACTTGGAACCGGCGTAACAAGTTTATATCTTAATACAGATTCATTATTTTTTTTTATGTATTACTGATTGAATGAACTAATGTTGTTCGTTACAGCTCACATTAGCTAGAGTGATTTATACTCAAATTTGCTTTTTTGCACTCTTAGCCATTTTTACCTATTGCATATTTAGAGTTCAATGCATCTAATATATATAAATAATAAGCTGGTTTAAGTTAGTATTTGTCTAACAAAATCATTTCATTTGTTTCAAACTGTGTTTATATACCATTTAATAGAACATTATGATCAACTCTTTTGAACATATATTTAAAACCCGTAAGGACAACATATGCTGACAAATTACATGCAAAACGTGTTAAAGGATAAAAAACACTCCATATTCTATTCCCAAATATGCATGTCCTAATGAATCAACAAATTTATGCGAACTTTATTGTCAAATATAATAGGTTATGGAAGAAAATAGCAAGCGTATGGTTTCCTTTTATCTTTTATAACATTTGTGTTTATGTTTTGCTTCTAATAATGCAATGTGGTAGAAATCTTGCTCTTTTATTTTCTCAATTATAATATATTTATATTTATATTATCTACATGTTAAGCATTATGTCATTTTGACCTATAGATAGGAAAACAAAAATAATGTGGTCCACCTTCGAGTTGAGATATCAAAAGCATGTTAATCTACTGTGATATATGTATAAGAGAAATTGAGTTGAGTGATAAACCTACCACGCATTTTAATAAGAAGGGTTGAACGAACCTCATGAAAAATGTTAATTCTTGTACTAAAAGAACATATGATCGCACATAGCTCAAGAATAAATGGCTGAACTTAGAGATCATATTGCAATACAATTATACAATTCTAGTATGTAGTACATTTACATTAGCAAAGTTAGCTAAATTCAAATATATAAGAAAATGTGTTATTATTTTTTTAGTTTCATTATTGTTGATGAAGGATGTTCTGATTCTAATATTTATTTATATATTTCAGGTGTGCTTGTGAATTATGATGCTCAACATGTGCAAATTCATGCAAAGTATCCTAATGCCCTAATTTCCATCCATGATGTTCATTGTTTCTTATTGCATTATAGTAGGCTTATCAATTATTAAATTCAAAGAATTGGAGAGGGAAAAAGACTTCTTTTTATCACACAATTATCCCTATTTATAGATCTATATAAGATATCTTAATAACGAAACAAATAACTGCGGAATCATACATAATTTCCCTGATATAATCCTTCCTAAATCAGCCACCCGAATATGGAAGGAGATCGGCATGATCCACGTGAGCCTCCCACGGATCCCCATCCTGACCATAGGATCAAGAGCCAAGGGACAGCTGTGATTTAACAAAGATCAGTGTGATCCATAGGAGCCTCCCACGGATTCTCATCCTGGTCATGGGATCAAGTGTCAAGGGATGGCTGGGATTTAACACTCTCCCTCAAGTTGGGGAATATAGATCTGTCATTCCCAGCTTGGTAATTAATCCCTAAAAGTATAATTATCAAATCCCTTTGTGCACCATACAGTCCTCCATTTGGTCAAAACATTGGGAGAAATTAGCTTCAGACATTACAGTGATAAAGGATAGCAATGAAGGCTATATTAAGCAAGGCAGCAATGAAGGCTGCATTGGTTATAGATAGGATAACAACCACAAGAGAAGTCTGGCAATGAAGGCACGATAGTACGAAAAAATATGTTTCTAGGGTTACGGCAAGCTTTAAAGATAGCAGCAAAATAACACGTCTCAAGCGGCTTAGCACTTGGCATGTAAATCTCCTCTCGTCCAATTGAGCCAACCTTCATCCTAATGCAAATCAGTCGTCCAACTCCACCCGAACACTCCTATTCGATCGACCCCATACACACATGCAAGGTCTCTGATCCCTCTGGTCTAATCACAGGAAGGAGTGCAGGTCTTGCACTCTTGCTTGTCCTTGAACTCTCAGCTCTTTCCATACGCACGCAAGAGGAGGTCCTCTCTCAACTTCTATCACTTCTGCTCAGTCGACTCTGGACGTATCACGCGAAAGGAGCCCTCCTGCTAGACCTCTCATCGATTTTGGACGCACGAAGGAAACAAAAGAACCAATATTCCTTAGAATTCTAACAATGAAGGCTGGTGGAAGGATCAGAATTCCTGAGAATTTCAGTAATGAAGATAAGTGGTAGAAACTTATATTCCTCAGAATTCCAGTAATGAAGGCTGGTGGTGAGAACCTATATTCCTCAAAATTTTAGCAATAAAAGCTGATGGTGAAAACATGTATTCCTTAGAATTTCAATAATGAAGGCCGATGGTGGGAACCTGGAGAACGAACAAGCACCAACTCCTTCAGGGTAGCGTACTTCACCATTGACTCCCTACTTGAGAAAGTAGCGTACTTCACCATCTGCATGCTCACCAACTCTTCGATCACCGTAAGCATGCACTGGACTGTAGCAGTGAACTGCCTTACCACCAAGAAGGCCATCTTCTTTCCCACCTCACGCATCGTCTGGGCAACTCCACGTATCAGGAGCATTCCATTGGTGAGCTTCGAATCCAGCGAACCTACTTCAATCCAAATCCGCTAGGTAAGGTTCTTAATAACGATTCTGTAAGCGACAGCGAAGAAGGTGAGAACATGAGTTACGAAGTGACGTTAGTCCAATTTGAGGGATTGATCCCAATGGTGGAGATCTTGGGAGAGGTCGACTTCTTTTAATATCCAGAAGGAGGCTTCGACCTTCTTATACATCTCCAAGATCTGAGGGTGGCTGATCAGGAATGTGAAATCCCTTAAGTAAAAAGAAGCTAAACTCTTAAACATTGATGCGGCTTTTGGTGTAATAGTTGAAATTTCATTAAGAAACTCCGCAGTTAAGCGTGCTCATCCCGAAAAAATCTTGGGATGGGATACCTCCTGGGAAGTTACACCAACAAGACAAAACTGTGAGGCCCTTAGGCCAAAACAGATAATATCTCGATAGTTAAGAGTTTGAGCTGTTACAAATAGTATCAAAGCAATACAAAAGCGGAAAGATTGAAACTAAGTGTCATACAAGACAAAGTGCTATGCCATAGGGGTCATCTCTTGAACCCTGTATGGGATAATGTGATACTTGGCAGGAGTCACCACTTGAACTTATAGTGGTCACCTCTAGAATTCTATATGCCAAGTGGATGATTCTGGGATTAATATACTGACGAGGATGTCAATTACTTAAGTGGGGGAGATTATGAAACCCCTTAAGTAAAAAAAAATTAAACTCTTAAACATAGAGGTGCCTTTTGGGATAATGATTGGAATTTTATTATGAAACTCCATAGTTAAGCATGCTCATCCCGAAGAAATCCTGAAATGAGTGACCTCCTAGAAAGTTACACCAACATGACAAAACTATGAGACCTTTAGGCCAACACAGACAATATCAAGATAATTAAAAGTTTGAGTTGTTATAGGGAGCATGCAGAAGCGATCAGGATTTAGGGCAAGAAGGGGCTCTTCAAGTGGAGGATTTGATGGCGTGTACAGTAGTTTTCAATTGCTCATTCCTTGCTCGGTTTGGCTCCAACACAAGCAGGAGGGCCGATCATCCCCGCTCAGGCACACAAGCACGCAGTTCCTACTCGCTCCCTCTCTTGATCCTCTTCTTCACTCGGTTCGGCCCCCAGATAGGCATGCACGAGAGACGCACGTAGAAGACCGCAAAGGGAAGCCCTCTTATTTACTCGACTGCCCTAGAGAATACAAGAACCAGCTCTCCCTCTCTCATGCTCTCGTTTTTGAAGAAGACCCTAATGCCTTGCTCTGATACCATGTTAAATTCAGAGAATTGGAGAGGAAAAAAGGCTTCTTTTTATTACACAAAACTATTCCTATTTATAGATTTATACAAGATATCTTAATAAAGAAATAAATAACTACATAATCATACATAATTGCACTAATATAATCCTTCCTAAATCAACCACCAGAAGATAGAAGGAGATCGGCATGATCCAGGTGAACCTCCCACGGATCCCCATCCTGGCTATAGGATCAAGATCCAAGAGATAGCTGAGATTTAACAAAGATCGGTGTGATCCAGGTGAGCCTCCCATGGATTCCCATCTTGGTCGTGGGATCAAGTGTCAAGGGAAGACTGGGATTTAACATTAATGCTTATAAGAAAACCATTAGCTCATGTGAAACTAAGCAAATTTCTTCTAATTATGGCTTGGCTTTCTGACACCAAAAAGAACCCGTATTATACATCTAGACCTCCAAAGCATTTTTTTATAATAATCTTAAGTGTGGAATATCTAATCTTTGCACCTGTATGGACTATTAAAGGCTCCACTTTTTTTATCAAATAACATAGATTCATATATTCGATTATCCCCATGATAAGTCTATTTACTGTTTTGGATGAAAGTTAACTAAGATTTAAATCGGTTTTTATTTTATTTTTTGTTATTTTGGAGAAATTGTATATGTTAAATATTGATATATTATTTATAATTTTAAATGATTCAAAATTTTCTTTTTTTAAATATCCGGATATGATATTTCATATGAGAGTTTTTTAAAAAAAAAATATATTTGGAAATGTCTTTTGGAATTTTAAAAAATAATTAACACATAATTAATTTTAATAAAAGGACAACTTAGTCTTGTATTTCTAAAACACTAAAGCTGATAACACAATCAAACATTTTATATATGTTTTTAGGTTTGCATAAGCATGCCAAAAGCAATCTAACCAAACAACCACCAATTTATTTAAACGTCATTTTCTAAAACTCCATTTTCTTAACAACTGCTTTTAAACCAACTTCTGCAAAAGGAATAGAGCAACCAAACAAGGCCTATCTTAACATAGGTCATATCTAATATATCTACTCTCCTAACCATATCATCAGAAGGCCAATGTTTTATGTGACCAAACCATCTAAGGAGACAATCTCTAATGTTATATGCTGTTGGAGCTATCAACCTTTTCATGTATATACTCGTTTCATATTTTATCTCCAAGTGTAAAACTACTCTTCCACCTGAGCATCCTCATCTCTACAACACTACACTTAATTTTATGCTTATCTTTGAATGACCAACATTCTGAGCCATAAAGCATTGTAGGTCTCACCAATATCTTAGGGTTAGTCTACTTCAATAAATGTCCAAAAAAGCTTACAACACAAAAATCAACTTCCAGCAAACACATTGGACTCTCAAACTTCCTTTCACTACTATAGCTTCTTTAGTTGTTATTATGTTGCATATAACAATGTTCCAGTTGTCTTACAATTGACAGAGGTACACAGAAAGACGGTTCCTGAAGAAGTTTTAAGCAACAAGAAAATGGGCCACATACTAATTTAGATAATACATGAAAATCAAATCAGCTTAGTACGATATGTTTTTTTTTTCATCTACATTCACTGACAATCAAAACGTCCAATTAAATAAAAATACTCAAATTCAAAAATTGAAATGAAATAAATAAACAGTGTCATGACCGCAAGAAAGACATCAAGTAAGCTATTCAGTTATAAACAGAAAATGAAGCAGAAAATTTATGATTGTTGATTAAGAGGATATTGTATATATATGATGAAAATAATCAATGCAATAAATTCATACACAAATCTTAAGAACAGAGAACTAGTTATCACCTTTAAACAATAATGCGTAGAAATTGTCTACAAATTCGTCCTACTAACCGGACAGTATATGTTCTCATGCCTACTAACTTGGCAGTTTCATGAAAAAGAGTTATCTTGCAGCATCAAGCATAAGGGTAGGCTGTCTAACTGTAAGTATTTTTCTTCAGGGGAGTCAGTTCAAAATTCAAAGGATAACTACCAAAGCACATGGCACAATAAATTGAAAAGCTGACATCTTTCTTTAATAATAAAAGCCACAAACATTTGCATGGAAAACACCCTAATAAGGACACGAATGTTTATTCTATTCAAGAAAATAGAGGAAAAGATAAGTTACATAGAAAACAATAAATCTTGCATCAAAACAGAGCGGACCTTGAGCTTGGCCCTCTCACGAATCAGCGTGAGAGAAGCGTCAATTACTCGATTCTGCCCTTTCTCGATCAACCCAGCCGAGATAGTAGCAGAGCTTAGCTTACTGAGGTGATGCAACCACTTCGTTCCATGACTCATCTCTGCGGCTTTAGAGACCCCAGCAGTTCTCGGAAGCTTTAGGATTTATGCAGGATTTATGCTAAATCCTGCCAAACAGGATTTAGGGAACTGTTAAATCTCACAGCGAGTTAAATCCTCCGCTTCCCTCTTATTAGCGTAAATCCCGGATTTACTAAATCCGGGATTTCGGCGGCTTTACGGGATTTGGACGAAGAAGCGCGCGAAGGGAAGAAAGATGGCTACCTTCGCAACAAGCAAGCTCCCGTCGTCGTCGTGACTTCCGATCCAACAGAAGAACGGCAAGGAGGTGTACCTTCGATCCGACAGGAAGGAACGTCGTCGAAGGAGCGAAGAAGAAGTTGTTTAGCAACTCGTTCAAAACTACCTCTCACGCCCAGCAGGCGAAGTCGAAGAGCAACCAACAGCCGTAGTTGCTTTTGCAACTTGCAATCGCATTCTATGGCATAATTTAGCGATGACAAAGCAGTGTAGTTCTTATAGGGAATAACGTCGAAGAATTGATTAGGGTAAAACAATCATTCCCCTAATGAAAAAAATTAGGGTACAGAGGAGAAAGATGACGGAAAAAAATTCCTCTATCGTTTGCGAAATTTTGTAGGGATTAGAATCTTGGCACATGCTGATTAGGCGAAAACTTTTGACGTGGACTTCATTACGTCTCTAATTTTTTTATTCAAAAGAATGTCATTATTATTATTCAAAAGAAAATTAATGATCTAACTACGAACAAAGTTCTTCAATCAAATAATTATATCAAATAAAGAAAATCTACTTTTCATTTTAATTTATACATTTTAAAATGTTTCATAAATCAGTTTAAATTTAAGATTTTTATAACAAAAAAAAAAACAAAAAAACTAAATCATGCTATAGATGAAAGTGTGCAATGGGGGAGCTAGGGGGAAAGTCCAGACGGGAAGAATCTGTCCGGACATATGAGTATACATACTATTTGTACACGGTGTATACACTCATAATTCAGATTGTTCTTCCCGTCCGGACTCTGCACAGAATAATTTCTCCCTTCCATGGCTCGCTTTTGCGGCTTTAGAGACCTCAGCAATTCTATATAATAAAACAAAAATGGAAAATTTAAAGTTTTGTTTGGGACGATTTTCTTACTGCTTTCTAAAATAGTTTTTAGTAAAAAAAATTTAGTTCAAAAAATTTTTGGACTAGAAAGCCACTTTAGAAAGTAATAAGAAAACAGTCCCAAATGAAGCCTCTTTTGGGATAGTTTTCTTAATACTTTCTAAAACAATTTTTTAATTAAAAATTATTTTAGAAAGCAATAAGAAAGCTGTCCCAAACGAAACTTATAATTACCAACAACAGTTACTTCAAGAAGAAATATATTATTCAGTGGCAAACGAACATGAACTATTGACTAGCCATAATTTTTAGCTTAAATGGTGCGAGAATTGTCTTCAAACAAAATTGAATATCAACTGTCTATTAATCGCCCAATGCTTATCAAATATCTAAAAAACTAAGTATCACTCGAATCATTTGAATTAGAAAAATGAGATATGAAAAATTTGTATTGGTTGCCTCTCGTATGAAAAGAAACTGTCTGTAGAGAAAAACAAATGAACAAAGCTTACAAATTATTGCTACGGTTTTCCATCAAAATAATGGTTAAGATGTGAACCAATGAAGAATACAATAGATATTTTGCAGCTTGTGACCTTCCTAATGAAGAATGTATTTATGTTCTAACCAAGCTAAGCCAAGCCACCAACGGCCACAGCCTTGCAGAAAGAGCAAATTTTCAGGCTATTTTGCACAGCTAGTGGATATTGTGAGAATAAAATTTTAAATTTTTTTGGATTGAATTCATTGAGTTACATGTGAGAATAGAGAAGATCAGCGAACGAATGAGGGTTCTTCAAGGTCTTGTTCCAAGTTGCAATTATCCAAGTGTCAAGTTATGTCACTTGAGTTTCTAACCATACAACTTATGGCTTAATTTCGGTCTGTATCACAATAAATCATATAAAAGTTCACCCAAAATTAAATCTTTATAGAGCACTCTCATTATAGAACAAAAATAAGCATCACAACATAACTAAAAGTATTAGACAAAGCAAACTAATGGGCTATTGTCAATAACTCTAGAAAATTCATCTCGTCAAGTGAACTTGGTAGCGGGAGTTGATCTCAACAAGGTTAATCACCTTGAGTTTTTTCTATGTTATTCTATATAATCGTGAGCCAAATTGTTTACGGTTTGGCACGATTCAACATTGACTCAATCTAAATATGACTTACTACTTGAAAAGATGTTTGTCGGCCTAAGATTTTTGGGAATTTGGGTATTCTTGATAACAATTCTTTATATTTTGCTTTTGGTTGTTTCTTATATGACGTATATTAAATAGTACTAGCCTTTTGTCTGGATTGGTTAAATATAAATTTATTTTTATTTGGAAGCCACCTCTGTAAAAGGTTTCTGTTTTTTTGGAAATTTATTTGTTCTACTACAAGAAGCATTAAAAGCAAAATTTCTTTCATGATTTATCCTAAATGCTCACTTTCTTCCTATTGGGATCCTTGATGTGGGGGTAGAGCATTACAGGAGATATTTGATTTTAATACTTGCTCCTCTCTCAAACCTGCTTCTATGAGTGATTTGTTTATTGCTGGCTGTTGGAATTTGTTAACCTTTTTTCATACAACAGTTTCTTTAGTTGTTTCTTCTACTCCCATCTCTAATTAGATTAACTCATGTGTCTCTTGGGTAAAGGTGAACAATCCACCTTTTAAGATGTTTTATAATGCTTTTTATGATGGTTTAACTAAGGTGGAATTGTGTTCTTTTATTTGTCACAAATAATTTGCTATGCAATTTTTTTATTTTGCTTAGATGACTCTGTCAAAAGGTTTAAAAATGAAGGATATTCTTTGTAAAAGGAATTTGAATGTGCCTCTTACTTGTATTTTTTGTGCTAAAGCCGAGAAAAATCATAATCATCTCTTCTTTGAGTGTGACTACTCCATTATTTCTGAGTTGGTGCAAGGTTTGAAACACTTTATGCTTAGGCTAAATCTTCTTCAGTATTTGATTTTATTTTGGTTTCTAATAAGAAGGATTCAAAAAATTTATTTTTTCTTATAACTTACTACACTATTTATTTCTTGTGGAGAGAAAGAAATTGTCACAATTCAACCCGGTCAGGATAGGCCTTATCGTGTTGAGCTATGACAGACAAATCCTAAGATCTAATTTTGAAATATTTCTAATTTTCTTCTTATATTCATTTTAAATAAACTACAGACTACATAGCTACTAAAACATTCAATTACTAAAAAAAATGCATCCACAAAATTGTTTTCTTTCATTAAAATATATCTACACTACAGTGCATGGCTACATATAGAAGCTACAAAGCTGAATAATAAACTACATATAAACTCAGATCTGATCATAAACTGCTAATCAACAATCTCCTTCTCCTTCTCAAATCCTGAAAATCAGAAGCAAAATCACAATGAGTTACAACAGCCCAGTAGGCCACACAAGCCTATCTAAAATTTTAAATTAATTTATTAAATATTTTGTTGAATATTTAAAAGTAATTAAATGTAGTCTAATAGATCATTGTACTGAGAAATATATTAAGAGCATAGCAGTTATTCAATTATTTAAATAACATTATTGAGTAGATAAATAAATTGCAATTCATATCATAGAGCAGTTCATATCATATTTTTCAGACTCAAATAGAATCTCAAAGGATTTTGGCCTCTTATGACTCCCTTTTGTGCTTATAGCACCAGGAATGTCCTTAGGCATCAAAACATGGCTTATAGCCACCAAATTATGTCTTATAGGCACACAAAAATTTTTAAACACAGACAAAATCTCAAAGGATTTTGGTCGCTTATCTCTCTCCAGCAGATATAATTTAATCATTTATGTACATTTTCATCACATAGTAGCAGTTAATGCATATTTGAGCACATGTCTGAATTGTAAAGCTTTCTATAATATTAAATAATAGAAAATCCTACTAAGCAAAAATGCACATTTTTAATAAATAATCAAATTATCAGGGATTGTGCAAAATAATGTTTTAAAACTTTTATCGTGATATAGCACTATTTTTTAGAATCCAAATAATTTTCTATTCAAAAAAAACCCAACAAATTTCAAAACCCCCGTTGTAAATTTTCTAAAAAATATTTAAAATGTGCATAATATTAATCTCTATAACACATAAAAAGCTACACGGTGAAAATTTTATCAGTGCAAAGTTATCCACAATTTTTGTTAATGGAAATATAAATTTAATCAAAAAATTTGGTAAAAATTGTATATTTTTTAAAATTAAGATAGGAGTAGTGTGACCTACCTCGAGATGAACATATTTTTCAATTGGGCCGACGAACAAAAATTGCTAGAAGTAGCCAAAAACCAAAAATTTTCTCTCTCTCTCCTCTTTTTTTCCTTAATTCTCCTTACAAGCTCTTAGTTGGTTCTCTAATTTGGGAAAACAGAAATTAAAATACAATAATATCTATGCTATGACGAAGACGATTTGTTATTTGAAAGTATAATGACTCCTGAAATAATTTTTAATTATTGCAGATCAAAAGAGCTCTTTTAAAATTTAAGGGTTATAACATAAATAATAGAAGATTTGTTGAAAATTGTGCAGTAACTGTTGGTTGGCTAATTAAAAATGCTATTCTAGCAAAGATTGTTTTATGAAAATCCTATCATGCTATTAAGCACTTTGGTTATTTAATTTATTGATTTGGAATGGTTGGCCTTACCGTTGTTCTCTACTTTGGTCTTTACTTTCTTCTGAATCTCTTCTCTTGATCGGATTTGTGAAATTTTGGTCTCTTTTGTGGAAGGTTTTTTATTGAAGCATGTGCAGATGTCTATTTGTTGCTTTCTAAGGTCTTGGAAATTAGAGGATTGGCTTTGAAGGTATGAGGATAGTTGTGGTTTGATGCTGGCATCTTTACATTTTTTTGGATTTGTTATTTTGGTTAACTCTGTAAAATTTTTTGCTCTCGTTCGTAGAAGAATTTGTATTGAAACTAGGCAGATGTCTATTTGTTGGATTTTAAAAACTTCCATATACGAGGTTTTGCTTTGGAGGTGCTAGATTGATTGCAGTTTTCTGCTGGCGTCTTCTCTTTTTTCTGGATCCATTCTTTTGTTGGATGGCTTGAGCAGAAGTTTATTAAGTGGGTGGCTGGGATTATGGACTATAATGAATTGGTTTAATTTGATTATGTCCCTTGGAAGGTTGGCCCGACAACAAGTATATATCTTTGGATGGTCGTTTTCAACAACCAAGGGACTTGTCCCTTTTGCAATCAAATTTGTCCATTGATAAGTTGGCTCGGCTGCTAGAAGTAGTTTTGGGTAGTCATTTCTAGCTCCTCAAAGGACTTAGCCCTCTTCAGAGTTTTATTACTGATGCTTCGAATGAGTTTATTACCATTCTGAGTCCCTTAGTTTTGGAGTTTATATTTGTCTGTCCATTGTATTTAGGTGTCTTTTTTTAGGCTTGTTGCTTATTTCTGGTTCAGAAATTGTATGGTTATTCTAATTTTTCTTACCCTTTCTATTGTAATCTTTCTCATATAATTTTATGCATTCATTAAAATTTAACTACATATACAAAGTTGTGTATAAGCATTCATACCTACAATAGATGCCTTTCAATCCGATTCCGAGTTGACTTCATCAAATTCTTTGGTCAAAGAATTTTTTAATTAGTATTAATTAATGTTAATATTAATTAATACTAATTATAAACATTAATAATCAATGTAATTATTATTTTTTAACTAAACTAGAAAAATCCGGTCAAGTCTGCGGTTTCGTGAGTATTTGACTGTGGGCAACGTCAATCAAGCAAAGTTTGGTCGTATGTTCGCCTAATTCAGCCTACGCTTTCCCATTCAATATTACTTGGAAAAAATGTTTTCTTTGTAAATTATCATCTTAATACTTTCTTATGAGAAAACGTGTTAGTTCTTTGATCAAATATTAAGCTATTTTGATCTGAAATATATTAAATTCAGTTCAATTCCAATTTAAGTCCAGCTTAATTCCTTCTTCTTTTTTAAAGAAATAAATATATTATAAATATTTTTTTTATTTTCTTAATGATGTGAAGATCTAAATCTACATAGATAATGAGAGAAGTTTTTAGTGCTACAAAGATTAGATCTAGAAAACTAAATAGTGAACCCTAAAAATCAGAATGAGCCTTAATTCAAGGGATTTGGTGAATCCAACTTAACCCATTTACGAATTCATTGATTTAAATTTAAATTTAAATCAAAATGAGTTATTAATTCTTTTCTTTTTATTGACCAACAAAGAAAAGTAATAACTAATTCGCTAAATACGTCTGGGATTAGATGAGAATCACGCTCATCCGAATCTCCCTGTAGCCCCATAAATAATATTGCTCAATCAATAATTGAAGAATACTATCCAATAAAAATACAAAACTATATATATGTTCTGGATAAATATCCTAATTAATGTTTACTTAAAATAAATCTTAAAACTATAATTGTTGCGTCCTGGAGTATTCACGGCAGTGGAGAGATATATAGTTTAGCGTCTTAGTTTTGTACGAAAATCCAGTACACAGACAGATAAAAGATTGGGGTGTAACATTTATAAGAGACACCAGAGTTTTAACGTAGAAACTCCTAAAAAGGGGGAAAACGTCACAGGGGCTTGCCCAGTTTAAATGAATCAACTAGTGTTTGTAGTTGATTGCAAATGAGGTACTTCTTTGGGGGGAAGGCCTTGGCCCGATGTAGCAAATATACATCATATAGTGCATTACATGGTGGGAGTTCGAAGAATCAGCATTGACATGTTCGTTTGATCGGCTGGATCATAGTTGGCGAGCGATGTAGGTCAGAAGGATTGTAATCGGGCGACGATGGTCGGAAGGATAGTAGTAAGGCGACAAAGGTCGAAACGACCACAATCAAGTGATGGTGGTCGGAAGGACCGTGGTTGGCAGGCGACAGAGGTCAGAAAGACCGTATTCGGGTGATGGTGGATGAAGAAACCGCAGTCTGTGGGCGACGGAAGTCGAAAAGATTATAGTAGGGTGACGGTGGTCAGAAGGACCGTAGTTAGAGGGCGACAAAGGTCGGAAAGGCTGTAATCAGATGACAGTAGTCAGAAGGACTGTGGTTGGCAACGACGGTCGGTGAGACCGTAGTTTGAAGATGTTGGTAGGAGAGACCATAATCAACTGGCAACGGAGGACGGAAAGAGCGTAATCTAATGACAGTGGTCAGAAGAACCGTCATCGATTGATGACGAAGGTCGGAAAGACCTTATCAGGTGACAATGGACATAAGGGCCATAGCCAACGGACGACGGAGGTTAAAAAGATCGCAATCGGGTGACGATGGTCGGGGGAGACCATGGTCTGGAGATGTTGGTTGGAGAGACAGTAGTCTATGGCGATAAAGGTCGAAAAGACTGAAATCAAATGGCAGTGGTCAGAAGGATCGTAGTCGACGTGCGACAGAGGTCAGAAAGATCGTAGTCGGGTGATGGTGGTCGAAAGGACTGTAGTCGATGGGTGACGGAGGTCAGAAAGATCGTAATCAGATGATAGTGGTCAGAATGATCGTTGTCGACGGGCGACAGAGGTTGTAAAGACTGTAATTGGGTGACGTTGGTCGGAAGGACTGTAGTTGGCGAGCGACGAGGTCGGAAAGACCGTAGTAGGGTAACGGTAGTCAGAAGGACCATAGTCGATGGACGACGGAGGTCAAAAATATTGTAATCAGATGATAGTGGTCAGAAGGACCATAGTCGACAGATGATGGAGGTTAGAAAGATCGTAGTCAGGTGACGGTGGTCAAAAAAACCGCAGTCGGCGAGCGATAGAGGTCGGAAAGATCGTAGACTGGTGATGGTGGTTGGAAGGACCGTAGTTGGGTGACCACAGTCAAGGAGGCCGTAGTCGATGGGTGATGGAGATTGGAAAGACCATATTCGGTTGACAATGGTCGGAAGCACCGTAGTGGGGTGATGGTTGGTAGTCGGGCATAAGTCCGGCGAAGGATGGTGGCCGGGGAAAAGTCCGGAGATGGTAGGTGGACGGGCATAAGTCTAAAGATGGAAGGTGGTTGGGAAGAAGTCCGACAACGGCCAATGATGGCTGGTGGCCGGGCAGTGCAAGTTTGAGAAAACAAAAGAGATCCTTCATTTTTCATCTCTTTCTTCTCCCCTTCATGTGAAGAATGAGGGGCTATTTATAGATTTTTAGAAATGGCATGGCCAGTAAATAAGGAGAAGATCTAGGGAGAGTTGTGAGTGTTTTCAATAGACGGTCAATATCAACTCCCTTAATTGAGGACCGTTTATCAAACATTTGAGTGCTAAAATGTTGTCAAAATTCAACAATCTTAGGCTCGTTGGATTCGTCTCGTCGAGTCGCTTGATTCGACTATAAGCATATCATATTTGGATGTTATTTGGTTATCTAATTTATGCTTTGAACTCTCTAAATTGGTTTCAAACCCTTTCTTTGGGCCCATTTGGGCTCGGATTACATCGAATTTGGTGTTGTAGGGTTCCCTTTTCGAGACGTTCAGTTCGACTATAAGTTTGTTAAAATCGGAGTTCATATAGCTCCATATTTAATTTTGGAAATTTCCATTTAGAATTTGCCTCAAGATTCGTGCCTGAGCTAAAAAAATTAATGATATATCAATAGTATTTATTTTGGAATGAAGTATAATATGCATAAAAAATTAATGAAATTTTATATTACATTTATTTCAAAATAAAATTCAATAATTTTGGAATTTTTTTAAATAAAAAATTTATTAGAAACTTTTAATGTATTTTTATAATAAAAAGTAAATAATTAAAATACAATCATAATTTATCTTCTTAAAATAAGAAACAAATATGATTATCAGGCTATTTGCTTTGCGAAAAAAAATAATGCATTATAAAAAAATATAGTATATTTGAAATATTTGAAGTTATTTGGATGAGTATAAAAAAAATGCAATAAAATCTTTTTTTAAATGTAATATAATGTAAAATGATGATGATAATCGATAGTGGTTCATGACAAAGGTGCAGGTGGCCAGCAGAGGCGAACGATCATGACGAGCAGGGTGGTTGATGTCCGGCAATAGGTGGTGGGAAGGATCGAACAAAAAACCCTAGTAGGTTAATTCTATTAAGCATTATTACATAAGTATTTTTATTTCTATTAAGAAACCCTTTATTTGATCATCCTCTTGATGCTTCTAACCTAAATCAACGTCCACGTGATCAGTCACGTGTCCTCCCTCCCCTGCTATTTAAACGCACCGCCCATAAACAAGATCAATCCAGAAAAAGCAAAAGAAAATGGAAAACCCTAGTAGGTTGATTCTCCTCTTCTTCGTCCTCATCCCCTGCTTCTTCGGCCTCACCTTTTCCGCTCCGGCCGAGGTCATCCATTCTTCCTGCAAAGTAACCCAATACCCCACTCTCTGCGAAAAATACCTCTCCGTCTACCCTCCAGCCGTTCAGCGCAGCCCCCGCCAGTTAGCTAAGGCTGCACTGAACGTAACGGCGAATCGCGCTTTGGCTGTTTCAAACTTCATTAAAAGAATGTCGGCGAGTGGAAAGGATCCAGCAGAACGCAAATCGCACGCCGGCGGAGCCGTGCGCGATTGCTTGGAGACGCTTAACGACAGCGTCGACCGGCTGAGGCGATCGGTGACGGAGATGGAGCGTATGGGGCGGTATGGGAGCAGATCGTTTAAATGGCATCTAAGCAATGCGCAGACTTGGGTGAGCGCTGCGCTTACAGATCAGAACACTTGTCTTGACAGTTTATTGCAGGATAAATCAGCAGCCGGCGTGCGGGTGCCGATCCAACGGCAGATCGTGGCAGTTTCGCAACTTACGAGTAATGCACTCGCACTTGTCAACAGGCTTGATTCGCATAACTGATGCAGAGTTTGCGTTAATGACTGGTTATTCGGTTTCAGTGCTGGTAAGCTGTGTAAATTGTTACTTGGGAGTGTTTTGGGTTGTTGATGGTGTTTATTATGTGTTGAGTGATTATCTGTTGGAGAATCGATATGTGCTTTCGGTTTGGTGGATGGGTAGTTGTTAATGAATGAATGCTAGGCTTGTAAGCTTGTTATTGTGATGTATTTGGATTATTCTGAACTTCGTATGGTCTTTCGCAATTCGCGCTACTGGAATGATGTTGATGGGTTGCTTTTTTGGAAACAAAATTTAGTTTTTTTTTTTCTTTGGAAAATTGACAGTTTAGCTTAAATCAAGTACAGTAAAGTGAATAAATAAGATAATCGTAGCAAATCTAAAATCCACAGGGATCAGTCCACAACAGATTAAATTTATATAGCAACCCAAAATAAACCCAACCTCGGATGAAATTACAACAGAAGAGAAAGTCCTCTGAACAAAACAATGGGAGTGGGGAGGAACAAGTGGAGTGCGAGAGAAAGAGGGCATCAACAGCCTGGAATACGATGATGAGATAATCGACAAATGGATGGGAGGCCACAGAGCAGAAGGAAACCAATTGAGCATTGGATCCGAATAATTTGCAACGATACAGGCAGCAGAGCAACAAAAGAAAAAAAATTATGACAGTATGCCTTTAATAATCAGCATAAATTTTAAAATTTTAAATTTATTTAATGATGAATATAATTCATAGCATAAAATAAATTTAAAATTTTAATCCTATTTTAATAAAAAAATTAATCAGAATAGTCTTACTTAATCATTTCTCATGAGAAAAAAAATCCAAGATCATATAAGCAGTATGAGCGATTTAATAAAAGGGCAGAGTTTATGGGATCTCCTAAATTTTTAATACATTTGTATACATAATAGATATATATTAATAAGTTATAATTCTTTGATTCTTTTAATTAAAAATTAATTTATATTTTTTTAAACAATAAAATTAATTTATATGATCATATTAAAAAAATATTGTCGTTCAGCTATCAATTGACAATAGGAATATTAATATTATTAATGAGGAAAGATATCAGGATGAACTAATGATGATGGAATGGATAAGACTATCAATGGTCATTGGAATCACATACAAGGGACAACAAATTGAGGATCCAAATGAAAACTAATTATAAAAATTACAAGATCAAATGGTCAAATCTATGTCCATTCAATCTCCCAGTGAATTATTTAAAAAAAATATCAAAAACAAAATGAGGGCTAACGGGAGGTGCACCGAGCAAAGAAGAAGAAATGGCAGAGGAAGTAAATGAGGGCTTATGGGAGGAGCAACAACCATCATTTTAATAACATGCAATTATATAGCTGAGTAAGAAATCTAGTCACAAAGCGAAGCGGGAACAATTCTTATAAAGAAACTCACATAACTTAGTAAGAAATTATGGGAGGCGTGCCGAGCGGAGAGGAAGAAACGGCAGATGAAGTCACAAATAGTGTTGGGAGGAGTTTCGTCGGTCTGAGGCTTGTAGCCATTCGCATGAACTTGCCAACGAAGAAGGAACGTCGATCGGAAAGGAAGGAATGGGAGCAAGTCGCAGGAGCTTAGTCCGAAGTTCGAATGAAATGAGGTCTTACAGGATTGGCAAAGTAGTTTAGTTTTTTTTTTTTTTTTTTTGTGATCTGGACCGCGTGATCATAATCCAACGGCTCGGATTTCCTATGCTTAAACCACCCGATTTTGGAAAACCGACGCTAGTTCTTTGTTCGCCGGTTTGACTACCAATTTGAGTGGTTCTTGAGTGGTCCTATAATAAGAAGCTTTTCTAGGATGAACTATCTCTTTATATTATTAAAAGCTTTTTATAGTAATCTTAGCACAAATTTGAAGTCCTTGATATATCCTTATTCCTTAACTAATATATTATTATCAAAACCATCTTGCCTTGATGAAATCAACATAAGTTGGGTGATTAAGTAGGGACATAATAAATTTAAATTCATCACTAAGACTTTTTGCAATAAATTTATAGAAGTAGATATAAAAAGGGATAAGCTTGAAGTCACCAATCATAAAAGTATAAAATCTCTTGGAATTAAAGATAATGATAGTAGTTTTAGGAGTCTTATGCATTTTGGATAGACGTAGTTTTTTATTGTAGAAGAGATCTTCTTTAATGCCCCATGGTCTAATTTTGAAAGAATTGTTTATTTATCTATTAATTAATTGACCAGAGCTACTGATACATCAGTTTATGGAATTAATGGAAGTAACTATAAATCATATTCATCAAAATACATATTTAATTTCATTCTTTTCCCAAAATTCATATACAATAGACAGAAGGTCACTCAATACATCAGTTTATCATTCTAAACTCTTGACTACAAAAGAATAAATCAAAATAAAGAAAATAAAAGAAAACATGAGAAACCCTAATCTATCTCACTCCACTCGATCCTTTCTCCTTTCTGAAAACATACAAAATTACAAAATGAGCTAACAACTGAGTAGATTATTAGAACTTACAACTGCAATCAATGCAAAATAGTGAAAATAATATGCATATAATTATTCAATCAACATTGATCAGTATGAATATATAACTATAAAAGCAGGATGTTGTCAATGTAAACAATGTCATATTGTATTATATCATATGAGTAATAAGATTAGAAATAAAATCAGCACAACTGTACATCTTATAATAAATAATTAATAATTATGAAAAGGACTAGTAGGTTATATGATTCCTGTACCTGTTACACACACACACACACACACACACACACACACACACTTGCCTTTATCATATGCATGTCATAAAATATTTATGCTATGAATGTATATCATGTTCTTATCAAATGCATTATTCTACGTATCAGTCTTATTAATTATATCTGTCTTATATGTAGTATCATATGTGTATGCATATTTATAATATCAATTTTATATGCAATGAGTATAATGTATGTCATATTTTCATGTGAATCACATGCCCTTATATTGATATCATCAATCATATCAATGATTTATATCAGTCATATCCTGTATCATATTGTATCACATATTAAACTTATCATATACTAATGTCATATGCATATATAAACTGCAATATAAGCAAGATTAAACATCTAACTACATGTAGTATTTTTTTGTATCCACTTTTGTAGGCCAACCTTATAGGAATCAGTCTGTCATATCAATCATGTTTCTAGAAATCAATCTTATATCATATATCACAAGTCATCATTCAAGTGGCTTTCATGTAATAAATCACAAGTCTTATATGTAGTGTCGTATGTGTATGCATATTTTATAATATCAATATTATATGCAATGAGTATAATGTATGTCATATATTTATGTGAATCATATGCCCTTATATTAATATCATCAGTCATATCAATTATTTATATCAGTCATGTCCTATATCATATCGTGTCACATATGAAACTTATCATGTATGCTAATGTCATATGCATATATAAACTACAATATAAGCAATATAAGCAAGATTAAATATCTAGCTACATTTAGTATTTTTTCGTATCTAGCTCTGTAGGCTAACCTTACAGGAATTAGTCTTTCATATCAGTCGTGTTTCTAGAATCAACCACATATCACATATCACTAGTCATCAATAAGGTGGCTTTCATGTAATAAATCATCAATTCTTATTTATTAGTGTATCATATCAATTAGTCTCTTTAAATCTCTATTTATATATCAGTTAGGATTACACCACAAATATTATTATTTAAAAGAAAGTTTGTTAGCCCACCCTTCTATATAGGATAAGATATTTCTAGCCAATATGAATCAATCAATCAATTTCAATAAGCCTTTCTTGCTTTTAAACATATTTCAGATCATATACAGCATGGAAGCAATACCATGTACACTTAATGCAATTATCAATATATCTATTAGTATGCCTGTAATATGCCTATAATACCAAACTGTATAAAGTACAAAATAAACAATAAGCATATGCATGTCGTGTATTCCATGTCTAAATGCAATACATTACTTTCTGATTATTTTATAATTAGTATTATAATACTCGTTTCATTTAAAAGGACATATAAGCAAAATCACCTAGTAAAATTATAATATTAACCAGTCAAAATTTTCAAAATGATGATATCTATCACATATCAAAAGTTACACGTTAAAAAATATACTAGAACGAGATATATTGCATTTTAATCAGATTTAAGAGTGATGAAATCCAAGAAATCAAAATTACTGAAAATAGAATATGTTTTGGGTTACCTATCACGATTAGATCACTTTTTTCAATTGGAGCGACAGATGAAAATGACCCAGAACAAACTTTCTCTCTCTCCCTCTCTCTCTCGTACTCCTCTCTCCCCCTTTCTCTTATGCTTTCTCTTCTGGCCAAGCAAGAAATGAGAGAGGGATGGCTAGGTGAGGCTTAAATGAAATATATTTAGATATTTTATTATTTTAAAAATTACTATTTTAACCTAGTACAATGATGCTCGCTTTCTAGTGCAAGTGTGCTCCCAAGGAATCCTCTAGATTCCTCAAAAATATCCTCACATCGAGAGCTCAATGTCAGGGCGCTGCTAACATCGACTCGGCGGCACCATAGTGCTCACAGAGAAAATTTTAAGCATAGGAATTTGGCTATCACACCTTTTACCCCATAATGTTCCAAGTCACTAAAGAAAAATCACTCATTTCTAGTGGATTTTTCAGGCAAAAATTTTAGGTTTTTTGGTGAATTTTTATTTTTATTTTTATGGAATAAAATATGTTGGTAAAACGTGCATAGGAATATGAAATCTGCCTGGTTTTTTTCATTGGTAATATTTTTTTGAGATTTCTGATGGATTTACGATGGATTTTTTCATGAAAAAGTTCACCACATCCAGCAACGGATCAGAGAAAATTACAACCGAAAATTTTTTGGTAGCATTACCGGCAGATAATCAGCTGGAAAGTACCAGCTAAAATTATGCCTATAAATCACCAAAACTCCTGTCGAAAATATCTGGCTGTTTTCCCATTGGTCTTTCTTCGATTGACTCTTATCGAGAGTTTCCGACAAAAGTTATGCTGGAAATCTATAACATGCTAAAGAAAATAATAGACCTTCTTTGTTTCACTGAAATAATTAACACAGTACATGCTATAACAATTTATACAAATATATTCCAAGGCACATTCCATCTTACTACAATAATACTAATAATAACATAGTTCAAATCATTTGAAACATAAATAAGACTATCAAAGGTAATCGCTATAAAAAAAATATGTTCAATTCAACAACATAAATGTCACAACTATGTCATCCTTACAAATTAAAAAAAAAAGTCTCCAAAAAACATTAACAGCTTAAAGAAAATACTGATAATATTTTTCAATACATGTGAAAAAACTATTCTAATCATCTTCAGACTCTTCGCTCCCCTCAAGCTTAGGATCAGGCTGTTGACCCTTCTTTTTTAGATTTTGGCTTAGGTATGATCACATCTCTGCATGCATCTCAATCTGTTGTGTCATTATGTTAGTATGTATTTTTCTTATCTACTTTATCTCCTTCATAAGAGCATCCACCCTCTGACTAATGATATACTCAACTCCACTATCTTCAAATGATGTAGAGGCAGGTGGATTTATCTCATATGTATAGGCTTGGGAACCTAATCCATACACCCTCCTTTTTTGCCTCTCTTGAACAGTCTGGGAACACATCTGATACTCAGAGTACTGCGCCAATCATGAAGATGAAACCTCAGCTGCAGAACCTTGACTCTCCCTAATTCATAGAAAATCATCTTATGAGAGATTAAATCCATGAAAATCTATTTCTATCTGCATATTATTTATGATCACTATTAAAAAATGGATACTCACATAAGCATTCTTCGCCTTCTCATCAAACCACTATTAGTAAACTTGCCATTGATGTGTCTGAAAGTTCGAAAGGGATGTTAAGCCCTTGTGAACTAGTCCCGAGGCTAACCAAGAGGGGGGTGAATTAGTTATTTTAAAAATTCGTGGACAAACAACGATTTAGAAAAATTCTTTTTGAATGTTTTATAACAATTACAGTTTCACGATGATTTGCATATGTTCAACAATGACTAAAGAATAATAATCACAATCATACAATCATCAACAGAAAAGTAAGTGAAGAAAATAATTAGAAAGAACACATAAGATTTTATAGTAGTTCGGTCAATTTGACCTACGTCCACTCCCTGGAGCCTCCCCTCCGGGTATTGCACTAACACTAAGTGACTCTCCTTTTGCTCCCACAACAAGGCGGAGAAGCCTGCAAACCTCCTTTCCACCAACCAGGTGAGGCAGAGAACCTGAACTCCTTTCGCTTCCTCCTGAAGCAGGTAGAGAACCCGGACTCCTTTTGCTTCCTCCTGAAGCAGATAGAGAACCTCGATCTTCTTCCGGATGATCCTCCCACAGAAAATACTGACAAGACAAGAGACGACAACCGGAGAAGATGACTCAGATCCTTGCTTGGAGTAACCTTTGTGAATCCCTCACAAACTCCCCCTCACAAGATCCTCTCTCTCTCTCTCCCAAGCTTTCTCTCTCTCTCTCTTTAAGTTTTCTCAGGAAAGGACAGTGGCAAAAAAATTTTCTTGTTGGAACAAAAAAATCTTAAATAGGAGGGCTAAAAAATTATCCTAAATTTCAACTGATCGGCAAATATCGTCCAGCACGATCGACGGATCATCCTGTACGATCAGTGTAAAATCTCATATATCAGCCTAGACGATTTGGTTTCTCTAGACGATTAGAAGAAAAAATTTATTCAGATCGTCCGGTATGATTCTGTGATCATCCGAGACGATTAGTGTAAATCAGGAATTTCGTCCAGAGGATCGTGTGGGTCATCCAGGGACACTGATGCTGGACGATCTCAAAATGACTAAATCGTCCGGGATGATATATATAATATCCTGTGCGATTAGTTCAAAACAGACAAAATCGTCCTGAAGATCGTGCGGGTTGTCCTGCACAAAATATTCTGTACGATTGAAAATGACTTGATCGTCCGGGACGATATCTCTATTATCCCATACGATTAGTTCAAACTTGGGTATATCGTCCAGAAGATCGTGTGGGTCGTCCAGGTGAAAAGCTCTGGGCGGTCAGGATTTTGCATGTATCGTCCTGTACGATATCATGATCATCCAGGATGATATAATCGTATCAATCTAACATTTATTACTTTACTTAATCTCCAGACTAATTTAGGCATAATTATAAAGGATTGTCTGAGACAATACACGTATCATCCAGGACGATCAGACCAAATCCCTAAAAATAAAAACTTGCCTAACTTGATCTGGCGGCTAAGAATTTCTGATTTGAGAATATCGTCATGTACAATATATGTATCATCCAGGATGATCTACTTAATCAAACCGACTAAGTATGGTCACCCTAATTAGGGTTTCTATTTTTATTAGATCGTCTAGGACGATATGAATATCGTCCAGGATGATATGAATAAAATTTGAAAATAAAAACTCTAACTCACTAAAACTCTCCCCCTGAGTGTGTGTATGCAAGGTTATTTAGCTAGAGGATTAATTACATTACATTTGACTCAAGAAAGGGAAAAATTATAATTAAACACACGCGGACCTAGTCTTGAGTTGGCTTGAATTGCATTTGATCTTTTGTACCTGAAATGTTAGCAAATAAAAGCAGAACATAGAAATATTTATTATCATCAAAATTATAATCCCTAAATCCAAATTTGTAACAATCTCCCCCTTTTTAATGATGACAAATATTTACTTAGTAGTTTTAAATAAAACAAACAGGAGTAATTAACACACATACGATAAAGGATTTTTTATTTCAAATTTTACTAAACATCGACACTAAATACAATCAAGAAAACAACTACAACAAAAAAATAGTAAAAAAAACTACTAGTAACTCAAAAACTAAAATCTCTCCCTTTTTTATGATGACAAATATTTACTTAGTAGTTTCAAATGAAGCAGACAGGAGTAATTAATGCACATACGAGAAAGAATTTTTCATTTCAAATTTTACTAAACATCGACACTAAATACAATCAAGAAAATAACTACAACACAAAAATAGAAAAAGAAACTACTAGTAACTCAAAAACCAACTCCCCCTTTTGACATCATAAAAAGGAGGAGGAGCAGACAAAAACACACAAAACAAAAAGAAAGAAAAAATGAGATAAATAAAAATAGAAATGAGAAAACAAAAAACAAAAATAACCCTTTTTTAATAAATCGATCAGCTCCAATAAGTCAAAATTTTCCCTTGATTTTTATCCAAAAACCAATAAGAAGTAGATCGACAATGCTGAAATCCAGAAAAGTTAGAAAATCGACTTTCGTAACTCCTACCTCGGACACCTTACAGGTTAAAATTCCTTTCAAATAAAAGTCTAATTTAGAAGAAAAAAAAATAGATTCGAAAAGAGATCCTTTCAAGCCTCGTTCCAAAAAAATATCTGATATAATAGTATTACAAAGTAAGGAATCAGAAATTATAATTTTTCATCTCAAGCTTTTAAAAATATTAAGTGGTGCATGGATTTCTCTAAAACATTTAAACTACTGAAGGGAAGAAAGCTTATTTCTTTATGGGCTCATTTTGTGCCTCTTTTTCAATTTATTTGACGCTTTGTGCATCTTTTGATTTTTGATACACTTTATATATCTTTCCAATTTGGCAACATTGCTCATCTTTTCAGTTTTGGGCTCATATTGTGCCTCTTTTCATTTTGGCGCTCTTTGCACATCTTTTGTAAGCTTGCTTCCTTTCATAATTATTAAAAAATCTCAGCTGTAAAATTACCTTCCAAACATAAGAGACGATAAAACTCACTCTCTATAATAAGGAAGAGTAATTCATAAAAAAAAAATCATACATCATATGATAAGTGCAGTCACTTGATTAAGAGAAACATAACACTGATTTGAAGCTTTGAAAATACTATTCATATGAGGTAGATTACTGTAGGAAGATAAAATGGATCTCTATTTCAAAAACTAATTTTTAAATTTTGAAGAAGATTTTTATCCAAAAGAAATAATACACCATTAAAGAGAGTTAGAGGAAGAGATACAATCATCAATGTTTCTTCCCTTTAATAGATTCAGAGGAGTCAATCACTGCTTACAAGCTTTCAAATAAAAATAAGGCAAAACTCTCAAATAGAAATCCAATTTATCAGCAGTAGTGAGCAGTGATCTAATTTTGAAAGGAATAAAATAGTAAATCAAGAACAAGTAGGAAATCACATCAAAATAAATACTCAAATTAAAAAAATATCAAACAATAAAAGAAAATCAACAGTGAATAAAAATAAAATAGGAAATAGATAATCAAATCAGAAGACTAACAGAAATAAAAGAAAAATATAAAAACTCAAAAATTATCAGTCATCAGAATCATGTATTTATGTCAATCACACCCAATCCGGTCCTTAAAATGCTGAATGAGTCAAAGGCCAGTGGTTTAGTAAATATGTCAGCCAGTTGATTTTCAGTTGTTACATGATGTAGCTCAATGTCCCCTTTTGTAACATGATTCCTAATGAAGTGATGCCTTATATCAGTGTGTTTGGTTCTAGAATATTAGATTGGATTCTTAGAAATACAGATGACACTGGTGTTATCACATAGAACTGAAATTGTGCCAACATGTAATCACAAATCCAAAACTTGTTGCTTCAACCAAAGGACTTGGGCCACACAACTTCCTAAGGCAATGTACTCAGCTTCAGCAGTGGAAAGTTTAACTGACTTCTATTTTCTACTAGACAAGGAGACTAAAGACTGTCCTATGAACTGGCAAGTTTTAGAAATGCTCTTTCTATCCACTCTATACCCTGCAAAGTCAGAATCAAAATATCTAATAATCTCAAAAGAAGTACTGTACCTAGGGTACCAGGTTCTTAGGTTTGGGGTCCCTAAAAGATATCTAAGAATTCTCTTAATAGCTATCAAGTGGGACTCTTTAGGATCAGCTTGAAACCTAGCACAAAGATAGACACTAAATATAATATCAGGTCGGCTAGCAGTCAGGTAAAGCAGTGATCCAATTATTCCCCTAAACTTTTTCTGATCAATAGATTTTTCATTTAAATCCTTATCTAACTGAACAGTGGAACTCGTGGGAGTGTTGATTGGCTTGGCTTTGTCCATTTCATATTTCTTCAAAATATCCTTAGTGTATTTAGATTGATTGAGAAATATTCCATCATCTATTTGCCTTATGCTAAATCTCAAAAAGTAGGATAATTCTCCCATCATACTCATCTCAAACTCCTTACTCATTATCTTAAAAAAATTATCACATAATTTTTTATCAGAAGATCCAAAAAGTATATCATCAACATAGATCTGGACAATGAGTAAATCATCTCCTACTTTCCTAAGGAAAAAGGTGGTGTCTACGCTCCCCTTAACAAACTCTCTTTCTAGTAGGAATGTGTTAAGCCTCTCATACCAAGCTCTGGATGCCTGTTTCAATCTATATAAGACCTTTTTTAATTTATAAATATGATTTGAATATTGAGAACTCTCAAAACTTGGGGGTTATTCTACAAAAACATCCTCCTTTATTACCCCATTCAAAAAGGCACTCTTGACATCAATTTGAAATAACTTAAATCCTTTATAACAGGCAAAGGCTAGTAGCACTATAATGGCTTTCAATCTAGCTACAGGGGCAAAGGTCTCCTCAAAATCAATTATTTCAATTTGATTATACCCCTTAGCCACCAATCTTGCCTTATTCCTAATCACCACATCAGAATCATTCATCTTATTCTTAAAGACCCACTTGGTTCCCACTATACTTTGATTCTTAGGTCCTTCTACTAACTCCCAAATATCGTTCCTTACAAATTGATTCAATTCCTCTTGTATAACTAAGATCCAAAATTCATCAGAAAGGGCTTGATTGATGTTGGTGGGTTCAGTCATTGAGATAAAGGCAGAGTGATTTACTTCCTTCCTAAATCCATGCCTAATTCTAACACCTTCAAAAGGGTCTCCTAAGATCATTCTTTAAGATGACTCGAAGAATATCTCCAATCTCTAGGCAATGTGTTTTGAGGTTCTACCCTTTCCTCCAGATTTGTATTTTTAATTTCTTGGGTAATCTCTCCTACATCTTCTTCTTTCTTAACTCTAGTCTCCTTAGGATCAGATTTATCAAACATCACATGAGTTATCTCCTCCACCACCAAAGTCCTCTTATTAAACACCCTAAAGGATTTCCCCATACTAGAATAGCCTAAGAACACTACTTCATCGGATTTGGGGTCAAATTTTCCTAAGGATGATTTTTCATTATTTAGAATGAAAATCTTACAACCAAAGACATGAAGGTGGGACAGGTTTGGAGTTCTACCCTTAATGATCTCATAGGGTGTCTTATTCAGTTTGAATCTAACATTTACCATATTCAGCACATAATAGGTAGTGTTCACCGCTTCAGCCCAAAAGTATTTTGAAAGTGAATACTCAGCAAGCATGGCTCTATCGGCTTCTACTAAGGTCCTATTTCTTCCTTTCAGCTACCCCGTTTTGTTGAGGGGTCCTAGGAGCTGAAAAATTATGACTAATCCCTTGCTCCTCATAGAAAATTTCAAATTTCTCATTTTTAAACTTCCCCTATGATCACTATGAATAGTTAAGATCTCACAACCTAACTTCCTCTGAATCCATGTGGAGAAAGATTTAAATTCATCAAATGACTCAGATTTATATGACAGAAATTTAATTCAAGTGAACCTCGAGTAATCATCAATAATCATAAATTCATAGACTTTCCCCCCTAAGCTGACAGTGTTAATGGGTCTAAACAAATCCATGTGAAGGACTTCTAAAGGTCTAGAGGTGTTGATGTCCTTAATTGAGTGAAAAGTGGATTGAACTTGCTTCCCTAACTGACAGGCATCATACAGGTGGTCCTTAGTGAACTTAAGCTTGGGGACACCTCTAACTAAGTCATTTTGGGTGACTCTTCTAAGGATTTTCATACTGGCATGACATAATCTCCTGTGCCACAACCAAGACTCATCAGCAGTAGTTTTTAAGCAAATTAAAATATTAGTTTTAAAGCAACTTACATCCAGCATGTAGATATTGTTGATCCTTTATCTCTGCAAAATAATTTTATCATTTAAGCTTATAATGCAGTAAGTGGATAGGAATTTGATGTTGTATCCTTTGTTACAGAATTGATTGATGCTCAGCAAGTTATGTTTCAGTCCATCTACAAGCAAAATATTATCAATAATGAAATTTTTTGAACCACCAATTATACTTTTTCCTACCACCCTCCTGGTGGTGTTGTCTCCAAGTGTAACCTTGCCTCCCGCCCTGGCCTCCAGCGAAATGAAATTATTTACATCTCCAGTCATATGTCTTGAGCATGTGCTGTCCTGGTACCATATGCTCTCACGAGGTCTTATATGAGAGGACTCCTATAAAATCATCAAATGTCAGATTTAGGAACCTAAACAGGTTTGGGTTCCTTCTTATGAAAAGAAGAATGTAATGCATGTGTGCTGTGCTGTGAAACAGACAATTTGGGCCTCCACACCCAATGTATACTATGGTGAACAGTACATGTGTGGGAGGTGTGTCCTAACATGCCACATAAAAAACATCTAACGTAAAAAAAAGGGTTAATTAATCTACGTGGATGATAGTGCCTCTTCCTAGGTTTGAATGAAACATGCTTTGATGATTTCGAATGTGATTCTTCAAAGGATGGAGGTGCATAAAATTGTGCAAAAGTATGAGGTATCTCATTTTTTTCAAAAGCACTAATTTTCACACTCAAAAATTCATTTTCTTTCTTCAGACTTGTAATTTCAAATTTCAGATGATGTTCACTACTATCCAAATCAGATGCATGAGTTTCTAATTCCATAAAAGCTCTTTCTAAATCAACATGCAATATTTTTAATGAATCATGCTCAATAATTAGTTCAGAATACTTTTTGTTTAATTCATCAAATTCATCAAGTAAAGACATGTGATTGCTATCAAGTGTAGAATGATCCTTAATCAAAACATCAGGCTCTTTTTGCAAATTCAAGAAATCCAATTTCTGACTAGCATGCGTTTTCTTAAGTTTCCTATACGATGAATGAATTCTTTCAGAAACATCAAGCAATTGATCATAAATAAGCTCGCATACCTCTTCTTGGTCAGACTGACCAGAATGATCATCTACCATCAAACATAAGTTAGTAGTCTCCTCTTCAGCTTCAGTCTCAGAGGAGTCGGATGTAGAATCTACTCAGAACGTATTTTAAATCTGCTTCTTGTCCTTCCTGAACTTAGGTTTCTCCTCACCCTTCTCCTTGCTTGGGTGAGCCTTAAGTGTAGGACAATCAGCCTTTATATGTCCATGCTTCCTGCATTCAAAACAAACAGTATCAGATAAACCTTTAAAATTTTTACTTCCCTTACCTTTGTTCCACTTTTGAAAGTTCTTGTGTTTCTTTCTTAGAAGCTTTTGAATTGCATAGTGATTAAGACAACATCATTGCTATCAGACCTAGAAGAATCAGAGTCAGTATCATTGGCCTTCAGTGCCACAGTCTTCTCCTTCTTCTTCTCATATGCATCAAGTTATCATTGGTTCACTCCTTGCTCGTAAGCAATGAGTGACCCAAGTAAGTTATCAATAAAATAAGTGTTCAAATCTTTAGATTCAGTAATTGTAGTTATTTTGGCATCAAAAGAAGAAGATAAACATCTCAGAATTTTGTTCATTTTTTCATAGTTTATAAGTTCTCTTCCTAAAGCATGCAAAGAAGTGATAATTTGAGTGAACCTAGTATACATTTTAGAAATCGATTCACAAGATTTTATGCAAAAGAGTTCGTAATTGTGAAGTAAGATGTTCAATCTAGATTGCTTAATCTCAGATATACCTTCATAAGTAATGCATAGTCTATCCCAAATTTCTTTGCCAGTAGTGCAAGTGGAAACACGCATGTAATCTTCATATTTTAAAGCACAAAAAAATAGTTCAAGCATTTTGCATTCAATTGTGCTAAGTCACGATCATCAAATATCCATTCAGTAAAAGAAAGTTCAATTTTAACACCATTAATAAGTCTAAATGGTGCTTCATAACCATCTTTAACAAGCATCCACATACGATAATCAATATATTACAAAAAAGTCGACATACGAGTTTTCTAAAAATCAAAAGGTATGTTATCAAACAACGGTAGTTGTGTAATTGAATAACCTTCAACAATATTACAATTACCTAAATTAGCCATGGATCAAAATTCAAAAGTTTTTAAACTTATTTTTAAATCCCGCTCTAATACCACTTGAAAGTTCGAAAGGGATGTTAAGCCCTTGTGAACTAGTCCCGAGGCTAACCAAGAGGGGGGTGAATTGGTTATTTTAAAAATTCATGGACAAACAACGATATAGAAAAAATCTTTTTGAATGTTTTATAACAATTACAGTTTCACGACGATTTACAGATGTTCAATGATGATCAAAGAATAATAATCACAATCACATAATCATCAAAAAAAAAGTAAGTGAAAAAAATAATCAGAAAAAACATACCAGATTTTATAGTGGTTCGGTCAACTTGACCTACTCCACTGTCCGGAGCCTCCCCTCCGGGTATTGCACTAACACTAAGTGACTCTCCTTTTACTCCCACAGCAAGGCGGAGAAGCCTGTACAAAACCTCTTTTCTACCAACCCAATGAGGCAGAGAACATGAACTCCTTTCACTTCCTCCTGAAGCAGGTAGAGAACCCGGACTCACTACAGGAAAAGTCATTATTACCAGTGGATAGAATCCGTCGGTAACAATGAAAATCCGCCGAAATTCTTAGATTTTTGGCAGATTTTCGACGGATTTATATCTGACGGTAAATCACGAGTCGAAAAAAACTAACCGGTGGACTTAATTTGTCGGTAAATTTTTCGTCAGAGTTTCCGGCATCTTTCCGATGAGAAATTTATAGAAAAATGACGTAATTTGTGCTATTGAATTCTAGCGGATAATACGCCCTAAGTAAAACGACGTTCTTTGTACCGTCAAACGTTTCGGAGGATTATGCGCCAGAAATTTTCGACGCATAATCCACCAGAACCTTCGATATATCGTATTACCGGCACCATATCCGGTAGAAAATCCGTCGGAAACTTGTAGCATAAATTAAAAAAAAATCTTCTTCCCTCTAAAATTGAATTTTCATAACCTGCAAATAAAACATATACACAACATAATAAATATAATAAAAGTAGCAAGGATTCCACAATAGCATATTGTATAAAATGTCCAAAACAATATACTCAACTGATTCAGATGTCCACAATTATATTACAAAATATGTCCAAAACACAAATACAAATGTACACATCTATAAAATAAATAAAAAATATCTAGTCTGAATCTGTTTCCCCCTCTACTGCTGTACTCCTCCCACTACTCATCTGCTCACTCATCTTTCACATTTCTTCTAACATTTGAGCTTGTTGCATTTGCATTTGCTACTGCATCTCCATCTGCTGTTGCATTTGCATCTGCCAATCTGCTTGTGCTTTCCTTACATGTTCTAGCTCAGATGAAAGGGTTGCTATCTGTTGGCTATATAAAGACTCCTGGGTACTAACTAAAAAACTGGAGCCACCAGAAGTCTTCCTCTCACATGCATGGGCTTGCGAGCCTAAACTGTATACTCTACCGTATTGCATTCCTCCAACCGCTTACGACCAAGTACTATAGTCAGAATATTCAATTAATCCGCCAGAAGAACCTTCACATGCTGCAGCCTGGCTCTCTCGAATCCGTGTATACTCCTCCTATGAAAGTTAATAAATATTTAAGCAATTTTTGGATAACATCACAAAAATTGAACTTATATACTTACAAAGGCTTTCCTCACACGCTCGTCAACCCATTGCTGGTCCTCCTGTCGCTTGTGGGTATGACTATGTAATTCAACATGAGTCGGTTCTCTACCCAATTGTCCAAAGTAATGCTATCCTCATAATGAAGTTCTGTTTGGTGGAGATATCATATGTACTTATTCCCTCTTCTCATAATAAATTCAAATTATCAATTAACAGATGAAGGAATACATCGATCTTTGCTTTTGGATTATGTGGCCCTAGAATAATAAGCGTCAGAACCATATAAGGAGTTGTCATGTACAACTCTGGAGAAAGATTATATGGAGTGAGTATCACGGGCCAACATGAGTGAGGTGAAGCAGAGTGGCTAAATAGAGTGAAACCATCTGTACATAAATCTAATATTATATTTCTTGATTCTGAGGCGAATGTGGGATTTATACGATCAAAGTGTTTGCAGGCATCTGCTTCTGACGGATGTGTAATAAAACCTTCTTGTGAGATATATTCTTTATGCTATCTCATATATGCAGCAGATCTCATGGATGTATATAACTGTTGCAGTCTAGAAATTATGGGTAAGTAAAATAACTTACAGACTAGTACTTCCTTCAACTTTCTTTTCATAATAGATTTTGGTTTAAATCTTGGTGCGTTGCAATAACGACATATAATTTCTGATTGATCATCTTTATAGAATAACATGCATCCATTGACATAATAATCTATCTTTGTGTATGTTAAATCAAGCTTGGAAACCAACTTCTTACTTCGATATAAATCTGTAAGAATTATGTTATCTACCCTGGATTGATTTTTTTGAGCAGTCTAATGAATTGATTAAAACATTCATGAGGGATATTATATTCTATCTTGATGCTTAACATCTTAACAGCAATGAATAACTCTGAGTGAGTAGTGCACCCCTTCCATATTAGTTGTTGAGAAGCATGTAATAGATAATAAAAATTTTGTGCTTCTTTATTAGGTGACTCAAGATTAGCTTCTGTATACTGTTTAAATTGTGCTTCACTTGCATCATGAATTAAATCCTCAAGATTAAGTAGCATATTTTCTTCCTCATCTATAATAGCACTTGTCGATAGGCCACATCGAGAATCGAAATGTGGTTCATACTCACCATGAGAAGTCCAATACTAATATTCTGGCATGAAGCCTCGACGATATAGATCAACAGTTACGTCATATGGGCTTAGATGCACCTGATTTTTATATTTAGAATATGGGCAACGAATCATTCCATCTTTGATGAAGCTGGGCAGTTGAAAAGCTGTCTGAATGAAAATATTTACCCCTCTAATGAACTCATCGGTTAATATCTTTCATCCTTACGCCAATCGATTATACATCCAACTTCTTTGAGTTCTGATATCCATAATATAACCTACATATAATATGGATATATCAGATAATATTATAATATTTATTAAAAAAAGATACAAAGACCCTTAGCCTGCTCGGATGGCCATCATTTTAATTAAGTGACCAAACCAAACTTGACTAAGGCAAACTCTCACTACAGCACATAGCTTCGAGTGTATCGACCACCAAATTCTTACTTTGCTAACCTGGTCGTCTAAAGGCTGCAGTTTTATGTGACTAAACCATCTAAGGCGACTCTCTCTAATATTATCTTCCACTAGAGCTACTCCAATGTTTTCACATATTTTATCATTTCGTATCTTATTTCTAAGAGTAAAGCACTCATCCACCTGAGCATCCTTATATCTGCAACACTTAACTTAATATTATACTTCTCTTCTAATGGCCAATATTCTACACCATAAATCATTGTAAGTCTAACCACCATCTTATAGAATTTTCGCTTAAGTTTGAGTGGGGCTTTTCTATCACACAACAAGCCCAATGCATTCCTCCACTTCAACAATCCAACTTAACTTAATATTATGCAACACTTAACTTAATATTATGCTTCTCTTCTAATGGCCAATATTCTACACCATAAAGCATTGTAAGTCTAGCCACCATCTTATAGAATTTCCCCTTAAGTTTGAGGGGGACTTTTCTATCACACAAGCCCAATGCATTCCTCCACTTCAACAATCCAACTTAACTTAATATTATGCTTCTCTTCTAATGGCCAATATTCTACACCATAAAGCATTGTAAGTCTAGCCACCATCTTATAGAATTTCCCCTTAAGTATGAGGTGGACTTTTATATCACACAACAAGCCCAATGCATTCCTCCACTTCAACAAGCCCAATGCATTTCCTTCAACTCCCTCTCTAGTCTTATCAACAAGAAGAATATTATAAGCTAAAATTAAGCATACATTAGGGTACAATCTCTTACAAATGTCTAGTGAGAACATCTATGACTAAAGAAAAGGAAAAAAGTTACCTTCACACCAAGGGAATCACGTCAAAGGAGCGAAGTCGAACAGAGAAACAAGCCATCGGAGCATCGTCGGAGAAGTAGCGAAGTTGTCGTCATCGAAGGAGCGAAGTCGTCGTCGACAAAGGAGTCGCGGTGAGCGTCGTCGAACAGAGATAAGCCAAACAGAATGAGCAGCCAGCCGCAGGATGGCAAGAAATAGGGCCTTTTCCGACGGTGTTTCCGGCAGATAACCCGTCGGTAACATTACCGGCAGATATTACGCCAGTAATAGTTCATCGACTTTAAGTAAGCCAGCGTAAAATACTTCGGTAAATCCACCGGTAATTTACGGTGGACTATGCGTCGGAAAATAAATATTTTCTGGCGCAATTGTGGCATAAGATTCGATAGTAAATTTGCGACGGCTAGGCCGCCGGAAATTCCGATGCAAAATTACCGTCGCATTATCCGCCGGTATTATCGCCGCTATTTTCCGGCGGCTACCGTCCGCCAGAAATTCTGATGGTAATAGACAGTTTTCCTGTAGTGACTCCTTTCGCTTCCTCCTGAAGCAGGCAGAGAACCTTAATCTTCTTGCAGATGATCCTCCCATAGAAAACACTGATAAGACAAGAGGCAACGACCAGAGAAGACGACTCAGATCCTTGCTTGGAGTAACCTTTGTGAGTCCCTCACAAACTCCCCCTCATAAGATCCTCTCTCTCTCCCAAGCTCTCTCCCTCTCTCTTAAGGTTTTCTCTGGAAAGGACAGTGGCAAAAGATTTTTCTTGTTGAAAGAAAAAAATCTTAAATAGGAGGGCTCAAAAATTGCTCTAATTTTCAACTAGTCAGCAAATATCATCCAAGATGATCGATGGATTGTCCTGTACGATGAGTGTAAAATCTCATATATCAGCCTGGACGATCTAGTTTCTCTGGACGATTAGAAGAAAAAATTTATTCAGATCATCCCGTACGATTCTGTGATCGTCCGAGACAATTAGTGTAAATCTGGAATTTCATCCAGAGGATCGTGCGGGTCATCCAGGGACACTGATGCTGGATGATCTCAAAATGACTAAATCATCCAGGATGATATATATACCGTCCTGTACGATTAGTTCAAATCAGACAAAATCATCCTAAAGATCGTGCGGGTCGTCCTGCATAAAATGTTCTGTATGATTGAAAATGACTTGATCGTATGGGATGATATCTCTATCGTCCCGTACGATTAGTTCAAACTCGAGCATATTGTCCAGAAGATCGTGCAAGTCGTCTAGGTGAAAAGCTCTGGACAGTCAGGATTTTGCATGTATCGTCCTATATGATATCACAATCGTCCAGGACGATATGATCGTATCGATCAAACATTTATTACTTTCCTTAATCTCCAGACTAATTTAGGCATAATTATAAAGGATCGTCCGGGATGATCAGATCAAATTTCTAAAAATAAAAATTTGCCTAACTTGATCTAGCGGCTAAGAATTTCGTATTTGAGCTTATCGTCCTATACGATATGTGTATCGTCCAGGACGATTTGCTTAATCAAACTGACTAAGTATGGTCACCCTAATTGGGGTTTCTATTTTTATTGGATCGTCCAGGACGATATGAACAAAAATTAAAAATAGAAATTCTAACTCACTAAAACTCTCCCCCTGAGTGTGTGTGTGCAAGGTTATTTAGCTAGAGGATCAATTACATTACATTTGACTCAAGAAAGGGAAAAATTATAATTAAACACACGCGGACCCGATCTTGAGTTGGCTTGAATTGTATTTGATCTTTTGTACCTGAAATGTTAGCCAATAAAAGCAGAACATGGAAATGTTTGTTATCATCAAATTATAATCCCTAAATCCAGATTTGCAACAATGTCTGTGTATGCAGCTCTAACGGTCTAGGCTGGATTAGCAATGGTGGTTAGAGCAGACAAAAGCTACGTGTTTGGGAGGAAGAGTGTGAAAATGACGGATGAACATGGTCAGGGATGAAATAGGGCCTTTTCAGTGGATTTTTCGGCAGAAAAATCCACTGGTAATTAAGTAAATTTTTCGATAGTCAATTCTAAAGGAAAAAATGGCATGGCACATAATCACTGGTGGTAGGTATTCGATAATAAAGTCACTAGGATTAGTGGTGGAATTTTTTTGTGCTTTAAATATAGCTTTTTAAACGTTCATATCATATACCAACTTAATAAGGAAGTTTGAAAACCATAAGCAAACGACTATCAAGGCATAGGTGATACATGAAATTTGATTAAAGATGTTCTAGCAAATCTAGTAGGACTAGTTGTGAAATTTCTATTGCTTCAAAGATAGTATTTTAATTTTTTTTATCATAAATTAGTTTAATAATCAAGTTCTAGAAAGCCACTAGAAAAAGAGCATCGAGAAGGCAGAGGTGATACATGAAATACAAATTGAGTTAAAGTGGTTGTTATAATTGTAGCTTAGTAAGGTTGTTGAAATATCATGAGAAGTTAGGGAACCAAATGATGTGGAGGCTTCCCTTATGAAATTCTCATTTTTTTATCTAGACTTAATCTTGAATAATAATAATTTAAGACCATTTTCCACTTTTGCTAGCCACTTAGCAACATCTCTTTTGATCACCTGATTGGAATCTAATTTAATATAGTGGTAAAGTTGGTCATAAGGGTATTGGCTTTAAAGTTTAAGCGCTAATCAATAGGGTTATCGACCGAAGTAGATTAAATTAAAATTTATTTGACCATAAGAAAGAAAGACCACCAACAAAGTGCAAATTTTGTCTTTTAAAAGTGTTTCTAAAAAGTTTGAGTTTATGGTAGATGATTAAAAGGGGTCTTCAATGATGTAAGTAGATAATACATAGCTCAAAATATGTTTGAATCGATCCTTGAGAATCCAATGATTTTTTTAACACACAATTTTTATGATCAATAGGAAGAGACTTAGTATTAATGATGATTGAGGAGTGATATATTAATAATAAATAGAGAACTTTAGATTAATAGAGAAGAGTTTGATCTTATTTAGCTCTAATGGGGAGGATAGTTCTGTTATTAAACTAAGGGAAGAAAATTTCATTGCTCGAAATATTAGATAAGCCAAATGTGAATATTGTTAGCTTTAAATTATCAAGCTTATTCAAGGGAGCTCAATTGTTGCTAAATAATTATCAACTTAAAATCTAATACAATTGAATCCACTCAAAATAACCCACTTACTATTAGTATGCTAAAATATTATAGAAATATTAGTCCAAAATTTTTTTTTCTATCAACTAGAGAGTTAAAAGCTACATATGTTTTAGTTGAAATTGAGAAGACTTGGAGATAACAACAAATACATGAATTAGATTATCATTAATTTTATAGGGGTATATTGATTCTAGGGGTACTTGATTTGATCAAAATGTTGCCATTATTTGTTATGATAAATATTATTGAAGTTAGTTTCATTGCAAAAGCTAATAATAATCAATAAAGAAAGGGTCTTGAGTTTGGTCACCAAGAACTTTAATTTCAAGTAGAAAGATAAGGTCCATATGAAAGGAGTGCATCAAATGCTTGCATTTAACTCACTATACCCAAACAAATAAATTGTGACTCCTCAAAATATAAATTGGAAGAATTCTTTTATTTTATCTTATAATATGACAGCACCAGAGCTATTTAATATTTTTTAATATAATAATGATATCATCTTGAACTGATCTAGTAATCAAAATATTAATATACATATGTATTCATTACTCCCAAAAATCATAAATAATACTCATGAATCAAATAATTACAAAAGTCATCCAATCATGAGTACAAGAGAATAATTATAAATTAGAAAGAAATATAATAATAATAAACCTGGGGAATCCTGATCAATCTCACACTCCGGATCCCCTATCCTAATCTGAAATCATTTAAACTATATTTAATGAGCTAAAAAGCTCAGTAGATCACTAAATCCTACAACTGGACTCAAAGCATGATAAAAAAAGCAGTATGCATGTCGTCAATCAATTCATAATAGGGGCAATCATTATGATCATGAATCTGTGGAGTGTAGAAATAGTAAAATATGTGAATAGTAGAATTGTCCAATACAAAAACTAATAGAATTGGTACCAGTAAACTAGTAAATCTATAAGACAATAAATAAGTGACTCAATATGGAGTTCAATTTGAATAAAAAATGGAAAAATCTTGTAAATCAATAACCAGAATATCTAGAAAATTATTAGAATATATAACTGTGTAATATAATCAAATCAATATACATATAAAGTTCAATCATTCTATATAAGTATTCGATCAATATCTTATATTGCATGCTTAGTATCACTTACTCAATATAGGAATCACATTCTCATTATTGGTAGATCAGTAAATAATAAATCAATAGCAGCAACAATGATAGTGAATCAATACTAGTAATAATATCAATATCTATAAACCGTCAGGAGTAATAGTAGAGATAGTACCGTGGTAATAGAATATTAATCAGTAAAATAGTATAGTGGTAGCAAAAAATCTATGTAGTAACTATTAGCTCAAACAATAATAATGAATTAATAACATACATTTCAGTAATCATATCCAATATTATTCATCAAATAATGAGAGCTGGCTATCAGGATATATTTTTCTAGTATTTAGAAATTCGTAGTCGGCTAGTAATAACTCATTATAACTCTTAATTATTGTATCATTGTATCACGTAAATCATTAGAGGATAATACCAAATCATTGTATTTAAAGCAAAGCCCGTCGGTCCACCATCATATACAGGTCATCAATCTTCAACCAATGGGTCAACCAATCTTTATATATTTTATAAACACATTATTATTTTCATAGTATTATAACACTAACAACGACATGTTATTATTCAATAATATACCAATATTCATTATCAATGCCTATTTTAATAATTTTAAGAAAATTCATACAAAACGTCATATCTTTCATTCTGTCCGACAAAATTTAAAAATATTACAGTCAAAATATCCAAAATATTCAATACGATAATATATAAAAAGTTACGTAGTGGACGTTCAATTAAACCAGGAAAAATACAATGAAATCAATTTCAAGGAGATCAAAATTGAAATAATTAAAAACAAAGATAGGATTAGAGTCATCTACCTTAATCGGAGAAATTTTTGTAAAAGCGGCGAAGCTATTCTGAGATCAAAAATATAGATTTATCTTTCTCTCTCCTCCTTCACTCTCCCTTTTTCTTCTTTCTTCTCACACAAGCTAGCAATGGCTAGGGGAAATGAAGGACAGCAAGCTGTGAGAATATATTTTATAAAAATAAATTTTAGTGTGTAACGCCACAACGCCACTACACAGCACTGCATGCCATATCCAACTTACTATACAAATAGAGGCTTCAATGTCGTGGCAGCCATTATGGGCCCCCTGCACCCCAAAACCTAGTGCATCGGCTCTCAAAGGCATAGCGCCATTGTGCTGCAGTTTAAACATAGGAATTCAGTTCTTTTGCATTTTAAAAATCTTTTCAAAAATTCAAGTTATTACATAAATTATTAAACCACTAAGTAAAATGAAGCTAAACTCTTAAATATCGAGGCGCCTTTTAGTGTAATGGTTAAAATTTTATTAAGAAACTCCATAGTTAAACGTGCTCACATAGAGAAATTCTAGGATGGGTGACCTCCTAAAAAGTTATAGCAACAGGACAAAATCGTGAGGCCCTTAGGCCAGAGCAGATAATATCTTGATAGTTAAGAGTTTGGGCTATTACAAATGGTATCAGAGTAATACACAAGCTGAAAGATGGGAACTAAGTGTCATACAAGATAAAGTGTTATGTCATGGGAGCCACCTCTTGAACCATGTATGAGATAAAGTGCTACATGGCCGGAGTCACCACTTAAACTTGTAGGGGCCACCTATAGAATCCTATATGCTTGGTGGATGATTTTGAGATAAAGATATTGATGAGAACGTTAGTTACTCAAGTATGGGAAGATTGTGAAACCTCTTAAGTAAAAAGAAGCTAAACTCTTAAATATTGAGGTGCCTTTTGATGTAATGGTCAGAATTTTATTAAGAAACTCTGCATTTAAGCGTCCTCATCTTGGAGAAATTCTAAGATGGGTGATCTCCTTAGAAGTTACACCAACAGGATAAAATTGTGAGACATTTAGGCTAAAGCAGATAATATCTCGATAGTTAAGAATTGGGTTGTTATATAAATCTCCCCATATTCGAAACAACTACTATTAAGAAAACATATAAGAAAAATTTTATAATGTCAAGAAGAATAATTTCTAGTAATGCGCATCAAATAGGGGAGTTGGGGACTTATATTATGTTGTAAGAGGGGTTTAAAACTTAATGTAGACATAGTTTTCAGATGAGACAAGCAAGAGTATGTGGGATTGGGTTTTTTTTTTTGGGGGGGGGGGAGGTTGCATAGCATGTAGTTAGATTTAAAGTTATAACTAAAAAGTGAATTGAGATTAAGAAGGGGATTAGGGATGGGATTGAGTGAGAGTTGGTTTGGATAATATATTTTTAGGGATTGATACATGGAGATTTAGGATTTGGATGATACTAACAACTATGATAAAGAATAGTACTTTGACCTCAAGGAGTTGGCTGGAAAGAGGGTTTTGAGAGACCAATTTGGCATTTGACATGTTCACTTGTTTAGAAACAAAAGAATCACAATTGCAATATAATTAAAGTTTCCCATCATAACTTACCTTTTGAGAGAACTCCCTAAAATCTAACTTGATAATAAGTTCCTCATACATAGAAATTGAAAATTTGTTCTCTAGACATAGGATCTAAATTGCTAATTTGCACATCCAACCAAACATGGCTGGGATATTCTTGCTATGTGACTATCCATAGCAAATACATGATCATTATTGCTCACTATTTTAAAAATTCTAGGAAGGTTCCAACATCACACAAATGGTTCACAAGGTTATGCCATAAGGGAATTGAACCAAACTCATCATATATAGGAGTAAAGTTTTAATTTGGGGATATTTTTTCGAAGATGAAGGGTTTCAAAAAAAAAATCATAAAACTGAATTTAAAGTAGATCAAAATATTATTGGCCTAAAATATTAAATAGAAAATGCCTTCATTAAGAGGTAAGATATCAACATTTTCTCATAGCTTCGAGATCATATATGTCTCAACTACAAGAGGTTCACTATATGACTTGTTCTCAATTGTACATTCAACTTTGTTCTCAAACACTATTCGAACCTATAGATACTTATAGAGCATCAAACTCAACTTCATCTCTAAGGTTTTTAACATAGTTCACAAGGAAACAATGAGGGGAGTTTCTTAACGGAGCTCTTTAACTTGTGTATGATTGTTAAGCCTAAGGAGCCCCGGGCTATAGAAACGAAAGATTTGAGGTCAAGAGTAGAGACTTCATGAATTGAGCATAGTTTATGAGTTGGTTTAGTGCTATGAATAACTAAAATTTTGAGATTCATCTTTAAAAAAATAAATGAATAAATAAATAAATAAAAGATCAAAATATCTTGACTTTTTTTTTTACAAAATATTCTCATTGTTTTAAATTAAGAACTAATTAAAAGCCACTAAACAACTAAGGTGACTTAATAAATTCTCAAGTCAAGAGAGTTTTTCTTTTTTTCTTTTCCTTCATGCATTCATTGTGATTTCCTCGAGAAAATTTCCTGTGCAATGTTCACATAAGAATATTGATAAGCCCGCGTGAGCCAAATCAATCAACTTAAAGTTTTCTACGTTTACTCGTTTTATGAAACTAAATTCTTCAAAGTCACGCAAAGGGCATGTGCAGCTTTTTTTTCCAATCCTAAGGTGCTTCTACTTAAAGAAACAAGCAATTTGACGTCGGAAACTTGGAACATCTGTATAACGATTTTCTTTAATAAAACAAATACTCAAATACCAAATAGCTTTGAGGTTTCATTTGGAACAATTTTCTTACTGCTTATTAAAATAATTTTTTAGTATTTTATGTCAGCAACGGCTAATTACTTAAAAGAATCCGAAGTCAGCAAAGCAACAACGATGGGTCTGGCGATCCCCGCATCCTTAAACAAACTTTTCATTCAAGCTTGAAATTGACATTGAGGTTTAATTTTTTTTATTATAATTGTCGTTATAAGAAGTTAAAAGTCAAATTCTCGTTTAAATCTAATAAAGAAAGATCATGTCTAATATTTTCTAACCAAGTCTTTTTAGATTTACCTCTACCTTTCTTAACATAAGTCAAATCTAATACATTTACTTTCTTAACCGGGTCATCGGAAGGCTGTCGTTTTATGTGACCAAACCATTTAAGGTGACTCTCTCTAATCTTATCTTTCACTGGAGCTACTCCAACCTTTTCACGTATATTCTCATTTCGTATCATATCTCTAAGGGTAAAGCCACTCATCCACCTGAGCATCCTCATCTCTGCAACACTTAACTTAGTATTATGCTTCTCTTTTAATGGCCAACATTCGGCACCATAAAGCATTCCAGGTCTCGCCACCATATTATAGAATTTTCCCTTAAGTTTGAGAGGGACTTTCCTATCACACAACAAGCCCGATGCATTCCTCCACTTCAACCATCTAACTTGAATTCTGCTGATAAGAAGATAAATTTTATAATAATGAAAAAATTCATTGTCACGTTCATCTAAATTAATTTCAGCACAAATTTATTTGGTTTATATATTATCGTACTCATCTATTTCAATTATTTTTTATAGTACATTTTTATATCTAATTTAAATAAAAATAGAATTAAAAAATATTTTATCACAAATAATAAATATATAAAAAAGTTGCATCTTATTAATATAAAAGTATATTAAAAATATATGAAAATTATAATAAGCATATTTTAAGCTATTTGATTTAAATTTAAATATTATAATCCTTCTCCAGTGTAATTTATTGATTTTAATTATATAAATTTTCTATAAAAAAAGAATTGGAGTTTTCAAAATAATAAAAAAATTTGATGAAATTTTTAATTCCAAAAAAATATACTAGTAATGTGAAGAAAAATAATTAAAATGAAGAAAAGATATAAATAAGATGAGAGATAAGGTGAAATATATATAAAAATTTTCAATTTAATGAGCTTAAGTTGACATATGAGAAGACTCATCTATTGTGTAATAGAGAAAATAAATTTAATCCGAACAATCGTTTTAATAGAATGGCAAAAAATTGATAAATTTAAAAGAAAATATTACAAATTATTTGATATAAGCAATTGCTATATAATAAAAAAAAATTCTTAGATTATTCTGATAAAAAATTTATTATGTTGAACTTTAAAATTAGACCTACTTCGAGGTGAGTTTAATATTAGTTATTTATGAACCCAATCCTCTGATTTATAATGAGAAGACAAAACCAGAGCCGTTTAAAGTTATTTGAAATTAATCCAACGGCTGTTAACTTAGAGAGAGTCGCCTTAGATGGTTTGGTCACATAAAACGGCAGACTTTCGATGATCCGATTAGGAAAGTAGAGGTATTAGATTTGACTTATGTTAAAAAAGCTAGAGATAGGTCTAAAAAGACTTGATTAGAAAATATTAGAAATGATATTTCTTTACTAGATTTAAACGAGAATTTGACTTTTAACAGGACATAATGAAAAAAAGGATTCATGTAGCCGGCCCCATGTAGTGGGACAAATACTTGATGTTGTTGTTGTTGTTGGCTGTTAACTAATTCTAGCCAATTCTTAGTCATTTTCTTAGAAACTTTTGCTGCGGTTTCAAATTAAAATCGATTGAAGGAATAAGCAAGATGGGCACCATTGGAAGCCAAAGTTATCCACCAAGCAGACCTTCATTCAAAATTTAGATTCGTGAGCTCACACGTGCAACTCGTTCGTTGAGCGAAACTGTTTCCTCCCATACGACTTATGTTTGAACCCTTAACTGCCCCCCAAAAAAATTTTAGTTTCATTTGAGACATTTTTTTACTATTTTTTAAAGTAATTTTTTAATAAAATATTTTGAACTTAAAATTTTTTAACTAAAAAATTATTTTAAAAAATAATAAAAAAACTGTCTAAAATAAAGCATAAAATAATTTTTAATACAAAATTTTAATTAAAAAAATTACTTAAAAATTACTTTAAAAATATTAAAAAATTATCTCCAATAAAGCCTTCCGTCCTTGAAGTTGAAACCCATGACGTCTACCTTATTTGCGTGGCTTGCCGGGACAAAGAAGCCACCCGCAATTCAAGGATAACAAGTACTTATCCAAGAAAGGGAATCAAGAAGATTGTTCCGTCAAACAAATTCCTTCTTTAAATAAATATCTTCTACATATACTGCCCGCAACTTTTGTCATTCTATTAAAAAACAAATTTATATGCTGTACAATTTTAAATCAGAATATTCAAACCTGAAATTAAAGGGAGATTTATATAAACTTTTTATATATATATGAGCCTTCAAATATCAAAATAAAATAAAAAATAATACCTCCGTTAAATCTCATAATTGCTCGCCCCAATTTTGTCGATTCTTGCACTTTCTCCACCCTCAATCTCGTTGTTTTGTCACTACTAACTACTGATCTTCATTCTTTCTTGCTTCAATCTTATTTTGATTCCTGTGAGGGCTTTCGTTTCTTCAAAAAAGTATTTTACAATGCCTTCTGAATCCAAATTTATTATAGTTGGTGATTCTAAACATATTATCCTCTGGTTGTTTAGTTGGTGATTCTAAATTTTATTTTACGAAAGCTCTTACTATCAAGTTGATGTTGGCGGAATAAGACATTGATGAGTGATAGCAGCATAATCTGGTGAGCTGGTGATGAAGCTCACAGGGAGAAGGCATCAATGGCAAGAGTGACGCATGATGATGTAGTGATTGTCGGAAGAATCGGACATGCAAGAAGGGATTTTTCAATCCATGGAACAAAGACACAAACATAAGCTCTAAGACTTCAAAGAGTATAATATTTCATTCAATATCCTTTTCCTACTACAATACTTGTATATTTATAAGCTAAAAGAATATTCTAGAAGCTAGTAATAACAAATTTAAATAACATATTCTTAAAGCTGCATTTAGTTAAGATGTTCCTACATCACATGAGCTCCAACGAGATATCGTGAGTTTGTTAACAGTGTTAACTAGGTTGTTGTATACATAAATAGTAAAGATTTCACCTCAATTCATACCCATTAGCTTACCTCAATTCATAGTAAAGTTTAAAAGTGTACAAATAAATGAGGAAATTTTGAGTGGTATATATATGTATGTAAATTCTCCTTAATTAAAAGAGTGAAGCATTGCCTGTATACATCTTTTTAATTAATAACAAATATGGTATATTAATTGCATAAATAAATAGATGTAATATATATAATTAGATAAAAAATGTATATAAATAAAAAATTAGAACATGAAGAGCAAGCGGTTCAAGTTCAACTAGCTGTTGAACTAGATAATGAAATAAAATTTTATATTATTAAATAATATAATGATATTTCCAATATAAGAGAAAAAAATAAAATATAAAAATAGCATTAACTCAATGGTCCGACGACGATGGTCAGACAACCGAGGGTTCACTAGGGATGGTGCTAGGGTGGAGCTCCGGGATGCTTCAAGCCTCAAGGCTCTATTTAGTCTCTAGCCCAGCGTCTAAACCTACAAAAGTGCAAGTCCCTTTCATGTGGGAAGTGGAGACCTATGTAGGGGTGTAAACGAGTCGAGTTTCTGCTTAATAGAGCTCAACTTGTTTAGCTGTTACTAAGTTTGAGCTCATTTACTAAGCTTGAGCTTGACTGATTAAAAAATTCATAGACTCGAGCTCAACTCAATTGCTCGAGCTTGTTTAAAAGGCTGAAGTTCGGCTCGGTTGTTAAGCTCGATTTCTTAGTTTTAAATTAAAAAAATTCATTTTTTAAGAATTTTATATTTTAATATAATTTAAAATCATTAAAATATATTATATAATATTAATTTAAATTAATTATTAAGTACATTTTAATTTAATCGAGCAGCAAAATGAGCTTTCGAGTCGAGCCAGGCATGAGCTCGAGTTTGAGCTCGTTTAATATATGAGCTCGAGTATAGGCTTGACCTCGAATTCGTGGCTCGATAAGCTTGACTGGTGAGCTCGTTAACGAGTCAAGTTAGAGTCAGCTCGCGAGCCCACTTGAGCTTTCAAATATATTTTGTTCCCTTGATTTGAGCCAATTTGAGCATGTATTAGACCAATTTTGATGTCGTTGGGTTCGTCTCACTAAGACATTCAATTTGACTATAAATTTGCTTAAATTGTAATTCGGATGGTCCAGCATTTAATTTTGAAAATTATCAGCGTGTATATGACTAAAGATTTATGTTCCGTCAAAGCGATTTTGGTGACGTATCAATCACCAACTAAAATTATTATGGTTGTCTTCTTCTCAATGTGTAATAAATGTGGACCAAGTACTAGCATAGGAGACTAATGTCTCTAGCGAAGTTAGTAAGATATAAAGCTCTAAGGCGAGGAGCGATCAGAGTGAAATAACTAGCCAGCAGGGCTGGAGTCCTGAAAGATTAGTCGAGTGAGCTCTCTTCATCCATTTGTGTATGCACCATGAGGTGGAAGGAGGCGCTGCCTAATTCTATTGGCGAATACAACCTACCAAGGGCGACGTGAAGGAGATGGGCCAGCTTGGGCTTCGGCTTTGGGCTTTTTCTATGACTGGTGTCCACAGGGGCTTCTGACGACTATTTTTGAAACTAGCATATTGTCTCAAATCTAAGGAATAATTGAAATTAGCAGATTATCTTGCATCTAAGCACTAGAAATGAATTGGTACCCTAATTTTTTTTAAGGACTAAAATAGTTCTCGCTTAGATAAAAATACTAATTCGGTTCTTTGATTCTTTAAATAAAAATCAAATTAGATTTTTTGTTATGGTCATTTATGTCCCTATTTAAAAAATCAATGAACTAAAATGAGATTTTAAAATAGTCGTAAATCATTGTGATCCTTATTGCATATTATATTATAGTATCAAAACTATATCCAAATATAAGCATAGAAAATGTACTTAAATTAAAGTTAGTGATATTTGATAAAAGATTTAAATTTTTTTATATTGTTTAAATAAATATAAATATTTAGATACTAGACATATAAATATACAAAAAAGTTGTGATATATGAATCCCCTCAAAATTTTCACTCAGAATATCACTTCCTTAGAAGCCATCGACAAGAAGATTGATTTGGATGTGATATATGAATCCAATCAAATGTAAGTCGCAATTATCGTTTAACCATCCAATTTATATTTAATTTAGCTCATGTTTATTATGATACTTAAGATTGAAATAAAATAGATGTTTAAGTTATTAGAGTAATAACAAACAAAATGTTAGTCAAATGTGCAAGCAATTTTTTTAGCCAAAATAATCTAAAAAATTAATGTCTTTTGTGAGTAGCATTTCCAATAGTATAGGTAGGAAACCATGATCATTTTCGACAAATGACCCGTGATTCCCTGATGCTTAAATTATCAACAAATCATCTTTTAGTTGCATATAATATGAAATATTCGCTCATAATCTAAATTCCTCTAAATTTATACTGCAAATATCCTAAATTTATCAAATGAATCATTTTCTTCAGCAAAAAATTTCATCCAAATAAATCTAGAAAAATCATCAATAATTACTACCTCATGAACTTTCTTTCTAAACTAGCCATATAAATGCATACAAAGTGGTCAATGTGCAATCTTTTAAGGTCTAGATGTCCCTATCACCTTAACTAACAGAAACCAAACTTTGAATTGCGTGACCAATTAATAAACATCACAAAATGATCATTTGCAAATCTAATTAATTTGTGTAACCCTTTAATCAAATTTAGTTTTGTGATTCTCTTAAATATGTTCTCAATACTAGCATGACAAAATATCTCATGTCACATCTCAGACCTATCTAAAAGAGTTTTACACATTTAATGGAATTATTATCATAAATACTATTAATATCAAGCCTATAAATATTTTTATTTCTAAAACCTTCTAACACAACTTAAGTAGCAAAAAAAAAAAAAGTACAACACTATTAACTTACACTTAATAGATTATATTTTGAATATTTCATTATCAACCGCATGGGTAGGGCTGAGGGGGAGCCTATAAGGACACACAGAGGCGGAACCCCCTTGTGGTCAGGGGGGCAATTGCCCCCCCCCCCCCCCCCCGCCCCTTTAAAAAAAAAATTTATATGATTTTTAGGTCATTTGTTCATCTTCATTCATTTTTTAGTCTTTATTACAAGAGTTTTTAGGCAATTGCCCCCACTAAACGTTTTAAAATAATATAATATTTAGGTAATTGCCCCCAACAAATAGCAAAAATATTCATCATTGAATTCTAAAAATATTCTTCAAACCAAAAATTGTTACGGGGGCACTGCCCCCTTGGACCCCCGACATATATGCCTTATAAGTTTGTCCCCCCTGAAAATTAAGGCTGATTCCGCCCTGAGGACACAGGACCCCCTCCCCAATAATATATATATATATATATATATATATTATTGTTAAAAAAAATAGAATTATAATTAAACGTTTATTCCTTTATTCATCCCCTTATAGCATAATCTTCATTTTCTAAAAAAAAATTATTAGAATTTTACCAAGATAAATGAAAATTTTTAGAATTTTTTGAAGATAAATATATGTAAAATAAGTTGAAAGAGCTTTTTCTACTGCAACTATTATAAAAATTTAGGGTTTACTATAAAATAGAATTAGAAATTAATGAATAAATGATATTTTAATCACTTATATTGAGAAATAAATATTTGATTAACATTCAACTCTTTCAGAATATAAATAGTAAATGTTATAAATTATATATTTTTTTTAAAAAAAGTTTAAATAAAACATTTTGAAAAGCTATTAATGTAAGCCTAAAGCATGAATGAAAATAATTAAAGAAATATTTGAAAATTTTAATTTATGCCTCCGCTAAAAAAATTTATGACTCCACTACTTTCTCAAGTTTGCTTTCATTCAAGTTCAGCTCAATTCAAACTTATGTATATTTGATTCATTAAAAATAAATAATATCATTTATTCATTAGAAATATATATTCAACCTTAATGAATATTCTTTATGAAATGTTAGCTTGTAATGAGTCAATGACCCGCTGATGGTTTCGTTTTGTCTTATGTTCTGTAGCCTTCAGAGAAAATTGTTTGTACGTTATGTGAAATAAGACCGTTGGCGTTACTCTTAAAAAACACAAATTTCAGATTAGAAGAAACTTTTTAGATTTTTAAAGCTAAGTTAGACTATTGTTTTGTCCTCACATATCATTTATTGTTTATTCAAATGCTATGATTATTGACATTTAAAAATAATTTTAAATATTTAAACATGATATTGAGTATTAAACAATGAGAGTTGATACGTCATCAAAAAATTATCTTGATCGGGCACGAATCTCGAGGCAAAATCAATTTTTTCAAAATTAAATTTGGGACCATCCGAACTCCAATTTCAGCAAACTTACAGTCGAACTGACCGTCTCGGAAATACGAACCCAACGACACCAAATTCAACCCAATCCGAGCCCAAATGGGTCCAAATCAAGGGTTTGAAGCACTGTTGGAAGGTTCAAACCATAATTTGGATTACCAAACGGTCTCCAAATATGACATGCTTATAGTCGAATCGAGCGTCTCGACAAGACGAATCCAACGAGCCCAATATCGCCAAATTCCGACATCATTAAGACCTTCAAATATCCGGCAAACAGTCTATGATCAAGTGATTATTTCTTCCTTTGCTTGTCATGAAGCATCCTAATGTTAAAAAAAAAAAAAAAACAGCCTAATGTTTTTATAGCTCAATTTACTTGCTTCCTTAGCAGTTGAATCAGTAAATTTTGCATATATAGCAGTTTGGGATTGTGATATGAATCTTATTTTAAACGAATTTGACAGCTTTGAAATAATGAACGTGATGTTATAATCACCTTGGATCACTACGTTTTCACACAGCCAATTTGACGGAAATTTCAGCTCTTGTATGTATAGCTGGGTATGTGAAATTTTTAAAAATTTTATATTTTTATAGAGGTTTAAACCACTGAAAATCTGTTTTTTTTTTTGGTAAAATAATTTTATTAAATATCAAAATAAAAGGGGACATACAACCATCAGGCCCAAAAAGCCAAAAAAGCAAAGCAAAGCTGAAAAAACACAATAAACGACAAATTCAAATTAAATTGTAAGGATAGCAACCAAAGCGACGGACTCAGAATCGCCACCCGGTTGCCATGCTTGGACCATCCATTGGAGGAAGAATCATCGAGAGGACCCAAAAAATGAATGCAGCCCAAAACCACACAGGAACCACCAAGGTTGCTAAAACGAGCCATGGCCTTCCAGGGGGGCGTGCAGGAAGCCTGCATCATCATTGTCCAAAAAGAAAGCCAACAACCCACAGCCATACCAACAAAGAAAAACAACGTCTGGCCTCCAAAAGCCCACCACCAGTCAAATAGCACAGCAAAAGGAGATTGAGCAACCAAAGTACCATCAGAAAAATAAACTACTTCCTTCTAAAGTTCCTTCTACCACGTTTGGCACCCCTCCGAACAAGAGCTGTATCACCACTCCAATTATCCTTCAACATAAACATAGCATGAACATCATCTTCAAACTCAAGGGAGTCTTCCGCGACACCCCCGCAAGGTGAAGAATACTCCTCAAGCCAGTCATTTTGTACCATACTTGCTAATTGAACTTTCAAGACCTAATTACATATTAGAGAAACAGGGACATCAACCAAAAGCTTGTTTGATGGTTCCAACAAAGTCGCAGGAGATTCCATATATCTAGCAGCCAAACCCAATGAATTCACAACATCCCCACTAGCAATAGGCACCTCAGACAATGCACCCACCAAAGGGCTCACCTCATCATAGTCCCCAGAATCAACATCCACTAGATTATTTGGAGAAGTATTAGGACTAACAATAGAATTAACCATACAATTATTATCACCATTGACAGCCTCTACAATGTCACACGACAAAGGCAAAGGGGAACCAGTTCTGAACGGAACAGCACCCCCATCAATGATACCAGCAACATTATCAACATCAGCCACACCCAAACCACTATTCGACGGATCATCCCCTGCTACCAGAAGAAATCCAGAAACAGGAGAAGCCACAGGATTCGAAGAGAGCAAAACTACAGCCTCGGACGAAGGCCGACCTCAACATCAACCAAAGGATTAAGAATTATATCATTGCCAGACGGACCCATCACACCAGCATCCACATTATCCTTCAAAGATAAGGCAACACAATCATTACCTTGGACATTATCAAGTATATCATTAGAGGGCAGAACACTCAAATCAGCAACGTACCCACTAACAACATTGTTAACAATTTCTCTAGGCAAAGTAGGGTCCTTAACAACAAGAGGATAAAGACTAGCACATTCTTTTTTTTGGAATGACCAAGGGATTTACAACGATCGCAAAAGGATGGAAACTCATCCATCACAACACTTTGAATATAGCCTAATTATTTCGGACCTATCCAAACATTATCAGGACGAGAGCCAGCCGCAAAAAATCTGTAACTGCAATGATTACGTTGATTTAGGTTTCGTTTTTGATGGCTTTTTTATTATTTTTCAAATAATTTTTTAGCATAAAAATTTATAGTTTACAATTTTTTTTACTAAAAAAACTGATTTAAAAAGCTATCTCAAATGAGGCCTAAATCATTGCTATTTGTCCAAAATAACAACAATTTAAACTTGATATATAAATATTTATAAATAGACCTCTACTTTGTACATTAGGAGGATTTTTTATTGGAGATTGGAGAGAGCTCTGTGGCTTCGAGGATCCTAGAACTCTACCCAGGCACCACCGCAGGCGAGTTCGTGTTGACCACTGCCAGACCACCACCCCGCCACCGACCGTCACCAGACCACCTCCTGTCCGTTGATTTCCACCGAACTTCTGCCTGACCATCGTTGGATCACAGGCTGGTCGCCGACAACCGCTAGACCACCGCTGGACCACTGTCAGGCCGTCGATCTCTGTCGGACTTCATCACAACCATTGCCGGACCACCGCTCGGCCGCTAAGCGCCGTCAGACCTCCGCCCGATAGCCAACCGCCACCAGACCTCTGCTCGGGCGCCGACCTCTGCTAGATCTTGTCCCAGTTGCTTCCACCATACTTCTGACATTTGTCATCCGATAAAGGTCGTTACAAACTCCCGAGTACCCATAATTTTAATTTAATTGCTTCCAAGTCAAAGGACGGTCAACTTCTATAACTCACTCAAAAATAGTGAATTTTTTTCACGTGGACGAGGCCCCGTGTTTTTTTTTTCCTTTTTGGTTTTTCCATGTAAAAAAGATTTCTAATGTTTTTCCGCTCTCTTTCCAATTACCTATTTGTGTGCTGAATATCGGTACATCACTAAGAGGAAAAATTCTCTCACTATATCGCCGTGAATATTCCAGCCCATAATAAAACTAATGTAGAAGCCTTGCAATGGGTTATATCCATGACAGTCTTGCAATAGTTTCAAAATCATAAAAATATAGTTGTTGTTGTTAAAAATTTCAATATAGCTCTAAAATAGAAAATGAACCCAAATCAATTCTTAGAAAATATAACAAATATATTTTATTTTATGGTCTGTTAGTTGTCTTTTGTTCAGGTGTTGGCTGGCCAGATTGTTGTTGTTTCTGAGATGATCTTTTGATGCTCCTTCTTGGCTCTGCTTGTAACCGGATGGTTTTGTTTCTTTGTTCTCTTTGAGGTGCTTCTTCCTAATCTTTTCCTACAGGTGTGGTTGGTTTGCTTGTCTTTCTGCTGAATTGTTGTTGCGAGCTGCTTCTGGTGACCATTTTGATTTTCTGTTGTTTTTCTTTTTCTTACTTTATGATTGTAATAGTTTTGATCATTTAGCTCTTAGGTTTTGCTTCAATAATTGTATTTTTTAGTGAGCTTTGGGATCTTTTAAAACTTATAAACTCTTTTTTAATTAACATGTAAGCTTCTATATGGGTTTCCTATATATATATATATATATATATATATATATATATATATATATATATATATATATATATCACAGTACAAATAAAACAAAATAAAATAAAATCTCAAAAGGAAACCTTACAAAATTGATGAGAGTACGTTGAGGCTCATTCTCCCATTTTTAAGTAGTTTTTTTTTTAAATTATGCTATATATTTTTTTAAACAGTAAGAAACTATCTCAGACAAAAGCCTAAAACTACTAAACTAGTACTCTAAGAGAAGCTGCTTGATTAAAAAGATAAAACAATAAAAAATATAATTAATTTGTCTAAGCTCAAATGGAATTCGTTTCCCTATTATATCAACTATTTAGTTGGACAATTAAATTCACAATGATCATCCTAATCCTTTTGATCTATTAAATTCTTTCTTTACTATTTGTTAAATCAAATCGAGTAAATCCATGCAAAAAAAAAAAAAAATCAATTTTTTTAGAATGAAAATGGTGAATAGTAAAACCAATTTAAAAAGAAATCCAAACTGAAGATTAAATATTTTATTTCATACCGACGTAATATACTCTTCCGAAAATAAAATTAAGTTTAGATGATTTATTCCAGTCAGTTTCAAATAATTATTAATCCATTATTATTATATAGTAATAAAATAAATATGAAATAAATCTATATAGTAATAAATTTAATTTAATTGTTTATATATTAAAATATGTATTTGAAAGAATTTAAATTTAATTGAAAAAAAATAATGATTTTTGACGAGGTATGTGAACATTCATTTGATCAAGCACGAATCTTAATGTAGTATTTTAATAAAAATTTATGAAATTAAATTCAGAATCATATAAACTTTGATTTAAATAACTTTAGGTAATGTCTAGATGAGATGAACGCAATGATATCATAAATAATCTGATTCAAGTCCAAATAAGCCGATATCAAGCATTGAAGTATAGTAAATTTTATGATATTAATTTTAGGATCAAATGATCTCCAAATTGTGCATGCTTATAGTTGAATTTAGCATCTTGATTTGACAAATACAACAAGCTCCGGAATGCTTATTTCCAACACCATTAATATAAATAAATACTAAAAGAAATGCTTATGATCAAAGAAATCAATATGGATTATCCTATAGAGTATTTTAGAGATTTTGACAGATTTATCAAAATGACAGTATCAATAATTATAAATAGATCTACATTTTCTAGTATGGAGGAGAAAGCTCAGATATTTCCTCAAGCTCCACCTAAACACAATTGTCAAATTGAAGTTCTCGAATCACCATTGCTTAACAATAGTTTTCATACCAGCGAATAACTAACGCCATTGGAAATTGGACCGATGGTTGATCAACATAATTGGACTATCACTACCCAACTCTTATGGTCCAGTCAATAGCAACCACTATCATCAATTCACTATTGGTCATTATTACCCGATTTGCCGCTTAATCACCATCATCTTATTGCTATTATCTAATTGTCATTGCCTAATAACAGCATCCAACTGTCATTATAATATCTTCACAACTTTTCTAATAAGCTCTTTTGAAATTACAGAAGGATAAATTTGAGTTCATTATTTTGTAATCATGTCTTTTTCAATTGAGAGGAAGAGCATCTCTATAACTTTGTTAATATAATGAATCATTTTTTCTAGGTTAGGCATCATAGTTTTTTCTTTCTCTAATTTTTAGGTAGAGAGTGACGACTCTTAAATGATTATTAAAAGTCACCTATGAATTGACTTAAGATAATGAATGATGATGATAAGATAAAGACTGATGATTAATTAGTAGACAATTTGAGTTAAATTAAAAATTGATGACCAACTAGGTGATAATTGGGTTGGAATGATGAAAGTACTACTTTAAAGCTGGATGTCCTGCCTTCCTCTTCATAATTGTATTCATGATTGCATTTACATGATACTGCATTGAATTGATTGAAAGATATATTGATAAAGCTTACTGATAGACATCTACACATGACATAATGTTTGATAGAAGCATATAATAGAACCATCAACATAGATATAACTAATATATAATTAATGCTTGTTTCATTGTAGCACATGTTATAGATTTATATATTTTTACTGATTTTCTTATAGATTGATAGATACATTTTGCTTAGTGAGATACTCTTGCTTTAATGATCATATCAATTTTTATGATTGATTGATATTTATTGCATAGATTATTTGTCATTCATATGAATAGCTTATTAATTTATATTAATTGGAACTGAAGTATATATATTAATTCTTTTGCCTTGTATTGAATGCATGCATAAGATTTTGATAACATGCTAGTTTTATAAGCTCATTATGTGATTTTTTTATTGATTTTAAGTTTGCAGAGGGGTTAAGACTGTTTGGAGTGTGACTGATCAATATTTTTAGGTTTTTTAATTAGTGTTTTGTTTTATTCTTTTATAGTCAAGAGCTTTAAATATGATAGATTGATATTGTTAAAATCCCATGACTATTATAAATTGCATTTAAAGGAATGAATATAGAATATTTTGATATATGATTTATAGTTACTTTTGCTAGATTTATTTGAACTGATAGATATTTAGTGACTCTAGTGAATTAATTAAGAGATAAAGATTGATAATTCTTTCAAATTTAGATCTTGGGAGTTGCATTATTAGGATCTACTATAAAAAGAGACAACCATGAGTGAGTTTAATAAATCAAACTTAGCAAATGGCTTATATCCATCAAAGCATAAATGGTAAAGAAATGAGACATGCGGTATGGCCAAATCAGAAGAAAATGTTGGCAAAGAAGAGAACATTGATCATACATACTTTCATCCACTGATTTTTTTGATTGGTCTTTAACTCTATATGTTTCGAATGCAACAATTGAATATATATATTTTTAGCAAGGAGGATTGTTAAACCAAGGCTATGAAATAAGATGGAAGTTGATTTTTTTGTCAGTTGGTTGATAATGTATATTAAAAAGAATATTATATAGAGTTCTAAGGTAAAATCATTGATTGATAATTTTATCAATATATTTATCAAACTCTTAATAAAAAATACTTGATAAATAATAAAAATTTATATTCATATGAATAAATGAATGTTGGATTATTATTAATAAACTTATTCATTATATGCAAATTTTAAATCATTGCTAAAATTTATTTAGTTATTTAAAGGGAAAATTTTTAGACTAAGCATGATTAATAAATATATTAAGAGATTAAGTATGTTTAAAAAAAAATTGAAAAATAGGCAAAATCGCCCGTGCAATGAGCGACTTAACCTTACCTTATACTCCGACGTAGCGAGGAAGTGCCACCTCAGCAGGATCTGGCATAAGTCGCCCGTTTAAAGGGCGACTTATGGTAAGTCGCCAGTTTAATGGGCGACTTACCATAAGTCCCCGTTAATCGGGCGACTTACTGCCAGTTAAATTCTTGGCATAATTTGCCAGTTAAATTCTCATGAGCAGAAGACATTTTTAACTACAGGATGTTTTCATCCTACCATAAGACATTTTTTTCAATTTTAGAAGGTACTTATTAAGAGAATTTTAGATAGGTAACTCTAACAATATGATGTATGTATAACTTAACGTTAATATGTATGCACTCCTTGATTTCATTAATAATCTTGTAGACAAAGAAAATTTTAATATATCACTGAAAGAATTTTGATTTGTAAAATATTTTTTAATTTTTGTGATTTGAACTCATATCATCAATCTTATTTTTTTAAAAAATATTAAGTAGTCTGTAATAATTTTTTGTCACACTTCTTTAATAGTTTAATTATTGACTATGTGATTAAAATACAGTGTGGTTTAGTGTTGCTTTTTTACTCGCATATTTAAAACTTGAAATATAATTTAAAAGCGTGGGAATTGAAGTAAAGCTAAACACAATAATTTTACATGTTGCTCTTTACTATTACATATGATGCAGTAGATATCGTACACGAGTTTGAAGCTGTGTCTGGGTAGGACAACATCTGAAGCAGAGCTAAAATTCTAGTTGTATTTGCTGCCATTCTTCTCCATTAAGAAAATCCTTATCCTTACCATGTTCAGGACTTTGCAGTAACATTTTATAGCAATCTAATATGTGTTGATCTTTATCAGGAGACCAATAATAATATAGAATACAATGGTCTATATCTAGCATAGACCTTCCAATCCCTGGTTCAACTATACCTTCTTTATCAAGTCCAAGTTCTCGAATTCGACCCTTAATGAAGTCTATTGGTACAAGGTGGCGGTCATGAACGCTAAAGCTATGTTGTAGATAATTCCAACCCACATCTCGAAGTTCATGGCCAGCTCTATATTCCTTGATTTTTTTTACTTCATCATGTTTGTGCCACAGTAAGCAATCCTGGTCGTCATCCCAGGAATGCATAACACACCTGAATAGTTCATTTGATGTTACCTTGGCTTCAAGGATCTCATCTGTAGGAAAAGATAAACTTTCACGCAGGCGCCTACTTCCATCTCTAATACGTTGCTTCGTTGGGACAGTTCTGGTAGCATCCAAAATGGGGAAGTACATTCTTGATTAATTTACCTGAAATGATAGTTTTGGTTCATCCATTAAATTTTCTAAGTCAGAGAAGGAGAAGGTCAAATGAATAAAATCAATTTAATCTAAAGTAAGTCATCAAATATATCTATTTCTATTTTTCAAAGTTTAATAATTGAAAGTAAAATCTTTACAATAAAATAAATCAATATTTTGATTAAAATTTACAAATCACTATTTTAATTTTAAAAAAAATTAATTGTTAAACATTATTGAGATATAATTAATCATAAGAACTTCCCCCTATAAGAAACCTACACCTTATAATAAAGAACCCCTATTCAATTGAACATATTTGATAGGGGATGATCTCCAAGCAAATAAAAATAAAATGCCATTTTGTTATTGAGAACCTCATGAAATAATATTTTTATGCTTCAAATTAATGTATTATTTTTAGACTAAATCATAAAATATTTTAAATTTATTTACATTAATTAGATGGGTTCAAAAAGAGAGAAGGTTATCAACTACAACTATCAAAGATAAGACAACTAATCTGCAAAAGATTTTAAAGAATTTAAGCAAATGGAATTCTAATTATTGCTTCCACACTCATTATTACATTCAAGATATAATTATGAAGATTGTTAGTCTAAAAAGGCATTTCATATTTATGTGACTTGCATGTTCTTAATTATCTTTATTTTCTTATTATCTATTGATAGATTATAAATTATTATTACTACCAATTAAGATACCTATTATCAATTTAATAGTAGTATTATAATTTTTATAGCATTTGTATGATTTGCATAAAGAGATCTATATAAGTTAATTATTAATTATGGAAATTCTTAATCTATTAGTAATGTGAATAGGAGGCATGAAGAAATTAAATTAGATAATAAAATAATGTTACATTATAGCCCATTAAATCTTCCTATGGTGATCATTAAGAAAATAATCATATTTGTTATGATAGTTACTAATGAATTAGGAATTCTAAGAAGCTCTCATAGTTTTCGAAACTTTAATGTATGTAATTTGACTTTGTTTCTTAGAGCTTTTGCTACAACCATAGATTCCTCCCTTCTTTTCCGGCTCTTTATCATGAATTAGAAAAATATGTAGTCAATTTAAACAATCCATTTATGATTCATTGATATAATTATTCATCTTAGAAGCAACATGATATAAGAGTTTTTTATACATAAATAAGTCATATCTACCCACTTACCAAGTTCAACATGACTATATTGCCTGCTACATACATTTTTTGGCAAAGAAATTCAACATCACTAATCCCCATCTGCCATACTGCTTTCTTGAAGTTCTCTCGTAGATGCCGTAAGCAGTGCCGATGTGCTGCATTGGGAAAAATTTCTCTATAACCTCTAACTAAGCCTGCATGCCTGTCTGAGATTATACATAGATTTGACCTGCTTGTCACACACGGTAGCAGCTCATTAAGTTGCCGTAGAAACCATAACCACGATTCAGTACTCTCTGACTCAACAATGGCGAATGCAAGAGGAAAAAGTCCATTATTAGCATCCAACCCAATTGCAGTTAATAATGTACCTCGATATTTACCGAGTAGGAATGTGCCATCAAGACTAAGAACTGGCCGACAATACATCCACCCAGTAACTGAAGGACCAAATGCCCAAAAGAGCCTTTGAAACCTATTAACATGTGAGCTCTGAATTCGATAGACTGTATGTGGCATTGCAGAGGCAACAGCATCCATGAATAAATTGAGAGTACGGTATGACTCTTCCCAACTACCGAAAACAACCTTAATTGCCTTTCTTCTAGCATCCCATGCCTTCATGTATGAAATTTTAATATTGAACTTAGCTTCCATGCGACCTATAATCTCCCTTGGCTTCAAGTCCATTTGCTTTCTAATGGTGGGAAGTATGTAAAAACTAATAAATTGGGAGTTGCACTGACGGTGGCCACTTTCGAGAATTGGAGTTACGCAGGTATGACGGTGCTTTATAGATGCAATTTTCCATATACCACCTAATCGTTTGCTCTTACCAGAATGAACGCACCATAGGCAAGGAGAGGTCGGGCTATCATGCTTCGCACAACAAACAGTAAATTTCTATGTATTCGAAGCTATGACAATATATTGCACATTGTTCATAATTGACCAGCCTTGTAAGGCAAATTGAAGATCACTCTTGTTGGTGAAACACATACCTTCAATTAATTCATTAGGAATTGAGAATTCATCCTCGACCATGACCTCATCGTTAACATTATCAGATTCTATTTCGTGATCCCATTCTTCTGTAGTCCTACAGGTCTCAGCATAGTTATTATTGGCCACCATTGTATCATCACTAGCAACTGATCTACTACAATAATCTTGGATGACATTTCTTATCTCTTCGTTATCATCTGCACTTCTATCAGTATCCACAGGGAAAAGATCAACACCATCGTCCTCAGAGCACTCCTCACTGGAGCCACTACTCATAGTCTCATAATTGTAATGATCTGAAGTGACTGATTGTGTAGAATGTAACGGAGGTTCCTGCGTATGTTGGTTTGCTGTATCACTACATTGAAAATAGTATTGATAAATATTATTGATCATTTAATAAGCAATTTAAAACATTTATAGGGAACTATTACTGATATGCGATATAGGGAACTCACTAATGAATGAGTTCTTCTACTACTTCTGCCCTTGAAGGACCAGCAACCATATCTGCCCTCTCAACTTGGGGTGAACTTTCATATCTTTGTAAATTTAAAGGCTCCGTATTATCTCCAGTGTCATTAATCTCTTCGATATCAACGTACAAGATGAGAAATTCTGTTTCAGCCTGACAAAATAAAACTTCACAAACCTCCTCATCCTCAACATGTGAGGCAACAAACTCATTTTCCACGGGCACTCGACATACTAAGTTCACAGAATACTTTGAAGGATCATACTTCAGAGCTCGAAGTACCCTTAACTTAAGTTGTTCTAAGTTTATATCTCTCGGCACATGTAGGGGACGATTCCTACCCCCAGAATAACTTGGCGCGAATGTTTCATCCACTTGTAACACACCTCCATACACTAGCATGAAGGTTGCACCACGTCCACTCATTATTGAACACCTATGTTCAACTATGAAAGATGAATAATTCAAAAAATTCGTAATATACATCAAATTTAATTTACACTGACTCTACTAGCTAAACAAAATTTATAATTACTATACCTAATATTAACATGATAATATCATAACTAAATACCACAATAATTCAATATATAAATTTTTAATACCCAATAAGTTACTTCTAATTAACTATCTACCTAATAAATTGATTTTAAAATGATTTGATTTCTCACTTCTAATTAACTATCTACCCAATAAGTTACTATTTACTGAGAAACTTTTGTGCCAATTGCTAAGTTCAACATAATTCATATTCTCATTTTTTTAAAATATATATAATAATATAATTAGTACTTGCAACAATACATTCAAAAATCCCTTCCTATTTGGATACTTAGGAAAAGAAAAGTTTACATAGAGTTACCTCTTCAGCTAAAAAAATTCTCAACAAAAAGTGAGTAAGCAAATTGAGAAAGATGTAATTTTCCTTATATATGAAATTGCTTTAAGCTTTTTGTTTTATTTTTAAATAAAGGATATGAATATATGAATGATTATTCAATCACCTCTTTTAACATTTTAAATATATATATTTTAATTTTCATATAAATAAAAAAAGGAACAAATAGAAGAGCAAATACCCTTCAAAATACATGTAAGTACAGTTGTAGTGTATTTACATAAATACATAGGTAAAGAAATAAAAAATTTTAGTCCTAAAATAAGAAAAATTTATCAAGTTTAAATTATAATCATTCAAATACTCTCATTAACAAAATATGAATGCGCTATATTTTATACTTTAGATGTGAGAAGTATTTTGCATTGCAATTTAAGATAATTTGGTTGATCCCTTACATGAAAATTAAAACATTTATAAAAACAAAAATGAAAAAAAAAAAGATAAATTTTCAACTAAATTATTTGCCCAACGATTCCTCATCTCCAACCCACAAAACACACAATTTTTATCACAAAAACCTTCACCTTCAAAATGTAGGTCAACTACAAACATAGATCTATCAAATATTTGCAAGAATCACATCTCAAATGCTTAAATATGTACATATCCCAAACAAATTTTCTACTTCTTTCAACAAATGAAGAGTTTTACACAAAAATAGTTTAAAAACTAATCATGAATGTTAGATCTATACATCTCCAACCAAATATACACTTCAACATCATCTTTTTAATTAATTTAACAAAATAAATTAAAAAAAAACAAAAAAACCTTACCTTCACCCGGCGGAAGCAGCTCCCGATCGCGACAGCCCAAAGAGAAGAGGAACAGCGACTGGATCGGGAAAGGGAAAGCTAAAACTTATTTAAGGCTAAGTCGCCCGTTCACATCACCAACCCCCAACGTCATCTACCACGTCGGCACGTGGACTAACATAAATCGCCTTTTAGACGAACGACTTTACCTATTTTTAAATTCTATTAATTACATGCTTATTCACATAATTGAATCTTTAATTATGCTTAATCTTAAAAAATTCCCTTATTTAAATAGATAAATATTATCAAATTTTAACCGTTGAGCTTATTTAGCTACAATTAAACACCGGAACACTTTAAAAAACCTCATTCCGATCCCCCAACCGCACAACAGGCTGTCCATTCAAAACTGCGATCTTGATGGCCTTTGGGGCAGTAGAAGCCGCCGGAAGCCTAGTCGTTTCCGGCGCGGCTGATGCCGGCGATGAGCCCAAATCCCCTCCCACTTCCCGCTTCCGCTATAACTCGCCCCTGGTCCAAGTTTCCCTCATCGGCCTCGTCTGCTTCTGCTGCCCCGGCATGTTCAACGCCCTATCCGGCATGGGCGGCGGCGGACAGGTAGATCACGACGCCGCCAACAACGCCAACACCGCCCTTTACACTACTTTCGCCATCTTCGGCCTTCTTGGCGGTGGCATCTACAACGTCCTTGGCCCTCGCCTCACCCTATTCGCCGGCTGCTCAACCTACATCCTCTACGCCGGCTCCTTCCTCTACTACAATCACCACTCCCACCAGACCTTTGTCATCGTTTCCGGCGGCATCCTCGGCGTCGGCGCAGGTCTCCTCTGGGCCGGCCAAGGTGCCATCATGACCTCCTACCCCCCACCCTCCCGCAAGGGCACCTACATCTCAATCTTCTGGAGCATCTTCAACCTCGGTGGCGTCATTGGCGGGCTGATCCCTTTTGTCCTCAATTACCACCGAACTCAGTCGGCTTCCGTCAACGACGGAACCTACATCGCCTTCATGTGTTTCATGTCTGCCGGCACGTTACTCTCCCTCGCCATTCTTCCTCCTTCGCGGATTGTCCGGGACGATGGATCCCGGGCCACTGCAGTTACTTACTCCAGCGTTTCCACCGAAGGGCTCGAAATCATCAAGCTGTTCGCCAATTGGAAAATGCTCCTCATAATCCCCGCCGCATGGGGAAGCAATTTTTTCTATTCCTATCAATTCAATAACGTCAATGGCATCCTATTCAGCCTCCGAACCAAGGGGCTCAACAATGTTTTCTATTGGGGCGCGCAAATGATCGGCTCCTTGACAATTGGCTACTTGCTCGATTTCAGTTTCAGAAGCCGTAGGAAGAGAGGCTTAGTTGGGGTTTCTGTCGTCGCCGTGCTGGGGACGGGTATTTGGGCGGGTGGGCTTGCAAACCAGCTCCGGTACACGGACGGCAAGTGGCCTAACAAGCTAGATTTCAAGGATTCAGGTTCGAGTTATGCCGGCCCCTTTGTTCTCTATTTCAGCTATGGCTTGCTGGATGCCATGTTCCAGAGCTTATGCTACTGGGTGATTGGAGCTCTTGCGGACGATTCCGAGACACTCAGCAGGTTTCGATAATCTCTTAATTGTTTCTCATGAATTGAAATCTGTCTATTGATCACTGATATATTTGTTATTATATTTCTTTGTTTGAAACAGGTACAGTGGATTCTACAAGGGAGTGCAGAGCGCAGGTGCAGCAATTGCTTGGCAAGTGGATGAGCACAAAACGCCGCTGGTGTCGCAGTTGATTGTGAACTGGGCGCTTACGTCTATAAGCTATCCCCTGCTTGCGTTCTTGGTAGTGATGGCTGTTAAAGATGATGCATCGGCTTCGAGAGGTAAGGATGTGGAGGAGAAGACGCCGGAGCCGTAGGACAGTTGGATTCTTGCAGCTATGATACCGAAAGTTTTCTTTTTTCTGGTTTGCTTTCTTTTTCATGGAATTTTTTTTAAAGTTCATGATAATGAACTCTGTAAAGAGTGGACTTTCAGGATTTTGCTGTGCCCTTCAACTGCATGTAATTTGATCATTCTGTAATTGCCCAACATAGCCAATGGTGGCATAACTACAGTAACTGTGCAATCTAATTGAATATGCACGACAACACACCTATTCAACATCTTCTACCTCTAGCTCATCAGCCAATATTCTTATGAAGATCATAAAGACAATAACATCTGTAAGGCCATTTTTTATGAAAAAATACGGGCTGGGATTTTAATGATAAAATATTTTTTGTCTATTAATCTTATTTTATGAATACTTCAAACTAATTAACTATTATAGTACACTCATTTCAATAATATATAATTGGGTCAAAATATGATGACCTCTATTTCTATTAAATGAGAATAAGAGGAGAAACAAGATACACTCCTGATATGGAATGAGCACATCTCAACTACCCAAAATAACTTTTTGGGTATTCTCATTCTATTTTTTATAATATCCCTAAACTTTAAATGAATTCCACATGTTAATAACATGACTTATTAATGAAATGGATCATATGAATTTTAATATATGAATTGAGAAAATAAAGATTTTCAATATAGATTAAATAAAACAAATATTTTTCTAATATTAGTATTTATATGAACCTTCTTGTTTGACTAGTTCTGTAGATGGATTTAACTAAGTATATTATTATTCTTTTTTTGTTAAATCAATATTGTTTTTTTGTTAGAGCCTATAATCGAACGTTCTTAAATTACTCACGAAGTATATATATTGATACGTCACCAAAAATTATCATGATTAGGCACTAATCTCGAGGCAGATTTGAAGTGAAAATTTCAAAATTAAATGTGGGCCGGATGATGAAGTGTTTTAGATTGTAGTTCAAATTACCAAAATGTTCATCCCAAAAAGTTTATAAATAGAGCCCCATTCATTACACGAGGGGAGAGAAATGATATAAATAACTAGAGAGAACTCTCTTGCATTTTCTAGCCATCATCACCATAGCTATTGTTGTCAACAACCACCAGCTATTGCTGTCAACAACCATCATCACCATGGGCAATCACCATCAATAATCGTCATCATCTTTAGACTCCTGCCAAGATTTAACCTTGTTGTTAAGGATAGTTGTTCACCTATGGACACCTGCTTTCTATAATACTAATAAATAAAATCAAGTCCTACTATTCAATATAGATTATCTCTCTATGGACACTTGATTTCTATAATCTTCATAAGAAAAAATTAAACATTTGTTTAATCCCCATCTTCTTTAATAGTGAAGAAAGGTAGATTCTTGTATCACTTATTATAAAGTGGATTTTTTAATTGGGCCAGATCCCGTGGGTTTTTCTCTTTTAGGGTTTTTTACGTAAAAAAATTCTAATCTTATTATTTTTATTTGTGCTTGCTAAATTTTTGAACAACTTTGGGACTTAAAATATATACTCTACCGACTCAAATATTCTAGCACGTAACATATATGATTTCAGACTATAATTGTAATATCAATAAGAATTAGAATTTATAAGATAATGATCATACACTTCTGTCATCAAATTGAAATGAGCTAGAATTGTTTACATTATAAGCAAGCTCGTTTGACCGCCGCCACCCGCCAGCCACCACCAACCACCGCAGCCACCCACATTAGCCACCACCGACGCCAACGTCGCCGGCCACCACCATTGTCGGCCAACGCAGCCACCCACAACTAGCCACCACCAGCATCGCCGCCTCCCTCGCTAGCCGCCACCATTTTTTGATTTTACACTATTTTCATTACTTAAAAAAAATCACTTATATTTATTTTACATTGATCCAAATAACTCCAAAGTATTCATTTTACATTTTTTTTGTACTACATTCCTTTTACATTGCATTTCTTTTTAGTCATCCAAACGACCCTTCATTTGTTTTGATAGCAAAAAAGAGAAATTCTTAATTCCTAATTCCTATCTTGCTTGAAAATTAATTTTAAATGATGCACTTTTCTATATTATGATATTGACTTGTAGGCTCCCCAATTCTAACTAAGTAGCTTGTTGGAGTTCGAGTCTTCATTAAGGTTGTTGCAGGCTAGAATATAAGTGACGATAGAGTTAGAATTTTTCGTCTTAGCATTGTACAGATATCCAGCACACAATAGAAGGAAAAAGAAACACCACAATTTTTATGAGGAAAATCCTGAAAAAGGTAAAAATCACGGGACCACACCCAGTTGAAATGATTCCACTAGTGTTTGAATAGATTACAGATGACTAATTCGTCCTTAAAATTGAGGACGATCAGATCATATTACAATGGACAACCATCAGGTTGAAATCTAGTTACGAACGGAGGTTGGACGGAAGCCCGACGTTAGTTCGTGGCTAGGCAGAAATCCGGCTTCAATCGGCTGTCGGGCGGAAGTCCGACGTCAGTCGACGACCGGGTGGAAGTCCGACGGTGATTGAGGAGGAGTTTTGTGGCAAGAGAACTCTAGTTTCTCTTCTTCCTTCTCTTCATTTCTTGTGTCCCATCCCATGAGAAATGAGAGGTCTATTTATAATTTTCTGAGAGTGACATGACCAGTAAATAGAGGGGAGATCAAGGGTAAATTGAGAGTGGTTTGAATGGGCGGCCGATATTGATTCCCTTGATTATAGAGTGTTTATTGGGCATTTGAATGTCTCAATGATATCATAATTAGGCTATCTTGGGCTCGTTGGATTCGTCTCGTCGAGCTACTCGATTCGACTATAAGCATGTAGTGTTTGAAAATCGTTTGATCATCCAATTTATGGTTTAACTCTCTAAATACACTTCGGGTCTTTGATTTGGACTCAATTTGGGCCCGAATTGAGTCGAATTTGGTGTTGTTGGGTTCGTATTTTCGAGACGTTCTGTTCAACTATAAGTTTGCTGAAATCAGTATTCAGATGGTTCCAAATTTAACTTTGGAAGTTTCCAACTTGACTTTGCCTCGAGATTCGTGCTTGATCAAGATAATTTTTTGATGATATATCAAAGGTAAAGGTCAATGATCCAATCTCCAAATGCAAATAAAAAAAAAATAAAAATATTAATTGTCTGTTATTTGAAATTATTCTAACCAGAAGTGGGAACAATTTTAATTAATTAAAGTTGAATGATTTTTGCAATAATGCTCAAGATTTTTAAAATATTTCAATTTCGTGAATTATCAACTGAAAGAAATTGCGAAAATGACTTTTTTTTGTTTAATTTGTTAAAGGGTGAGATATGTTTCCTTTGAGTTAATTTAATCTCACTCAAACATGGATAAAAGGCAAACTTTGATTGGCTCTAGAGGTATAAATGAGTCGTGCAACTTGGCTCAATTAATAGCTCCTGAGGTGAGCTAAATGAACTAATGAGTCAAATTTGAGTCAATCCTAACTTAACTAATTAGCTCGCGAGCTGGCTCATTTTAAAAAAAAACTATTTATACAAAAAGGCATTTAAAATACATAACATTTCAGTATTTTAAGCACAAAATTATTTAATATATTTAAAATTTATATCTCATTTTTTATATTAAATTATTCTTTATTATTTTTTCTTACTGCACATTCTTTTAAAACATTTTATTATAATAATTGTTTAAATCGTGATAATTTTTTCTCTTTCATAATCAATTAGCTAGCTTATGAGCCGGCTCTAACTCGTAGCAAAAAGCTCGAGATGCAGTTCTCCTTGATTTGTTGGATGGGAGTTTGGCTTCTAACTAAGAGGTCATAAGTTTGAGTCTCGCATGTGTTGTGTGTATGTTGATAAATTATTTTGTGTGGATACGGAGGTCATTTTGAGGCGAATCAGAACGCACCATATCACTTTTTTGCTGTGTATCACAATTGTGTACCGAGTGACTTGGCATTTAATTTTATTTCGCCTCCAGACGGTCCGATGTTTGCACAGACTAATTTCTCGTGAATGTTTGGGTGCTGCCTCTAATTTTCTCAAAAAAAAAAAAAAAACTCGAGCTCTAGCTCAAACTCTTGATGAATTGATCAAGCCCAAATTAGAGATGACTCAAGCCGGCTCAGCTGGAATCGCCCCTAGTTGGCTCATTGTACGACCGTAATAGTTCTGCAATTTTCACTCAAAAATCATTCCATCACAAACATACCGTTTAAACTAGCTCGGCGATTCCTCTTATTTAAGAGGGTCTGGTCGAAAATAAGCATGGGTAATCTGGTTCTGGCACCTGGGCCGCTTTGGTTCTGGCTTCGGAAGTGGGGTTTACGAGTGGCCGGGAAGAAGAACAATCAACATGCCGTTTCACGGAGGAGGTGGCGGTGCTGCTACTGCAACGGGTTCGATGATGGTGCGCTATTTTTCAAGGAAACGCAGCGAGGATGCATGAAGGATAAGCTCTAGGGTTCCAAGGAAGCAGGCCAAGGCGATCTCCGAAAGTCTCTACGAGTTTATTAAACAACACGGCCCTATCTCCGTCGCCAATACCTGGAACCTCGTCAAGGTTAATACATGCAATCCCTTCTATACTTGCTCCTTATCAAATAGAGAAGAGAGTGAGATACAAGATCTTTTATGTGAAAAACTCTTGGAGGGAAAAGCCATGGGTAGAACAAAATCTAATATTTGTTGAAAATAGGTATAGAAGTTGGCCCGCCTAGTAATTGGAAGGACTTTAGTATAGGATGTCCCTTGGGTGATTAGAAAAGACAAAGCTGGGGATGACAAGATAGGTCCTCATGCATGTCAATTGTGAGTATCATAGATGTATGTAATGACAAGGGTTATTTCGTGATCGAATGTGGTTATAGTATCTTGGTTAAAGCAATTGTGCTTCAAATCTATCAGATGTGGCTATAGCGTAGATCTTATTGGAGACATTTGTGGTGTAGTTCTTCTGTTAGTCTACTATGATTACAATCTTGAAGGAAATGAATGCAACAATTGCAAGGTTGTGGTGCGATTCTTTATGAGACAACAATTGCTACATAAGTAAGATTTACAATGTAGACCTTGAAGGAGATGTCTACAGTTCAAGTGAGATTGCAGCATAGCTTTTCTTAAGGTTAGTATTTTCTTACTAGTTATAGGTTTAATCCAATTATGTCAAATTTAGATTTGCACAGACTGAGTTTTATGCCAAACTTGTTTAGTTTTAGTTCAAGTGAGTTAAGCTTTATCAGAACAAATTTAGTTGCATTCTAATTGATTTAATCATTTTCCAGAGGCATTCAATTAAATTAGATTATAATTCACTAAGTAGAATTAGATTTAATTTTGAATCAACTCACTTTAGAGCTGAGCATTGGATTGGATTGAGGACTAACTTGAGCACTTCTTAGACTTTTAGGTTTGGGCTGCTTGTGCCAATTGAACCTAGATTTACTTAACTAAGTTTAATTTTAATTGATTGGGGTCATTGTATTGTGTCCTGCCATAATTGAAATCAACTTAGTTGGTCCTAATCTGAATGCATTTGAATGATCCTAGAGTTTGATTACACCATTAAATTAGGCTTTCCAGACCAAGGTTTGGCTATTTAGGATTAATTAGATGGATTGATCTTAGTTTATTAACTTGGCTTTGATCAAGCAATTTAAACTTACTTGCAGGGTTCTCTTGAACCAAGTGTCCTCTTAAGTTTAACTTGAAATGTTGAGGAGGGGTAAAGGGCTCTGAGTGGGTTACATTAAGTATCAATTGACCAAATTAAGATCTATTCGGCTATTTTGATTGATGTTGACTTTGCTAAGTTGGGAGTCTATTATAGCACATGCATCCCTTGCACCTTAGAAGGGTTTCAATAAAACCATGTGACATCATGGCGCCAAGTTCAAGGATTGAGTTGATTTAGTTAGACAGAAACTTTGCCAAGGTTCTGGCCATTGTAGAATCCTTCTAAGGTAGACTAGGCTCATTTAGAGCCATATAATTTGGCTTGGTCAAATTGCTTAGTTGTTCTAGTTCACAACTATGAGTTGGGTACTTTTTTGCATTCGACTCATCTAGATCTATGGTTGTTTGAAATAGTCTTGTGTTTGAAATGGTTTGTTAAGTGTGTTCTTGTGTTCGACTCGCTTTAATGTTGATGAGCTCATTAGTCTAGTGTTTAGCTCAAATTTGATTTTTAATGTTGAGAGAGAGAAGCAAGAAGAGATAGAAGCACTCAGGTGCATGGGTGGTTGGCGGTGTCGGGTGGTTGGTTTGCCTGCGGGAAGTGCGGCGGTCGGGAATTGCGGCGGTCTGAGAGCTGTATAGGAGATGCATGGTACTGGTTTTTTCTTGTGTGAAGAGGAAGGGAGAGGATTTGTTCTCTTGATGTGAGGCCCAAAACACTCATCACTATTGTCTTTTTCTCAAGATTTGATTTGCTTATGATTTTTCGAGGAGCTAAAAAGCTTTAACTCAATTAATTGATGAGAATAATTAGGGATGTCAAAAAGGGTCAATAGGTCAAGTTCGCGTTTGACCCGAAATTCACTCGACCCAAATCTGGTCAGCCCGAACCTTACTTGTTTAATAAATGGGTCAAAAAATTGAACCCAACCCCAACCCGCAAGCAACCCGAACCTGTCCTAATAACCCATTTTAATTAAAAAATATTTTTATTAGCTTATTAATCATAGATTTTAGGTTAATTGATAAAATGAAGAATATTATACTAATAAATAAAAGAAATTAAGAAAAAAAATTAAATGAGTCAATTTCGGGATGATAGGTCAATCCGAACTCGGCTCGTTTAATAAACGAGTTAGAATGCACGATCTGAACCCAATCATTCATTAAATGGGTCAACCCGAATATGAATTTTTCGGGTCAGATTTGAGTCGGGTTGTTGGGTCATTTATTGATACCCTTAAGAGTAATGAGAGGGAAAGGAGAGAGAAAGAGTGAGATATTAGAATTTATAAGATTATATAATATTAATATATAAATATATGTTAACATAAATATATAAATATATATTTAATTATAATTAGGGATTATAATTTTATTTGTATAGAATTATTATTTATTTATTTGCTTTTTTAATTTCGAGCTTAAAACGAGTTGAACATGGTTGAAAAAAACGTCTACTCGTGTTCAACTTATTTATAAATCAAGTTCAAATAATCTGTTCGTGTTTTGTTCATTTATTTAATTAACAAATTGAAAACAAGCTTTGTAGCGAGCAAAACATGAGTTGTTCGCAAACAACGAGCTCTTTTGATAGCTCTATTGACTGCTTTTGATGACTTGGTATATTGAGATTTATTGGCCTAGGTTGGTCAAGTGGCCATTTTGGTGTTTATGAGTCCTTCGAACTCATCGAAGTTTTCGTTAGGCTTGACTCGAATTATATAGTTACTAGAAAATAAGAATAAGCCATGTAAAGCCCTATTAAGATCATTTAGATCAAACATGGAAGCCATTAGTTTGGGATAATAAGGAACCTATATGTGTATTGAAAGTTCGTTAGGGATGTTAAGCCCTTATGAACTAGCTCGAGGCTAACCAAGAGGGGATGTTAATTGGTATTTTTAAAAATTCTTAAGTAAAAATGATTAAAATTTTTTTTTGAATATTTTAAAATAATTATAATTTCACGATGGTGTGCAAAAGTTTATCAAAACAAAACAATAACTACAATCACACAATCATCAACAGCAAAGTAAAGCGCAGAAGATAATCAGAAAGAATACACCAGATTTTATAGTGGTTAGGTCAATTTGACCTACGTCTACTCCCCGGAGCCTCCCCTCCGGGTATTGCACTAACACTAAGTGACTCTCCTTTTGCTCCCACAGCAAGGCGGAGAAGCCTTTACAAAACTCCTTTCCACCAACCTGATGAGGCAGAGAACTCAGACTCTTTTCGCTTCCTTCTGAAGCAGGCAGAGAATCTTACCTCCTTTTGTTTTCTCCTGAAGCAGGCAGAGAACATTGATCTTCTTGTAGACGATCCTTCCACGGAGACACTAAGGACAAGAGACGACGACCGGAGAAGATGACTCAGATCCTTGCTTGGAGCAACCTTTGTGAACACCTCACAGACTCCCCCTCATAAGATCTTCTCTCTCTCTCCCAAGCTCTCTCTCTCCTTCTCAAAGTTCTCACAGGAAAGGACAGCGACAAAAAATTTCAACGATAGAAGACAAGATATCTTAAATACAAAGGCTCAAAAATTGCCATAAATTTCAACTTGCCGTCAAAGATCGTCTAGGATGATCGGTAGATCGTTCTGTACGATCAGTGTAAATCAGACCCTTTTGGCCTGGACGATCTGGTTCTTCTGAACGATTAGAAGACAAATTCTGTTCATATCGTCCGGGACGATTCTGCGATCGTCCGGGACGATTCTGGGATCGTCCGGGATGATTAATTCAATTCAGGAATATCGTCGAGAAGACTGTTCGGGTCGTCTAGGAGAATTTGTGCTGAATAATCTCAAAATGAGTTGATCGTCCAAGATGATACGCATATTGTCATGTACGATTAGTTCAAAAAGATCAAAATCGTTCGGCACACTGTTCGGGTCGTACAGGTAAATCATGCTGGATGATTTCAAAATGACTTGATCGTCCAGGACGATATTTCTATCGTCCCGTACGATTAGTTCAAAATCAAGAATATCGTCCGGCAGACTGTTCGGGTCGTCCAGGTGAAATGCACTGGACGGTCAGGTTTTCTAATTGATCATCCAGGACGATCGCAACGATATGATCGAATCACTCAAATCCTAATTACTTTCTTTAATCACCTAACTAATTTAGACATGATTGTAATAGATCGTCCAGGATGTTAGACCAAATTACTAAAAAATAAAACTTGCCTAACTTAGTCTGACGGCCGAGAATTTCTAATTTGAGCATATCGTCCTGTACGATGTGTGTATCATCCAGAATGATCTGTTTAATCAGATCGACTTAACATGGTCACCCTAATTAGGATTTTTATTTTCAATGGATCGTCCAAGACGATATGAATATCATTTAGGACGATTTGAACAGAAACTCTAACTCACTAAAACTCTCCCCTTGAGTGTGTGTGTGCAAGGTTATTTAGCTTGGGGATCCGTTACATTACATTTGACTCAAGAAAGATGAAAAAATACATTGAACCTGAAAACTCAAACGGACTGACTCGATCTTGAGCTGGCTTGAATTGTAATTGATCTTGTGAACCTGAAAGATTAGGCACTCAAACAGAAACAGAAATGTTTACTATCATCAAAATCATAATCCTTGAATCCAGATTCGCAACAATCTCCCCCTTTTTGATGATGACAAACATTTGTTAATAATTTCAAATTCAATACATAAATAACAAAGCCATGAAAATCAATGAGTGCAATTTCTATTAGCCAGGTGAATAATACAAGAACACTGAACATTGATAAAACATTGAATATTGATAATTTAACCAGTACACTAACTACAAACTACCATAACACAAACTACAAACTACTCCCCCTTTTGACATCTCAAAAAGGAAAAAACATCACAAAGACACATAAGAAAAAAAAATAGTATAAAACCAACACAAGACATCAGTAAAAGTAAACAGACTAGTAAAAAGGGGGATCCTGATCAGATGGAGGAGGAGGTGGTGGTTGAAACAGGCTGTGGAGAGTAGCAAACTGATCTCCAAACCAGGCCATGTCCTGGTCGTGCTGCTGCTGCTGGGCTACATAGGCATTGAATCGGTTGACATCCTCAGCATGCTGCTGCTCCTGGGCAACCATGTAGGAGTCAAAGCGTGCCTCCCACTGGTCAAACCTGTGCACCAGGTGATCTATCGGTGATTCTATACGGAGAGGGCAGGTGCAGCAGGTTCAGGAGCGGCTTCTCCCTTTTCTCCCTCAACATCCGTGCTAGGCTCCGGATGAAGTCTAGTACTGTGAAGAACATGGAATTAGTTGTTGGAGTAGAATGAAGGTTGGACATTGGCAGGAACTTGATATTACAGATTGTATTTAGTTTCAAGAGCAATGCGATGAGGTGGCCTAAGGCTAGATTTGGGCGTCTCCTATGGCCCGGATCCCTAATGCTAGTAAAGTATTCGATGTAGAGAAAAAGGAGATCAGTAGCATTGAAATCACGGTGGGCCATAATATAGAAGATAGTCATGGAGAGAAAATGGATAATGTGGATGCGGTCCCCAGCCTTTGGAATAATAAAGGAGCGAAGGACATGCTGGATTGTCCGAGCATTCTTGAGTAAGGAAGAGCAGACATTGTCGTGGTATGGGGCGTTGGTGTTCCTAAGAAAGCGATTGGCGACACTCCAGTCAAAGTCAGGGTCAGAGGATAAAATATGGAGCTTATCGCCAGTAATGAAAAGTTGGAGAATATCGTGAAAGTCTTAGGTGGTTAGTTCGAAAGGGCGGCGATTAACAAAAGAGCGGAGGGCGGAGTAAGAGGAATCGATGCGAAGATTCGTAAAGAAAATACGGAGAAGCTCAGTACTAAATGGAAAAGCTAGTTCAGGATGAAAGTGAGGGAGGTGTGAGCGAAAAGATCCAGTACCGGATATGTGAGATTGCGTGGGTTTACAATTTTGGATTGAGTGATTCCCACATCAAGGTAGCGTTGGAAGGCAGCCTGATCGGCTGCATCAGGAAAACGAGGATCGACATTTCCTCTGGAGGAATTAGCACCCTGATGCTTAGATCGTTTGCCACCAGCCATGAGGAGATGATTAAGGATTGAAGGAAGGAGTGGTGAAACAATGGTGCAATTTGGCTGTTTAAATAGAATTCGGCCATATCGTCCAGGACAATCGCAGGATCGTCCAGGACGATAGGAGCAATAATGGTGTTCGGGACGATTGGTCAAAAAGGAGGTCGGATCGTCCAGGACGATCAGAAATCTTCCAGGACAATTAGACACAGGCAATCGTCCTGAGGAGTCAAGCTGGACGACCATTGACGAAAAGTATCATCCAGGACGATTTGGTGGATCGTCCAGGACGACATGCAATAAATGAATTGGACGGGCCGAATTTGAATCGTCCAACTGCTGCCACGTGGATCGTTCGGGATGATGAGGTATATCATCCAGGACGATCACCAATAATTGGTTCAGATCAGCCGTTGGATCAAGATAGGGATGATTTGATCATATCGTTCAAGACGATGTATGGATCGTCCAGGGCAATGTGACCAAAAAAAAGAAAAAAGAAAAAAGATGGAGAGGAATGATCATGGATCCCAAAACATACAAAAAATCAAAATCAAACCAAAACAAAAAAGAAAAAAAATAAAAGACCAGAAAACATCAACAAAAACAATTTTTTTATTTGAATCGATCAGCTCCAGTAAATCAGAATTTTTCCTTAAGTTTCAATTCAAAAGTCAATAAAAAGAAAATCGACGACGCTGAAATCCAGAAAAGTTAGAAAATCGATTTTCGTAACTCCTACCTCGGACTCCTTACAGGTTTAAATTTTTTTCAAATAAAAGTCTAATTCAGAAGAAAAGAAATTAGATTCGAAAAGAGATCATTTCAAGCCTCATTTCAGAAAAATATATGATAAAATAGTACTACAAAGTAAGAAATCAGAAATGATGATTTTCAATTTCAAGTTTTTGAAAATATTAAGTGGTGTATGGACTTTTCTAAGACATTGAAGGATCTGAAAGGGAAGAAAACTTATTTCTTTGTGGGCTCATTTTGTGCCTTTTTTTAAATTTATTTGGCGCATATTGCGCATCTTTTGATTTTTGATACACTTTGTGTATCTTTCCAATTTTTTACGACATTGCGCATCTTTTCATTTTTGGCCCATTTTATACCTCTTTTTATTTCTTTTGAAAGCTTGCTTCCTTTCATAATCTCTAAATAATCTCAGTTGTGAGATTACCTTCCAGACATCAGAGAGGAAAAAACTCATTCTCTACAGTAAGGACTAATTTACAAAATAAAATCATACTCCCTAGGATAAGTGCAATCACTTTATTAAGAAAAATATAACAATGATTCAAGGCTTTGACAACACTATTCATATATGGTAGATTACTGTAGGAAGATAAAATAGATCTCTATTTCAAAAATTAACTTTTTAATTTTGAAGAAGATTTTTATCCAAAAGAAATAATACACCATTAAAGGAGTTAGAGGAAGAGAAATAATCATCAATATTTCTTCCCTTTATCAGATTCAGAGGAGTTAATCACTGCTTACAAGCTTCCAAACAAAAACAAGGCAAAACTCAGTCAGAAATTCAGTTTATCAGCAGTAGTGAGCAGTAATCTGATTCTGAAGCGAATAAACAGTAAATAAATAAAAAGAATAAAGCCCATAAAAGAACTAACCAAATTCGATAAGCAAATCAAACAACCGAAAATCAGTAGGAAAATAAAAAAAAGAATCTAATAGGAAACAGACAAACAAATCAAACATAAGCCAAAAGAAAAATAAAATAAAAAAACAGAAACTTCAGAAATTAGTAATCATTAAATTCATGCATTTATGTCAATCACACCCAATCTGGTCCTTAAAATGTTGAATGAGTCAAAGACCAGTGGTTTAGTAAAGATGTTAGCCAGTTGGTTTTCAGTTGTTACATGGTGTAGCTCAACGTCCCCTTTTTTAATAAATGAAAGTTTGATGCGGCCATTTAAAGAATATTAACATAAATATATTTTAGAGTAAGATTCTATATCTTAAGATTTTATCTGTGCATGAGGAAGCTAATATTATGTGGAAAAAAATAGTTAGTGATATTAAGAATGTTATAAAGAATGTGTTTGGAGTATCAAAGAGAAACACTCCTAATATTAAAAAATAGTTAGTGGTGGAATTAAAATGTGCAAGAAAAGATTAAAAATAAGAATCTATGTTAGTGGTGGAATCAAAATGTGCAAGAAAAGATTAAAAATAAGAATCTATGTTATAAAATTTAGTTTAGATGTAAAAACGTTGATAATTGAGAAAGATATAAAGAGGCCTGTAAGGAGTTTGAGAAAGCAATAATACGATGCAAAGATTTTTAGTTTTAATGATTTATATGATAGATTATATTTTACTTGTTTATTTATTTCATATGGTTTGATCTGAAAAAGTCTATATGCTCATCTTCACAGTAAACACCCAGTGTATCTAAATTAAACAACTTTTTCATCTATCATTGTCAATGTCAACAGGAAGGCGGTATCAATGGCCCGAATAGTGAGAAGATTATTCTAAAATGGATTAGAGGAAGAAAGATGCTAAAACTTTTCTGCACCCACCATGGTTCCACTAAAAGGTTTCTCCACTCTATATTACCTAAAGAATTACAACTGTCCCTGCCCTACATGATAATTCTCCCGCACCATCTTCAGAAGCCCCAAAATCATCAAAGAAAGAGAAGTTAAGAAAAGATTAAAAGAGGCTTCTTGAACCGGTTGCAAATTAGAAGTTGGTTGTAGGTTTCGAGTTGAAATTTTTTCTCATTATTTTACTTTGTATTAGTAAAATAAAAGCACGATCCATTATGTCTTATACCTGGGAATTTCGTTGTAGATGCTTGATGTTCTATGATTATGGGTGGTTGAGACATGCATAGTAAAATTTCAGCTATTTCTATGCAACTCGACAAATTTGATGGTACTGCATTGAAAATAATTGCTTTGGGATATCTTAATGCAAATTTTATCAGTATGGATTTCATACTTGTTACAAGTTTGTCATTCATGATTGTGACTTTACGAAGGAGGTGCACGTCACGTGGAATTTTTTCCGCACGTTTTGAGCATTACATGGAAGTTATTGTACATAAATTCTGACAAAGTAGAAGGAAAATATTTTGGAATGAAGTATTAGTCAATAGTTTTTTGTCGTAATTGAAAATTTTGTCATCTTTTCCTTGCACTTGTAGCACTCAAGTTGATTTGCATATTATTGGATTCAAATTCATTCATGGATGATATTCGACTTTGTTAGCATGATATTTTTAGGTGAGAGCTGGGAGCCGAGTAGAATTTGAGTGCCAAAAGATACAAGTCTAAAGTATCAAAAGATCCAAAATATGTTTTCTTAGGGCTTATAGATCTTAAAAAAAGATTAAATCTAGAAAAGTAAATAATAGAATGAAGTACAGTATATGACGTGACTTATTACAGGGTTTCATAAACATGGGCCTTGTTGATTGGCCTCCATGTGGACCTTTGTAATTGGATTAGGGTTGTTAGCAATAGCTGAGTGGCCTTGATGATATCGTGGATGAACGGTTTCACCAAAGGTGAGGAACATTTGAGGTTCAAGTGACTATCGACAAGTCCTATGCGGCTTGCCGAAGATGACAACTCCTTGGTCTGGCCTACTTCGGTGAGTCCTCACATCATGATCTTACTGTGAGAATAGCTATGATGCACAGACATATTCATGACGATACAGACATGACACGACATTGATACGATACATGTCAATTATTAAAAATACAGGACACGGATCGGACTCGGTCTTATTAATTTTATATCTTAAAAACAATATATAAAAATTGAGTAATAGTGCAGATCAATTTATTGGTTGATTGTTTTTCCTCCTGACTCATGACGAGTGCACCTTCTAAGAGATGTGATTGTTTGGACCAGCAATTGTAGTGGGAACTTGTTGAGTGCATGTTAGATACCTATATGGGCATGCAGAGTATACGCAAATCACCAACTTGCCATTTAGGTTTTCAATCTTAGAATGAACTAATAAGTAGATTGCATTGAAGAAAAATTCAACGTTTCCTTATTTTATTCTGAATAGTTGTCTAATCAGCACGCCATCCATTGTAGTAATTGGTTTTAAATCTTGGTGATGATTTCAATGGTTTTGAAGGATTTTGGGTGAAACCGACGATTGGTTTTGGTTTCTGCTGATTTTGAGCGTTTCCGATGAAATCATGAAACTATTATATTTTTAATGAAGTTTCGCTGAAATTTTGGTGTAGTTGTTAAAGTTTTGCTAAACTTTTGATCTTTAAAGTTACTTTAAATTTTATGTGTATTATAGCTTGAACCTCAATTAGATAATATATTTATTTTATATTTTAAATATTTTTGTAATATTTATATTAAAAAACAATCATAATCACAAGTGAAATTGAATGAAACCATCATCGTTCAAATCAAGTTTTAATACGTTGGCCCTCTGAGGCTTGGATCATTGGAATTCTCATTTCTCGTACCTTAAGGCTTCTGTGTTTTTTTAATCAATATATATACAAAAGAAATATGAATTGATTGCAGCCAAAAAGTTGTGGTTTCATTTTTCTGTATGCTAGTGCTTTCTTCGTTTCTTGTTTTGGTTGTTTTAGTCTTTATTTTAGACGGTTTTTTTATATTGTTTTTTAAAGTAAATTTTTAGTAAAAAATTAAAATTTTTGTATTAAAAAATTGCTTTAAGCAACAGTAAAAAAGCCATCCCAAATAATAATTATTTTTTTCATATTTCTACAGTACTAACTGTTTCGAATCTTATTCTTCAAGTTTTATGTTGTCTGATGGTTTATTCTTGTTCCTTCCATCCAGGTTTTAATTTTCTGGTACAGTTAAAGATATTAACCATGTAAGGGGGAATTTCCTTCAGACAATTGCACGTCATTTCACCACCAAGTGCAATTTACATGATTACTTCACCGGTTGGCGAGCACAGTGTTTTTCCCCATGCTATTTTTCCCCGTAAAAATATAGATGTTTTGATTGCTGAAGAAAACAATTTTCTTTTTTTTCTTGTGATGTGATAAAATTATCTTAAATTTAAGCAATATATCTGTTAAGTTTACCTCAATGATTCTGCAATGTAATTTCCAGTTTTGATTGCTTGCTGTAAAGGGAAGGAGACAAAAGCAGCCTCCTTCCCGTTAAATTCCTTAAGAAGCTCTCCTGCCATGTACTTTGTTGTATTGTTTATGGAGGATATTAATTGGTGTCCATTTGTGGGGTGCAGGCAAGCGGATGCTTTTGCTATCCGTGGGCTTATTGACATTATCAAGTCAAAATATTCCGATCATACAGCAACTAAATTCTGGGTAACTTCCACATTTTGTTTTTCCTTCCAGTTCAGCCATCTGTTAAGACATATCCACACGCTTCTATTTCCTGTTGATTAGATGGTGAAGGCATTACTCATCTGAAGTCCCAAATTATTTACCACTTCAAACGCCAGAAACTATGCATGCTCGTTTCTCATGCGTGGAATTAATAGGTTTGCAGAAGACGACAGAATTTATGATTTTTGATAGAGCGTCTCACGTCCATGATAGTTCGAGTACCTTTAAGACTAAGGCTTCGTTTGGGATAGCTTTAGACCATTATTTTTTTCCTGCTTTTAATATATTTTTTTATTAAAAATCAGCTTTACAATGCATTAAAAAAGTCATCCCAAATGAAGCCTAAATAATATCAAGTTTGATAATTGATGATGATGGGTCCATGAAATCTTCATTAGGTTATTTCTACATTTTTTTAGTTCTTTCTTATACTTATCATCCTGCTGAGCTCACTCACTCTAGTTTATTTTTGGTGATTCAATGATTATTATCATATAGTATTTAATAAATGGAGATATGCCTATCTCATTTGGTTATGGTGATTGATGTGGAATCGCGTACTATACTAGTTCCGCAGACATACTCACTCCTCCCATGACCCGTTTACACCTCCACTACGTACGTTTTCTGTTGCTATAACTAACTAAGGGACTATAGTACAATCATTATCATATTTTCTTGCTTTTCTGTTTTTAGTAATATAGCTTTCTAAGTGATATAGATAGGAAACTGTGCTCAGTGAAGGCATATTGAATATTATCACAACTTTACAGGTTATAGAAACCTTTGGTTCTCTGTCTTCTATTTTTCCTTGTGCTCTATTCCTCTGCAGGTCACACGGCTTCCACGGCAAACTGGTATCAGAGATCAGTTGGGAGGTGTTGATATGGCGGAGAGTAGCAGGCACAATGCTCTTGACGACGATCAGAGCGAGAATGCAATGTGGACGGCACAATCCAGAATACTCAAACAACTAGAAGAGCTCAAAGTTGACTTTCACCAATTCTCCACAGAGATGTGTTTAGAACTTCAAAGCATCAAGGTAGGCGTTGGAAATACATAGATGGTGGCTTGAGATGCATCACTGGACCGCATATTGGGTCCTTAGAGAGGACGAAATGGAGGTCATTCGCATCCCGAGACGTGCATAGATGGACCTGAGTTCATAACCTCAAATATGGAAGTTGATTTCCAACAATAGGGAGATATGTCGGATTCAGCCGAAGAGGAAGTTCCCTTTGCGATGCCATGTAGATTTGGAGGACCACATAGACCACAAGGGGAATTTTGTGTAAAAATGGATATCTAGTTCTTTGAAGGCATATTGCATATCAAAGATTACCTTGATTGGGAGCGGTCTGTCAAAATGTTCTTTGAGTATATGGATATCCCAGCTGACAAACAGGTGAAATATGTAGCTTACAATATAAATGGTGGAGCAAGCGCTTGGTGGAAGCAAGTTCTTCAAACTAGGTATAGAGAGGGTAAAGGATATGTTCGAAACTGGGCAAGCAATTGCTTCATAGTCACTTCTTACATACTGATTTTGAACAATTATTGTATATGCAATACCAGCATTGTAACCAAGGCAATAGAAGCGTTAGTAATTATACCGATGAATTCTACCATCTCAGTGCCCGCAACAATCTCAATGAGTCTAACAATCAGATTGCAGCTCATTACATTGTAGGACTAAAGGACGCCATCCAATACAAGTTGTAACTAAATTCTGTATGGTTATTATCATAGGCTTAAATTTTGCCTTAAAAGTTGAGATGCAGCTGAATCGACCACCCCGTGCCTTTACAAGCAAATGGTACTTCTCTGATTTCTCCACATTTGACAGCAAAAATCACACCAACACAAGTGCCAAACCAATCAATAAGAGCAATGCCACTGCTGGACCGGCTCCACAAGTTACTGAGAACAAATCCACAAGCAAGTTGAAGGCTCCAATTAAAGACAACCCCTATACCATGCCGAATATTCTAAAGTGCTTCCGGTGTTTTCAATCGGGCCACAAGTCTAATGAGTGCCCAAATCACCAACAAATACATATCCTAGAAGGAAAATCTAAAGCCAATCATGCTACAGTTGAAGGATATATCAAAGATGAATATGAAGATGTTGAAGGGATGAAGGAGAACTGGTATTAGGTATTCTGGAGAAACTGTTATTGGCTCAGCATCAGACCACTGCTTCATAATGAAATGCCATTTTCAGGACCAAGTGCACGATCAATGGTAAAGTGTGTGATCTCCTAATCGATAATGGTTGCACTGAGAACATCATCTCGAGGCCTGTTGTTAGTGCACTGCATTTGAAGACCACAAAAAATTTAAATTCCTATAAGATTAGTTGGGTGAAGAGAGGCATGAAAATTCTTATATCAGATATGTGCATTGTAAATTTCTCAATTGGGAAGCATTATACTTGAGAAGTGCTATATGACATCATAGATATGGACGTCTGTCACCTTATCCTTGGACGCCCATGGAAGTTCGATACAAGTGTTCTATATGATAGGCGTACAAATTCATACTCATTTGAATGGAAGAGTCGAAAGCTATGCTTACTTCCCAATTCCCTGCACACCTGCCGGACAATAAAGAGAGGCCCGCTCTAAGTATTGTTTCTGGAAACTTCCTTGTGTATTCTAGGCGCGAGACTAAAACCTAATTGGTTGTATTCTTGGCTGAAGAAAACTCTGTGATCAATTCATATCCTTACCCTATGGAAGTACTTCAACTACTGGCAGATTTTGAAGATGTAGCTCCTAAAGATCTTCCAAGCCAGCTCCCACTACTACGGTCTATACAACACAAGATTGATTTAGTCACGAGTGCCACTCTGCCCAACATGCCCCATTACAAGATGAGCCCAGTCGAATACAAGGCTATGCAACAAATTGTGGATGATCTGATACAAAAACAAATGATCCAACCAAGTCTATGCCCCTATGCGGTGCTTGCCTTGTTAGTACCAAAGAAAGATAGTTTGTAGTGAATATGCATTGATAGCCGAGCTATCAACAAGATCACAGTTAAATACCGATTCCCCATGTTGAGGCTAGAAGATATGTTGGATCATTTAACGAGCGCCACTATGTTTACCAAGTTAGACTTGCAAAGCAGTTACTACCAAATACTGATTCGACCAGGCGACGAGTGGAAAATAGCTTTCAAGACCCGCGACAATCTGCATTAGTGGAAGGTAATGCCATTTGATTTGTGCAACACCCCTTCCACGTTTATGCTCTTGATGAGTGAAATTCTAAAACCTTTACTTGGTAAGTGATGTGTTGTTTATTTTGATAATATTTTGGTATTTAGTTCGTCGCCAGAATCCCATTAGAAACACCTAATTGAAGTCTTTAAACTATTGTGTGAGCACAAATTATATTTAAATAATTGCAAATGCGAATTTGCTATATTGATATTACACTTCGTGGGCTTCATCATTTCTGCGCATGGCGTTAGTATGGATCCTTGCAAGGTGGCTGTCGTCCGAGGCTGGCCTAGCCCGCGCATGCTTATTGAAATCCATAATTTTCACGGACTGGCTAACTTCTACAGGCGATTTATTTATGGGTTCAGTGTAATTATGGAACCTATCACATACTGTTTGAAGCAACAGAACTTTGCGTGGAATGTAGAGCAGTTAAACAGCTTCGAAACTATCAAAGCGACCTTAATTTCTGCTCCAGTGCTTGCTATACAAGATTTTAACAAACTTTTTAATGTGAACACAAATGCTTCGGTTATTGGAGTTGGTGCTGTGTTGTCTCAGGACAATAACCCCATTGAATTCTTTAGTCAGAAATTAAGTCCAGCAAGGCAAAAATGGTCTGTTTATGAGCAAAAGCTTTATGTCATTGTAAGAGCTCTTAAGTAGTGGGCACATTATCTATTGCACCAATACTTCGTTCTATGTAGCGACCATCAATCTCTACAATATTTGAATACCCAGAAAAGTATCAACCGAATGCATGCTCTATGGGTAATATTTCTGCAAAAAATTAGCTTTGTCCTGAAACACAAGTCAGGCAGCTAGAACAGAGTAACGGACGCCTTGAGAAGGCATTCTGCTTTGATCGTTAAGATCCAAATTGAAATCACAGGTGTGGAGACACTTAAAGACTTGTATTGTCAGGACAAGGACTTTGCTGAACCGTTGAAGCATTGATCCACCAACAAGCCATTGAGAGATTATTCATTACGGCACGGGTTCTTATTCAAGGGTAACTCCTTATGCATTATCTCCTCCTCTGTGCAGCAGCAATTGATTAGAGAAATACATGGAGGAGGATTATCAGCACACCTGGGACGACCTCAGCACACCTGGGACGAGAGAAGATAGTGGAGCAGATACAACAAAAATTTGATTGGTGTCATTTTAGGCGGGATGTCTCCAATTTTGTTGAAAGATGTCAAGTATGTCAAGTTTACAAAGGCGTTAGACAGAATGGTGGGTTGTATACACCACTACTAGCCCCTATGTCTATTTGGGAGGACTTGAGCATGAACTTCATATTGGGGCTGCTCCGCACGAAGAATGGTGCCGACTCAATCATGGTTGTGGTTGGTAGATTCTCAAAAATGTCCCATTTATAGCTTATAAGAAAACGTGCGATGCTCTGGGAGTAGCCCGGCTATTCTTCCGTGAGATTGTTAAAATACATGGACTTCCTCGCAGCATCATGTCCAATGGTGATGTGAAGTTCATCAACCTTGGCGAGAGCTTTGGAAGCAACTTAAAACAGAAATCAAACTCAGCTCAGCATCGCCCTCAAACCGACGGGCAAATGAAGGTGGTCAATAGAACTCTCGGCAACATGCTTCGATGCTTGGTTCAAGATAACTGAAATAATGGGATGAGGTCTTAAGCCAAGCCAAATTCGCCTACAAATCAATGCCCAACAGGTTGACAGGGTTGTGCCCATTCAGCATAGTTTAGACCAAGTTATCGAACCACATGGTAGACTTGGCCATTATTCCAAAATGCCATAATGCTGCTGCCTTTTTCAATTTTAACTTAACTTTTGACTTTGATGATATAATTTCTCACGTGTAATTTATAGTGATAATAAAGATAAAATATATTGATACTATCTCATTGAAACCTTTTTCGATCTTCTATATTTTTCTTTTTTTTTTCAACACATTATAAAAGAATTATTATTTATATATTTTTAGAAATTTTTTTGCGCAAAGCAATATATTTGTCATTAGTTACCCTAATCTAAATTAATTAATTATTAATTTGGTCTATTTGTTATATTTATTAATAAAATTAATAGAAAATTTTCTCTTATCCGAATTGACTATGAATTGCAGATAAATTTTGAACTTTTCCAAAAAAAAAAAAAAAAAATCATCCCCTTCTCTTAACTTCATAATTCTTGTTAAAGAGACTACAAATAGGATTATTATTAAATGGCTGAGTCAAGATGTGTGCTAACTTGTTCTTATTAGTTCATTAATTATTATTTTATAGAGTACAAGTTGTGTTTGAATATGATTCTAATTTTAAATTTATTCTTAAACGAGTCTAATTAATTATCAGTTAATATTTGTACTTTAAACATATATACTTACCATTAGACATTAATAAATTTATGAGTTTTTATTTAAATTAATTGATATAACACACTATATATTATTTATGTTGATTGGTAAAGTTTAAATATATTTAACAAAATTAATTTTAATTTATATATTTCACTATTTATTTTTTACAAAGCCATTATTCTAAAAAATAAAAAACTTAATCGCTTTGAGACCTCTCAAAAATGAAATCATTAAAATTAAACGAGACTATTTAGATAATTGCTTTGAAACACCTCGGGAATGGTGGTGTTTAAATTAAATTTAAATCAAAATTTAATAAAAAAATTAAATATTAATTTCATCTATGATAAATTTATTTATCATTTTTATTTTTTTCTAACATAAAGTAAAAAAATAAATTTATATTAGAAAATCAATATTTTGACAAATATTATTAGAGTGCAAACTATGATGCCCTTTAAAAGGACAACTTGGTCTCTTCTGGAGTTTAGGTCTGATACGTCATCGAAAAATTATCTTGATCGGGCACGAATCTCGAGGAAAAACTCAAGTTGGAAACTTCAAAAATTAATTCAGAGACCATTTAAACTCCGATTTCAGCAAGCTTATAGTCGAACTGAGCGTCTCGGAAATACGAATCCAACAACACCAAATTCGACTCAATCCGAGCCCAAATGAGCCCAAATCAAGTACCCGAAGTGCTGTTGGAAGCATCGAACAGCAATTTGAGTTACCAAACGGTCTCTGATTTTGACGAGCTTATAGTCGAATCGAGCGGCTCGACGAGACGAATCCAACGAGCCCAAGATCGCAGAATTCTGATATCATTAAGACCTTCAAATGCTTGATAAACGGTTCACGATCAAGGGATTTAATATCGGCCGTTCATCCGGATCACTCCTTATTTGCCCTTGATCCCTCATCTATTTACGGGCTATGCCACTCCAGAAAAACTATAAATAGCCCCTCATTTCTCTTAAGAGGGGACCCAAGCCAAGGAGAAGAAGAAGAGAAGAGAAATCTAGGAGGGAACAGCTCCTCCTCGACCACCGCCGGAACTTCGCCGGAACTCCGCCGGAAGACCACGGAGGCACCCCCGGGTGCCGGAGGGACGCCGGAGCAACATCAGAATTCTGCCCGACGCCAGAATTCTATCTGACGCCCGAGTGACGCCAGACGTCTTTCCAAGTGATATCAGAATTCTGCCGGACACCCGAGTGACGTCGGAACTCTGCTTGGCCTTGTAACCGATACTCATTGTAATCTGATCGTCCTGAATCTAAATGACGAATCAGTCTCGTGTATTTCATACAATATTAGTGGAACTTTTTCAACTGGGCGTGGCCCCGTGGTTTTTCCCTTTTTCAGGGCTTTCCACGTAAAAATCCTGGTGTTCTTTCATTCTTCTGTTTGTGTGCTGGATATACGTACAACGCTGAGACAAAAATTTAAACTCTATCGCCGCGTATATTTGAGTCCGCAATAGTTTGGCGCCGTCTGTGGGAACATGGTTCCCGACTGGGGGGCAATTTTTGCTCCAGCCTCAAAAGGTCATTATTGCTAACTTCCTTACATCAATTATCGCTGCGTCAATTTCATGAAATCAGATACGGGCTGGGGGGCAACCTTGACTCCAATTATGGTCAAGAAAATTCCTCCAATACTTTCAATATCAAGATGATATTTCAGGCAAGAAACTCCCAGCAAATGCAAAGATGCATCCAATAAAATTTCAAGCCTCATATAGTCCCTAGTCGGACTTCTACTCCTTGGGCAGGGTCTGAATTTCGACCTCAAAAAGGCAGTAACAGTCTAAAGATAGACCATTCTTCACTCTTGATTCGAGATACATATGGAATTCGCCCCCTCCCAATCAAGGCAAAATCAATCCCAGGGGGATTCGATTCGACCTCTTCCACATAGGTTAACGTCATTGAGTAAAGGCTCTGACATACAACCTCGGATATGTCATACATCCTTGGTGGATTCTCTCGACCTCTTCCACACAGGTTAACGTCATCGAGCAAGGCTCTGACATACAACCTCGGATAGGTCATACATCCTTGGTGGATTCTCCCGACCTCTTCCATACAGGTTAACGTCGTCGAGCAAATGCTCCGACATACAACCTCGGATAGGTCTCACATCCTTGGTGGATTCTCTCGACCTCTTCCATACAGGTTAACGTCGTCGAGCAAAGGCTCCGACATACAACCTCGGATAGGTCTCACATCCTTGGTGGATTCTCCTGACCTCTTCCATACAGGTTAACGTCGTCGAGCAAAGGCTCTGACATACAACCTCGGATAGGTCTCACATCCTTGGTGGATTCTCCCGACCTCTTCCATACAGGTTAACGTCGTCGAGCAAAAGATCCGACATACAACCTCGGATAGGTCTCACATCCTTGGTGGATTCTCTCGACCTCCTCCATACAAGTTAACGTCGTCGAGCAAAGGCTCTGACGTACAACCTCGGAAAGGTCTCATATCCTTAGTGGATTCTCTCGACCTTTTCCATACATGTTAATGTCATCAAGCAAGGGCTTTGACCTACAGTCTCAAATATGTCAAACATCCTAAAAGGATGTCTCTCACATTCGTTCAGACTAATAATACATCAAAAGCATAAAGCATGTCTTACAGATGCAAGAACAATTCAGGTCCCTCTAAGGGACAAATCCTCATTTCATATACAATATCATTGGAGTTACATAAATCCAGATTCAGGTGTACATTTATTCTCACTAGAAGTTGAAATTGAAAAGTACATTGGCATCATCCGTACAAACTAGTATCATCAAGCAATAAACAACTTTAACACAGTCAAATATCCTTGGTGGATTTAAGTGACTTCTCCCTTACTGCACGCAAGCATCTCCTACAACTGCTCCTTCAAAGAAAGGACATAACTGGATCATCATCAGATCTCCACTCAGTGTTAGTGTATTGCCAAAATGTTGGCATATCACACTACTTCGGCCCCTTGATCCAGTAATATCTGATGTTGGCACACTTCAGTATGGATGAATATTGCCTTAACACAATGCCACTGGACACCCGCCATCATCAACCCTTCGTCGGATATCTGCCGGCGGTCCTTTACTTCATATCAGCCATCATCGGCTTCTCGTTCAACTGCTGATAGCAGCACCGTTGAACTCTCTCCTTCTGCTCCCAACTTGGTCGTTGACTGCCAACAGACTTTCACCCGATCGTCCATCATCGACAAACTAACATTGAAATTCTATTCGATACTGAGCTTCCTCCCGTTGGAGGACTTCTACACGTCGCCAGACCCTCGTCGGACTTCAACTCGACGCTAAACTTCTACCAAACGTTGGACTTCTGCCAGTCGTCGGACCCCCGTCGGATATCTACCAGACGCTGTACTTTTACGTGACGTCGGACTTCTGCCTGTCGTCATATGTTTGTCGGGCTTCTACCCGACACCAAATTTCTACCCGTCGTGGGACTTCTTCTGGCCGACAGATTTTCGTCGGAGTTCTACCCGACGCCGTACTTCTTCCCGCCGCCAAACTTCCACCCGGCCGCTAATCGTCGCCGGACTTCATCCCGACCTTCGTCGGACCACCGCCCGGTCGCGGACCACCATCGAACTTCAGCCTGACCTTCGTCGGACCACCGCCCGGCCACTGACCGCCGTCAGACTCTCTCCGACTAAATCTCACCTCCACATGATCTCTTAAAGGAGAGAAATTTCCAACTCCCATTCCGCTCCCCTTCCTGAAAAGGGGAAGCCGCTAACTTCTGCGCAAAAGGAGGGGCGCCGAATCAAGTAGGGAAAATCACCTACTCAACAACAGCGGAAGGCCTCAAAATGCCAGAAGCTAGAGGGGAGAAGAGAGGAAAGCCGCTAACTTCTGCGCAAAGAGAGGGGCGCCGAGTCAAGTGGGGAAAATCACCTACTCAAAAACAGCGGAAGGCCTCAAAATGCCAGAAGCTAGAGGGGAGAAGAGAGGAAAGCCGCTAACTTCTGCGCAAAATGAGGGGCGCCGAATCAAGTAGGGAAAATCACCTACTCAAAAATAGCGGAATGCCTCAAAATGCCAGAAGCTAGAGGGGAGAAGAGAGGAAAGCCGCTAACTTCTGGGCAAAAGGAGGGGCGCTGAATCAAGTAGGGAAAATTACCTACTAAAAAACAGCAGAAAGCCTCGGAATGCCAAAAGCTAGAAGGCCAGAGGAAGAGGAGAATGGTAGAGAAGGTGCAATTTTCCTCCTACCCCAAGGGGGGTATTTATAGGATGAAAAGGGGGAGAAAAGAGAGGGAAATGTGAAGAAAAGAGGGGAAAAAGTTTGAAAATTGGAGGGAGAGGGCTTCTAGAAGGAAGTTCGAATTTTTCTAAAATTTTCGGAATTTTTTCGGAATTTTTTCGGATTTTTGGGGATTTTTAATCCCTGTGGGCCCCACAAAAAAATAAATAAATAAAATATGGGGCAACTGCCGCGCGCGCCCCTTGCCCGCGCGCCCGCGCGGGCGCCGCAGGCGGTGGCTGCCGGCGGCCGGCCGGCCGGTTGGCCGGTTCGGCCGCCTACGCGTTGCCGGGCTCCGATTTCGAGCCCGGACGGTCCAAATTGGACATTTTTGGGGTCCCCGGACACGTTTTTCGACGTTCCGGACTCAATTTTGACACTTTCGGAGCTCAACGAGGCCTCTACAATCAAGTTTGAGCAAAATAATATCTTTTGGAACGCAATTTTTCGCGATTTGGCAAATGTAAAATGTCAGAACAAATATTTTCGGACTCCTGGAGCTTCGACGTCCGAAAATAGGGGGGCAACTGATACGTCATCGAAAAATTATCTTGATCGGGCACGAATCTCGAGGAAAAACTCAAGTTGGAAACTTCAAAAATTAATTCAGAGACCATTTAAACTCTGATTTCAGCAAGCTTATAGTCGAACTGAGCGTCTCGGAAATACAAATCCAACAACACCAAATTCGATTCAATCCGAGCCCAAATGAGCCCAAATCAAGTACCCGAAGTGCTGTTGGAAGCATCGAACAGTAATTTGAGTTACCAAACGATCTCTGATTTTGACGAGCTTATAGTCGAATCGAGCGGGTCGACGAGACGAATCCAACGAGCCCAAGATCGTAGAATTCTGATATCATTAAGACCTTCAAATGCTTGATAAACAGTTCACGATCAAGGGATTTAATATCGGCCGTTCATCCGGATCACTCCTTATTTGCCCTTGATCCCTCATCTATTTACGGGCTATGCCACTCCAGAAAAACTATAAATAGCCCCTCATTTCTCTTAAGAGGGGACCTAAGCCAAGGAGAAGAAGAAGAGAAGAGAAATCTAGGAGGGAACAACTCCTCCTCGACCACCGCCGGAACACCGCCGGAACTTCGCCGGAACTCCGCCGGAAGACCACGGAGGCACCCCCGGGTGCCGGAGGGACGCCGGAGCTCTGCCCGACGCCGGAGCAACATCAGAATTCTGCCCGACGCCAGAATTCTATCTGACGCCCGAGTGACGCCAGACTTCTTTCCAAGTGACGCCGGAATTCTGCCGGACACCCGAGTGACGTCGGAACTCTGCTTGGCCTTGTAACCGATACTCATTGTAATCTGATCGTCCTGAATCTAAAGGACGAATCAGTCTCGTGTATTTCATACAATACTAGTGGAACTTTTTCAACTGGGCGTGGCCCCGTGGTTTTTCCCTTTTTCAGGGCTTTCCACGTAAAAATCCTGGTGTTCTTTCATTCTTCTGTTTGTGTGCTGGATATACGTACAACGCTGAGACAGAAATTTAAACTCTATCGCCGCGTATATTTGAGTCCGCAACAAGGTCGATGAAGGTTCAATTGTCAATAGCTAATTTGAGAGGGATTAAGAGCTCTTACTCAGATGTGGCAGATTCTCGTTATTGATTATCGCTGATATTGATATTTTCTAGTTAAAAATCATCTGTTAGTATGTTAGCGCTAAGAATTCTCCGTTAGTATGTTATAATGCAGTTTAGGGTAGGAGATGATAGTCATGGCCTAATAGTTGTAATGATTTGCTAGAGAAGGATCGAGTGTTAGACATTATCTACCATCACTCAATGATCTTGATACGTCCACATTCGGAATGGGTAAAACCTAAGCTTGGATATATTTTCCTCTTAGATGGCTTAGGTGGAATTGAATATTTTGTGGGTTGCTTGATATCATGTTTTGTAGATATGTTAGAGCTTATATTTCATTCATATTAGGTTGTTCTCTAATACTTAACATTTATGGGTAGGAGATTAGCTGTGGCACAAGAAAATTTCCATAGGGCATTGAAAGAAGTAACTTAGCCTAAGCATGCCAACATGACTAGTTGTCTGCATTTATTAAAAGTGTGGCTTTAGGTGCAATTATCTGTCAACAATCCAACTCTACTTATCCCATATCCAAGTGATCGTGAAGAGAAAAGTCTTAGTTACAAGCACAATAGCATAAACTTTTTACACTTTTAGAGTTTGCCCTTAATCAATCCAATGTAAACTAATGAATGTAAACTTTCAACCTAGTGGAATGGGCTTCATGCATGTCAGCAGCTTGCTATATTCATTTAAACCCTAGTTTTACCACTTCAGTGTTATTTTCCTCTTTGCCTATCATGACATTCAGCAAGCCGAAGCCTTCTCCCTCGTCTCAAGCCCCTCATGCGTGCGCTTGCGCGCATAGCAGACGGCCTCATGAGGCCTAGATGGCGGCCGACAGCGTCAGGCTTGCCGGTGAGTTCTGCAGCCTTCTCCTCCCTCGCTTCACGGCCCTCACGTGTGCGATTGCGCGGACAACAGTCAACAAATGACGTCGCGAGTCCCAATTGGCGGCTAGAGGCATCAGGTGTGCCAGTGAGTTCTCTTCCGCGCATTTTCCAGATGGCGACTGCGCCACTACGCGAGTCTTCAGCCGTTCGGCCTGGAGAGGTGAGAGGTAATTTATTTTATTTTTTTATTTCACTTTAGATAAATCTAATAATGTTTTCCTACATATGTTAGTTCTGTAATTTCTATTTCATTTGTGGAATTATAGTCTACAAAATATAGTTTTCTCTAGTAGCCTTGTTCTTGTTGAGTTGTTTGAATGTGCTATCTATCATGTTGTTTTTAGATTACTGGAACTGGCATTGGTATTACCTGTTGCTATAACAGGTGTTGAAATAGCATTTTCTGTTATGAATATTATAAAAAATTGGCTATAAAATAGGATTGGAGATCAATGGATGATTAATTTATTAATTGTTTATATTGAGAAAGAAATTTTAAATTCTATTGATAATGAAGTAATCATTTAATTCTTTCAGAATATAAAGAGTAAACATTATAAATTATAAGTTGTTACTATCTTATATTTAATATTATATATTTTTGGATAATAATTAAAAATAAAATAAAACTGTATATGCCGGTCTCAAGCCCGAATGAAAAAAGCTGAAGAAAAATTTTAATAAAATAATTTAGGTCCCCCTCAATAAATTTTTTTGGCTCCGCCACTAAGCAAAACTGTTTTAGCATCGGACTGTGGAAAAACCAGATGAATCGCATGTTCAACGTGAAATCGATGAACCGGCTGAATTTATAAGAACCGCCCGATTCGAAATGATAATTACTTTGCATCGTCGATCACTAATCCAAGGATCGAAACATGGAATTAAAGTTGTTATTTGTCCAATGAAACTAAAACCGTGAACCCTAAACCGTAGTTTCCCTCCCAAGCCACGAAAAAAAAACTCGTTCTCGCGTAGCTTTGTCCCCCAGGCATGAACTCACGGTTGTCTCTCTCGTTTTCACAGAGCTTCCTCCCCAAGCATGAATGCATAGTCTTCTCTCTTGTTAGCTTCCTCCATAGGCATGAACGCACAGTCTTCGCTCTTGTTCTTGCAGCAGGTGTGCTTCTTATATCTTTAATCAACCGGCATAACATCTATCCTCACCCGCAAATACTCTTATTGCTTTATAAGATTTCTCATTTATTCTCTAAACCTTTTTTTGGTAAACCATACACATATTTATTCAACTTATTTTGTTTAAACAATACACATGTTCTTTTTTTTTTAGTCATGAATGTTCTCACTAGACATTTGCAAGAGGTTGTACCTTGGTGTATGCTTTTTGCTGATGATATTCTTCTTGTTGATAAGACTAGAGAGGGAGTTGAAAGTAAACTTAAATTATGGAGGTCAACCTTAGAGTCTATAGGCTTTCGTTTGAGTAGATCTAAAATTGAATATATGGAGTGTAATTTTAGTAATAATAGATCTAGTGGGGGGACTGTGACTTTGGGCGATCAAATCATTAATAAGAATACACATTTTAAATATCTTGCTATTATTCAGAGTGATGATGAAATAGATGGGGATATTATTAGTAGAATTCAAGTTGGATGATTGAAGTGGAGGAATGCATCAGGCTTGTTGTGCCATAGAAATGTCCCTCTCAAACTTAAGGGAAAATTCTATAAGATGGCAATGAGACCTGCAATGCTTTATGGTGCAGAATGTTAGCCATTAAAAGAGAAGCATAATATTAAGTTAAGTGTTGCAGAGATCAAGATGCTCGGGTGGATGAGTGGCTTTATGATAGGAAATACTTGAGTTCGCAAGTAACCCGAAGGGAATACTTGAGTTCGCAAGCAAACCTAGTCCAAATCGGAGTTCCAACCGCAACACTAGGGCTGTCTACAGCAGGAAAACAGCCAAAACAGTAGGAAAAACAGTAGAAATATGAGAGAAAACTTGTAGGAAAATCAAGCAAACGTGGTATTCCACTAGACGATGGATAAAAACAACAAACGATACAATAATCTTCAATTCGAGAGGAAGATTAACTCTCCAAAATCTCTAGACAAAGTTGTCTAGAGCCCAAGCCTCCAAAGAACCCTAATTCTCCACAAAACATCACATAACCCCCTCCTAATCCTCTCCCCCCTTCTAATACAAAAGCTTTCCTAATTAATTTCCCTCCCAAAGCCCTAGCCGCCCCCTCCTTTGAATTTTGAATTTACTTAAGTGGGTGGGACCCCACTTGTTTGGGCGGAACAAGGAGAGGAGGCGGAACCAGTCCGCCTCCTGTAGGTAAACCGGACCGGCCCCCTTTGGGCCGGTGGAGCTTGGGCCGGTTCATTGGGAACCGGCGTAACAATACCGCCCTCCCAAAGAATCACCTTGTCCTCAAGGTGGAAGTCTGGAAACTGATGTTTCACCCTCTCGTATGGCTCCCACGTGGCCTCATAGTCCGGAAGATTTTTCCACTTGATCAACACTTCCTTCGTCCCCTCCTCTCTATGGCGAACCCCCATCAGTTCTAAGGGTTCCAGAACCACCTCCAAATCCTCAGTAAGTGTCGGCGGTAACTCAGGGTTGGCCCAGTACTCCCCAATGGCCTTTCTCAACTGTGATACATGAAAAACTGGATGTATAGTCGCTGTGGGTGGTAGTTTCAACCGATATGCTACTGCTCCGATCTTCTCCAGCACTTCGTAAGGTCCAAAGTACCTTGGGGCCAGCTTCTCATTCCTCCTGTTAGCGACTGTCTTCTGTCGATAGGGTCGGAGCTTCAAGAACACCCTCTCCCCCACTTTAAACTGGATGTCCTTCCTATGCCCATCAGCCTGTTTCTTCATAATTTGCTGAGCTCTCAGTAGATGCCTCTTCAACTCTTCTAGCACCCTATCTCTCTCCTCTAAATACTCCTCAATTGAAGAAACTGGGGTACTGCCACTCCCAAAGTGCACCAGGTGAGGGGGATCCCGTCCATACAATACCTTGAATGGGGTCATCTGTGAAGCAGAATGAAATGATGTGTTGTACCAATACTCTGCCCATGATAACCACTTGGCCCATAGCTTAGGTGTCTCTGACACAAAGCACCTCAGGTAAGTCTCCAGACTCCTGTTGACTACTTCCGTTTGGCCATCTGTCTGTGGATGATAAGCTGTGCTCCTCTTCAGAACTGTTCCTTGTAACCTGAACAACTCCCTCCAAAAATGGCTGAGGAACACCTTGTCTCTATCTGATACTATCGCTTCTGGCACTCCATGCAGCCTGACCACTTCTCTGATGAAAACTGAAGCCACTGTCACCGCTGTGTAAGGGTGTCGGAGGGGGATGAAATGAGCATACTTGCTCAATCTGTCCACCACCACTAAAATCACCGTGAACCCTTCTGAACGGGGCAGCCCATCTATGAAGTCCATGGATATCTCCTCCCATACCCGTCCCGGTAGAGCCAACGGCTGTAGTAGTCCTCCCGGCGACATAGCCATGTATTTGTTTCTTTGACAGATATCACATCTGGCTACCATCTCTTCTACATCTTTACGCATCCCCTTCCAATACAGCTCCGCAGCTAGCCTTCTGTATGTCTTCTGCACGCCTGAATGGCCCCCCACCGAGCTTCCATGAAACTCCTGGAGCAAATTCGGGATGTGGATCGAGGTCCGGGGCATCACAAACCTCCCCTGATACAGCAGTTTGTTTCCCTCCAATGAGTACCCTGGGTGGCTACCCTCTTCCTTCAGCAATCCTGTCCTGATCTTCCCCAGTGCCTCATCCCTAGCACTTTCTTCTCTGATGGCCTCCCAATCAAGCATCAAAGGGACAGATAGCGTCACTGTCTGCAGCTCCCCCATACACCTGGACAAGGCATCAGCTGCCTTATTCTCCACCCCTGGTCTATACTGAATCTCAAAATCATACCCTAGCAACTTGGACAGCCACCTCTGATGCTCCTCCGTAACCATTCGCTGCTCCAGTAGGTATTTCAAACTCCGCTGATCTGTCCTGACGATGAAATGTCTCCCGAGTAGGTAAGGTCGCCACTTCTGGATGGCCAGAACGATGGCCATTAATTCTCTCTCATAGACTGACTTCAACCTGGCTCGAGCAGTCAACACCTGGCTGAAATAGGCAATGGGCCTACGACTCTGCATAAGTACGGCCCCCAATCCGTATCCGGACGCATCCGTCTCCACTATGAAAGTCTGGGTGAAATCTGGCAAGGCTAGAACCGGCACCGTAGTCATAGCTTTCTTCAAACTCTCAAATGCTGCGGTGGCTGCCTCCCCCCATAAGAATCCATCCTTCTTTAGCTGCTCCGTGAGTGGCCATGCTATGGTGCTGTATCCCTTGACAAACCTCCTGTAGTAACCTGTCAGTCCTAGAAATCCCCTCAACTCCTTTAGATTTCTTGGCACTGGCCACTTTAACATGGCCTCAATTTTAGACTGATCTGCTGCGACTCCTTCCTTCGATACCACGTGGCCCAAATACTCTACACTGGCCTGTGCAAAGCAGCACTTCTTCAAGTTGGCCCTCAACTGGTGCGCCTGCAGCACTTCTAATACCTTTTTTAGATGCTCCCAATGTTCTTCCTCTGTCCTGCTGTAGACAAGAATGTCGTCGAAGAATACCAGTACAAATCGTCGTAGATAAGGTTTGAAAACCTTATTCATCAGTGCCTGAAAGGTGGCTGGAGCATTGGTGAGGCCAAAGGGTATCACCAGGAACTCATAGTGTCCCTCATGAGTTCGAAAGGCAGTTTTAGGCACATCCTCCTTCTTCATCCGGATCTGATGGTATCCTGATTTTAAGTCTATCTTGCTGAAGATCACTGTCCCACTCAATTCATCCAACAGCTCATCAATCACAGGAATAGGAAACTTATCCGGTACAGTTTCCTTGTTGAGTGCTCTATAGTCCACACAGAAACGCCAACTGCCATCTTTTTTCTTCACCAATAGTACCGGACTAGAGAAAGGACTGACGCTCGGTCTGATGATGCTGGCCTCCAACATCTCTCTGATCAGCTTTTCGATCTCATCTTTCTGAAACTGGGGGTAGCGATAAGGTCGTACGCTGATGGGTGAAACTCCCTCCCTCAGAATGATGGCGTGCTCCTGCTCCCTCTGCGGTGGCAATCCCTGAGGCGACTGAAATACCTCATGGAACTGCTGAATCAAAGGCTGTACGGAGAGAGGTATGTCCCCTCCCTCATCCAATCTAGCTCCCTCCAAACTGTGTAGCTCCACCAAGTATCCTCCACCTGCCGACTGTATGTCCCTCACCATAGTTTTAAGAGAAACCATGGATTTGGATAGCCCCGCATCTCCCTTAATCACCACCTTTTTCCCATCAACCGTCAACTCCATCGTGAGTGCCCCCCAATTCACTTTGGTGTCTCCCAAAGTCTGTAACCACTTCATCCCAAGTATGATATCTGTACTCCCAAGTTCCAGTGGAAGAAAATCTTCCCTCACCTGGATCCCCTGAATGGTCAGTAGCACTCCTCTGCAAATCCCCTGGCCTTTCTCCACCTTCCCCGTACCCATCATCACCCCGTAACTACCGGTATCCACCAATCTCACGCCCAATTTGTCAACGACCTGAGTGGAAATAAAATTGTGGGTGGCCCCACTATCAATCAACACCACTACTGCTCTGTCCTCTATCTCCCCTTTCACCTTCATGGTATGATTCGTAGTGAATCCGACCACTGAGTTCAGGGAAACCTCAGCCAGGTCCAAATGCAGCTTCTCTTCATCCTCATCCACTATCCGCTCTCTCCTCCCTCTTCAGTTTCCTCGTCATCACAGACGGTGAGAACCTGAAGAGTTCGGTCCTTACACCTATGCCCTGGCATGTACTTCTCATCACATCGAAAACACAACCCCTTGGCCCTCTTCTCCTGTACCTCTTTTTCAGTCAGTTTCTTAAAATTTCCCCCAGGCCCTCCTCCTCCAGACTTCTCCCTCGGTACATCTCGTGAACCCCCCGGTGCGGCTCCTTTGGGAGCTAGAAAGGTAGTCGTCATCCTGTAGGACCCCCCGGAGCTGCTGCCTCGAGCCCCCCTCTCCAGATGCTTTTGGTCCTCGACCAGCTGCGCCAACTCCATGGCCTCCCCCAAGTCGTGTGGTCTCATCACTCTAACAGCTGCTCTGATCTCGGGCTTGAGCCCCTTCATGAAATTCCCCTCGAGCACAGTCTCGGAAAGGCGATCCAGTCTGCTAGCTAGGTACTCAAATCGGTCACGGAACTCTGCCACTGTCCCCTCCTGCGTCAAAGCAAAGAACTGCTCGTAGAAGTCTCCTCCCCGACTGGTTCGGAATCGCTCTAACAAACAGTCTTTGAACTCCCTCCAGCTCCGAATGGGTCGCCTCATGTCCCGCCACTGGTACCACGCCAATGCCTTCCCTTCCAAGCACAGTCCCGCTGCTGTCAGTTTCTCCTCCTCCGTCAATCCGTTGACGGCAAAATATCGCTCCACCTTGTAGATCCAGCCATGGCCATCCTCGCCCTCAAAGATGGGCATCTTCAGTTTCCTCACCTTCGGATCTCCTCCGTATCCCCGGTATCCTCCGTATCCTCCCGCTCCTCGAATAGGGGGAGCTCCCCAAGTGTCCCGATCGTCCCTCCGACGATTGTACCCAAACCCTTCCTCGTATTCCCCTCTTCTCCCTTCAAAATCAGCACCCCTGCGATGTATTTCTTCCCTTCTCCCCACAAAATCAGCACCCCTTCGTTCGTACCCCTGGCTCATCTCCTCCCTAGAGAGCGGTTCTAGAGGCGGCATGTCGTCTTCCCCCTCAAGGATCTCCACCTCCGGATTTTTCCTTCCCCTAGATGGGTTCGGATTTCCTCCTATGCCATGGCCGTCGATGGTCTCTCTTACTTCTGATGTTGCCGGTTTTGTCTTCATCTCCATTAGTTTCTTCAACATCTCCTCAACCACGGTGAACTTTCCTTCCAACCTTTCATTGTTGGATGTGATTTGATTTTGAAAGTCAAAAAATTTTCCTTCCAAATCTGATTTCAGTTGTCCGATTTCGCCTTCCAAGACTTCCACTTTCTTCCCGGCCATTTTTCCTTCACAAATCACAAGGAGTTCTCTTCCGGATGCCCAAAGGTTTGCTGAAATTTCTGGATTTCAGCCGCCGATGGTCCCAAAAACGATGCTCTGATACCAATTTGATAGGAAATACTTGAGTTCGCAAGTAACCCGAAGGGAATACTTGAGTTCGCAAGCAAACCTAGTCCAAATCGGAGTTCCAACCGCAACACTAGGGCTGTCTACAGCAGGAAAACAGCCAAAACAGTAGGAAAAACAGTAGAAATATGAGAGAAAACTTGTAGGAAAATCAAGCAAACGTGGTATTCCACTAGACGATGGATAAAAACAACAAACGATACAATAATCTTCAATTCGAGAGGAAGATTAACTCTCCAAAATCTCTAGACAAAGTTGTCTAGAGCCCAAGCCTCCAAAGAACCCTAATTCTCCACAAAACATCACATAACCCCCTCCTAATCCTCTCCCCCCTTCTAATACAAAAGCTTTCCTAATTAATTTCCCTCCCAAAGCCCTAGCCGCCCCCTCCTTTGAATTTTGAATTTACTTAAGTGGGTGGGACCCCACTTGTTTGGGCGGAACAAGGAGAGGAGGCGGAACCAGTCCGCCTCCTGTAGGTAAACCGGACCGGCCCCCTTTGGGCCGGTGGAGCTTGGGCCGGTTCATTGGGAACCGGCGTAACACTTTACTCTTAGAGACATGATACAAAATGAACATATACGTGAAAAGGTTGGAGTAGCTCCAGTGGAAGATAAGATTAGAGAGTATCGTCTTAGATGGTTTGGTCACATAAAATGACAGCCTTCCGATAACCCGGTTAGGAAATTAGATGTATTAGATTTGACTTATGTTAAGAAAGATTGAGGTAGACCTAAAAAGATTTGGTTAGAAAATATTAGAAATGTTCTTTATTTATTGAATTTAGATGAAATTTTAACTCTTAATAGGATACATTCGATAAAAATGATTCATGTAGCTGACCTCACATAGTGGGATAAAGACTTGTTGTAATACACATGTTCATTTTTTCCCCCATACTCCGTCGCAAGAATAGTAAATGGCAAAACCTCAAACTTTTAGTGTTTAGTTACTATGATAAAAAATTATTAAAAATTTAACCTTGAAACCATGTTTTTTGTTACAATTTTTTGAAATATAGGTTTTAAGTGGAAAAATCACAAACCTTCCATTACACATGTTTGTCTTATCTGACATGTTTTGGTCGAACATTCTATAAATAGTTTGCTCACTCCTCTTTCTATAATGTCATACCCCAACGCACTTTGTAACACTCATACAACTCTTGAATTCTCCTAAAAATTAATTATTATTTTTTATATAATTACATCATTATTATATAAATTATATTATATTTAAGTAAAATTAATATTTAATACACCATTCGGTCCAACCTGAATTAAATTATTGATCTTTGAATCTCTCCTTTATCCCATTTAATTTTCACAATGTCGGAAAAATCAATGAAACGGCTAGCTAAGGACGGGAAGACTGCCGCGGCGGCAAGGTTATAAATAGAAACGTTTTCAAATTTTTTTTTTACTTTCGTTTATCTTTCTCAGAAAAAGAGAGGCATCTCAGAAACTTTTGCACCTTGAAAGCAAATCCTCAATCCTCAAACCCTCATCCATCTGTCCATTCAAAACTCTAAACTCTGATTCCAATGGCCTTCAGGTCAGTGGAAGCCATCGAGAACGATGCGCCCAAAACCCCTCCTCCTTCTTGCTTCCGCTTCAACTCCCCCTTAGTCCAAGTCTGCCTCATCGGCCTCGTCTGCTTTTGCTGCCCGGGTATGTTCAACGCCCTATCCGGCATGGGTGGAGGTGGACAGGTAGAACACAGCGCCGCCAACAACGCCAACACTGCCCTCTACACCACTTTCACCGTCTTCGGCCTCCTCGGTGATGGCTTCTACAACGTTCTCGGTCCTCGCCTCATCCTCGTCGCCGGTTGCTCCACCTACATCCTGTAGGCCGGCTCCTTCCTCTACTACAACCACCACTCCCAACAGGCCTTCGTTACTGTCACCGGCGCCATCCTTGGCATGGGCGCCGGCCTTCTTTGGGCCGGCCAAGGCGCCATCATGACCTCTTATCCCCCAGTCACCCACAAGAGCACCTACATATCAATCTTCTGGAGCATCTTCAACCTCGGTGGCGTCATTGGCGGGCTGATCCCTTTTATCCTCAATTACCACCGAACCCAGGCAGCTTCAGTCAACGACGGAACTTACATCGCCTTCATGTGTTTCATGTCTGCAGGCATGGTACTCTCCCTCGCCATTCTGCCTCCTTCGCGAATCGTCCGCGACAATGGATCCCGTGCCACTGCAGTTACCTACCCCAGCGTTTCCGCTGAAGGGATCGAAATCCTAAAACTATTCGCCAATTGGAAAATGCTCCTCATAATCCCCGCCGCTTCGCGAAGCAATTTCTTCTATTCCTATCAATTCAATAACGTCAATGGCATCTTATTCAACCTCCGGACCAAGGGGCTCAACAATGTTTTCTATTGGGGCGCCCAAATGATCGGCTCCTTGGCAATCGGATATCTTCTTGATTTCAGCTTCAGAAGCCGGAGGAAGAGAGGTTTGATTGGGATTTCCGTCATCACCGTGCTCGGGACAGCTATTTGGGCGGGCGGTCTTGCAAACCAGCTCCGTTACACTGACGGCAAGTGGCCGAACAAGCTGGATTTCAAGGATTCCGGTTCGAGTTATGCCGGGCCCTTTGCTCTCTATTTCAGCTATGGCTTGCTGGATGCCATGTTCCAGAGCTTATGGTATTGGGTGATTGGAGCTCTTGCGGACGATTCAGAGACACTCAGCAGGTTTCGATAATCTCTTAATCTCTTCTCCACAATTGAAATCTTTGTCCACTGATCATTGATACACAAATGGTTATTGGATGGCTTTGTTTGAAACAGGTATAGTGGATTCTACAAGGGAGTGCAGAGCGCGGGTGCAGCGGTTGCTTGGCAAGTAGACGAGCACAAAACTCCGCTGGTGTGGCAGTTGATTGTGAATTGGGTGCTTACGACTGTAAGCAATCCCTTGCTTGCGTTGCTGGTGATGATGGCTGTTAATGATGACGAATCGGCGGCGAGAGGTAAGGGTGTGGAAGGGAAGGAGCCGGAGCCGGAGCCGGAGGACATTTGGCGGCAAAATTTTAAAATAGCAATGGAATTTTATTTATTTTAAAAAATAGCATTGAAAATAAAATAAATTTGTGAAGAGATCAAATCTTGGTATAAATAAATTTATTTTCTTGGCTTTATGTGAAAAATTTTAAAATTTCAATACGTTTATTTAAGATTAAATTTATATTTAATTTCTAGTTATATTATATTTTTTATTTTCATTGAAATTAATATATTTTAAAATAATTACTTAAAAAACCACTGACGCAGGGTCCATATAAATAAATTGTATTTTCTTATTAGTGTTTGGTGTAGCTCTCTCTTGTGTAGCCTATTATGTGGCTACCTGAAGTCTATAAATATAGGCGAGTGTCTTGTAATAGGATTTGGATGAGAATAAGATTTGAGTTGAGTTTAATTTGTTTGTTTTCCTGTATCGTAAGAGTGATTCTTAGGTGGTGGATTCTTCCTCCAAGAAGTTCTTGGAGTCATGGCGGACGCGGCCGCCGGATCGTCGACGAGAAGTTGTCGACCCATCTTGTCCGGCGTCAACCACTCTAAATGATGCTTGAATTTGATGAAGACAACCTCACTTCATATTTTAACGAGCTAGATATGATAAAACACAAATTTTAATATAAAAATAAATATGAAATTTTGTCATAAGTTATAAATTTTAAGATTTAATTTTTATTTCAATTTCATAATTTTATATTAGAAGTGTACTTGTCAAAATATGACGAAATTGTCTGCATCAAAGTTGAGTGTAATTTCAAGAGATTTAGAAGCAAATATTCTAGAAATATAAATTTAAATGAATTAAAAGTTAATGAAAATTTAAATATAAATTTAATCAAAGTTAAACTTATTTAATTAAAAATATTATATTAGAATATTCTGTTGTAATTTGTATTAGAATATTCCAGTTTATTTAATATCAAAGTAGAACATATCATTGATTTTGCACATTCTATATTATTCCTTAATGTTATTAAACTTTTAGATAATATAGCTAAATTATTAAATGAATAACTAAACTATAGGATAAATAGAACTTAAAAGCAGTACGATTTGATCTCTTCTTAAAATTATTTTTTTATCAAAAACTAATTTTCAAAATAAATAAAAACAAATCCTATTTTTAAATTTTGCCGTTGGTTGGAGGCTTGCAGTTATAATATATCCGAAAGTTTTTTTTTTTTTTGGGAAAAATTGAGGGCTTGGCCCAAATTATATTAAGAAGAACCTATGGTGTAAAAAAAGTAGAGCAAGCAAAAGAAAATTATAAACCACTAAAAACAAAATAGTGGTCATAAGAAGATGAAAACAGAAGAACAAAATTGACTGAGAAATCAGTCGCGGCTAGGACTCAAAACATAATATTCATCAATAAACGAAATAGGACCTCCTTTGGTTGCCCGTAGACCATCCTAAAGGAGTAATGGCAGACTTCATCGTTGTCCTTAGCCCAAAATTTATGTCTGCCAAGCAAAATCCAAAATCTGACATGCTAGCGATTCTCGGGACATCATTAATCATAGCGAAAGGCGTCAGCATCCTATCGAAAATCCTCAGTAAAGCATCATAAAAGAATCTGTAAAACTGCAGATGATCATTCTTCTCCCACAACACATGAGAGGTGCAGCACCAAGCCTTAGCAACAACCAGGAAATAAAGTATCCAGCAATACCAACCAAAATGAGGACTAACAAATAGTAGTGTATTACTCAGCATGAAATGAACACCATCCAGTTAAATCTCAACGTGAATCATGTTGACAACAGTTGAAACAACAAGAAGTTTAGTGATGAGTAGCAGGGGTAACTCAGAAAACCTCAAAACAACAAAATCAGGAGTTCTAAAAAACATCAAATAATCCAGCACTAGCTCCAGTTCCTTCAAGACATAAACAGTTTCACAAGCAAGTATAGCAGCCAGTCATGTATAAGAAATATGAAGCTTTTCAATGATAGATACTCCCCTTTTCCATCTTTGGATTTTAAGAAAGACATTTCTAGAAATTTTCCTAGATAAAGTGGCAATGCAAGCATTTGCAGAATTAAATTTTCTGTTGTTTCTTTCTTGCCAGACATAGTACACCGTAGCATTAAGAGTGAGGAGCAGAGCATTTTTTTGAGATTTATTAGCATGTAAACTGTCAATGTGATGTAGTGCTTGAGTAATAGTAAGTCTTAAGAAGAAATTTTGAAAATAGGGAATAGTTTTAGACAAAACTTTAAAGGAATAATCACACTCAAAATATAAGTGAGGAGCCGTTTCCAAAGAAGAATGACAAAGGGAACACGTATGCTCTAAAATCTGTATATTTCTTTTGGATAGAGCATCAACCGTTTTCAAACCCCCTTTTAAAACCTTCCAAGTGCATGTCGAGAATCTCATAGAATGTTTTGTATGCCAAACCATAGGATGCCAATCAAAAGTTTCCTCATTGATAAAAAATTCAGAATAGAATTCTTTGAAATTGGCATTTTCATCATTATCCCCAAAAAAATGTGTTTGGAGGATTCATTCTGAATAGGAATAGCAGAAATTTGTGCTATAGTGTGCTGACTCAGAGAGTTAGGCAAGCTCCAGTTTCCCTGATTCATCCAATCGACCAAAACAACACTTTGATTACAAATGGAGTTAAGAGGCAGATCAGGAAAAGATATGTTGATTCTATTGTTCAAAAATCAATGATCCCAATAAATAGAAACTTTGTTGTTTTGAGAGATTTGAAACTTGAATTTGTTTTTAACCAAATTAGCTGTTTCACAGATGCTCTTCCAGAACATAGAAGTGTTGTTTTGGTTAAGATTCCAAGGAGAGATATAACGAGTTTTAAGCCAGCAAGAAAGAGGAGAGTCCTCATTATACATTCTAGAAATGATGCCACAGTTGAAAGCAAATCTTAAAGCATGAAGAGACGCAATGCTAAGCCCGCCTTTGGAAAGAGGTCTACAGGTGTTGGACCAAGATATAAGATGTAGACGCTTATTACCATTGCCACCATGATAAAGAAATTTCGAACAGATTTTCCCAATAATTTTACTGATAGATTTAGGAATGAAAGCACCTCTCATCCAATAAGTCATAGTATTAGTGATAGTGTATTTGATGAATTGCATCCTTCCTGCAAAAGAGAGAAGAGAAGCTTTCCAACCAGAAAGCATGTTAGTGATTTTATCAATCAATGGGGAGAAGTCAGAAGATTTGAGTCTTCCTAAAGATAAAGGAAGACCCAAATAGGCAATTTTGGTAGTGATGTAGTGGATATTAAGAGTTTGGGAAATTTGAGGGCAATTGGAGCAAGATTAGAGTAAAGAAGCGAACCCTTCTGTAAGTTAAGATGAAGCCCATACATATTTGAGAAATTATTGAGAATTCTCATTATACATTCACAGTTGGCAATGTCAGCTTTACCAAATACCAAGAGGTCATCAGCATAGCAAAGGTGAGACATTTGGAAACCATCAAGCTTGAATCCTTTAAAGCTATCATGACCATTAGGTTCGTCAATAAGGCAAGATAGAGCATCCATAATGATACTAAAAAGATATGGGCTAAGAGGGCATTCTTGTCTAAGCCCGGATGAGGAGCTAAAGAAACCCTCAAGACTCCCATCAATGCAAATGGAGAAGTGAGTATCATTAATACAGGCTTTAATCCAATTAATGAAGGTTTGAGGGAGACCTTTTTGAGCCAATCGAGCAAAAAGGAACTCGTAAGACAATATGCCTTCTTAATATCAAACTTAGTACAGAAAAACTTATTTTTATACTTCTTGTTGCAGAGAGAAAGAATTTCCATCGCCAAAATGGGATTATCAGTGGGTATTCTGTTAGCAATGAAGGCTGCTTGGCTCTTATGAATAATATCAGGCATGATGGGTTTCATACGAGAAGCAAGAATCTTTGCAATAATTTTATGAAAAATATTACAAAGAGCAATTGGTCTAAAGTCTTGAATGTTATTAGCATGCTTATTTTTTGGAACAAGAGCTATAGCAGTAGCTTTCACACTTTTAGGAAGATAAAACTTGGTAAAAAAGATCTGACAGCAGAGCATAGAAGATGTCCGGTAATATTCCAAGTTTTTTTGTAAACATCAAAATTAAAACCGTCCGAGCCTGGAGCAAAATTAGAATAGCCAGAAGGATTTCCTCTTTGGTGATAGGCAAGATCAGAGAATTAGCAACATCAGAGGCAAGCACTTTTCCAGTAGGAATAGAAGTAGCATTCATAATAAGAGGAGCAGGAATGTTGTAGATGCTCTTGAAATGGTCAATGATGCTTTGAATGTTGTCTTCCTGAGTAAGATTATCAGCAAAAGAGAAGCATGAAGAATGCTTCGATTTTTTGATTGCCTTTTTTTAAGTTTAGAATAAAGAAACTTTAGGTCTTCCTCACCATTAGTCAACCACTTGATTTTTGCCCTTTGAATAGTCCAACTAGCACTTAGAGAGTTATAATAAGCAAGATCATTATTGATCTTCTTAAGTTATAGAGTTCCATATTAAGGGGATCAAGATCTGCCATCAGTTGGCATGTTTGTTGTTGAGTAGAAAGATCGTCACATTTAGACCTAATGTGGTTAGAATTATCCCAATTTTTTCCTCTAATTTTTTCTTTTAGCTGCTTCAGTTTCCTATAAAAATCTACAATCAGATTCCCTTGAGAGGGGGTGGCAAAAACACTAATGAGAATCTCCCAAAATTTTGGGATTTTGGTCCAATAGTTTTTATGCATGAATCTCTACTTATAAATTTCCCCAATGTCAAGCTTGATTATAAGAGGAGTGTGATCAGAAACCAAGCTATTCAACACTTTATAGTAAGAGTTAGGAAACAAATCCTTCCAACTATCGTTTGAGAGAACACGATCAAGCTTGATATGAATAGGATTTTCAACTCTTTGATTGTACCAGGTGAAAAAAGTTTCCAAAAGAGGGAATTTCCTGCAAATTGGCTTCATAAATGAAGGCATTGAAAGGAGCAAGTCTAGACACAGGAAGGTCTTTACCACCAGATTTCTCCCTTTGAAAATGGTAACAATTGAAATCTCCTAGCACCAACCAAGGGGTGCTATCATGAGGTGACATCTTATGAAGATCTTCCCAGAGGAGGTTGCGGTCCTCAAAAGTATTGGCAGCATACACGACAGAGAGAAGAAATGGCTGCAGGTTACCAAAGGTGACAATACCCGTAATAGTTTGACTAGAAGAGAAAGTGGGGGCAAAATTGATTTTATTCGCATTCCACTTAATCCAAATACGAGCAGGGGAAGCTAGATCAAAGTTATGGTAGCTATTTTCTTGATCAAAGAGTTTCTGTGTCGTGGTAAACCAAGGGTCATCAAGATTAGAGAGGAGAATTATGTTCTCAAGGATACAAATTAAATCCAGATTTTGTTGTCGAATTAGGTATCTACAGCAAAAAACTTTGTCAGGGTTGTTGAAACCCCTAACATTCCACGCTGCTAAGGCAGGCCTAGTCATGAGATATTTGGAGATGGGTTAGGGCATTTCTTGGAGCCCTTTCCTCTAGTGCTTCTTTGTGTTTGAGCAGTAGTCTTCAGGACAGACGGAGAAGGTTGCTTAGCGACATAGTTCTCAGATGTAGGAGGTTGGGGTTTGCTTAAGGATATAGCCGTATTAACCAATTCGTGAGAAGTAGAGGATTCAGAATCTGTGGAGTCTTGTAAGGCTACAAATTTATTTGGTGAGACAATTTTAAGAGGGCTGTGGTTTGAAGGTGGGTTCATTGTGTCTGTAGAGGCAGAAGAAACACTGGTAGGGGAGTTTAAGTTCGGAATAGGTTTACTAGCTTCCTCCAAAGGACAAGAAGGTTTGGATATAGAGGCGGGTAAAGGTTCTGCACCAAGTGTGTTAGAAAAAATAGCAGGATCAGGAGAAGGAGAGACTAGAGGAGGAGGAGTGTTTCTTTCTATTTGTGGAAGGATGGAAGTGGAGGTGGTGTTTATCGGATTGACCGTGGAGTGAGAAGGGTTTGTAGGAGTAGGAAGGATACCTTTGGGGTTCTGAGAAGGGTGTCTTGGGAGGAAGCAGTGGTTCGGGATTCGGGTTAGAAGGACAGGAGGAGGATAGATGGTTTAGGGATTTGCATATAGGGCATAGTGTCGGCCACCATTCATATTGAATCTTAAGATTAAAGATCTTACCATCAACATCAATTGGAATGCACTCAGGGTAAGTGGCAGTAGAGTCTACCTGCACACAGACTCTAGCATATGTTAATATAGATTTAGACGCGGTAAGAGCATCGACGGCTAGGGGGTGTCCGACTTTTGTGGCAATTTTAGAAATCCCGATCGGGGTCCAGCAACAAAGAGGTAGATCGTGTATTTTAAACCAGGTTGGTACCGAAGTAAATTCATCTCTCTTTGGACTAAAGTGGGGAGACCACTTATGAAAGATGAATGGTTAGCCAAGCATAAACCAGGCACCCTTAGTCCAAACCATATCATAGTCTTCAACATTAGAGAACTTGAATAAACAAAAGCCATCATTTAGAGAGATAAGTTTGAGGCTACCTTTGAGTTTCCAGACTTTTTGAACCGCATTGAGCAAGGATTCATAGAACAGTCTCTTACCAAGTGAGTATCCGACAAGGGTGAGGTTCCATTCTTCAACCGCATCAGCAATGTCAACAGGAGGAAACTTGATGATTTCGTCTGGAGTAGGGAGAGGAGAAATGGGGAACTCGCATATAACCAGGGCGTCTACCAGAATGTGATCCCAAGCTAATGGTTTGGAAGAGTTGACCAGCGGAGTAGGAGAAGAATCAGGTAGGGGGGAATGCGTTGGAAAAGTTGGAGGGATCCATGGGATCCCTTCCACAGTAGCGACGAGGCCTCAAATGGGCGAGGGAGGGCGGAAATCCCAAAAACCCTAACCCTAGCAAAGCAAAAAAATGTTCAAGTAACTAGATAAACTTCAGATCCGAAAGTTTTGCAGTTCATGGTGTAGCGTCTTCGATTGTCAGATATGATCGAACCGTGAAAAGTGGCCTTTAAAATTTCGTTTGGGACTACTTTTTTATTGCTCTTAAAATATTATTTTAGTACAAAAATTTTAATTTTCTTACTAAAACTCTGTTTTAAAAAGCAATAAAAAAGTCATCTCAAACGAAATCTAAGTCTTCATTGGTTGCTGTATTCATTTTGTAGCCAAGTTCCCTCTTGGAGGGGCAAATATGATAAGTGGTAGACCATGCCATTATTTTTAAAAATATCTTTTAAATCTTAAAATATAAAGAGTATTCATGATAGAATGGATGGAAATACTATTTTATTAATATCGCTATTTTCTCTTAAATAATTCCTAAAATAACCATTCCAACACAACAACTTGACCATACAAGCCCTCAAACCAATGAACCTCCCAATAAAATAACCCTTCCAACCACTACATCATTTATTAACTTTATTTATATGTAATGCAAAAATTCAAGTAACAATCTTATCATCTTTTGGAGGATCACTCATTAGAGAGGTGACATGACCTATAAAATAATAGCAGGTAGATATTACCACATAATAAGTTTTGTCATAGGACAAATCATATTGCCATTCCAAAGGACCACTTCTACTGTAATTTTCTCTATTGATTTAACATAAGTGTTGGGGATGGAAGTAAAACATCGTGATGAAACAAACAAGAAAAATAGAAATATAACGAAACGTAAAGGACATCTGAATTTTAGTGTGGAAAAACATGAAATCGAGAATTAACTACGGAGCCACACCACACCAAGAAACCCACTATAAATATGGGGAGAAAAAAGTAGAGATCTCTCTTCTATCTCACTTTCTCTTTGCTTCTCTTCTCTCTTCCACCATTCTCTCACTTAAAACAAAAGAGAAAGACAAGTAAATAACACTGAGGGATGCCACCCCATCAAAAAAAAAGAAGAAAGAAAAATGTTCAGTTCGCCTCGAAACGTTGTGGCACTCAAGCTTCTGTTATCATGATGCTGCGGCGCTCAAACCCACAGTGCTGCAGCACTACATACTGCTGCGGTGCTCTATTATTTGGCGTTTCTCCTAGTGAACTTTGCAGCACTGGGGGGCTTGGGCGCACAGCGTCGGGTGTTGTACGAAAAAAAGGGTGCAAAGCGTCTGAGCCCAAGTTGAAATGGTTCCACTAGAATTTAGATAGATTATAAAAGTCAATCCATTCTCCAATCTGAGGACATGGAGAATACAATATATTAAAAAATTCTATCGATCTTCAAGCAGGTATTCTTGGTGTAAAAGTCTAATGATAATCAGGAAAAACTTCAACGGTGGTTGAGAAGAAGTCCAATAATGGTCGAGAAGAACTTCGACAATGGTTGGGAAGAACGTCGATGGTCGGGAAGAATGTCGACAATGGAGAAGAAATTCGATAGTTGGGAAGAACGTCGGTGTTTGGGAAGAACATCGGTGGTTGGAAAGAACGTCGACGGTGAGAAGAAGGTCGGTGGTGGAGAAGAAATCCGGTGGTGGTCGGCGAACCGATGGAAGTCTGACGATGATTGGTAGTTGGGAAGAAATTCATAGGTGATCGACGTCAAGGGAGCTCTCCAAGTTTTCTTCTTTTTCCTCCTTTCTTCCCTCTCTTTTTCTTCCACTTATTTATGTGAAGAATGGGGACCTATTTATAATTTTTTGAGAATGGCATGACTTGTAAATATGGAGGAGATCAAGGTCAAGTTGGGAGTATTAGAATGGTTGGCTGATATTGACCCCCTTGATCATGGACTGTTGATTGAGCATTTAAGTGCCTTAATGATGTTTGAATTAAACGATCTTGGGCTCGTTGGAATCATCTCGTCGAGCCGCTCGATTCGAGTATAAGCATGTTATATTTAATGACCATTTAGTTATCCAATTAATGCTTTGAGGCCACTAATTATGCTTTGGACCCTTGATTTGGGTTCATCTGAGCTCGGATTGCATTATTTTGGTGTTGTTGGGTTCGTCTCTTCGAGATGTTTAATTCGACTATAAGTTTGTTGAAATCAGGGCTCGAATGATTCTTATTTTAATTTTGGGAGTTTCTTGTACGGATATATCTAGAGATTCGTTCTGATCAGGACAATCTTTTTGTGATATATCAAAGTTAAATAAATATCTTCCTGCCTGCTGATTACCACTTAGCATCTTAAGCTTATTCTAAGATGCTGAACAACCTAGAGGGCAGATGAACTTCTCTTTTATGCGTGATTTAGCTTTGAGCTACATGAGACTAACATGATCCTTTGGCAAAATGCTCATGGTAATTGAATGTGGATGGACCTATTAAACATTTCACAGCTCATCTACTTTCTCAAATTACTCACAATTCACATTACTACTTTGTCTTTACCAAAACCTACATAAGATTTCAAATTTGATAATATAATGAATTATATATATGATAAGATAATGATCATCCACTTTTATCATCTTACTGAAATTGATAAAATTTCAAATTTGTCAGTCTCATTGATTTATATGTAAAAGATTATATTTTATTTTCATAAAATTGATTACCAAAAGAGAAATTCAAATTCCTATCTTGACCTGAATTGATATTTTAAAATATTAATTGTTTGTTATTTGAAATTATATTTGTTTTAGGGGATTTGAACACCACCACTTCATCTTAACCTCAATTGAGAACAATTCTACCAATTAACTTAAATGATTTTTGCAATCATGATTATGTTTCTCAAGTTTTTCAATTTCACGAATCATCAACTTGGAAGAAGTCGTGAAAATTTGTGTTTTCTTCTTAAATTTTTTTTGTGGTGAAAATAATTCCATTTTGATTTAATTTAGGTTTCGTTTGGGACAACATTCTTTTTGCTTCTTAAAGCAGCTTCCTAGTAGAAAAAATTTAATTTATGTACTAAGAAGCTGCTTCAAGAAGCAATAAGAAAGCCATCCCAAATGAAGCTTTAATCCCTATTTAAAACACGTGCATAAAAGGCCCAGCACTATATATATATATATATATATATTTCTTTGGTGCATCTGTGATTGCCTCATCGGACAATTGCCATAGTTCTCCAATGAAGCTTTCATTTGGGACTGTGTTTTGCCACTATTTTTTTTTGGGCTTTCAACAATTTTTTTGTGGACAGTGACTTGCCTGCCATGTGGATAAGCCAAAGTCTAAGTGGATAGTTTTATTTATTTGTTTGTTTACTATTTAAATATTTATTATTATTTGTGCCAAAACATTCGTGGCGGTACAGAGATCTTAATTTTGAATGAAAATTCAACACACACAGATAAAATAAAGGGGTGTAACAATCATAAAAGACATTGACGAAGAGAGTCACAAGCAGACTAAAATGTCCAAAAAATAATCTATATGAATGACAACGAAATCATATGAGTTTGTCTTAATTGACCTAAATGTCCAAAAAATAGTCTATATGAATGACAACGCAATCATCATTAATAGAGAACAAGCGACATATCAACATAATAGTGTGTTTCGATATGCCATACTTCAGGAAGCTAAGTGTAATGTTATTAAGCTCGGCAGGCGCTTTTGTAGTGGGACATCAATTGGACGGCTCCTGTCACCAATATATTTAGGCACGAGTTCATAAAAAATAGTCAACTCTCTGTTGTATCTCAGCATCAAATAAGCTACGTCGTTGATCATCTTAATACAAATTTCATTAGATTTTAAGAACAAATTTTCAATACTGCATAAATTCTGTAGGATATTTAACCTAAAACTTCTCAATAATCTCAAAAATGTCATTGAAGAAACGTGCGATCGAACAAGTAAATATTTTGTGTCAACTTAAGAACTTACCGGTACTAAATAAGCACACTGCTTCCAAATAAAAACAAATACTGCGCGACATAATAAAAGAAAATGATTTTAACCATTTGCTTTAAATCTATACTACTATATAAAAGTGGTTTGGGATTCCACCCAAATCAATCTTAGCCTTCCATTTAATTTACCTAAGATGAATCTCAACCTTTCATTTCATTTATACATTTAATTAACTTATTTATTAGCTTCATTTAGTCATTTAAATGCATGACATTTTTCATTTTATTTACATTAATTGTATTTAAGTGCCAATTGGTGCATTTAATTATTTTTATTTTTATATTCAATTATGATTAATTAATATATTTATTTTTATTATTTCTTAATTAATACATACTCTAGCAATTAATAATATAATTCATTAATTAATATTCAATATATATATATATATATATATATATATATATATATATATATATATATATATATATATATATATATTGAATATTATTATAAAAGCTGTTTGAGTTTCCTTCAAAATCAAATCTTGGTCATCCATTTTATTTCTTATGAAATTATCTTGTCCATGCATTATATTATAAATAATTAATAAATAAAAAAATAATTATACAATTTAATACCCTTACATACACCTCATTTTAAAATAATTTTTACTCTTATGAAGGAGCTCTTTAGTATCCCTCCGGCGATTAATGTTTTCATAAATATGAGTAATTAATAATTAAAAAAAAAACGTCTTCTAAATATTCGCCTTCCTCTTCCTGGGGCACCAGATCGTGCGCCTCTTGGGATCTTCAGCTTTGTATTCATTATAACTGTTACGCCTCTTGGTCTTTGTATTTCTTACAATTTCTCAAATTAAATCTCCGTTGGTTGTTGTTCGACTTCGCCTGCTTTGCTTGCCGCGAAGGTAGACAGGTTTGCTTTTTCTTCTTCTCCATTTCTTCATTGTAGTTCGACTTTCTCTGCGAAGGTAACGATCTTTCACCCATTTCGCATGCTTTCCATTTCTTCATTGTTGTTCGACTTTCTCTGCGAAGGTAACGATCTTTCACCCATTTCGCATGCTTCTTAATGAAATTAAGCTTGTATAGAGTTTGTTTTTCCTCCATTCCATTTCTTCGTTGCTATTCGTCATCGTCTGCTTCACGTGAGTTAGAGTTTTAAATGAGTCCCTAGCTTCTTAGAATCATTCGACGAAGTTCCATTCCTGTCGAATCGGATGTCACGACAGTTCGACGACATTAATCGGAAGTAAAGACGAGAGTAACGATGGAGCTCACTCACAGTAAAGGTTCTCTCCTTCTTTGCCCAAATCCCGTAAATCTACTATTCTCCCGTAAATCTTCTCGAGAGTTGCGAGGAAAAATTAAGCATATATCTGTTTGACATTATAATTTGAATTGATTTTGGGGTTATATATAATGAAAATAGTTTGCTTGAAGAGCTAGCTTGAGATAAAGGAGAAGCCTCTGCATGCGAGGTGGTGGGAAAAACTCGGCTTCACTTGGAAAAGCCATCTTACTTTCCTAGAAGTCACGGTTTTCTTTCTTCTTTGTCATCAAGAATTCTATGAAATATTATGGAACTGTCTGCTATTCGTCGTTAGTTTCGGCTTGAGCACAAGCTGTACAAGAAGGGATCAAGAGGCTGTAAGAACCTGTGCTCTTCTCCCATTCCTGTAGCTTCCCGCTTCCACGCGATCATTGGTAGTGTTCTATTTTCTCCTCATCTTCCTTGCTACTTTCTTCTTCAGTTTCTATTTTTGGAAAACAAATTACGTTTTGCGCACGTGGGTTGGGACCCTGAACACTCCAAGCTTGTCCAGTTCATAAATGTTGCTTACTTGATCGTCGAAAATTTGCAAAATTTTGATCTTGGTGAATTTATCCTCCAATGCCTGCCCAATTGCTTGTTCTATTAGCATCTGTTCCTTCTAAAACTTATGACTGTTTTTATACAATTTATGAAAATTTATAGACGTCACTGTCTTACTAGGAAAAACATATGCAACTTCCTGCAACTGATTTTTGTAGTGAACTATATATGATTGACAGATTGTCGAAGTGTGTTCCTTATAACCAGGATTAAAATTCCATAAAGGCAATGTTTTTTATTTCATTTCGACCACCTATTCTTTGATCTAATTAGATTTGTATCCAATTTGCTTAAGTATTTTTTTCATTTTTTGCACTTCATCAGATTATTGTATGCTCCATAAATGAACATATCAGGGGGAGAACTCTTTATTTGTTTGCAATTATTTGGGGAGGAAATAGAGCTTGGAGTTAGAAATGACAAAATTATGCATGTATGTTCTAATTTTATAAAACTAAAAAATGAATAATGAAAATTTATGTCCTACTAATATCTTCTACACCTACCCACCTTAGAAGCAATATGGCTTAGAAAGATTTTTGTTTTGGTAGCAGAAAGCTGAAATTCTACCGTGGCTGGCATTGCCTTGATCTTTATTAGTGATACATTCTTGTTTCATGCTATGAATTTCCTTACTAATGTTGGAATATCTTTGCACCCTAAACTGGGAATTGGATGAGGTATCAAAATATAATATGTGTATGATGCGCCAATCATTACCTGCAATCTTATTATCTTAGCCTTGTAAGTGAAAATGGAAAGCAGTGTCTAACATGATATTTGAGTTATGGTGACCTTCATTTTTATAAATCTATACTACTATTATAAAAGCTGCTTGAGTTTTTTTCCACTCTAATCATCTATGAGATTCCAATGCAAGAGTCAAATGAGGGAGGCAAGTTGTCCTTTCGATGTGGGAGGGTGACTGTTATAGTGTGCCAACGCCAATTCTTTAATGCCAAATAATAAGCTTAATTGAGCCACCTATTATCTAGAACAAAACAAAAATTCAGATTATTTTCATAGGCATTTACCACGAATCTCACCAACTAAATTACATATGAGCATGATAAGCATGTTGTTGATGAATAAGCAAACTTATTTCTTCATGTTGAATGAGCATAAGAGATCTTTTACAAAGAAAGTTGATTATGAAGAAATATGCTCTTTTGAAGAGAGCGGTGAGCATCGACCAATCTACTCAGAAGTTTGTTGAGGAATTCTCTAAGTAGGTAAATGTCAACTTGGAAGGGTATAAGAAGGAATATGAAGAAGCTTCAATGTCTTTGAGAGCTTCACATATGCAGAAGGATGCTAAGTTTAGGAGCATAATTAACGCTTGGAGTTATCTTTGACCGAGTGGGATATTTGAAGTATTAACTTGCATGCTTCTTCTTTCATAAGCAAAAAATGTCGAATTGCAGAAGTCTTTGAAGAACCATTTTTGTTTCCCTTACCCACTTGCGTTATAAAATATAAAAGTTTTGACCTTATCTTTGCATGTTTATCAACATTGCTTCTGATTTATCATCAATTTTACGTCCATCACTGCATATCATATAGATTTTTCCCTTTTAATTGATGTTTAATTGTGAGTTAAAGTTGTATGAGAGAAGCTTGAGAATCATTTTGTTTGCTCTCATTTGTTTGCAGTTTTTATTATTCTCTCAATCTTATGTAGAGTTTCAAATTTCTCGTGATTTGGTTTATAAGCTATGGGGGAGTTAATATTGACAAAATTTGTTTATAAATAGCTTTATATTGATAAGAAATTTAGAAAATTTTCTATTTAGACAAATAGCTAGATAGTGGATCTATGATTGATATATATTGATTTTTCGGAGCAATTTATCAGATTGACAAAAGGTTTATAAGAATCTGTAGATATATATGTAGATTAATAAATTTGCATCATTTAATAATCTTGATAGAGTTTCTGGAATCATTTTATTGTTGGTCAATTACTAGAGTTTTTCTTTTTCTAATTCAATTCTATGGATCAATGACATGCATGTTCTTTCTATAATTCAAGAATGATATATTTTTTTATATTTAAATCAGTAAATTGACAATAAGTTGAAAAAAATAATTTTGGAATGTGAGGAGATTCTCACATGTTCACTTTCATTGCCATAGCACAATGCATATTTTCTTGCTTGATTGATGCCACAAATGCTACAATTAGATATGCACCGGCCATGGAAGCAAGCAAGTTTAAAAGATCTAAGAAACATATAAAATGAAAATATAGTTTCTATATATAAATTGCATTGTAAAGCTTGTCAAATTGGTTATTTGATCTGGGCCAGTTCTAACAATTCAAAGCCTTTCTATGCTAGGACTTGGACATTTTTGGTATTTGGTGGGGCAAAATAGACCTTTTGACAATATTTTTTTGTCATTAGAAACTTATTTGATCCCCAAATTAATTATATAAAAAATTTAAGCATTGCTGTAGCACTGTTCAACAATCTCAAGGTTCATATTTACGCCTAAGAATTATTTTTTTGGGTTCATATTCTACTCCTTAATTTTGTTGCTGGTCTTTGTGAGTGGTTAGTTTTTTCTCAAGTTATATATAGGCTGGTGTAAGGTTCCATAAATTATGTTGGTTTGGAGATTGCGTTGGTGAACTTTTGCAGGACAATGATGAAAGCTTTTGCACCCCACACCACTCTACCTCCTTAGATGGCCATTTTGGCAACCAGGAAGTAGCCGATGATCAACCAATTCAGATAATACATCTGTTTGGTGAAATTAATCCTACGTTGCACGATGCTTGGTTAAATTAACCCTGCCTAGGGTTTTCTTTTCATGTACTCTATTTCTTCATTGTTGTTCTCATTTCATTTTTCTACTTTCTCTAGCTTGATGATTTGCTTTATTTTTTTTAATGATATAAAATTTGTGGTTTTCTTGGATTTAGATCTAAGAAATTGTATCAAAGGAGATGCTAAATGTCATGAAAATAGAAAGCATATGATGAATCACATTTAGAAGTTTTGGCAGCATATACAATAAAATATAGGATAAGATCCCCTTTGAATGGAAACATAGAACTCAAATTTGTGCTAGTTCTGTGTGAAATCTAATGTGGGCTCAAATCATACTTTAGTGCATTATCCCATCAGCTCTATCATTATTATCACTACTCACCTTTTTTTACCACTACTTAGTATTAGTAGCTTTACTAACTATAGCATAAATAGTACGGCATATACCTTTTTTTTCTATTTTACTTAAAATAGCCTGTTTACAGCTCATAGAAGGAAGGAAGGAGATATATATGCTGTAACAGAAGAATACAAGGACATTAATATACTATCTTGATATTTGGCCTTACTCTCTTCTGATAATCTTTTTCTGTTTGTCATTTCTTTCAAGTCTAGCGCTAGCTAGCTCCTAGAGCAAATTGGTATGAGAGCCAGTATACTTGTTGGAAGGAATGGCAACTGCATCACGGATGGCTTGGGTTCTCTTCTCATGCAATCGATGCAATGCCACTCATCAAATGTTTGTTATTATTTATGATGAGGCCTCCTAACGGAATATGTAGGAATAAGGATAAACTTTCTCAAGCTTGACTCATTTACACTTCTAATTGTTCAAGTTATTCGTTAATACTTATCATTGTCCTAAGCATATTGGGTTGTCAGCTATTATCATTATCCCAAGTGAACATTTTTACAAAAATTTTTCCTGAATTTTTTTGTGGTGGAAGATCTATTGACTCTATTGATAGAAAAATTTCAATATATTGTTATACAACAATCCATTATGATTAGTCATTAGACCTTGAATTTTCTTTATGTTGAATTTAAGGATTGATTCAACTTTTTATATGATATGAATTTTCTATTATTGTTAAATGGTTCAAATCTTATTTTATGAATACAAGGAGGTTTATGAGTTTTATTTTTATTCTTCTAAAAAAGAAATATAGCAAGCCTTATTGGGTGTCTACTGCTCTGAGGATTTTACAATATTCATAGTCGATCTATCCATCATCCAATATTTCTTCCATAATTTTGAATTTCATGATCATTTAAGATTGTGGCTTTTATTATATTGAAAAGAAGTGCTTTCTCAGTGTTGCTGAGTTGTGATTCACCTTTTATATGATATGAATATGAATTTTCTATTATTGTTAAATGATTCAAATCTAGAGGTAATATTATAATTTTTTTAAAAACCACTAATGCCGGTCCCAAGCCCAGATGAAAAAGGTTGAGAGTTTTTTTTATTTTTTAATAATTAATGCATTTTTCTTAATGTGTCAATAAATTATAACAGTATTCTATAATTTATTTTTCACATTTCATTATAGTATTTTCTTTTGTAAAATCACTATCTTATTTACATAACGTTAGCATATTGTTTCTTATTTATTTGTATATGCATTTTTTCATGTATAGTTTTTCTCATAATAAAAAAAGAAATTTTGGTAGGTCTTCTTCTGGTATAGAGTGTTATTATTCATGTGCTCTCTCTTTTTAATATATTTTTTATTTTTAAAATTTTATTTACGTGCACTATGTGCAAGTGCATTTATACTAGTAGGTTAAGATATGAAAAGTCATTTGGGGGTGAATGAGGGGACTTAAGGCTTCGTTTGGGGCATCTTTTTTAATGCTTTTTAAAATAATTTTTTAGTATAAAAATTAAAATTCTTGTACTAAAAAGCTGTTTTAAGAAGCAATAAGAAAGCCGTCCCAAACAAAGCCTAAACAGCCCCTTGAAAGCCCCTCAATTGCTAGCAAAAAAAAAGAGAGTCATCACGTGATGGGCGTCTTCCATCACGTGTTAAATATGGATTCATTTGAAACTGCTTTCTTACTATTTTTTAAAATAACTTTTTAGTATAAAAATTAAAATTTTTATACTAAAACGTTGCTTTAAGAAGCAGTAAAAAAGCTATCACAAACGAAGCCTATAATTGTCTCATTGTTAGAGATATTGATTTGATGATAAGTCAGTTTCATCTTCAACAATTTTTAAACCCTCTTTTCTACCAAGAACAACTCAATCAAATAAGCCCTCAAACTAATAACCTTCATGAGAATGCCGCTTACCTAAGAAAAAAAAAAAAGGGCTGATTTTTTCCTCTCAATTTTGATGAGAATGTAATTTTTATCTATTTTATTCTGAGATGTAAGGGAGCTGAATTGGGCTTTTTGAAAATTTTAAATTAAATTTAAATAGATGTGCAAAGAATATGAGTAATTCAATTAAAATTTGACCGCATATGATATCAAAAATAATAATGAGAGATAATTAGATTGATCACACTATCTATTATCGTAGTCAATAAATAAGTGTAAGATGAAGCGAAGCAGAAGAGAAAATAATAAAAAGAGAATTTTTTAGTTTTTAAATTATATTCATTTTACTTCAAATCAAATAAAAAAAATCACTTATTTTTACTTCACTTTCACCCAAATAATTTTAAATATTTTAAATATATAACATTCATATTATATTTTATTTTATTTTACTCTGTATTTCTTTTTAAGCCAATCAAATTAACCTGATATTGATGAGAACAATTTCATTTTGAATTAATTTAATCCAAACTCAAAACATATATATGAAGGGCTCGCACTATATTTTTCCTACGTTACATTTGTGATTGCCTCAGTGGACCATTGTCACAATTCTCTTAGTTCGCCACTAAAAAGTCATTCCATTACAAACTTACCCGCGAATAATGTTGGCCTAGCTCCGCAATTCCTCTTATTATTATTATCATTATTTTTATGAGATATTTGAGTCATTAAGTTAAACTCATATATACATCATATACAAAAGCTTCAAATTGAAGATATCATAATTAATAGCCAAAGCTATGGGTGTCAAAAATGAGTTGCGGGTTGGGTTTGGGACAAATCCAACAGTGACCCGCTGCTGTTCGACAAGACCCGAACCCGATCCATTTTTGCAAACGGGTCAGATTTTACAACCTGGACCCGACCCGCCAAAAAACCTTTACAACCCAAGCAAAAATCGCTAGCGAACGTGGATGATCCGGTTGGAGTTGTTGGACTCACACCTCGCAGGCAGAGGCGGGACGCGACAGACGTCTGGGCGAGACTCACGGGTGGAGGCGGGACAGTCCGGATGGAGGTAGGCCGTCTGGGCGAGACTCGCAGCCATGAGGCAGGTGCGAATGGACCGTGCTAGCAGGCAAAGCAGCACCATGGGACTAGTTGGACTTAGACACTTGGACTCATGGTTAGGGGCTTAGGGCTTGTGGAGTTGCGGGCGGGAGTGGAGTGGGCAGGACCATGCTAGCAGGCAGAGTAACACTGTTTCCGGGTCAAATAAGGGTCATTATCGGGTTTCCGGGTCAACCCAAATTCGATCCGATTTTTTAAACGGGTTGATTTGTTGAACCCGAATCCGACCAATATCACTTCCGGGTTGACCCTAACTTAAAATTTTTAAGTCAAATTTGAATCAAATTTTTGGGTAGTATCAAATATTGATACCCTAGCCAAAGCTCACAAACAGTACAAGACCAGCTGCTTAATTCCTCAGGGTCTGATAGAAAATAAGCACGGGTATGCAGTATGCTGGTTCTGGGCCTTCTGGCTCTTGCCCGCTTGTAATCTTGCGTCGGATGCGGGGTTTAGTTTTGAGACTCTCCACTGCGACTGGCGGGGAAGAAGAGAGATGAACATGCTGTTTCGAGGCGGAGGTGGCGGTGCTGCCGCTGCAACGGGCTCGATGCTGGTGCGTTTCTTTTCAAGGAAACGCAGTGAGGATGTTAGAAGGATAAACCCTAAGGTTCCAAGGGAGCAGGCCAAGGCGATCTCCGAAAGTCTCTACGAGGTTATTAAGCAATACGGCCCTATCTCCGTCCCCAACACCTGGAACCTCGTTAAGGTTAACACATGCAATCCCTTCTATATTCGCTCCTGTTTGCATTTGGAATCCGTTGCTGATTCGAGATGTGTGGCTGCTTTGACATGCTTAGCATTTTAACTTTCTTATGCCCCAAAGAGTATTTTCTGAGGATGATCAAGCATGCTAATTTTAAGGAGGATTTACATACATTCCACAAAATTCTTACTATATTTTCATATCGAACAACTAAATCTTTATATCTATTTCGAATGGGCAACATCTAATTTGTTATTTTCAGATTTTCTTAGTTGATTATGAGTATCATTTACTGTAATGTGTTAGATGAAATGCATCTTATGTCATATGCTTGCTTAACACTTAAATTGAATTATGGGTTGATGTGCTAGTCTGCTAGATCTACAAGTAAAATGATGGGGTTGTTATTCATGTCACGTTGAATAACACTTCGTAATCCATGAATAACACATCATAATCCATGAATGTTAGGGCAGGGTAATGAGGTGGCACAAGAAATAAATCATTCAATGATTATTGACGGTTGCAATTAAGCTCGTTTCATTCAACATACCTTGGGAATAAAATAGTCTTCTTTAGTTTCCTTTGTCAACATTTGTTGAAGATGAATTAGTGATTCAATCAATATAGCTAGGAAGTAATGAATGAAAAAAAGATTAAATGAAATTAAAATTTAACATGAATGTTTTTAATATATGAAGCCCCAGGCCAAATCAAGTTCATATGGCAGCATCATATCAAACTATTATAATGACACAAAAGACTTATGACAGGAGATAATTAACTCCAAAACAATAAGCTACTTGATTCACTTGGGTAGTCTAATTTGGTTAGATCCACTTGGTTAAGGCTTGTCTAAGCTCGACTCCTTACTCCCATCCTTTATATTGCCTTGCCGCCTAAATATGTATAGCAACTATGGGATAACTCAATTGAGGAATTCTTAACACATTAAAAGTAGCACATAAGAAATTAGCTCAATATGATCATTGTAGGCTTGATAAGTTTAGAAGCATTATCATGATCAAATGGGCTATACATGACAAAGATGATAATTATGGAAGATTTCATGTATAATACTGTACAAACATTATACAAGATATTCATATCATGCTGATAGGATTTCATGGATCAAGGCATTTAACCATTCACTCATTCATTCATATCTTTGGAACATTCATTCTTTATGCAATGATGGGTACATATTTCGTGAGCTATGGTAAGGTCTGTATGTCCATGTTGAGCCCTGAACCTATCGTTCTCCTTATTAGAAGTCTTTCGTCTTCATAGTTATGACAACTACAACTATAAGAGTACTCTAGTCGGACCTGTTAACCCACTCAGAAGTCATCTCAATATAATTTTATATCTCTAAGCAGACCACCCTTTCTGCATTTTTTCTCATTTTACAAGCATTGAATCATTCATATGAGAGGTTGAATAGAACTTAGCAAATATACATATATTCTTTTATAACCATAAATTTCATGGTGAAAAAAATTAAAGGGAAAGGAAATCTATGAATCAGTACACGAAACATGCATCATTTATTGGGTTAAGAGCTTCCATCGCAGTGTAAACACAATGAGCTGATTTAGCCAAACTTAGATTCCTCCTCTAAGTTAACTTTTGCTAGTCGGCTCCTCATCTCAACTCTAATAGAAGGAATTAAATGCATAACCTCAAATTTACTATGTACTTAATTTAATAGTAAAAGCCTCTACTCTATGGCTTCTCTTGTGAATAATAATGTTGGTGAAGGGAAAATCAATTGTTATGATCAGAAGATGTGGCATTCATTTGGCTCACTCAAGTTGGCATGGGGATAATCTTATGATCACTTTTCATGTGGCATTTTCCTAGAGGCTTCCTTCCTTAACGATCATAACACATGGTTCTACCCTAGAGGTTTTCATTCTCCTACTATTACTACTTGGATCAGGACAAACTTGCTGCTAGGAGACAATTTTGATTCAAGAGTTTGGAAGGAAGGGCGACCACTACCACAAGAGAGAAAACATAATTATAAAAGTAGGTCTTTATGGTTAGAGTTAGTCATCTACTCGACTCTATTTCAAAGTCCGACTATAAATTTTCTAGCTGAACAAGGTGCATGTATCGATTTCATCACATGAATAGGTTTAAATCATTACCCCATTAGTAGCATTCTTTGGATTCCACAAGATTGGTCTGACTCCTCTTATCCTATGTAAGGAACACTTGACTCGATGGCATTGGCCTACCTTGCCTGTTATGGATAGCTGTATCTAGTTAGCTGACTAATGTCAGTTGCCCATCCATGCCTTGTTGGCCCATATTGGCTGCCCATTTCTACCTTACAGATCTATCTTGACTGCTATCTTTGGATTTTGAACCTGTTGCATCATTCTCTCTTTGGTTAATCTCCATTCGCTTGCTTACTCTTATGCCAAGCCACCATTTCATAGCTCTACTGATCATCACATCCCGGCCAGTCTATTCGCTTCCTGGCTTCCTGTCGACTCTTATGATTAGCTGCCAATCAACTTACCTGCTTGTCTTAGCCAACCCCACCCGATTGACCAATTATGGGTTTGATTAGGCTGGTTTTAGTCTGGTTTCTACTCCCAATTAGGTTGATTTTAGTCTGATTTATACTCTTAATGAATTGATTCATGCTAGAAGAGTACAAATCTATAAAAAATTCCAAGTATTTAAGTTCGGGTTGTTATAGTAAAGTTGATTACTAAAAGATTTAATTAATTTAGTGTCGTGTGATGAGCAATAAAGGAAGCATTAGAAATCCAAAGAATTATAGGGTTGTTTATAAAAAAAGAAGTGGCTAGAAAACTTGCATTGTTTATTCATCCCGTGGGTATTTATATAGAAATGTTGTCTATCATAATTAGGATTATAGGATAGTATACAATTCTTAAAGAGAAAATAATTACATTGAATGGCCATTAGCCCCACATAATAAAAATTGTAGACATATGTTCCATTCTAGTTAGTCTTGCAGAGTTAAATTCATCAAATACCCCTCCAAGTCACCAGTCCGTGGGAGTAGGCCTTCCTTTTCTAGTTTCTGTCGTATGCAAGAATGCAATAACAAAACAAATGGGCAATGAACCCCTTCATTATGCGTTTGCTTATTGTATTAGACAACAAGGTAGAAAGATCATGGGTTTAAGTCTTCCGAAATGTTGGCTTAGAGCATTTTTATGTATTACTTATGTGTTTTCTCAACACTCCTCTCTCAAACTGAGTGCTAGAGAACTGCCTTTTTAAATTTACATATAATATATTTGAATGCTGATCACAAAGACCCTTGGTGAATATGCTGGCGAGTTGACTATTTATAGGAATATAAGGAGTACAAATCAACAAACTCTCCAATTTTCCTACTTTGAAATGCTTATCTACTTTCACATATATGGTGCAGTGATCCGCTCATGTTGGGTTGAATTTTAGGTAATGTTGATAGCAAACTTATTGTCACAGTATATCTTTATTGGTTCTTTTCATTTTATTTTTAAATATTTTAGTATGATTTTAATTCATAAGAGTTAACAAATACCTTGAGCAATTGCTCTGAATTTAGATTTAACCCTTGATATTGAGACAACATGTTATTCATAATTCATAAGATTTTCTCCCAGTAGTGTGATATCCTGAAGTGCATCTCCTATCTACTTGCGATCTTGTATAGTCACTATCAATGTAATCTTTAATTTGTTGAGTTCCATGCTTTTTTTATTGGGAATCCATATTTACTTTTGAGTTTCATTTAATTTTTAAATCTTTTAGTATAATTTTAATTTACAAGAGTTCACAAATACCTTGAGCAATCGCTCTAAATTCAGATTTAGCTATTGATATTAGGGAAACAATTTATTTTTTTCTTCTCCACTGTTATAATATTTTCTCCCAGCTGTGTGCAATATTCTGAAGTGCATTTGCTATCTACTTGCGATCTTGCATAGTCATTATCAGTATAATATTTAATTTGTTGAGTTTCATGTTTATTTTTTGGGAATCCCTTTACGAGGATTTGATCTTTGATGCTGGAGAAATTTGTAAGCAACTTGAAGATGAGATTACTTTGGCTTGTGCATAAATTAACTTATGAAATTTCCTGACAAAAGTAATATCAAGACGGGTGTGGGATAGATAGATTAGTTTCTCAAGTAGTCGTTGATTTTGTCCTATGTTAACTTTTGTTATTTTTTTTAATATCTATGTTCAATTTCTCACTTAGTTTAGTTGGGGTTCCAATAGTTTGTAATCATTCTTTTTATTTTTCTTAAATAATTCATAACATATTTTTATTTGGAGAGTTTTTTTTATTGAGCTACTTCTATACATGGGAAGTATTGAAGTTTGCGAAGTTCTTTGATTTCAAACTTTGTGGCAAGTTTTTCTTGAGTAAATTTTTTTTGTTATCATCTATAACAATTATAATGCCGACCCCACGTAGTGGGATTAAGGTTTGATATTTTTATTATTGTTGTATCTATAGCAATTATATCATCAATGTACGCAACAAGAATTGACAATTTTCTTGTAATGGAATACTTATGAAGAGTGTATTTTCTTATTGATTTTGTTAATATTCCCATTCCATACATTGCTTTTGTAATTTTGCCAAACTATGCCCTTGCAGATTAATTAAGATCATATAATGTTTTTTTTTAATTTTTACTCAGAACACTTTATTTTATGTGGAAAAAGCTGTTGAATCATGGTGGAGTATTCATACGAACTTCTTCAGCTTCCCCATGTAAATTGATTAGTTAATTAATAATTAATTAATTAATTACAATGATAATTAATTAATAAGTAACTCTAATTAATACTAATTAATTATAATTAATTATTAATTAATAATAAGTTAATTATAATTAGTAATAATTAACTATAAATACTTAATTATAATTAATTAACTAATGATATTTAATTATAATTAATTAAATAATTATAATTAACAATTAGTTAATTATAATTAACAATGAGTTAATTAATAATTAATTAACTAGTTATAATTATAATAAATAATAATTAACTATAATTAGTATTAATTAATTATAATTAATAAAAATAATAGCAATTAAATTTTTCGTCTTCCTCTTCTTGCCGTCGAAAACAATGCAGGATCTGAGCGGGATTTTGGCTTAATCCTTAAGGGGTTTTAGGAAACAACAGTTAAATCCTCAGTTTCTCTCTTTGTCGTAGGATTAGGAAAGGTTAGATCTCACAACAAGTTAAAACCTAGGTTTCCCTCTTTGGCTCGGTAGGATTTAGGGATTTAGCTGAAGAAGCTCGTGCAAGGGAGAAAGTTTACCTTCACAGTGAGTGAGCTCCCGTCGCTACTTCCAATCAAAATATCACAACTTCTGATCCGACAGGAAAGGAATGTCGCCGGAGGAGAGGTAAGTTTCGGGTGGTTGTGCCTGCGGCTTTGGGACAGACGGTGGTCGACGACCAGGGCTGGACTTCGGCAGAGAGGTTGAAGGTCGGACGAGAGCTAGGGCAGAAGAAATGATCAGCTAAGGGACTTCGAAGGCAGAGAGAAGGGTTTCGGTCGTGAGGAAGAGCGAATGGATCGCGAGTGCAAACTGAAGGCTTCGTATCTTCTCCTTTTTAACGATGAGGGCAGAGGTCATGGACAGGACGAGCGGTTATGTGGAGGTCATGCAAAGCATGATGTCAGACGGCCGGATCGCGGGCTCTGCTTGATTTTCTTGGACGACTTCGATGTGTAACACGATGTGAGCGTCGCACAGGTACGAGGCATTTTCTTTCTTTTTTGTTTTGTTTTGTGTTTGGTATATGTGTCAACAATTATCAAATACTTAAAGCAAAATACCCATGCACCCCTGCAACAATTTGTCAAGATGGACAAATTTGAAAATTGCTTTAACTCACAAAAAGTCAATGTCTGGTCGAGAATATCATTAGGATTCATTCTCAAATAGTCTCTTGCCAATAAGGATGTGGCACGTATCCTCTAACCAGTGGTTTCGTCGCCAAATGGTACCATAGGTAAATGGTTATGACCGGGACCCTCTGAACTGAGTGGTTTTGCCGCCAAATGACACAACTAAATTACGATCATGGTCAGAGCCCGCATGTTCCCTAATGGCTCCAAATCTTTGAGATATGAATAAATATGATATAATTGATAGGGCAAAAAGCCCTCTGTTAGCTAAAGTGGATTTAGATTTGTCCCCTTAGACAAACATTCACCCCGGGTCTACAAGGTAGCTTTGGACGAAGCAACTCATGGCTGCCGACAAGGATCCTTCTGTCAAGTTGGGTCGATTATCTCCTATGACTAAGTAGATTAGTGACCATGATGACTCGGGACAACAGAACCATGGGATCTTGATCGGGCTCATCATCATTCCCCCCACCATCCGTTTTAAGTAAAAGATGGTGAAATTTCTAATTTTAAATATCAAATTCTTAAATGCCAAATAATGCTTCTACTATACCCCAAATACTACGTATCTCTATGTATCTATTTGACGACTAGCCTTAATCGAAAGTTTTCTCTCATTATCGGGAGGGGTAATTAACTATAGGGGCTTGCGCCTATAGGAAACATGAACTCAGATCATAAAGTCCTCACAAAATGAGGGCGAAATCTCTAGGTAGTGTCTTATTCACAATCCAATTTGGCTTCTCAAAATTTACCTCCGAACTTTAGCATTAAAACTCTTCTTGACGACCCGAAGAAAGAAAAGGGTCCGCTGAGATGCCGGGGCGCTAATTTTTGGAGCCCACAGTGACTTTTGATCTCTTTATGGACGTGTAACACTGCAATGCATTGTTATTTGTTGAATAGATAGACAACGCACAGTACTTGCGTGGCATTTTTTTTAAGCAAACTCTTTAGCATATGGGGATGTGGAGTTTCACTCTAGTTTATTTCTTTGCTTTGAAGCTTGTACCTACTTTCCATTATAATGTTAGAGCGAGTCACATTGGCAATTTATTTGACAATCATCATTCTGTTATCCAAAACTGAATTTCAATATACCTTATTGGCAAGAGTGCTATATTCTAAAACAGGACCACCGGTTCAAAGCTTGGTACTGGAAAGTTGACACCTTTAATTTCAGGATTGTGATTTGAAATTTATGCTGCTGATTGGGAAGAGTCTTTATTTGGTCACTTGTTATTCGACTATCTTATTGCTTCATGAAATTAAAAAAGAAATTTGCTGTGAATAAGTTTTTCCTCATGTATAATTACCACAATTTTACATTTTATTTATTTCTTATGGTTAGATCTGGAAAAGAAGCCTATATACTCGTCTATATTGCTAGTTGCCACACCCAGTAAATTTAAGTTTATTTTTCAAATGTATAATGTCAATGCCAACAGGAAAGTGGTATCAATGGCCTGAATAGTAAAACTCATATGAAGATTCTTCTAAAATGGATGAGGGGAAGAAAGATGCTAAAACTTTTCTGCACCCACCATGGTTCCACTAAAAGGTTTCTCTACTCTACATTACCTGAAGAATCACAGACTGTACCTGCCCTAGGTGATAATTCTGCCACACCATCTTCAAAAGCCCCAAAATCATCAAAGAAAGAAAAGTTGAGAAGAGATTACAAGAGACTTCTCGAACCTGTTGCAAATTAGGTGTTGGCTTTAGTTTTTGAGTCATTGAAAACATTTCCTCAACTACTTTGTATTAGTAAAACAAAAGTCTGATTCAATCAAGTGTCGCCCATCCGTTGCAAACCCGGGAAATTTTTTCCAGACGCTTGGTGTATTATGATTATTAGTGGTTGCAACCTACAGAGTAAATTTTTTGGCCTTTTCTATGTAATACTTAATTGGAAACTCAAGAAACTTGGTAAGTCCTGTTTCCATTTTATGCTTTCTACTATGATGCACAGTACACCTATTCAACTATATTTTTTTGAGTTTCCTTAAGAAAAACAGGTCAGTTGGTAAATGTTCTGATCTCACAGATCTCATTATTTTTCTTGTATGACTTTTTTTTTATAAATATTTTTCTTGTATGACATTTAGGGTTAATTAAGGCAAACTCATATGCACAATATATACACAAGCTTCGAATCCAAGATCTCTTAATTGATAGCCAATGCTCCGAACCCATATGCACAATAATAGCAATTAAATCTTTTGTCATCCTCTTCTTGCCGTAAAAAAACAATGCTGGATTTGAGCAAGATTTTGGCTTAATCCTTAAGAGGATTTAGGAAACAATAGTTAAATCCTCAATTTCTCTCTTTGCCGTAGGATTTAGGAAAGGTTAGATCTCACAGCAAGTTAAAACCTCGATTTCCCTCTTTGGCTCAGTAGGATTTAGGGATTTAGCTGAAGAAGCTCGTGCAAGGGAGAAAGTTTACCTTCACAGTGAGTGAGCTCTCGTCGCTACTTCCACTCAAAATATCGCAACTTCCGATCCGATAGGAAAGGAACGTTGCCGGAGGAGAGGTAAGGTTCAAGTGGTTGTGCCTGTGGCTCTGGGACGGACGGAGGTCGACAGCCAGGGCTAGACTTCGGCAGAGAGGTTGAAGGTCGGACGTAGAGCTAGGGCAGAAGAAATGATCAGCTAAGGGACTTCGAAGGCGGAGAGAGGGGTTTCGGTCATGAGGAAGAGCGAATGGACCACGAGTGCAAACCGAAGGCTTCATATCTTCTCCTTTTTAACGATGAGGGCAGAGGTCGTGGAGAGGACGAGCGATCATGTGGAGGTCGTGCAAAGCGTGATGTCAGACGGCCGGATAGCGGGATCTGCTTGATTTTCTTGGATGGCTTCAATGTGTAACACGACGTGAGCGCCACACAGGTACGAGACATTTTCTTTTTTTTTGTTTCGTTTTGTGTTTGGTATACGGGTCAACAATCATCAAATACTTAAAGTAAATATCCATCCACCCTCTGCAACAATTTGCCGAGGATAAATTTGAAAATTATTTTAGCTCACAAAGAGCCAATGTCTGGTCGAGAATATCACTAGGATTCATTCTCAAATATTCTCTTACCAGTAAGGACGTGGCACGTGTCCTCTAACAAGTGGTTTCTCCACTAAATGATATCATAGGTAAACGGTTATGACCGGGACCCTCTGAACCGGGTGGTTTTGCCGCCAAATGGCACAACTAAATTACGGTCATGGTCAGAGCCCGCATGTTCCGACTCCAAATCTTTGAGATATGAATAAATATGATATAATTGATAGGGCACAAAGACCTCTGTTAGCTAAGGTGGATTCAGATTTGTCCCCTTAGACAAACATTCACCCCAGGTCTACAAGGTAGCTTTGGATGAAGCAACCCATGGCTGCCAACAAGGATCCTTCTATAGGTTGGGTCGATTATCTCCTCTAACTAAGTAGACTACTGACAATGATGACTCGGGACAACGGAACCATGGGATCTTGATCGGGCTCATTATCATTCCCCCCACCATCTGCTTTAAGTAAAAGATGATGAAATTTTTAATTTTAAATACCAAATTCTTAAATGCCAAATAATGCTTCTACTATACACTAGATACTACGTATCTCTACGCATCTATTTGACGACTAGCCTTAATCGAAAGTTTACTCTCGTTGTCGGAGGGGGTAATTAACTATAGGGGCTTGCGCCTATAGGAAACTTGAACTCAGATCATAAAGTCCTCGTAAAATGAGGGCGAAATCTCTGGGTAGTGTCTTATTCACAATCCAATTTGCCTTCTCAAAATTTACCTCCGAACTTTAGCGTTAAAACTCTTCTTGATGACCTGAAGAAAGAAAAGGGTCCGCTAAGATGACGGGGCACGAATTTTTGGATCCCACAGTGACTTTTGATCTCTTTATGGACATGTAACACTGCAATGCATTGTTATTTGTTGAATAGATAGACAACGCACAGTACTTACGTGGCATTTTTTTTAGCAAACTCTTTAGCATATGGGGATATGGAGTTTCACTCTAGTTTATGATGCCGGTGGCGGAGGCGACATGGCGACGGACAAGAACATGCGAGCTGCAGGAACTTGCAGCTCACACAAGACCCAAGAACTCCTTGGGAGGGGGGGGGGGGGGGGAATCACCACCTGAAATCCATCAGGATACAGAACCCACACAACGAGTACAAAACTCAATTCTTATTCATCTTCAATCTCTCTTATTACAAGCATTGGCTACCTATTTATAGCCAAAAGGAAGCAGCATAATAGGCTACATACAAAACAAGAAAGCATTACACCTCTATAGCCCTATAACTACCAAATGGACTTAATATAGCCTGAAGTTTAATAGGATTGATTAGCTCAGCTCCGGCGTCATACTACCGGGGTAGGAGGAACTTTAGGCTCATAGGAAGATGTCCGGTTGGCCACAAAAAGGAGGCGGGTGTGGTTGGCTAAACCAGCCTGGATATTTCCACCCGGTGTCAGTCGCCCCGTCTAGAAGAGTTCGAGTTGCCTGACGAGTACTCAATATTCGATGCATCTGCTGCAATGTCTGCTGCCGCAGAAGATCAGCCTGCTGAAGGAAATTTTCAAGTGTTCCAAGCTTGCTCATTGCAATTGTCATTTGGTTCATGTAATTAGCAACATTATCAGAACAAGGATTAGTGTTAAAAGAAACATGTGACAAGGTATCTGTAAGAGACAGCTGTAAAGCTTCCATTCCCTGAGACAGAGCATCTTCAGCTTGTTGTGATGACTGCTGGAGATTGCATATACCTATCAGTTGTTGATCTGTTAATGGCTCCAAGTGGCTGACAAGCATCTTGAGAAGTTCGGAAGAACGAAAACCGCCAAGCCACATAAAACATCTTTTGGCAGGTGTTGTCCACAATCCCGAAAGGATGTGAAAGACATCATACCTTGTACAAATGCTTTTGAGCTTGAAGACAACATCATAGTGTGACATTAAACCATCAACAAGAAGTCTTAGTTCTTCATCATCTGCTTGAGAATTAAAAGCTGATCTCAGATCACTTATTTGGTTTTGATGTTGGTCTAACCAGCGAGCATACTCCATATCAAATGCCAAGACACCATTCACTCCAGCTGAAAGGCCAATATTACCAAGGTAACCACTTGCACTGAACAAACCCTGCTGTCGTACTCGCTGAGGCTCCTATTCTAGTTGTATCAACTTCAACCGACTATTTTCGAGATGATGAACATATGCCTGCAAACGACACTCTTCAAGAGTTGAATTGGACTCGACATCAAATTGATCCACTACATAAACATCGTCATCCACAGCGATCGTCTATAAGGATTTTGTGTCGGAATGTATGAAGGTACCAAGGTGATTGTCGTGGTCCAGTTTGGTCATACCAATTTCACTATCAATGACGGTGAGCATATTTGTTGTTTTATCAGGAATGATAGGAATGACTATCTCCAGAGGTGTATCCACCTTGCTCGCGTCATCATCATATACAGGTTGATCAAGATCAAGAACTCCTACGAATATGTCATCGTCGTACACATCATACACTGGCTCATCATAAATAGGTAAAGACGACGATTTCGGCAACAGATCTTCAATTTCTTCGAGGCTGAACTCGACCGTGGATGGGGTGGAAGAGATATGATCATTTGAAATGCCCTTATCGTGGTCGTCGGTTCGTAAGGATCTTCGTTCAATCATTGACAATCGTAATTTGAGTCGGGCAACTTCTTGTAGAAGATCTTCGATTTCTTCTTCTTAACGTGATCGCTGAAGATTCCGGCCAAGCGGCATCTTTCCAGCTTTGTAAAGAAAGTTGATGTGGCGTCAATTTTCTTGGAGGTGGAAGACGAAGACAACAATTGTGAATGTTTGGATGCAATCTTCTGGAGCAATTATCCCGTGGCTGGAAAGCTTGTCCTGCTTTGATATGCCTTTCGGCACAAGGAAGAAGGGCCACAACACCCGCGGTTGAAGACATTCGCCCGACTAGGCCGCAACCGGGAAGCTGAGAACAAAAGATGTCGCAACCGGGAAGCTCCACCTTGGACGAACCTTCAACAGAAAATGACGTCGAACCAAATACTTGGTAGTTGGGCGACTACAAGTTTGCTCTTCCGAGCAGCTCGGCCTGGGATGTGATAACGCCAAACCTGATACTTGGTAGTTGGGAGAACAGCGACTCTTCTATGAAAACCTCAACAAGAAACTCTCGTTCTTGATACAAAGGCTTATATACCCCTAAGAAATTACTGTTCTTGATGTTCTTGAACAGGAAAAATGTGGCCAAATCGAAGATGGTTGCTTGTGTTGAGGAAAGAACAATGGAGTAGAAGAAGAATAGCAGGTTGCTGCTGTTGGCAAGGGATGAGGATTGTCTACGCTAGCAATGTCAAGGAGCTGCCGTCGGTGACGCCAGCATCTTGCTAGCTCTGATACCAAATGACGCCGGTGGTGGAGGCGACACGGCGACGGACAAGAACATGCGACACAAGACCCAAGAACTCCTTGGGCGGGGGGGAGAATCACCACCTGAAATCCATCAGGATATGAACCCACACAGCGAGTACAAAACTCAATTCTTGTTCATCTTCAATCTCTCTTATTACAAGCATCGGCTACCTATTTATAGCCAAAAGGAAGCAGCATAATAGGCTACATACAAAACAAGAAAGCATTACACCTCTATAGCCCTATAACTATCAAATGGACTTAATATAGCCTGAAGTTTAATAGGATTGATTAGCTCAGCTCCGGCGTCAGTTTATTTCTTTGCTTTGAAGCTTGTACCTACTTTCCATTATAATGTTAGAGCAAGTCACATTGGCAATTTATTTGACAATCATCATTCTGTTATCCAAAACTGAATTTCAATATACCTTACTGGCAAGAGTGCTATATTCTAAAAAAGGACCACCGGTTCAAAGCTTGGTACTGGAAAGTTAACACCTTTAATTTCAGGATTGTGATTTGAAATTTATGCTGCTGATTGGGAAGAGTCTTTATTTAGTCACTTGTTATTCGACTATCTTATTGCTTCATGAAATTAAAAAAGAAATTTGCTGTGAATAAGTTTTTCCTCATGTATAATTATTACAATTTTACATTTTATTTATTTCTTATGGTTAGATCTAGAAAAGAAGCCTATATACTCGTCTATATTGCTAGTTGCCACACCCAGTAAATTTAAGTTTCTTTTTCAAATGTATAATGTCAATGCCAACAGGAAAGTGGTATCAATGGCCTGAATAGTAAAACTCATATGAAGATTCTTCTAAAATGGATGAGGGGAAGAAAGATGCTAAAACTTTTCTGCACCCACCATGGTTCCACTAAAAGGTTTCTCTACTCAACATTACCTGAAGAATCACAGACTGTACCTGCCCTAGGTGATAATTCTGCCACACCATCTTCAGAAGCCCCAAAATCATCAAAGAAAGCAAAGTTGAGAAGATATTACAAGAGACTTCTCGAACCTGTTGCAAATTAGGTGTTGGCTTTAGGCTTTGAGTCATTGAAAACATTTACATAAGCTTCGAATCTAAAATCTCTTAATTGATAGTTAATGCTCCGAACCAACTGATCAAGATGAGCTGCGTGACATTTTCTTTTCTGCACCTGAGTTTTTGTTTATTAATGTTTGTTTGTGCAAGTTTGTTATTCATGATTGTGAAATTCGAGGTGCATATCACGTGCAATTTCCTTCGCATGTTTTGAGCATTAACTTTTACATTAATTTTGACACAGTAAAAGAAAAATATTATGGAACGATGTATTACTCAATGGTTTTGTCCTAATTGTGAAATTTGTCACCTTTTCTTTGCAGTCGTAGCACTTAAGTTAATGGGCGTACATCAACAACTTTTCATTTAGGTCTTCAATCTTAGAATGAATTAATACGAGATAATGGCATTGAAGAAAAAAATTAGTTTTATTATGCCCGTTGCTCTCAGGGACCCAAAGCCGGCCTTATCTCTTCAACTTGCTTTATCATCTTATTGTTGTCGAATTCAAATCCATAATAGAATAGTTGTCGCATCAACACACCGGCCTTTGTAGCCTTTGGTTTTAAATTTTGGTGATTTCAAAGATTTCTGAATGGTTTTGGGTGAAACCGATGATCGGTTTTGGTTTTGGTTTTGGCTGATTTTGAATGTTTCCGGTGAAGCCATTATATTCTTAATGATATTTCGTTAATTTTTGGAGTAGTTACTAAAGTTTTATTATTATTGTATCATTGGAGTGGGTGCACCAAGTTAAGATCAAGATATAAGTTCACTTCAAACGTCAGAAACATGCAGGTTTCACTATCTCATGTATAGAATAGGCTTTGCAGGTAGGGGTGTTATAACGGGTCAATTAGTCGGGTTCGAATTCGACTTGAAATTGACTCATTTTAAATCTGATCAATTCAACTTGTTTAATAAACATGTTAAAAAATTGAACTTGAATCCGACTTGCTAGCAACTTGACTTGGCCCAATAAATTGTTTTAATTAAAAAAATATTTTTATTAGCTTAATAATTATAGATATTAGGTTCATTGATTAAAAAAAAGATTATATCAATTAAGAAAAAAAATATTAAATAGGTAGTTTTTAGGTCAATTGGGTTGAAGGGTCAATCCGAACCTAATTGGACTATCATTTTGGTCGGATTATTTATTGGCACCCCTAAGAGTGAGAAGCTCATTGTGTTATAAATTTTACATTTTATTCATTTTTAGGGGGAGTTAGATGACCTATATTTGATTAGTTTTTTATGTCTAGTTAATCAACATGCATGGATTCAATTCTTATAAATATTGTTAATTTGTTGAGCCATGTCAATAAAGAGAAAACAATTATTTTATTATCTATACAAGATGATCAATATATTATCAAAAGTACAGTGAAATGAACGTGATATAAAATTTTTTTATGTCGGAAATCCAAAGAAAGATTCACCATGAGACTTAATCAAGTTAAAGATAATTTTCAAACACCAGAGCCTTGGAAATTGTCATCTTTCATCAAAATATGAAAAGAAGTTATTGTAATATAAAAGATCTAAACTATGATAAATATCTCTAATGATGAATCTCTCTTATAGAGAGTGATTAAGATAACCCATTTTCTAAATTGAGGGGAGGGGAGGACTTAGGCTTTGTTCGGTTCTTCCTCTCCTTTTGTAAAAGGTAGTTTTAGAAATAATGATTAAGGAAATGAAGTTTTCTAAAGTAGAAGCAAATATGAAAAAGCTTCTCAAAACAGTAGAAAAATGAAGTTCCTAAAAAGTATTTCTACAGAAGTATCCCATCCAAACAACGACAAAAAAAAATTTTCGTTTCTAAATTGAAAAGGAAGAAAAACGCCCAAACAAGGTCTTAATGATTTTGAAAAAAGAGGTTAGGTAGCTATAGACAATTCCTTTAATAAGGGAGCCCATATACAAACATGTTTAGTCAAGTCAGTAGCGCTTCTCGTATAAAGATGAACTTTATATGTAACCTAAAGATGGTGAACATACCAGCAAAGGTTGGGGTAACGAGCGGCAGCTATAATAGATGTTGAGGTTTTATTTGAGACAATTTTCTTATTGTTTTCAAAAGCAGCTTTATAGTATAAAAATTTATAATTCAAACAATTTTTATACTAAAAAGTTGCTTTACAAAGCGAAAAGAAAACTGTCTCAAACAAAACCTTAAACCCAAATATTGTTGATGAAGATAGCCTGAGAATTTCACCAAGCTTCACACTTTTACCAACAATTCTACTGAGCCAATCTGTTAAACTAGTAAATCTATTCTTTAAACATAACGCATATATTAAAAAGAAACATAAATTAAACATATATCCGAACATGATCTCAAACTCTCAACACACTTGAATAATTTACACCATTATTAGAAACATTAGTCTTGAAATGAATCGAAGGAGCACAACACCAAAACATACTCTATTCTCTGAAGAGATGATTCAATTATGCAACAACAAATATATGACAATGATCACGCAGCTCAAGAATTCTAATCAAAACCTCAGATCTCATGTGGAAACCTCCAACTTCTTCTCCTCCACCTTCTCCTCTGCAACCTTCTCTGCCTCCGCAGGTGCTTCAGTCTTCAGCTCATCGTTCACCAGAGCCGGCTTTTTAATATCTTCAGCCTCCTCTTTGGTATCCAAGAGACCGATAGCCGGCTCTTTTTTCTCATCCTTTTTCTCACCAGTTTCGTTGGTAGCTTTGGCATCGTTCTTATCCTGCCAAGTTCAAAACTTTGAAACATAGCAATACAACAGTAAAGGTGTATGTTCAACGGCTAAATAATACCTCGGCGGTAGTTTCACCATTGCTGGAGTTCAAAATGGTCGCCTTGGCATCGTCGGCGACCTGATCAGCTGCCTCTGGTTTGACGCCATCGACGGTCTTCGGTTTGCCAGCACAATTTCCCATCGAACCAAATCGGGGTTTGATGGGCGAATGTAAGAATGATTGAGGAATGAAGAGCTTTGGTAGATGGAGTTGGAAAATGGTTAGCTTTATATAAATAATATAAGGTATTGGGGACAGCTGAAATAAGGAGGAGGAGGAAGAAGAAGAAGAGAAAATAGCTAACTTTAGATTTGACAAGCTGTTGTAATGTTGGCAAGAGGAGGGGAGAATGAGTTGTGTTTTTTTTTTTGGGGACCTTTTCAATGGCCGGCCTTGGCTCTTTGGCGCGGCGGAGACTGCCAGCGGTGGGAGACGACAAGAACTGAGGTTTGATCTGGAATTATACTGTAAAATGAACTAGTTAATTTCCTTTTTTTTAATGAGAAAAAAAGAAATAAAATTTCTGCGAGGGTATTATGAAAATAATTTAATCAAAATTTTTAAATTTAATTTGAGATGAGTATAGTATAAATATTAATTAATTATTTATAAATTTATTTCAAAATAAATTTCATAATTTTAAATTCATTCTTATTAACAAAATTTCATTAAAAAATTATGAAATTTTAATGTTTTGTGAAATAAAAAAATATTTTAAATTTGATAAGTAAAGCAATCCATTCTCTTTAACCATTTTTTTTCTTTTAAAATTGTTTATTCACAAGCAATGAGCCCTTAGAATATCTTGAAATAATTAAAAATAAAAATTTACAAATAATTAGTTATCTTGCAAGGAAAAAACAATTTCAAATATTCCGATTAATTTTTTTTTTCTTTTTTCTTCATTTTCTGGTCGAGTAGGAAGAGACGGTGTGGTGTGGCTTATTAGTTAACTTTCTATTGAATTATATATTATAAGAATGAGAAACGAGACTCCTGGGTTTGAGAGCTTATTGACAAGTGGGGAATCAGAGGACTCGGTCCAAGTTTGAAAGTTTTAAAAAAAAATTGGAGATTGGGCGGCTTTCATAATATTTATTAAAGCAATTTTTTAATATAGAAAAAAAATTAGTTGAACAAATTTTTATACTAAAAAGTTGTTTTAGAAAATAATTAAAAAGTCATCCCAAAAGAATCTTAATTCTATGTCTTTGACATTATAATAATACATCATAATTTTTTTTTTGGGATTTACCTACATAACACTTAAACTCCCCTATTTGTAACACCTAAAACTATTAATTTACATTACCCACACCCAAAATCTATTATTTCCTCACACCCTGCACTCCGTTTCATCTTTGTGACCCGCGAATGTACCAGTTCCTAGTTGCTCGTAGGATCATTTCCTTCGTCCTATTCTCCGTCGATTTCTTGCATGAGAATGCCCTGTGATGCTTATGAATGCCCATTTTTTGTGAGAACGCCCTCCTACTCCTTCGTCGTTCTATTGTTGCCGTGAGTTTTGACTAATGCCTTTTTTTTTTCTTTTGTTTCTTGCCATAAGATATGCGTAAAATGGGCATTTTCTACCCTTGTGTTTACAAATTTTGGATTTTAAGTGGTAGTTATGATGAATGATGGTGAATGTATTTGGGTTAAATTTAAATTTGAGGGATATTGGAGTGAAGTTAAAGGTGAAGAAAGAAGAAGACATGAAGGTGAAAAATAGAAAACGATGAAATTATTTGCTTAATTTTTTTTATCCTTAGAGAGAAGGTTGAAAAGATCTGTCCATGGCTAATTGGGCATGAGTTCAAGTTATACTACCATATTAGTCCTACTTCTCCCAGAATTTACAAGACTATTTCAAGTGATAATAAGGTGATGCAAATGATAGGACAATGTACCGACAGTCGGCGGGTTGAAGTCATTATTATGTTATAAGAGGATGCAAAGGCTGATATGAACTTGGAAGCTTTAGAGGATTGTCCTAATATTAGCAGATATATTAATATTGCTTCAAACAACATTGACTTTGGAAGCTTAAGTAGTGATCAGCTTATGTGACCAATTAGTGATGATAAAATATTAGAAATTGGTGCTTGCTTTCATGATGTTAGCTGTTTCAAGAAGTTCCTATGATCCACTGCAATTACTAATAGCTTTGGGGTGAAGATAAAGGTTAGTAATAAGTCTAGAGTTATATGAATATGCTCGCATCGAGGGTGCCCTTGGAGGGCATATGCATCGTTATGTAGGGATGGTCTGACCATTGAAGCTAGGAGGTTAGATGATACACATTTGTGTCCTGGTGCTAACATAGCTAGAAATAAACTTGCTACATTAAACTAGGTGCCTCTTAAAATGCAGGATATTGTGAAGAAAAATTCGGATATACCGCCGACGCATATTAACAAACTTTGGAGACAAAATATGGTTTATCATTGTCATATATGCGACTCTGACGTTCTAGAGAAGTGGGAAATGACTTTTGGTGATGTGGATGAAAAACTACAGATGGGTTCTGACATTAAGAAGTGAGCTCAGTACTAGAAATATGGTGTCTCATATCACATATACTTAATGATGCTGATGATTATTCGTTCAAGAGGTTCTATGTGAGCTTCAAAGTATGCATCGAAGGCTTCATTGTAGGTTGTAGACCCTTAGTTGGCCTTGACACTTGCCACCTAAAATTAAAGTACTTGGGTGTTCTACTATCTGCTAATTCACTTGATGGTTGCAATGGTCCATATACTCTTGCTTTTGCAGTTGTTGAGAAAGAATCAAAGAGTACATGGCATTGGTTTCTTTCAAATTTGAAACAATCTTTTGGATATGAATTACACCCACTTGCCTTTATTTCAGATATGAAGAAAGGTTTGGGAGAAGAAATTAGAATTGTGTTTCCTAATGTAGAACATAGGGGTTGCATGCGTCACTTGTGGAAGAACATGAAGAAGCAATTTCGTTGCCTCTAACAGTCCAAGGCTGCAGAACTTAGTTTGGACAACTGCTAATTCCTACAGAAAGGATGATTTTGAGTTGAAGTTGGAGAAAATCTACAATATCAATCCATGTATTCACTCATATTTGACTTCTTTACCATATAAGTGATCGAAAAGTATGTTTCAACTGAAATTAAAAATGCTTCTAACATCAATAATATGTCTGAATCTTTTAATGCTTGGATCAGAGAGGCAAGAAGCAAACCTGTGGTTGATCTTGTTGATATGATTAGGGGCATGGTAATGGAACAAAGGTCTGATAGAAGGCTTAACAACTTGTGGTTGGAGAGGAGAGTTAGTCCCTTATGCCGATGAGTGTGTTAGGGAAGTTACAACACGAAAGGAGGTCCTCGTTATTAGACAGCCTTCTTCTTTGAAGTTCAAGGTGGAAGGTCAAAATGAGAGGTGGGAGGTGGACAAGTTGGGAATGTTTATGCAACTTTTAGCAAATAATTGAGTTACCGTGCATTCATGCAACCACAATAATTGGGAACAAGGAACATCCACTTTGGCATGTATACATTCATCCATACTACCATGTTAGCAGATATGAAAGCTACTGCATACAAAATCATAACAATCAAGTTTTGTGTTATGTAATCCTTGAAAGGTTTTGTTTTCTTTTTCAAGTATAAATAAGCTTATGAAGGTGCAATTGTAATGTCGCCTAATAAAAGTCATTGGAGTGTAGTTGATGACCATAACCATGTCCAAGTTGGAGTGCCCAAAAGTCAACGACCTAGTGGTTGGCTAAAGAAAAAGAGATTCAAAATTTTTTTGGAGACAAAAACATCTAAACAACGAAGTGAACATAAGTGTGGGAGGTGCGGCTTACATGGGCACCACAAAACAACTTGCAAGAATCCTATATGAAGATCATTTGAAACAAGTCATTTTTTGGAAATAATTTTTTGGTTTCTTCACAAAGAGAACAAGTTTAGTAATAGTTTTTTCACAAACATAACAATTATGTAATAATTTCTTTTCAGAGAGAACAAGTTTTGTAATGGTTTCTTCACAAAGAGAACAATTATGTAATAGTTTCTTTTAGAAAAGAACAAGTTTTATAATAGTTTCTTCATAAAGATCAATGAAATTATTTTGCACTATTTCAAAAACACCATACAAGAGTTTACATTACAATGACGCTTACAACCCATGATATTACAACATCTTTCTTCCTAAAGCTCATATAAGAGTTCACACAATGACGGTTACAACTCTTCATATCAGTACAAGAAAGCTAACAACTGAAGTACAACCAAAATAACTAATAACAACTTGATTTGAAAAACGTCGTGCTTCACGGACTTCAAATTCTCCAAAGTCATCTCATCTATTGGTTTTGGTATCAGATAATAACTTATATTTGACGATGTTTGATCGGCTTCATCAACCCACCTAAAGAAATTGCATTCGTATTTTATCCTTTTGCGAGGGCAACGATAAAATTTGTGGCCACAATTTTCACTTTGATATGTTTTAAATATAACACATTGTATGTTGCAGTAACAAAAGATTTGTGGCATGTGCATGCTTGTAGAACCTGTTGATGAGCATATGAACTTATTGTAGCTAAGAATTTGACGTTGTATTGAATTCAAATTTGTCTATGGGTGATATCTGGATCTAAGATTGACAATAAGAAGTAGATAACTAGAAAAAGAGAGATAGTGCGATAGAGAATAGGAGAAAAGCTTTATGATTTTATTGCATAAAATAGAGATGTAGAGACCAATAAGTTACTGTGTCCTTAGGCTAGCCCGTTCGCCTTCTATTTATAAGTAAGAGTAGATGCAAGTTTTTATAAAAAAAATTACATTAAAAAATAAATGCATGAATGGCATAATATGAATTAATAAAATCTTGTTACTAATAATTTCTCATTAATTATATGAGATATGGAGATGACATGCAACCACTTATTGATAGAGGCGGAGCCAAAAAAAATTTTTTTGTGGCATAATATGATTTTATGAGATTCTGTATTTATTTTTAACTTCTATGTGGGCTCCGAAAATTCGACTTCGGTCTCCCCGTTGCTTTCGGGGGAGTTTTAACAGATTAAGTTCTGGGGCAAATTTTGGGAAGACAAATGAGTTTGTAGATAAGACACTACTCAAAAATTTTGTCTTCATTTTACGAGTACTTTATGATCTGAGTTCTGGTTTCCTATAGGTGCAAGCCCCTATAGTTAATTACCCCTCCCGATAATGAGAAAGAACTTTCGATTAAGGCTAGTCGTCAATCATATATGCAGAGATACATGTTATCTGGCATATAGTAGCAGCTTGGGCATAGGGTTTTTGGAATTTGATATTTAAGATTGAAATTTTCACCATCTTGTACTTAAAATGGATGGTGGGGTAATGAGTGATTGACCCGATCAAGATCCCATGGTTGCGTCGTCCCGAGCCACCATGGTCTCTGATCTAATTAGTCAGAGGAGGTACTCGACCCAACCTGATGGAAGTTTTTCTTTTCCTTCTTACAGGTTTTATTTTTTCTCACATGTAACTAATTTTATTTAATGAAATTTGGGCTCTTTGCCCTCTAATTTTCCAAAAAAAAAAAGAAGCAGTAGGAGAAAGAGATGCGTGATAAAGATTCACAGTGTATTGCAGAAGTTCAGAAGGACTTGAGATCTAACTATCATCACCATGCTCCAATAACAAATGCCAACAAAGACCTTTTAGTGGTCATAACCATAAAAGATCCATCTTTATCAGTTTTTTTTTCCTAATTCAAGTCATAATGATGTTCCTTTACACCCACTCTCAAATAAAAAACACATTTATCTAAAGTTTCACCAAAAAGGGCGTGATGCCATTAAATGTGTCTCATTAGTCAATCATATGTGTCTCATTAAAACATTTTTATGGTCAAGGAGGCTAACCAATAAGGCCGACTCAATCCCAGATCACCCAATCCCATCTACAGGAGGCCAACTAAATTCAGCAAATGGACAGAAGAAGCAGCATTTTTTACGTTTAACCATTAAAGCAGATGGAGATGAAGAGGAACTGAATAAAAGCTCTCGAAATGACAAATAAGTTCGAGAAGAATACTTAAGCAAGAAAATTCTCACCAAAACCTTCCCCATCGATAATAGCAGCAACAGCGTCAAAATTTGAGATAGGAGCAAAGGAAAGAAGATCCAAGGGAAATGGTCATTATGCTCGACCAAGAACACCTGGGTATGAATTCGATCAAAGGTTCTATAAATGAGTCGACTGGAATACCACGAACGGGGACGATAACAAGAATAAGACGGGGAAGAGGGATGCCGATTGCCGGCGAGGGTGGGGGTGGGGGACATTTTACACATGCATTATAAAAATAAAACTCAAACACAAAATCATCTCTTAGTTGATAATCAATTTTTTAACTAATAGATCAAGATGAGCTGTGAAGGCTAGGCTGATGTGCTTCATTGTGACATTATAAGTCATCCTCATAATTATTTTGCAAAATTATTTTGATGACATGTATGTCTCAAAATTCTAATAAATTAACACAAAGTGTTCCAATTGCTTCATTTACCATCCACTTAAATCTTTTCACAAGCTAAGTCAATCCCATTTAAAGTTTTTAGATCAAGTCATTGAATCTTCTTTAAAATTAAAATGGTAGCCACAACTTTAATTTAGAGTTTTTCTAAGAGTGAGACAACCTATCGGAAGGCATTGTTGGTCATAAATGCATGCCCTTTATGTGGAGCATATACCTCAAAATTAAACTAAATCCAATCGCATCAAATCATATTGGATACAAGAATATTCTTATCACACCTCGGGCCCGGAAGGTAGTACATCTTAGCAACATGGGACACGATGAAGGGTTATGAAGATATGTTTTGTATTCACAAAGAGAAACATGCATATACATATGATACATCAGAATATATATATATATATATATATATATATATATATATATATATATATATATATATATATATATATATATATATATATTGACAATACTTGCAAATAAGTAGGAAGGGAAATTAAAAAGTCAATTTATTAATTCGAATTAGTACACCCAATTAGCAAAAATACTGATACAAGCCAAAAGAAATTTAAATAGAACAAATAACATGAAAGAAAGTACCCAACTCTTAGAATGAAAAATTTAATAAAATATTACAAAATATATAACAACAACATCAAGTCTTTATCCCACTGTGGGGTGGGCTAAAATTATTACAAAATAAAAAAAAATAAAAAATAGTCTACCGTTGATAACTCTGCTGCTTATGTGACATTTCACTAAACATGCCTGCAGAACCTACTATAAAAAAAAAGAGGACAAATGAGTTTGATAAATCAAACTCAATAAGTAATTTCTATCTATCAAAATAACGACAAAGGACTAGGACATGCAGTATAAACAACCAAAATGTGGTAGTTACTACCTATAATCACTATATCACAGTAGCAATGAGTTATGCTATATTTCCTGTGAGATTTTTAATATGCTAATGCAATCAATACATATAATAAATTCATGTATACATAATATTATCTAATGCAATCATGTTGGGTATCATCATACCCCAAATAACTTATCTGTCATATCCAATTATATATTTACATTTACATGCATATAACTATAGTCAGTTTATCAAATACCTATCACCGGGAAGGTAAACACCAACCCAAAGAAATTCATAATTTCTTATAGATTCGTCACTCTAGGATCCTGTCGACCCCAACTAGCCAATAATCAATATGGTTCTACCAACGTACACATCAATACAACCAAGCATATAATTTTCCAAGATTTTCATAAACATCTTTCAATAAATTTTTTTATAGTTTTATTATGACGAATATTCTTTCATAATAAAATATGAATTGCCATTCAATTAGAGCATGTGCATGAGAATATAAAAAATTGATATACAGGAGATTATGTAACAATAAATCAATACTAATTTATTTATGAATCTTACTAGTTCATATGAGCATGAAAAGATCTTTGCAAGTTTTATCAAATAATTTAAAACATTCACAAGAATGATAGGACTGGCGGTATAATCAATAATCCAAACAGTCTGAGACAATTAACATGGATTTTTCCCTTAGCAAAAAAGTTTATGTTTATTCAATAATAAATAGTAGTTACTTATTGTGATTTTCATGAACTCCAACCTTGATGACAGTTCGCTCAACTCCACAAGGCAGAAGTCCTATATGTGGTGAAACCAAGATAATAAGCATGTTTTTCAAGGAATAAAAATGAATATCCTAATTAGCCTTAGTCATGCCATAAACACCAATTTAATTATGAAACAATACGATCTAACTATTATAAGATAACCTAGAGTTTGATTAAGTAAACTTAGATAAAACTTCATCTCCTAAGCAAGACAAAACTCCTATGCAAAATTTAAGGCTATATGAAATATAATACAGATCAAATTTAGTCTCGCAATATAATTGAAAGAACTCTTAATTAGATTATTAGAAATATAAGAAGAAGAAAGAGAGAAGGAAAGAGAGAAGGAGAGTGAAAACTCACTATAGAAGGAGAAGAGTTTGAGAAGAATTTGCCGAGAGCTATTATTGTGAGAAAGAAACAAAGGAGGAGGAGAAATGAGAGTTTGATGATTATTGTAGAAGATAAAGAAGAGGATTCGTTGCACTTGTCACAACCCGACCCGATATGACCCGATAACACATATGTCATATCATATCCAATTATGGCAAGACTAACCACAAGATTTAGTTGGAGAAGTACTGAAATAAAACTTCCAATTTATATATTACATAGAACCACTATTGAATGCAATATAAAGTAGAAGACTACTGAATCTCAACATGATTTTTTTTCTATATATCATCCAAAATATATATAATCTGAAATATATTTATAACAGTGCTTGGCAATAGAAAGCACAGCAAAAATAAAAGCAAAGTCTGCAAAAATTAAAACTAACCAAAGCATACTTACAACCAAGATCAGAGCCTGCTATCCCAATTACTCAGCTCGCTCCTTACCCTTCCCCAGGCCTGAAACATAAGCAAATGTAGGAATGAGCTAACACGGCTCAGTAGGCTATCATAGCCTAAAATAAAAATCAATAATCAAAACAAAAAGAACTGTGATCACTGTGCTGAATCATATACTGAAATTAAATACAATTAAATAAATATTAAAATGAACTGAATTATAAGCAAACACTTCACAACAGAATCCAACCTCAGTAACACATTGGGTCCGACATAACAACTCTTAGGTAACAGAATCTCACTAGCATAATAGAATCCCACCTCGGCCGCCCACTAGCGCCAACATAATAGAATCCCACCTCGGCTGCCCACTGGCACCGGCGTAAAAGAGTCCCACCTCGGCCGCCCACTGGCGCCAGCGAAACATCACAACACTTCACAACGTATTTTTCAATGCATTTCATTAATTAAAGCATAATTAGACTGAATTCAAAATTTGTCAAAATGTCCCAACGGTAGACAACAGAAATACTACTGAGTAAAAATTCATACTTTTCAAACATAACTAAATTACCACAATTTGTGTAAAATATCATTCTGAAGCTTTAATTGAACTGAAGCACTATGTTTAGATGTCAAAATAAATTTTCGAGTAAACAAAAATTGCTGCTTTTTCAAAATCACTCAATGAAAATTTTTTAAAATATACTCAAAATATTCATAATCACAGTGTCTATAACATATAAAAAGTTATGAGGTGAAAGTTTTATCAAAATAAAGTTATCCTCGTTTTTCGGTTACAGAAATACAAATTTGATTTGAAAAATACCAAAAATATAAAATTATTGAAATCTGAAACTGGCAAAACGTAACCTACCTCGAGAAAAGCAAATTTCCTAACTGAGCCGACGGACAAAAATTGCTCTGTGATAGCCAAAACTAAGCTTTTCTTTCTCCTTCTCTCTCTTTTTCTCCTAAATTCCCGATTTTTTTTCTGTTTGTTTCTCTGTTTAAAACGAATGAAATGGGTTAATGGTTTAAGTAAGTGCAATTTGAAATTTTAATAATAAAATAATAATATTATAATATTATAATCATTTTTTAAATAAAAATCATAAGAATTCTTTTAGGGATTCCAAAAATTATTAAAAATAGTCATAAATTAACTTATTTTATTTATAAAATTTTGATGAAATCGATTTGTAAAACGGACACTTGACGGTCCCAAAACTTCCACTTGTACTGTTAGGTGCTACTTTCTTAAGGAATTTCACCAGTGCCCAAAAATTATGAAAAAATTAAGAAAACTAAAACGCAACAATAGAAGTATTATGGAGAAGATGATTTATGATTTGGGCTTATAAATTTTTGATTATTGTAGATCAAAATACAGTTTTCAAAAATTTGAATTATAATAGCACTAGGTTCTCTATTGGGTTTAAATGATGAGAGAAAGTCGGCAAGGGTGGGAGGATTCGAAAGGCGGTGAAATTGCGTGATTTACACGATTGGAGAGAGGAATGAGCATGAAGCAGTGCTAGGCGAAGCCATCGCTCTCGGTTCATCGTGTGCACAAGGCAGGCTCGGTTTAGTAGCTCTATTGCATGCGAATGGGTGTGTGACGTGAAGAAGACTTGGACCAATTTGGCCCAAGTTATAACACTCCCTATGACCAGTTTAAAAGTATAAGTATTTTTATTTTTGAATCTCTAAAAGAATTCTATTGTTATCTCTTTATATGGTATATTATTCCTTACAAAGCACTTATTTATAAAAACCCTTCCTTTATATTCAGATTTTAATTAGTCATTTGAGCTTCTATTAAAAATTTATATCTAATATTTCAAGATGGTTTATTAGTTATATCATGAAATATTTATTTGAGAAATATTCCCACACTATATTGAGGTAGAAGTTCTTGAACCCATTAGCATATTTCATTTATATGCATGATTGAATATTATTTTTTGGTTATCTTCTCTTGAAGAATTATTACATATACATGTTTACAATAATAATCTTGCCATATGTAGATCATGATATGTGATTGAATGAAGAATTAATAAGAATGATGAAAAAAATTATGCTTAGACTTAAAAATGAAATAACTTTATGAGAGTAAAAGCCCTCTAAAAACAGATCAATAAATCCTTGAGCTAGACTATGAAGTACAAAATGAAAAGAATTACAAGAAGATAAAAAAGAATGAATGGAATGAACATCAGAACGAATGAGAAAATCCTTTTAAGCACATTTCTAGGTATTATATTCTTAACATTTTTAGCATTTTTATTGAGTTTATATCATTTATTGAGTACATCTCCAAGAAACATGTCAAAATAAGGTAGGTAGGGATAGAAATCAGGAGAGAGACCCAATTAAGGCTTAGTCAAGTGAATCAGGGGCGGAACCAGCTATAATTTTCAGAGGGGGGGGGGGGGGGGGGTATAAGTAACTGTTGCCAGATATGTCGGGGGTCCAAAGAGGCAGCGCCCCCGGAACAAATTTTGATTTACTATTTCTCTTTGTATTTGATTCATTGTTCCCTAATAATAACACATCTATACAATGTGTTTAATTATAGTGGGGGTAATTGCCTAAATATCATAATATTTTTAAATTTTTATAGGGGGCAATTGCCTAAAAACTCTTGTAATAAAAATTAAAAAATAGATTAAGAAAGATAAATTACCTAAAAAATCATATAATAATTTTTTTTTTTAATTTTTTGAGGGGTGGGGGGGGGGGGGGGGGGGGGGATTTATCTCCTTGAATACTATGAAAAACCTATAAAAAGCCTACATATGTGATAGCATGCAGTTCTAAAGTGATATCAGATTCGACATGTGTGATAATTGGAAAAAAAATTATTTCAGAAAATATACTTATATATATATATATTATCCTCTATTTTAGCCATTTATCCCTACATTTTCCAATTTTAATATAAAACTTATCAGCATATCATGGTAAGTCCATGACATGTTTAATTATGATGGCGTCATGATATGCTAAGTCCAAGCCAAGTTTAATTGCGATGGTGTCATGCATGACGCACGAGGCTGCTCTGTGCGCGTCAAAATAACAATCGAACGGCTTAATTGAGCCCAAATTTGAGGGTTGACATCTTAGGGAAAGTAATATTTCACAATATTTATATTTCTTAGTTCAGAACAATGCTGTGCTGGGCCCTTATGCTCCTTGGCATTACGACTGTGAGTGCGTAAGCAATTGAAGTGTCGTTCTCGTTTTCGAGATCTCTTTCAGACTCCAATGTAAAGTCTGAGAGAGAGCAGCAGCATGGATTAGCCACTTCTGGTTATAAATAAATAGAGAGTACAGCTTGTTTTCTGGAGAGATAGAAGCCAAGTGCGTTTTCTTAAGCTTGTATAGACGAAAAAGATTTTTCCTCTGGTAAGAGAATTCTTTCTTTTCCGAATAACGGCTTTCATTTCTTCGAATTCCGCTTTGAAATATCCAATAATTTCTCTGTCTAAAGTTGGTTTCGAAAGCTAGCTCAAAATTCTGCTTTTTATATCTTGTGTAAAATTGCAGTTATTATATTGGCTTCTGATGTAGTTTGTGATGTTATTCTGAACATGGTTAACTTCTTCTATTGGTTAGCAAAGATTCTGCCATGGCTGGCGAAGGGGAGAAAGGGGATTGTATTGGTTGGGCAGCGAGAGACGCATCTGGAGTTCTGTCACCGTACAAATTCAATAGAAGGTTTGAGATTTATTTTCTTTTCCTGTTCATGATGAAATTACTCAACCGCTGAAATCCCTTTCAATTGTTGCTAACTTCAACATGTAAAAAACAAGGATTTGATTGATCTGAATCTCTCGAATTTAACAAATCGTTTGCTAATACCTTATTTCTTCAGGGCAGAATACAATTTCTATGTAAAATTCAACTAATGATGCATTGATATATGCAGGTCCCTTGGAAATGATGATGTTTTTATAAAGATCACACATTGTGGTGTGTGTTATGCTGATGTTATCTGGACAAGGAATCAACATCACGATTCCAACTATCCTCTTGTTCCTGGGTAAGTTCATCTTTGTACGCATAAACCTACGTAATGCATTGATATCCTTAGAAAATATTTATAGAACGACGTAAAATGAAGAAACTGTGTAACATCTAAATAATCTATTACTACGCACTACATGTGGCAACTGAATTAACTTGTGGTTTTGCGTTACATTTCAGGCATGAGATTGTTGGCGTTATCACTGAAGCTGGTGCTAGTGTTACATGTTTCAAGACTGGTGATCTTGTTGGTGTTGGAACATATGTTAATTCTTGCAGAGAATGTGAATATTGTAATGCTTATACAGAGCATCACTGTGCAAAAGGCGCAACTCGGACTTTCAATTCCATTGATATTGATGGCACATTCACAAAAGGAGGTTATTCTAGCTACATTGTTGTCCACCAAAGGTACTTGCAACCGATGCTCGAATTAAACTGATACTAAGAAATGGTTTTCTTTGGTAAAAACACTATCGATTAGGTTTGTGAGCGTTCTTCTTCGTTATTGGTTTCAAGTTCTCAGTCCTATTCATTCCTTGGTTGCAGGTACTGCTTCTTGATACCTGAAGGCTACCCCCCAGCAATGGCAGCACCACTTTTGTGCGCAGGAATCACTGTATACAGTCCAATGAAACGCTACCACATGAACCAGCCTGGAAAATCTCTAGGAGTCATTGGGCTCGGTGGCCTAGGCCATATGGCTGTCAAATTTGCTAAATCTTTTGGACTAAATGTAACAGTCTTCAGCACAAGTGCATCAAAGCAAGAGGAAGCCCTCAAAATTCTTGGAGCAGACAAATTTGTCATCTCATCAGACAAGCAACAAATGCAGGTAATATAGCTTTTGTTTTCCTAAATTTATGTAAAATAGTTCCTGCTTTATGAATAATTTGATTCTAATCAAGTGGTGCAAATACATGTCTATTTGTTGCAGTCACTTACTAAATCCCTGGACTTCATTATTGATACTGCTTCTGGGAAACACCCAGTTGATGCTTATGTTTCAATTCTAAAGCCCCATGGAGTCCTTGTCATTGTCGGTGCTATTGGTGAAGTTAAACTGCAATCTCTAGACCTTATTTATGGTACCGATCTCCTCTCCAACTTGACCAATTCTCTTTTCATTGCCTTTTCCTTAATATAAGATGATTGCAATATTAGTTTATTTTTACGAACGTTAGAAATTTAATAAGTATGACGATGATTATGGCAGGTTCTAAGGCCATAGCTGCGAGTGCTGTAGGAGGTACCAAGGACATTCAAGAGATGATAGGCTTTTGTGCAGCGAATAAGATATACCCACAGATTGAAACGATTCAAATACAAGATATAAATGAAGCCCTTGACAGGCTTGTGAACAGGGATGTCAAGTATCGATTTGTGATTGATATTGAGAATTCTCTCAAATAAATTGAAGAGGCAGTACAATTTTTCAGAGGTTCTGATGGAGCTGTTTGTAGTTTGGCTGTATTACTTCAGCATGTTCATCTGAGTTCAGAGTTAACTAAAGTTGTGTATTTCCTTGCGCGCAAAAATAATGTGAGATTTATTTCTTGTGTTTTGCAAATTCCCTTGAAATATCCTGAATTATGCTAGAAATATGATGATTATAAAAGTAAGATGACAAGCATTAAATTTTAATGACTTTGAAATGTGTAAATGTTAATTCTAAAGGATTTAATATTATGTGAGTTTTATTCAAAATTTAAAGATTAATATTTCTTTAAAAATTTCATGTTCAATATATGATTAATAATACTATATTGAAATTCAACATTCAAGTATTACACGTATATTATGCTAGGATGCTATTTTAAAATTTTTGAAGGATTAATATTGAATTAAATTATTTTTTTCAAGTAAATAAATGTCATTGATGTAAAATAAAATTTCATCTCATTCAAATCCAAAGTAGATATACTTTTCTACTACTTACAGAGTCCTAAACTATTGGAGGATGTCTTGTAGAAGCAACAGAGGAAAGAGATCTTTATGATAAAGAGTTGCTAAGTCGACTGTAGGAGTTTAGAAGGACTTGAGATCTAACTTTTTATGGGATCCCAGACATAAAAGGTTCCTCTTTGTCCATTTTTTTCTGGCATATCATCTATGGTGCCGACTAGAAACTGATCAAGACGTAAAACCGTTACTAACTACAGTCTGAGCATATTGGATAGATAAGAGCATCATTCCTTACCGTTGTTAGCAAATGAATCAATAGAAATTTTATGGGATGTGTTGGTATGAGAATTACTGACATCATTTTTCATAATTTCCTTCTACAGTTTCCTCAAATGAGGGTGAAATTTAAAACAATCCTTTGGTAACTGTCCATGATATAATGAGAGAAAAAAGAGGTCCCCTCAACTTTTCAAGGTAACCATGGGATTCAGAGTTTAATCCCATGAATATTAGAGATTCTTCATGAATATCAAGAATATAAGACCACTTGAAGATCCTCATCAAGAAGTCATTGATATAATTAACTCTTATAGAAAACATCTTTATATAATCATTTCCATCATTAATCTTAATCAGAAATATTTGTGCGGTCAAAAAGACCAAATAAGTAAGACCCCTTCAACCCAGTTAGAATTTACTCATCAGCAAATGGATTAAGGGATTGGTTGGTTTGCTGGAAAAAGAATGCAAGAGTAAAATAAAATACAATATTAAAAGAATGCAATGTATTTGAAATATTTTGAGTTATTTGAATGAGCATAAAATAAATGCAGATAATTATTATTTTTATTTGGATTGAAATAAAATGAATGTAGTGTAAAGCAGAGAAGAGTGGTTCGTGGTGACAACAAGGGCGGCGGAGGGTGGCGAGCCACAATAGCAAAGAATTTACAATTTATTTGAAAATTACCAAAATTGAACTAAAATGAAGTAGAGGGTGAATTCAATATACTTCAAAAATTTAATTTGCATTTCTTCTACTTCAAATCAAGCACTAATGTTTTCAAGACCCTTATATTTGAAATACTTTATACCCCTTTTACTTCAAATCAAAATTATGTCGTGGGGGAAGTAAAACATGCAGCAAAACAAACAAAAAATAAAATGCAGCAGAAAAGAAAGAGCAATAAGATTTAATGTGGAAAAAATCCGAAACTGGGAAAAAAACCACGAAGCCATACCACAATAAGAAAACCATGTTGGGGGTGGTTGGGGGTGGAAAGTAAAATACCACAATGAAACAAATAAGAAAGATATAAGCAACAAAAATAAAAGAACACCAAGATTTAATGTGAAAAAAGTAAAAACCGAAAAAAAATCATGAAGCCACACCACACCAAGAAATTCACTATGAAAATATGAGAGAATTAGAATAGATCTCTCTTATCTCACCCTCTCATTATTTCTCTTCTCTCTTAAACCATTATTACACAAGAACATACAAAGAGATACAATACAACCACCAAGGGATGCCATCATTAAGAAAATTGAGAAAGCAAAACTGCCCAGCTAGCCTTGCAACGCTGCATTGTGGGTTTGGAGCTTTACGGTGCTCAACGCTAGCTCTATCTCTAGTCTAACTGACGGCACTGTAGTGTCGGGATCTGGAGCGCTACAGTGCTCCGCTTTCTATCTTTTTTCTAAGCAAACTATGGAGCACTCGGGTGCATAATGCTGGGGCACTCAGGTATATAGTGCCGACGGGCTTAGGTACACAATACAGGGTGCAAGCAGGGGGAGGACCCCCCGCACCCCCCCAGCAAGCACAACAAATAGAGTTTAGGTCCAAGGCAATAGCACAACCTGATTGATCGACACAATTAGATTCCACACAACTAGTAATACAATATGAAAAATGGGAGAAATTTATATAGATCTATTTTCTCTCTCACTCTCTCCTTACTTCTCTTCACCCTTGCACTGTTCTTACACAAGAACAAATAAAGAGATAAACATCAAAACTACTAATAGACGAAACCCTTAATGAGAAATGTAAAAGAAAAACTGTCAGCCTGTTTTACAGTGTCGAGATGCCAAGTTGGAGCACAACGACGCTCAACTCTCTGTTACCAGTTTGCTTGACAATGCTACAGTTCCAAGGTTTGAAGAGTCGCAACACTCCTTGGCAGCACTGCAACGCTAGATTTGCAGCATCGCAATACTCTGCTCTTTGTCTTTCTCCAAGGAAACTATGCAGCACTAGGGTGCTTGGGTATAAAACATCAGGGCTCTATACAGTTGTATGGATAAACTTTTCAATGCAAAGCACCCAAACCCTAGTAGGGTGAGGACCCCCTGCAACCCACCGACGAGCTCGATCAATGGAACTGAGGTCCAAGATAGTAGTACAACCCAATTGATAGACACAATCCATTTCCACACAAAACTAACAAACTGTCCCTAAAGGAGAGCTAAAATATTGATTTCTTACTTATAAGAAAGATTGCATTTTTACCTTTGACGGTGTTTGTTCTTTGATTGTTGAAGCAGATGGAGATGGAGAGGAGTTGAATCATAACTCTCCAAATGATAAAGCTTGCATACAAGAAGAATCCTAACCATGATCATACCCACTAAAAACCATCTCCACCGATAAAAGCAGCAACGACATCTACATTTGAGATAGGAACAAAAGGAAGTGGATCCTAATGAGATGGTCGTTGGAATCGATCAGGAACACATAGACAGGAATGCTATATCTTGACTGGACCAAACTGGTCCGGGATTTCTCACGAACGCAAGCAAGCTGCCACTCCTCCTTTCATGCACGCAATCAGCCACAATCTTCACCTCTCTCGCACGCGAATGAACCAAACAACCCCCAGCCGCGGCTCCGTCTCTCCAATCGCGCTATCATGCAATTCTTCTTGCTCCTTTTTACTCTTCTGTCCATGCTCTCTCTCTCGCCATTTAGGGAAGAAAAAGCCTAGGGCATCATATTCTCCTCTTTCTCCCTTGTTACAACAGCCAAAATCCTCTATTCTCCTCCCTCTTCGCTCATTGCTCACAACAATAGCCTTGAGTAAGTTCCTCCTTAAATTTTGAATCCAAACTCTTCTCTTTTCGCTTCTCCTTTTTTCATTCTTCCTCTTTATTCTCAAGATATAGATGTAGATATCATCTTTTGTAGTAGTTTACTAGATTTGATTTGATGTTACCTTGATTCATTGTTATGATGGATTTTAATTTGTTTTCGGTGAAGGATTCATTTTAGGTTTGATGTTCTATTTGACCAAACCTTAACTTATTTACATATTTTTAGATTTTTTTAATAATTAATTTTGATGTTTATGGCGTGGCTAAGGTTGATTGGAATATTCTTCATTATGCCTCGATGAACGTGCTTAATGTTATTTTGGTTTTGCTACTTGTAGGATTGTTGCTTGGTGCAGACAAGCAAGCCGCTTTCGAGGTTGGAGTTAGTAGTGACCACTGTAAGTAACTATTATTTATTTTGGGATAAGCATTCCCTTCTTTGTTTGGGGCTTTATATTCCTATTGCTTGTGATAGATTTTCAATTATTATGTTGTCGATTCTATTCTCAATATTTATTATTATTGTGTTATGTCAAAAAATATATTTATGGCTCATATTGAAATCATCTTGTGATAAAAATAGTATTATTTTGATTTGTTGATGCACAAACTTTTAGCATTTAAAATAGTTCATGCTATAAAATGTTAAATTCATATATATTAGTTCTATTTTATTTAATTTATGATTCTCATGTTGTAAATCATGTTTGTTATATAAAATTTAATTGTCATGTCGAATTTCAAAATATCTGTTGATTATTTGTAATAGCACTTGTACTATGTTATTATGTGTATGTCAGTATAACCCTATTGATTTTTGGCTAATCGGAGTCGACGGGCTGCGAGAGTGACAACTCTACAGGAAATCATTAAATTCTTTGGGTTGGTATTTACTTTCCCAATATGGTTATATGATAAACCAATTAGTGTGTGTGTGCGTGCGTGTGTGTATGTGAAAATGATACCTAGTGTGGTGCAGTTGTAAACTTTGAATTGATTTGACATCAATAGCTAATTGGCATATATTCATGCATATTAGAATATGTTGTAGAAAACATAGCATATCTCATAGCAATTTTTGATATAGTGATTATAGGTTAGTACTCCCCTCTTTTGGTTCTTCATACTGCATGCCCCATTCCTTTGTCATTTATGCTTTGATAGATATTATTTACTTGTTGATCAAACTCACATGTTATCTTTTTCAGCAGGTTTAGTAGGCATCTTTGGTGGACTGCTGATGTGGTGATCGTTGGAAGAATCAGACCTGCTTGAAGGAAATTTCCAATCCAGAGAACAAAGACAATAACAAGCTCCAAAAGCTTCAAAGAAAGTAATATTTCATTCATTTCCTTCATACTACAATGCTTCATATATAAGCTAACTATAAAATATTCTAGAAAACAACGATCATCCGGAGGGAGAAAGCGATCCTCCAAAGCTTCAAATTTTGTTCTTAATATTTGTTGCAATATTTGTTGCAAATTTTTCATAGGAAGGATGTACCAATAACACGCTCACTGGGGCCCATGCGGGTGTATGATATATCCCCCTTATGTGTACCTATGTGTATACAAATTACGGTGCATGTGCAGGGGTATTTTGGACATTTGACTTGTATTTACTATGTACCATATGCTTCTACAGGTAGAGGGTCAGTGTATTTGTCGTTGCCTTATTACAAACTGTACAAGTAACTCAGTGCTTGTCGTAGGCTCTTTGTACCCTCATGTGTATGGCTGAACTTTTACCATTATTCGTATAAACTTGCATTCATTTTGTGTTATCCGCCTCTACTTGCAATGGACCGGCGTATTAACCTTTATTGCGGGGTTTTTGACTGTAAAGAAATTGTGGCCTTTACTGTTTGTCTCTGATCATCACCCGTGAGAACACCATTATATATATATATATAATGAGTACATCATCATCGCTAATGAGCATTTGCATCTGCCATAATCTTCTCTCTCGTATGTAGGAGTTCTATCACGTCATAGATGTATTTGTTATCATTGCTTATAGATAGGGCTGATATATATATACTGCAAGCAATCCATCATCATATAGGGGCAAGTTGTACTAAACAGATATCTTCTAATGTTGCTTGTAGATGAATTGCAGTATTTTGTTATAAGCATTCATCACTTCTGATGATTGAACCATTACACAATAATGAATCTCTTGCGATTGCTCATAGACACTTGCCTTCTCTGTAGTTCTTTCATGCTTGCTCTCAAATTACACCTCGCTGACTGTGTAAAAAAAAGTGCTCTACGGTGACCCGTAGGGGCTTACATCTATTATAGTCTTTCAATACTTTCCCACAGATGACATGTTGAGTGTACGCACGTGTCCGTAGAGGATCAATTACGTTTACAGTATATCTACCAATGTTACTGGTAAGTGAATTGCCCTCTCTATTTGCATTGATTACGAGCACCTCGTAGCATTCAATGTATGTTGCTTATATATATTTGTAGGATACATGGCACTTGCGGATACTTTGACATATCATTGCATATTGATCCGTTAGCACTTGTGAGGGACTATATCTTTCATTTGCTAATTAACTGAAATTGGTCGAATGGATGTTATAATATTTGGTGCACATTAACTTCCCTCATTCGTAGGGAACTCGTATATGCACTCACTGCATATTATTGGTGGTGAACATAATGCCTGTCATGATCTTCTCATTCATATTTGCAAGACATATGTCGCATCAACTATAGGTCAATTTATTTATGAATGAAATTGTGTGCGCATCATGAATCTCCTTGCAACATTGTGCTCGTATTCATTATAATTCTTCCACCATCACTTGCAAGTATATTGTATTTATTGCATATGACCACTAATAAATTATTGTGTTCATTGAGAGCATCATGATGTTCTTTATAATTTCATCATTATTTGTAAACGAGTGATGCTTATAACCCCTTGATTCACAAGTCTCACATATGTTCCCTTGCATTTGTTTTAGAATTTTATTTGGAGCGTTATGATTTGATTTGCACATTAAACTCATCCTCATTTGGTTCAAGTATTTTATTAGTCATTTGATTTTGTTCAAGTTCAAGTTTATGTTCACGAGTTTTCTGTTGTTCAAAATTTGTTCTTGCTTGAGTGCAAATGTCCAAGTCCTTGTCTTTTTCAGACAAAATTTCGGCAGCCTCCCGGCGTCTCCCCCGTTTAGGGGAAATTACGGGAAAACTGGGCCTTTCCCACCACGCTTAAGAAAGCATGTATGGTAGGTGTCCTCTTTCGAGGACACCGCGGCCGTGTAAATTCTTCAATTCCCCACCACGCTTAAGAAAGCGTGTATGGGTCTTCGAATGTACCTGAAAAAGAAGAAGAGCATTTATTTCCCCGCAGGTACAGGGCCGTGTACAGGTACTTAAGATTGTCCCCACCACGCTAAGAAAAGCGTGTATAGGGCCTACCCGCCTCGCCGTAGGTGTCGCACCGGGTTCCCTTCCCACCACGCTTAAGAAAGCGTGTATAGGCGGTTTGCCGGCTCGACTCGAACGCCGAGAATGGGATTTTCAGGTGATTACCCACCTCGTTGTAGGCGCCGCACCGGGGTCCCATCCCACCACGCTTATGGAAGCGTATATGGGCGGTTTTCCGGTCCGCCGCAAACAACAAAATGGGCTCTCAAATTTTTGCAAAAGTCTTCTTTTTTTTTCTTTTCTTTTCTTTTTTTTTTCTCTTTTTTTTCTTTTCTTTTCTTTTTTTCTCTCTCTTTTTTTTTTTTTGACACACATTTTTTTCTACAATATACATATAAAAATAAAATAAAATAATTTAAAAAAAGTAACATAAATAAGAGTTAAAATATAAATAAATATATATATAAATAAATAAATATATATCTATAAATATAAATATATATAATAGAGATATATATAACAATATATATATAATGACATATATATATAACAGTATATATGATAAAAAAAAAGTAATAAAATACAGTTAACAACACTAATTGATACATATTAATTACATAAGATAATAATTAATAACTAAAAAAAAATGAATGAATACAGAAATGTGATGACGACCTTAAAATACATATCACTCAAACTAATTTTAATGAAAATTATTTTGCAACTTTTTTTTTTTTTTTAAACGAACAAATGATAACCGGGCTAATAATTAATAACCTATATAATATTATTAACATAGCTAATATCTCTAATATAAGATAGTGACCCATGGCAAGTAACAGAAAAGTAAGATATAAATAAATAAGCAAAAAAAAGATGTGAGCCTTAAGAAAATGTTGGGCTATCTATGTAGATCTATGAGTGTTAAGTTGGATCTTTTGAGTGGTTTCTTAAGTGGAGGAAATAAAAAGGTTGAGCGGATTTATGATAGGCTGAAATGTAAGGAACATTTTAGTGGTGTAATACTACAGCAATATGCTTATCATTTTTTTTTTTTAAAGCTCAGGTTGGCCTTATTAAAATTTCAAACCAAATAAGCTTTACCGATTCACTGCCAACCTATCAAAATGCTACAGAAATATTCATCCCTTTATTAGACTACCCTTCATTTGTCTCTAGCAAGCATGGGGATGAGTAAAGCAAAGGAAATATCGCATGTGATAATAAAATAATAATAAAAAAAAGGTCAGACCACCTCATCTCTTCTTGTTTTTTTTACGTGGGTGTCAGGAATCTTTTTTTTTTACCTTGGGAGAAGGAAGAAGTGGGGAGGCTACAGTTGTAAAGAAAGCACGTGGAAAAGGTTGATATTTGGAGCAAAGCTGAAGTCTTTAATAAACTCCACGAGATCAGGTCAATACAGCTGCTTGTGAGGTGGATAAGAGCAAGAAAACGGCAGGGGCTTGTTCGTTGAGTGTGAGGCTTGGGACGTTGGTTTCGAACAATAGTTTGAGGTTCTTGTAGCAAGGATTGAAGCAGATCCGGTTAACAAAAAAAAAACTTCACGTGAAGAAGTTGAGATCTCAGGCAAGAGAGAAGTGGCTTTGGTTAGGGTCAGTTGAGAGCTGGACTTGACTTGCAACTAGGAATAGACTGGGCGAATGGGTGGAGCTCCCTTGCTTCTCGTGTGAGAAAGAGGTGGTGAGCAGTTCGGCAAAGGGAAAACCGGGATGAACTCGCTGGTGGCTTCTGTGAGGCTTTGGTTGAGAAGGAATGGGGATTTGCAGCTTCTAATGTAGTAGGAATAGACAATTGGCGGGGAGTTTATAGGAAGACGTGGACTGGAGTAGATCTGGTGGGTTTGGTGGGTAGAAGAGGCAGGTAGTGGGTGGAGACGGAGGAGAACAGTGGAGGGGAAGGTCGGTTTTGACGTGGAGAACAGGAACTTTGAGTGGGGATCGAATGGGAGAAGTGAACAGTAGCTAGAGCTCGCTTAAAGGAAAGAACCAGCGGGCTCGACGAGACTCCAGCCTCATTTTAATCCTTGCAATAGTCTTCACTCGAGGCAGGAAATCCACAGCGATTATCTTACAGAATTTACAGCGGGTTTAAAGGGATTTCCTCAGGGATTTGATCGCGAATTAGACGGAGCGGCAGGATTTCGGGAGCTCGTCAGATACGACCTCGTTTGACGTGTATTTTGCCTCGTTTAACGTGTCAATTTTGCCGAGTATCAGAATTAGACAAATTGATAGTGCGTTTAGTATATTGCCGATGTTCCGGTCACAATGACACAGTCCGTTTCGCGATCGGACGTCATTTGGTTGACGCCGAGGGCTAAATTCCTTAGAATGCGCATCATTACCTTGTGATTTATGCTTTTGCCTCGCAGTTCATGTCGACCTTCTCGTACGTCATTTAATTCAATCAAATTAAAAGTCATTCTTAAGTATTTGGGATGTTCCGGACGCAGTGGCGAAGTCCGTTCGTCGATCAGAGATCATTAGGTCGACGACGAGGCTGATTTTCTTGAACTGCGCACTGCCGCATTTGAATCATTCCGGTCGCACCGTCAATCTGAATGCTTTGAATTGAGTAAACAAAATGTAATTTTCAAAGGTTAAAAGTGTTCCGGACATGATGGCGAAGTCTGTTCGTCAATCGGAGATCATTAGGTCGACGACGAGGCTGATTTTCTTGAAAATGCACGTTATCGCATCGCATTAGGATCGCTTTGATTTTCGTGCCGCGCACCCCGATTGATCCAAATTAATTAAATAAAATGTAGATCTTTTATATTGACGACGTTCCGGATGCAACCAAGCAAACCGTTCGTCGATCGGAGATCGTTTGGTCGACGACGAGGCCAATTTTCCTTGAAATGCACGTTATCTAATCGCATTAGGATCGCTTTGATTTGCGTGCCGCCACCCCGATTGATCCAAATTAATTAAATAAAATGTAGATCTTTGATGTTGATGACATTCTGGATGCAATCACGTAATCCGTTCGTCGATCGGAGATCATCTGGTCGACGACGAGGCCAATTTTCCTTGAAATGCGCGTTATCTTATCGCATTAGGATCGTTTTGGTTGCGTGCCGCCACCCCGATTGATCCAAATTAATTAAATAAAATGTAGATCTTTGATGTTGACGACGTTCCGGATGCAACCACGCAATCCGTTCGTCGATCGGAGATCGTTTGGTCAACGACGAGGCCAATTTTCCTTGAAATGCGCGTTATCTAATCGCATTAGGATCGCTTTGATTTGCGTGCCGCCATCCCGATTGATCCAAATTAATTAAATAAAAGGTAGATCTTTGATGTTGATGACGTTCCGGATGGAATCACGTAATCCGTTCGTCGATCGGAGATCGTTTGGTCGACGACGAGGCCAATTTTTCTTGAAATGCGCGTTATCTTATCGCATTAGGATCGCTTTGATTTGCGTGCCGCCACCCCGATTGATCCAAATTAATTAAATAAAATGTATATCTTTGATGTTGACGACGTTCCGGATGCAAAGATGTAATTCGTTCATCAATCCGACGTCATTTGATTGGCATCGCGCTACTTAGTTCGTTATTTTTGTCGCAAATAGATTACTTTCTTGAACTGTCCTCCAATGCCTTTCATTCAGGTTGTCCTTTAGAATGCCACCAATGTTTTTAGCTGCCAATGGAGATCCTAAAAGCCTTCTTAACTATTTCTCCAACAATCATCAAAGTTTATGGAAACACAAACCCATATTTTAAGATCAAATTCCTCTGTCATTTCATCTTCATAGTCATGTAGCAAGAGAGTTGTCTTTCCCATACCATCATGCCCCACTATAGATAAAAGAGAAATGTTTATGTGCAAATCAATTCCATCAATAAGAACTTGAAGTCCCTCATTTGATTATCTTCTCAACCACTGCATAGTAAAATCAAGGTGCGCTCCCCCTTCGAGCTAAATCGTCTTTATCAAATTTGTAATTTTTGGGGTAGTTATAGGGGTCAACATGCACTTACCACAGTTCTTCTGTATTTATCTGTAGGTAGCATATTATGTAGATGAAGATTCTTCTACAATAACTTGTAGAAGTTCGCATTTGTTATATGTCATTTTCCTTTACTTGCAAAGGATTAGTGTGTTTGATTGGTGAATTGTTGCATTTTTCTTGCACATGCTTTAGTGTTCGTGAGATCTATTGCATCTTGATTGGCATGAAGGTTCTCAACATTTACCAGAACCTTCATTCTCTTTACGCACACTGATTGACAATCTGTATGTTCATTGCACGCTGACTCCATACTTGTAGGAGAGTGATACACCACATTCATTAGGATCATTCTAATGAATTAGCACATTTATCATGTTGTTTGTCATCGTAGGTAGAATAAAGCTTCTGTTATCCCCTTTCTAACTTGTAGACAAGTTATCGTGTGCATGAAAATCCTCTTATAATGACTTGTAGGAGCTTAAATGCCTTGCGGGTTTATTACACTATTGAATCATTTTGCTCCCATTTGTTGATGAGTTGGTTGCAACATCTTCTCAGTGCTTACAGGGAATTCATCATGAATTTGCTATTTCACTTTGTATGTGGGTCGTCATGCACATTATAGGTTACCCACTATTGTTTGCAAGTATTCTCATTCATCATAACTTACTACTTTACATTGTAGATGATGCGCTGTATACGTCATGAATCTTTTAGTGCCATAAGCGTTTCTGCTCATTATGGCTCTTCTAATGTTGCTTACAAATACGCTGTATTCCTTATATATGGTTGTAGATAAGTTATCATATTCATTAAGGACTTGCATTACACCATTTATTGTGATCACCTTCACTATCCTCACCTGCAAGTGTTTGCACCCACTGTCCTCCTTCTAGTGCTATTTGCAAGTTCAAATGCATGTACTCGCATTCTTATATTGGCCATGGATCAACTTTTATTTTCTGCCATCATCTTTCTTCTCATTGTTTCTTGAGAGCAGATCCTTACATTTTCTATAATCCTTGTTGATCATTAGTTTAGGGTTGTAAATGGGTTAAGTGACATGTTGCAAATCCTTCATTTGTATGTTGTGTTATTATTTGCAGCATGTGATGTGCTTGCTTGTAGTGTTTGTTGAAAGTTACTTGTGATCATTTCCATGATGCATATTAATTAAACTCCATTGCTCATCATTCATAAGCAAATTTGGCTATCCATTAAAGGCATTATGTCATAGCAGGAAGTCTGATTATGTTGTCTACAATTCATCACTACTTGTAAGCGAGTAGTGTTTGCAAGTCTTCTCTTTCATCACAAGTTCCACATATGTTCCTTTGCATTTGAGTTTATTTATTTAAATTCTTTTGCACTCTTTTCTAGTTCAATTCATTTGAGTTCAATTCATTGTCATCCACAGTATGAGTTCCCTGTGGTTTAAACCAAGTCCTTTGCTTGAGTTCAGATTGTCCAAAATTGATTCAAGTCCTTGTGATTTGTTGTCATTCACTTCAAGTCCAAGAAATCTTTTTTAAGTTTGAGTTCACTTAAGTCGTTTTGCTCCAATCAAGTTCAAGTTAAGTTCTGTTTGTTTGATGCCAAGTCCAAATTAAAGTCCCCTGCATCACTGAAAATTTTGGCAGCCTCCCAGCATCTCCCCTGTTTAAAGGAAAAACCAAGAGGCAGCCTTCCCCTCCATGCTACATGAGCGCTTCAGGTAGATGTCGGGTGACACTGTGGCTGCATTTTTCTTCAATCCCTAAGACGCTACATGAGCGCTTAGGGGTCTTGGGCACCTGTTGCAAAGAGCACAGTATTTTCCCATGTATGGGTACTTAGTTTTTGTCCTCCTCACGCTACATGAGCGGTCCGGGAATTACCCACCTCGTCGCAAGCGTCGCACCGGTTTCCCTCCCTACTACACTACTTGAGCGCGTAGGGGGTTTACCGGCTCGTCGCTAGTGTCGAGAGCGGGGTTTCAAGTTAGAAATTATACCTTTGCAATCGGACCGTCGACGATGAGGTGGAGGGCACAAAAATTGAAGTAAAATACTTCTTTCTTTTTTTTTGAAACTTTTTTCTTTTTCTTCTTTTTTCTTTTTTTGAAATAAACTTTTTTTTTTTACAAATACATATATGTATACGTATATATATATATATATATATATATATATTAAAATTTATATTACAAATACATATATATACACGTATATATATATATATAAAAAAGGATTCTAACTAATGCTAATAACATAAGGTATCATAACAGTAGATACAAAAAAAAAGAAACTATTGTTTGATTAAGCCAATGAGATGAGTTTGTTGTTGGATTGGAATGGGCTTCTAAGTAATGGGGAGGAAGAGTTTGAACGTCATCTATTTAAAGAAACAATGTTTTATGCTTGGTGTGGAAGAAATATAGTGTAAGTTGCTAAAATAGATACATGCAAATGCTTAGTGCAATAGTCATAATAATAACTAAAGGGACATGGATTCATCACCCAAATATTCTTTCCACTAGTGGACAAAGGAAAAGAAACAAGCCACATGCTCAAATGGGATTCCATGGAATATTGCATAAGATCTCACCACCTGCTTTAGATCTCAAAGTAAAAGGTTGAGAATTAACCCTATGAAATCTCCTTCTTCTTTTTTTAAGCAGAAAAAGACAAGGAAATGGATTTAGAGGATGGGAGAGAGAACACGTGAAAATTATTTGGTGGATGAGAGTAGTTCAAAGCTATAAAGAGAAGTGAGCTGCTGTCCAATAAATCACAAATTCCTATAAAGAAAGGAGATCAGCAAAGTGGGAGTGGGTTTCGGCCTGCTAGAGAAGACTACCTCTTTGATTCTCAGCACAGTGGAGGCGGAAGTCCTGCGGAAGCTTTGGCAACTGGCTTGTGAGGAAGAGGTGTTAGAGAGCTCCATGTTTGGTGGAAGAGGGAGGAAGTTGACGTTGTAGGGTTGCACGTTGAGATCTGCTTGCAGTAGGGAGTCGGGTAGGAAACAACAGACGTGGGATTTTTGTGGAGCAGGAGGCGAAGGTCTGGACTCGAGCAGAAAGAACAAGAGCAAGGATTCGCTTGGGGAAGTTCAGCTCGTCTCCAGCGAAGCAGAGGCTTTTTGAGAGTTCTCTTTTTGTGGGACTGTCTAAGAAGCGAACAAGTCCTTCGGCTTCTCATTTTAACGCCATCAACAATGAAGCTCAAGGTGCACTGCGGGATATCAAGGAAGAGACGCAAAACCAACTGGATTCAAGGGATTTGGGCAGAGCAATGGGCAGAGCAAATAAAGAGATATGAGGTATTGCGTTTAGTTTGATTATATTTCTGCATTTGACTTTCCATTTTTGTTTCAATCCATAAGGAATGTTAATAATAACTTGCTATAACCGTTATTCACATTAATTGGAATTTGTCAGCAATGCATTAATTACTGAAAGTTGTCTCGTTTTTCATGCTAATTTTGGCATATACCCTTTTCGAACGAATTAGCAGTGCATTTAGGGTATTGTCATTGTTCCGATCGCAATAGCGCAGTCTGTTTCTTGATCGGATATCATTTGGGCGACGATGAGGCCTAATTTTTCTCAAATGCACATTGTTGTATTCGTAGCACCTCGGGATCCATGACACCACCTCGGATGATCCAAATTGATTAAATAAAATATATATTTTTAATTGTTGACGGCATTTCAGACGCAACAATATATTCCGTTCTGTGATCGGACATCATGCCGTCTCCGTAGAGGCTATTTTCCTTGATATACGCGTCCTTGTATTCAAATTACATTGAGATTCATGCCACCACCTCGAATGATTTAAATTAATTAAATAAAATACATATTTTTGTTGTCGATGACATTCTGGAAGCAACGACGCAGCCCGTTTTGTGATCGGACGTCATGCTATCTCCGTAGAGGCTAATTTTCTCGATATGAGCATCCTTGCATTACATTAGAATTGCTCCGAGATACATGTTGGCCTCCTTACACGTCTTTGATTTGATCAAATTGAATGCCATCCTTTGGTGTTCTTAAGTATTTGGGATATTCCGGATGGATTGATGAAGTCTGTTTGTCGATCCGACGTCATTCGACAAGCATCACGGTTTAATTTTTGGTGTTAGTCGTCTCTTTTGACCAATCTCATTCGATTGGACTGCGAGGGGCCTCGACCTAGCAAATTCAACATTCTGATCGCAATGCTGCTGTCCGTTTGACATTCAGAGGTCATTTAACCCTTTAAGTGATGCGTCGCAACAACCCGCGCACTGCTTGATTCGCCATTTTCATCCCTTTTGCGCGTAGTTTGAGTTGTAGGGGTCAACAGGAGCGAAGACGAAGACGTCGATATGGTTGCCGATGACATTTGCATTCTCCTTATGGACCGAAGGTTTTTGTCTATTCGATCAAGTGATGCTTTCACTTGAGCTTGATAAAAGGCTATACGGCTACGATCATCGTCGACAACCCACCTTTTTTAGCATTGATCATCGTCGACTGCCAATCTTATTCTTCGGCTTCAATCATCGTCAACAGCCCACCTTCTTCTACAGTCCATTGTTCGTCGTAAGCTCCAGGCTCTGATACCAAACTGATGTGATGATCGTCGGAAGAATTGGACCTGCTTGAAGAGAATTCCTAATCTAGGGAACAAAGACAATAACAAGCTTCAAAAGCTTCAAAGAGAGTAATATTCATTCATTGCCTTTCTTACTACAATGCTTCATATATAAGCTAACTATAGAATATTCTAGAAAACACTAAGTTCAAGAGGTATTCTATTCCTAAAATTGCACTTAATTAAAATGCTATGCATCAAACATCACCTTAGGAGCAGGATTACCAGCAGTAGATTATTTTTTATCTTTATTATTTGGTAGTAGTTTATTATGTTTATGTGTATGATTTTTGTGAATGGGGTAGTTTTTTTCTTGGTTTTTGTTCTATTTACATTTTTTGTTGGCATGTATCATAGTTCTTGTTATTTAGATGTTATGGTTATTTGAACTTCTATTAATGAATTGGCTTCTTATTTCATTTCCTATGTTATTATGATGTATATATATATATATATATATATATATATATATATATATATATATATATATATATATTGTATCTCTTGTATATGTATTCTTTTCTTTTGTGAATACAAAACAGGTCTTCATATCCTTTTATCGTGTCCCGTGTTGCCGGGTGTACCGCCTTCTGGACCCATGGTGTTACAAGGAATCAATCAGAGTTTCTACAAACGAATCGATTGGAATACCAAATGGTATCACAGAATTATAAGACGAAAAAGAGGGACGACGAAGAGGACGGACTGAAGCTTCATAACTGGAAGCAACATTTGCTTTCTAAGTTGGTCAGAGCGCCTCCATCGAAGAGTGACCAAAAGGCGATGCCAACACTAAGAAGCGTTGGCGTTACAAGAAGACAGCTGTGGAGACAGCATGCTAGATCGAGCACGGGCAGAGACCACCTGCAAGAAGCATAAGTGATTGGAGAACGCCCCAGAGACCCCCGACAAGGAGCGGCTCGCCTCGAACTGGAGGGCTGCCCAGTGATCCTAATTACTATGAAAAATAATAAGTCCATGGAGGTATTTGTTGGTCGGAATCACCACACATACATAAATAATGATCATGAGATCTAATCTTTTAAAATCTAAGGATCTTATCTCACTGAGCGAGTCCGATGAATCCCAACCGAAGTACCTCCGTTTGGATGGATGAAACAGAGGCAACTGAAATGAAATAAGCTGTTGCCTGTATTGATTTGGTCATCGACTAAGCTAATGTAATGTCCACTGAATGTTCCCACAAATGATACAAAAAAGTATGTATTAAAATGTAATATATTTAAGTGCTAAAGTTTATGCTATATAAAAGTTGTAGGAGATGCATATAATTTTGGTTAAAAATTTTCAAATAAATTGATCTCTGCTACATCTTTTTCAAGATTGATTTCTACAGAGTATTTCTTTTTTATTGAATTTACTTTGCTGCAATATACTTAACGACAAAATGGCTAAGTGAATTAGACTTCAATAGATTTGAAAATAAGATAAATTTACCAACTTCGATAAAAAAGAAATAAACCTATAGTAAATTTTGTTTTCTCCGGCGAGCTTCCTTGAGTTCATATTTTATAAAAAAAAATAATGCGATCTCTGCCTTCAAAGATGCTTTTCAGCATACCATGATTTTCATATTTTCCGATCTTGAGGATGGTGAAATCTTTTGAATGGCATAGATACAGTGAGAAGCACCGGATTTGAACTGAGTTCCATCCCCATATATTCTCTCAGTTGTTGGGCCACTTAATGAGCCTTCTATATCCATTTGGAAGCGTTACAAGTCAGGTTGGGGACTTCGTGGGCAATTTCTCTCTCGATGTTCATCTGCTTTGTAGTAGGCAGTCTTCTTCAGCTGTGACATTACATAGTTTCCAATTGAATTCGATAACTTCGCCCTTTGAAGAAGATGCTTGCAGCTCCATCTCGTTCCTTGACTCAGTGGGGTGTTGACCATGCCCCTACCTTGGTATTAGTCTCATTTAAAAGTTCCAACTCGATATCATTAGGGATCTCCAACTGAACGTCAAACGAGCGTACAGTTGCTGTGAGCTTCAACCGAATGTCAGATTTAGCGGCATTTTGCAAGAGGTGAACAGTGGCATCGCACTGTTCACAAATGCCATTTTTTCACCATTTTTTTTCAGCTGGAGAAGAATATACTAGGTATATTTTTTTGAAGTTATGAAATTGAGTTCGATTGGAGATGAATTATTACATTTTAGAGTATTACTGAATTTTAAAGTATAAAATATATTTTTCGGTTGGAGATGGTCTAGGAAATACTCATCCTTTGTTGCATCCCTGGTGCAAACATTTGCTTAATTTTTTTTTAATCATTTTCTTGTAGTCCACCGTTTGAATTAGCATTAATATTCAAGCTTGAATTGGGCTCTTGATTTTTTAAGCCACCGTCGGATTTATGACCAATGGTCTTATATTTCGTATGGCTGACATTCCACAACATTTTCATGTATGGCATTGTCCTAGCCATCTCTCTGAACATCCACATTCATCTCACTGCCTTCTGAGTTTGCATCTCCAAATTCATCAGCCTGAGAATCACCCCAATGGCCTAGAATCACTCTGAGACTGTTACTCTTTCAACTAACTAAGATTTTGTTTGGGACAGTTTCTTAATATTTTTTAAAATAGCTTTTGAGTACAAAAATTAAAAACTTTTAGTTTAAAATTTTTTTTTATAGTGAAATACTGCTTTAGTAATAATAGACCTAGTGAGGGCATTGTGACTTTGGCCGATCAAGTCATTAATAAGAGTACACGTTTTAGATATCTTGGATCTATTGTTCAGAGTGATGGTGATATAGATGGGGATATTATCAGCAGAATCCAAGTTGGATGGTTGAAGTGGAGGAATGCATCGGGCTTATTGTGTGATAGAAAAGTACCCCTCAAACTTAAGGGAAAATTCTATAAGATGGTGGTGAGACCTGCAATGCTTTATGGTGCTGAATGTTGGCCATTAAAAGAGAAGCATAATTCTAAGTTAAGTGTTGCAGAGATGAGGATGCTCAGGTGGATGAGTGGCTTTACCCTTAGAGATAGGATACGAAATGAGCATATTCGTGAAAAGGTTGGAGCTCCAGTGGAAGATAAGATTAGAGAGAGTCGCCTTAGATGGTTTGGTCACGTAAAACGGCAGCCTCCCGATGACCCGGTTAGGAAAGTAGAGGTCTTAGATTTGACTTATGTTAAGAAAGGTAGAGGTAGACCTAAAAAGACTTGGTTAGAAAATATTAGAAATGATATTTCTTTATTAGATTTAAATGAGAATTTGACTTTTAATAGGACACAATGGAGAAAAAGGATTCATGTAGCCGACCCCACGTAGTGGGATAAAAGCTTGATGTTGTTGTTGTTGTTGTTGTAGTGAAATACTGCTTTAGAACAGAAAGAAAGTTGTCCCCAACAAAGTCTTAGATTTACCAGCTTATTGCGGAGAAATCTCCAGAGGCACAAACAGTCAAAGAATTGAACATCTAAACTCCAGAATTTAGTGATTCTTAGCACCAAACACTCACAAGAAGCTTCTGTTCAGCGAATCCAGTGGAATTGCTGAGACTTGAAAGAATAGTGAGAGGGTTCTTGCATTCCTCTCAACTGCAGGGTTTCGCTCATTCCCTTGATTCTTATTGGAGAAAACTGAGAGAAAACCTCCCAGCTCTTCTTGCTCTCGCGCTCTCTATTCTCTTCCGATTTCGTACACACGTCCGCTCACACGTAACTAAAAGCTGCTCTTAAAATGGCAATTATCGATCCTACCTTCATATTCTAAGTATTTTGATAACTGAGATTGATTGCTATTAGGGGTGTCAAAATCGGGTTTCGGGTCGGGTTCGGGTCGAACCCGAAATGACTCGCGCTCTAAACGGGTTGACCATAACCCGACCCGGGTCAGAAAACCGGACCCGAACCCGACCCGGCGGGTTGGCGGGTTGACTCGACCCGACCCAGAACGGGTGCAGGTGGCCGAATGCGGGCGGGCGCGCGGGCAGCGAGCGCGTGCGAGTGCGGGCAGCAAGCGCGGGCGCGAGTGGGGCAGGGCGGGCAGGGTTCGCGGGTATGCTTTTTAACAGGTTTTCGGGTTGACCCGGCAACCCGTCGGGTCAACCCGAACCCGACCCGTTTTCCAAACGGGTCGAATTCCTGAACCCGAACCCGACCCGTTTAGGGCTCGGGTCGGGTTCGAGTCGGGTTTTTCGGGTCGGGTTCGAGTCGGATTTTCGTGTCGTGTCAAATATTGACACCCCTAATTGCTATTGCCCTTATGAGCATGGAGAAGCTGATATGCCATGGAAACATGGAAAAAAGGTGAAAATAGCCGCTACTTTTGATTTCAGCCATTTAATTCAACTGTGTTTGATTTGGATGGCTTGGATAGGATAAAAAAATGGAGATAGGCTGAAACATATGAGTTGATTTGGGTTTAATTTGAGTTAATTTAATTCAATTCGAGTCTATTTATGTCAATTAGACGCAATTAAAGTCAATCTGACTTAATTAGGACCTTTTTAATGTGATTTAACTCGACTTGACTCAATTCCAAAGTGAGTCGCTGAGGATTGAGAAGTTCATTTTGAAAATGAAGTAAACAATTATTTTTACCTAGAAACAAATAAGATAATGTGGTTGTGCCTATAAGTCAGTGTTGTAGTGCTTCTAAGAGATTTTCACACACATGTAGATTTTCATACATAGAACCCTTATAATTCAATCTAATGCAGAAAATACATTTATAAACATTCACAAAATACAGAATGAACATGTCAACCTTTCAAATCCAGTTCAAGTAATAACAAGTTCTCTGATCACTGCTATAGTGGTCCTTACAGTGAAAGCCTAAGCTCCATTATGTCTTACATGATTGCTTGTAAGCCCTAATACTCAACATGAGTATTTATAGACTAGGAATACACTTACTAACCTATTAAAATACCTACTAACATCATAATAATTCTAAGATATACATTGACACTAACTACCCACTACAGACATTTATTTGTATTAGAGAAGTGGGAAATATTAAAGGAGATTTGTTTTTTAAGTAGGGTTTTGGCCCTTTTGGCAAGAGATATTAACTTGAGATAAGTTATTTGTGGCATGCCAATTATTTGGCTTTATGGCCATGATTGTAGTGCTAATTTATGGAGGGAACTATAACAAAATTTTGAATAGAGAAATAAATGATAGTTCCCATGAACGGTTTCATGACTTTGATAAACTTTTTGAGAGATGGAGTAGCCAAGAATGGTTTCATAAGGTTGAGATTGGTGTCTAATTTTTTTGTATTGTAGGATGAAGCTCTCGGTATCAAAGACCCCCTAAGGCTTTTAATTTGGTGTACTTAATAGGATGTCCAAATAATATTTTAAATGGGGATTGCATGGAGATGGTGATGGTGGGCATGTGGTTGATAATGTACATGGTGCTAGATAGGACACGTGGTTAGAAAATGAGTGGCATGAGCTTGATGGAGAGGCGTAATGATTTTAACAAGATAATGGTGACATCATTTAGATAGGCCATTTTGTTCTAGGGTGTGGGGAGGAACTATGAAGTTGAAGATGCTAGTTATAAAAAGGAAGGATTTAAGAGCCACACATTCGCCACTATTATTTGTATTGAGAGATATTATAGGTTTTTAAAAGTGATTTTTCACCAAGGATTTGAAAGTGGCAAAAAATGGATAGAATGACATTTTTTAAAAAGGTGTTATGCTAGGTTTAGCGGGTAAAGTGGTCAAAAATATGTGTAGGATTTGCAGCCTTCATAAGAGGAGACCAAAGAGCTCGAAATGACAGGCTAGAGAAGTTCTAGTATATGAGAAATAGTAATTGATAAGGCATTATTATCTAACTGAGATAATATACATAATTTGTGAGTTTTATTGTAATGAAAAGAATTGTAAACTAACTAATATTTAATAAAAATGATGCATTTAGGATGAGCTTAGAGGCCAAGTGATGCAAAATAAAAGAGGATAGGTGAACAAGGATATGGTATCGTTGATCAATGGAAGCTTTAGTAGTGAAGGCAAGCATGGTTTTGAGTGGGACCACTCATAAATACCATCTTTAGTCCCACCTTGTATGAGGATAATCTTAGAGTGTAGATCCTTTGCCAAAATGGAAGGTGACAAGAATTCAATAAAAACATTACTTTTTAAACATAATTAAGAAATAAAAAAAAAATTTCTCATAAGCATAAATTTTTTTTTTTAAGGAAAAAGGATATGGAGAAGATAGAGTGGTTGAAACATAGTGAGAAATGAACATTTTAGTCCTATCCCCAATAAGAGTATTTTCAAAGGTGGGATATTCTGAGTGAAGGGATAAGTTTTTGAGATCTTTTATAACCTGTAGAGATGCACGAGTCTAGGATCCAATTAGTTTTGAGGTTGGGCAAAGAGATTTTGTTGTCGTTAGATGGTTAGGTGGCTATATGAGCTTAAGGAGGGTCATTTTGGTGAGACTGAGGGTTGATGTGCATCTAGGTAAAGTTGGACCATTGATTTGCCAAATGGTCTTGTTGATAACATAATTGATATTTATCAAGGTAGGCGTGACCTATATTGATGATGATATAATTGGATGCGAGTTTGTATTGTTTAGAGTGGTAACTGTAGGAGTACTTATGGGTTGGATTTGTAGTGGTTGGTATTTGAGTCAAGTTGGCTTGTTTTCTTGCATCATACTTAAGGTTAGCATCAAAGGACATAATATTTTCATATAGCGCTTCAAATTTTATAGGATTTTCAAGTGGGTTAATGATTGTATGAGGCTTTGACTTGGAGGAGGTAGAGGAAAGTTCAACCATGAATTTGGCTTAGGAGGAAAGACGCCATTCAAAGAGGAAGAGATGAGATAGGTTAGGCATTGGATTGTTACTACTCTGATATCATATACTAATTTTATTATGGAGAGGAATAATTGTTTTTTCATCTATTCACATGTTAAGAATACAAATATATAACTACATGATTGACATAGAAAAGGAGGTCTATTAACACCTATAGTAACTCTTATTCAAATTGCCTTCATAGTATAAATAAAAGAAAAATATATGTTCATAAATGAAGATGTTATGAGTTCCCTTTAATATGTTCTTCAAGAATTATTCCATCATAATGGATTTAATAAAAATAAGGTTATTATTCAATCCATCTTTTTTGTTCTTGAATATCTCCAAAAAAAAACATTTATTCAAACTACTAAACATGATTGACACCATTGCTTGATGTAGAATTTTGAGCTGTTGTCTGTAACTCCTTTGTTGAATAGTTATTTTCTTTCTTCCTTTTATCTACGTCATTTTCAGTTTTACCCCATAGTACAAGGTAAAGGCCTATGATTATGATAATAGCCCCAATTAAACTGCAAAAAAGAAAGAAATAATAAGAAAAAAAATGAAAGGTTATGCTCTTCTTATAAATTAAGGAAAAAAAAAATGTTCCATAGGCTTTAAAATTTGTATGAGTTAAAAATAAATTATTTCCCATAATGTTGAAGAACTTCGATACATTTTTAAAAAGTTAAATAAGTAGTTCCAAAAAGAAAGTAAAAAAGTTTTAGTGTTAAAATAAAACTTAATGAACATTTAATTTTTACTTGGAACTTGACAAAAGAGAGGCTTTGGTAAACTTTTATCAAATATAGCACACCTTCATGTGGAGAAAAAGAATTGGTAGATTATAACAAATTATCTAAAGCTCATGAATGATAATAAGATAGATAAAAAATGGAGAGAAATTTACAATTGTTCCTAGCTAAAAACATATTCTCCTTTATTCCTTTTCCTTTCACTCAACAACTCAATCACGGCTAAGTCATCTTCTCCAATTCTATCTTATTTTATACTTCCTTTGCCTACGATTTTAACGGCGCTTCTGAAAGAAAAGTACTTTGGAAATCCTTATGAATATCTCAAAAACCATGGATTGTGGGTTGTGATTAGAGACTTCAATTCCATGAGCTCTCTCCCATTGAAAAATTGAGAGGTAGCCCCATCACTTTCACAGACTTAAACAATCAGCTTAATAATCCCATCATGACCAAAACTGACAAAATTTTGTGCATTCCAAGCTAGCTGAATAATTTCTTATCATTCTACAAAGCTACTCATCCTCTCACTATTGATCACTCTGCACTGCTGCTAGGTTTGAGGGAATTTCCCATTACTATACAAAGCAAAGGTTCATTTTCAACAACTTTTGGGTTAGCCTCCCATTTTAGTCTTAATTGATTGCCTCAAACTGGTCACATTTCTTCTTTGAGGACTTTAACTTTGTGTAATGCAATATATATAATTTTTTTATTGTGACGCCGAGCTTTACTTCTTTTTGTTTCTGGGTTATGGTGGATGATGTAGACTCCTCAACCTGGCTGTGTTGCATGCCAATTAAAAGACTACACATATGATTGCTACACCTAATCGTCCAGCTATGGATGGAGCCTTCTTCCCTTTGCAGTTTTGCGGTCTGAGCCCATCCCTATCGGCTGCTTTTTATCTCATTTCCCTTCTACATGGATTTATATACTCCACTCTTACAGGTAGCCCTTTTCTCTCATTACGTTTCTCCAGGGGTTTATATACTTCATTCTTACAAGTCTTATTTTGGTGTTTTAGCGAGCTAATATACTCAACTATATTTTCCAGTGATCTCTATCTCATAGAAAATGGTCCAAACTCAAAGTGTTGCCAACAAGAAGGAAGCATAGATGAAAAGTAGAATGGCAGCCCATCTTATATGTAAGGTGGGAGTTTAGGCTTTCAACCAAAAGATCTCAAATTCGAGGCCATTCATTTAAATGTATGTGTTTATGGTTACGATTGTCCAAAATAAAAATAAAAATAAAAAAATGCCATTTTGTTTACTGCGATATGAAAAGAAGAAAAGTAAATGATAATCGGGTGACAAAGCTATAAGGAGTGCTCTCTACTTCATATATGATGGTGATGGACATGGGCAGAGCCAGGGGTGGCCCTGTGGGGGCACAGGCCCCCTCCCCTCTTCGTGTGTGTGTATATATATATATATATATATTATTAATTTTTTATTAAGATATAATTATAGTTAGTCTCTTTTATTCTTTTCTTTATCCTCTTATAGTTCTAATTTTATATGGAAATAAATTACACTCCCAAGTATTAATGAAAAAATTTGAGAAAATATTTAAAAATTTTCGTTTGTGTCTCCATCACAATTTTTTTTTGTCTCTGCCACTGATGATGGAGTTTGATTAGGAATACATAACTACGAGATTGTTTATTTATTATTTAAAAATTGATAGCAAGTTTATTATTATTATTATTATAAAAGAATGAAATTCATCTCGCAAATATATATGTTTTTTTAGAATTTTTGAGTAAATGAACACAAACAAACACATATCACATATACAAGTTTTAAATTTAATACCTCTTTGTTGATAGGAGCCTTAGCTCCCAACTAACTGATCAAGGTGGACAACATATATATGTTTTGAATAGTATGAAAATATGCAAAATGATAACTTGATGACTAAGCTTGCATGTAATTCTCCAGGTACCCTCAATGGTGTTTGATATAGGTCTAACTAAAAGTTAGTGTTTGATTTGGCCCAAAAACTTTTGTTATTGATATATCTTCAACAAATTATCTTGATCGGACACGAATCTTGATGCAAAATTGAGTTGTAACCTTTTGAAATTAAATTCGGGACAATATGAACTCCGATTTCAGTAAACTTATAGTCGAACTGAACGTCTTGAAAAGATGAACCCAACGACACCAAATTAGACCTAATCCGAGCCCAAATAGGTCTAAATCGCAGACCCAAAGCACATTTGGAAGGTTCAAATTATAAATTGGGTGACCAAACGGTTTCAAACATGACATGCTTATAATTGAATCATGCGGCTTGAAGAGACGAATCTAACAAGCTTAAAATCGCCAAATTTTGATATCACTTGCAAGGTAGAGAAAGAAGAGAGTTCTCTTGCCACCAAACTCCTCCTCGACCACCACTAGACTTCTACTCGGTCACTAACTATCACCCGACCACCAACTAATGTCAGACTTCCACCTGGCTTCCAATTCTTGTTGGACATTCACCTGACAACGGTCTTTCTGACCTTCGTCATCTGACTATGGTCTTTTCTGACCTCCGTCGCCCGCCGACTACGGTCCTCCCGACCTCCATCGTCAGAGTATGGTCTTTATGACCTCTGTCACCCACCGACTACGGCCCTTTCGACCTCCGTTGTCAGACAATGGCCTTTACGACCTTCGTCATCCGCAAACTACAGTCCTTCCGACCTCCATCGCCAGACAACAGTCTTTACAACTTCAGTCGCCCACCGACTACGGTCCTTTTGACCTCCGTCGCCCGCCGACTATGGTCCTTCTGACCAAGGTCACCCAAATATGATTTTTCCGACCTTCGTCGCCAGCCGACTATGGTCCTGGAAACCAAACAAACATATCAATTCTAATTCTTCCAATTTCCACCATGTAATGCACTTTGTATGATGTATATTTGCTACATTAAATCAAGGCCTTCCCCTCAAGGAAGGGCTTCATTTGTAATTGACTGCAAATACTTATGAATTCATTCAAACTGGGCCAGACCTCATAGTTTTTTCCTCCTTTTCAGGGGTTTTTCACATAAAAGATTGGTGTCTTTTATGAACGCTACACCCTCTCTCTTATCTTATTGTGTGTTGGATCTTTATACAAAGCTAAAACGTTAAATTTTATATTTCTTTACAGCCGTGAATATCCCAGGATGCAACAATTATGAACAAAGAATAATTCATTAATCTATTCATATTTATGTATGTATATTAAAAATAAAAATAAATATATATATTGGATTTTAGCGAAAATTGAATTGACAAGTATAGCACTAGTTAAAATGTTGATCCATAGTGAATAATGACTCAATTATCACTAGGGACAGTTAGTCTATACATGCCATGTCACCCCACTGGCATACGACCTATAAACACACTACACAACCAGTTCTACCAAATTAAGGCTAAACTATAACCCACAAACAACCTATCAGCCTGAAGGAATTATAATTATCTCTTGTTAACCCAAAAAGTTAATGACCCGTCTGTCACATCACACGCTTCATAGACAAGTTACATGGCTTGGGTTTAGGTTTGATATCATGGCTTATATATTAAATTTTTGGATAAATACTAATAAATTAGGCTTTTTTTGAGACGACTATCTTAATGCTTCTTAAAGAAGAATTTTAATACTAAAAAATTACTTAAAAAATAATAAAAAAGTTATCTCAAAGAGAGCCTTAATTTGACCTTACATCGTGATCAAAACTTTCCCCATAAGACACCTTTACGATGGTTCAACTTTATTTGTAGAAAACGGATTCCAAAGTGCATGATGGATGGTTTGCTCCTGGATGGAAATACATGCAGTGAAAGTAATATATTGACGGCACTGATGATTGTCCTAAAATAAAAAGATTAGTGTTGAAGGATGGCTAGCTATTAATATTGGGTGCTAAGATTACTTGAAAAAGCATCCGGTTATTCCTTCACTCAAAAGACTAATCACCTTTTCAAATGTTGATAATTATCTAAAAATGTTTGGACAGTAAAAATAACTCCTTTGTCCCCATCAAAAGTAGTTAAAAAGTTCTTAATGATTCCCATGGATGGATCAGAAAAAAAAGAAGAAGAAGAATTCAAGTATTTTACTTGCTGACCTTCCCAAATGTAGTCTTTCGGCATAAAATATTACTGAAGAGACGGCCGTGATGACAAGGAGCAGAGGGAAGAAAATGGCGGAAAAGAGAGGTCCCTTCTCATTTATGCAATATGCTTGGAGGTTATAAACTAGGAAAGATATGGCAATCCCCTGCATAAAAGCATAATCACAAGATGCTTACTTCAAATCATGATATGTGGTATACCAATAAAGCGAGAAATTATTCTGTGCGGAGTTCGGAAGAGAAGAGTCGTTCGGATTGCTGCATATTTTATGAGTATTTTCTACTTATTGAAAAATATACAGTAAATACTCACAAAATACGCAGCAAATCAACAAATACTCATAAAATACTCATCGAATACTCACAAAATACTCAGCAAATACTCCCAAGATACTCAGTAATACTCACAACTGTGTATTTTGTGAATATTTACTACGCATTTGAAAATACGTAGTAAATACTCACAAAATAGGAAGTAAATACGAAATGTTCTACAGAATAATTTCTCCAAGAAAGCATATATGTTGTGAGGCATGACTTTGTTTTCATTCATCAATTTAATAATCTAAATCAGCTATTTTTCAATATATTATCCAAAAAAAAATTAATTTGAAAAAATAAATAAATTTTAGCAGGCTTTAATAGAATAAGCAAGCACATCATGTTGCAGGATGGTGTGAAGAAAATTTCAGAGGCGCAATAGAGTCTATTAAAAGTCTTACAGTGTAGACAACAGCAACGAGTTGTATATTCCAACCCAGTTTCCAAGAAGATTTGTTTTTTTCGAATATGAGAGCCTCCACTGAAGATTGCAAGGTTGTAAAGCAGCAAATCCAGGCGTTTAATGATAATCTTGCTGGGTATTCCTCGAAAATTAACCCCTGCAGTATTAGGCCATATACAAATCTCTCACATCAATATCTATTGGGGAAGTAAAACTACTCAGCGAAATAAATAAGAAATAGAAAATGGCAACAAAAAAAAAGAACAGAAAAATCCGAAACCTGAAAAAAAAACTACGGAGCCATACCATTCCAAGTGATCCACTTTGAAAATTGGGAGAAATAGTACATATCTCACTTTTCTCTCACTCTCTTGTTGTCTCTTTTCACTTTTGCACCATTCTCATATATGAACAAACAAAGATAAACCCATTTAAACCATCAAGGGACACAACTCTTCATGAAAAAATAAAAAGAAAACTGTCCAACTAGCCTCGTAGCACCGTAGTGCTGAACTCTCTATCTCTAATCTGCTTGACAGTGCTAAAGTGCCAGGGTCTGAAGCACCGCAACACTCCGCTCTGTTTATTTTCAAGCAAATTATACAACGCCGTAGCTTGGTTACATAGTGCTATAGCACTATATGATTGTACGAAAAAAAAAATAGTGTGCAAAGCACCCGAATCCAAGTAGGGAGATGACCTCCTGCAACCCCCCAGTGAATTTGACCGATGAAATTGAGGTTCGAGATAATAGTACAATTTGATTGATTGACACTATCAGATTTCACACAAAACCATCAGTGTCAGGTGATTAAGTTAGCTCTGGTAATTTCTTTCGTTTTTCATTCTTCTTTCCAATATCTTTGATTTGATTGTGAAACAAAATCCACTTTGTTTGAAGTGCTTTTATTTTTCTTCTCAAATTCGTTTTCTCTTGCACCCGTTCAGTTTTGTTAATGCCTTAAATAAACAGAATTCAGACAATAGTTCAAGTATAGGATCTCATGAAACTAAGATTTGAGATGCATGAGCACAAAACAATTCTGTTATACTTGGTTGGCTTTTTCGAAGTTAATCATCATCTAAAAGGATCAAGCTGCAAAAAGTAAGAGAGCAAACTATTTGATTTCTTACCTGAAAAACAATCCATGCACAGTAGATAATATGGCTGGTCAGGATTACAAGTGAACCTTTGACCCAATCCTCATTAACCGCCTGCCAATCGTAAAAATGGCTACCACCGAGTGCAATCAAGGGCCTCCTAACAAAACCCTTCAACAGATGCCCTTTCCAAAAGGTGAATACCAAAGCTCCACTTACACAGACCAATGTCCCCAAGATTTTAACCCTCCCCTTTGCAGTTGCAATCCTCACTTTCTCCATTCTGCAATGAAGAACATAGAACTATAAATAACAATCCATTTTTTATTTTTACTCGCTCACTGTATGTTAGAACTACTTAAAAGCTAAGTATACAGCAGCATCTTGATACTGCAAATCATCTGTGATCCAGAGGACCTCATAGTTCAATAAGACATAAGCTTCATGAATTCTCATTCTCAGGTTATTTTTAATTTTTTCTTCTTTATCAGGACATATAACTCTGCAATTTGGAAAAACATCCTTCTGCCTGAAAAAATTGATGATTTATACTTCCCTACATACAGACCTCAGTAGCACAGCCAGGATGAAAGTGAAAGCTGGAATAACACTGCTCAAAGCACCAGCCACTGTTGGAGAAGTATGTCCAAGTCCAGCAAAGAATATATTTTGTTGTATTGTAATCCCGACTAGCGCAAGAAAGAATATCTTCACAAGGATCAATAATGAAAGAGGCGGTCTTTGCTTCCTGCATCACGTACAGAAACCATAAAAACAGGTAAAGTTTTGATCATTCTATGTATTTCTGACAATGGAATAAAAAATAATAGAAGACCTCTCAAGAATATAAGCAACAGGAACGGATATGGCCGAGGCGAGGAGATGGCGGTATGCTACAAACACATGGTGGCTGAGCCCCTGTTGCATGGCAATCTTTGTAAGAGTGTTCATGACACCATAAGCCAACTGGCACAGAATCATACAGAAGTATGGACAGTAAGTCTCGAGGAAGCTCATCTCTTCAAACTAAATGGACTCACCCCCTTCATCACCTCAGTTAAGGTATTTATATATAGAGGAAAGCCGTTAAAGAAACAATTATTCTTATATTCTCTTTAGTCTTTTCGGTGTTTTTGAGGGGACCTTAGTCATTCTATGCTCAGTATGTACGTTTTTGGCATGTTGTGATTAAGTTATTGGAGTTTGATTCATAGGAGCATTGGCCGTCCAAATCCTTCACCATATTCGGCAAGGCCCCAACTGGCTTACTGCGAAAATACTTATCTTGAGTTAAATTCCATTAGTTGTGGATGCCAGCTGAATATATTATATATTCCTTTAAAGTGTGCTTCTAGGGACCAATTAAAAGCACATTGTGACGTTATCATCAGTTAAACATTTTTCAAATGGTAAGGAATTTTGGTTCAAGCATAGTGTCAAAATGACATTCCGTACCAGAAATCTTGTTGTTAATATTCTTTGTTGAGAAAGAAGATGGACTAGCAATTGCAACACGGCTCCTGGACCTGATGGCTACACTTTTGAATTTTACAGATCCACTTGGAAAATTCTCAAGCACCATATTTGTAAAGCTGTGACCTCCTTCTTCTCCACTGGTTACATGTCCAAACAAATCAAAACTACTGCCATAGCCTTAATTCCAAAACAACCTCATGCCAACAATATCAAGGATTACAGACCTATTTCACTTTGTAATGTCATCTACAAAGTCATTGCCAAAATTATCGCAAATAGAATGAAAGAGGTAATCCCTTTTATCATTCACCCTAGTCAAGGAGGATTCATTAAAAAGAGATCTATATCTGACAATATCCTCTTAGCTGCGGACTTGCTCGGAAAATTCAACAGCAATGCAAAAAACAAGTATTTTTGTGCAAAATTTGATATTACCAAGGCCTTTGACACTGTATCCAGAGATTTCCTTTTTAAGAGGCTTGAAGCAAAAGGTTTCCCGGAAATGTTCATTTCTTGGATTAAAGCTTGCACTACGGATGTTCAATTCTCTGTTTGCATTAATGGTTCTCTTGAAGGTTTTTTCAACTCTACTTCTGGTATTAGGCAGGGTTGCCCGCTATCCCCTTACCTCTTTAGTATCATTATGGATGGGTTATCCTCTAGCTTTGATTTGGCATCCTTTACTACCTCCTTTGTGGGTATCAATGCTGGTAGCTGTGATATTACTCATCTTATGTTCGCTGATGATTTGCTAGTCTTTGGTAATACTTCTGATAGCAATGCTCACTCTCTTAAAGCCTTACTTGCTAACTTTGCTGCAGCTTCTGGCCTCCATGTTAATCCACAAAAAAGCTCTATTCTCTTGTCTAAAGATGCCCCCTATGCGGCTGCTATTTGTGATATCTTAAATATAAAGCAATCTTTTTCCCCATCAAATATTTGGGCCTGCCTATTTTCTATAAAAAATTAAAAGTACAGGACTTCCAACCTTTAATACAAAAGCTCACTTCCTTCTTTGAAGGATGGAGAGCAAAAACTCTCTCCTTTGCTGGTAGAATCCAATTCCTCAAATTCTCAATATGCAATTCCTTGGCCTACTGGATACGTGGTTCCATAATACCAAAGAGCTGCTGTAAACTTATTAACCGTCTATGCTCTAGATTTCTTTACTTCGGCAATATTTCTATGCGCAAGCTGCACACTATATCTTGGAAAGATACTTGCAGGCCAAAAGATAATGGGGGATTGGGTATTCCGTCCATTGACTCCCTCTATCACAACTTTGCTTGTTCTGTTATTTGGAGGTTTTTAAACACTGATAATTTACTTTTTTCCTGGTGGCGAGCCAAATATTACTCCCTCTGGAACCCCCTCTCTGTGAACGGCTCTCATTATTGGAAGTTCCTGTGCAAGAAGGCTATCAGTATTAAAAACTGTATCACCTTATCTATTCACCCGAATAGTAAGCTTTCTGTTTTATGGGATCCCTGGTGTTGTGGTATGAGTATTGCGGAGAATTTACAAACTGCCAACTCTCTTGCCCGTTATGCTCCTTTTTACGATTGGAAAGTTTCTAATATCATTCAAGATCATGCCTGGGTTATACCACAACTTTTTGATGCTCATATTGCCTCTATTATTAGAGTGGTAAATATTGACAATAATTCTGAGAACCATTCCTGGATGGGTCATACCAAGCCAAATGTTAGTAATTTCAGATTACAGTTTTTTGCTGATTTGGACATTGTTACATGGCACAAATACGTTTGGCATAAAAAATCGGCGCTTCGCTTCTCTGCTTATGCATGGTTAGCTTTTAAGGGTGGTTTAAAAACTGCAGATTTGCTTGCCACACGTGGGATTATCACATCAAACACCTGTTGCTTTTGCCATTGTGAATTGGAAACTCTTTCACATCTCTTTTTCGACTGCAGCTTCACCTTTAACATTGTCAAATCTCTATTACCTTGGCTGAATTGCCTTCTTATGAGACCAAACTTACACAAGGTGTTTGATAGTATCTTGGAGCAAAGTCTTTCTTCTGCTCAGAAAAATTTAAACCTATTAACTGCCTGTGCTGCTATTTATTATCTCTGGCGAGCTAGAAATGATAGGCTTTTTGGTGGAATTGTGGAATGCCAAAATACTGTGAAAGCCAAAATTATAAATGCGGTTGTTCGTAAGACTCAGGGATGGAAAAAACTTTGAGGTTTGGTGGAAGTTTTTTGTGCTGCTTGCTGTATTACCATTGCTTGGAGCCTTTTTGTGCTGCTTACTGTGGAATGTCAAATTTCTATTTCTGTCGCCTGGAAAATTTTGGAAGAACAATGATGAATGCTGATTATTCAGCTGGCCCTTGGACGGTCATACTGGCTTTGTTGGCAACCAGGGCCTTGGCTCTTGTTTAGTCCCTCTCGCAATTCTCTGACCCGTAACGTGTATTTAAACTTGAGCCACCTGAGTTCTTCTTGCTGTTCAAGTTTTGTTTTTTGGCATTTTTTCTGTTGGGTTTTTGCCTCTTCTGAGTCCTCTTCTCATTTTGTTGTCTGAGAAGTTGGACTTTAGTTTTTCCTTTCCTTACTTGTAATTTTCATTCTTCAATGATACGGGCTTTGCCCCAAAAGTTCCCCAAAAAAAAAAAAAAGAAGATGGAGATCTTGGATGAGAGAGAGGGAGAAGGGAGGAGAGAAATTGTTGGAGGAAAACTTTCTAAAGCTTCTATTTTCTCCAACCTTTACATCAACCTATAGCATCTATATATAGGTATTGAACATTGGTGTGGTGTCTTGCAAAGCAACCTAATCTAAAACTGGACCAATTCCTAACAATATCCACCTTGATTCAGATTTTACAATAAAAAAAAACAAAGAAAAGCTTTATGAAGCGCCAACTCCTGCGCAGCACGCCTACATTCTAGCACCGAGCACCCTCCGACTCGTTCATCTTCCCTGGGCGCCCGTGCACACTATGTTCTGCGACTTCACACGAGGCACCCGTCTAATCCCGAGTCCAGTGCCCGTTTCTTGTGCACTCCTGCACATGGCTGCCTCCGCATTGCCTAAGAAACTCAGAAAACTACTTAAACTCTGCACCAGCTTGACAATGATTTTTGAACCCACCAAGAATCCTCCACCTGCTTTCATCTTCGCCTTGCTCAACCAGGCAGCCCAACTAGCTTCAGTGTACAAAATCCACCGTCCAACCCCTCTTCCGATTATGCGGCCGAATCCATGATCAAGCTCAATCTCGCCTACAGAGCCTACGGACGGCCCACACGCTTGCTCCAATCATCAAGTTCAATGATCTTGAGGTTTAGTATTCACTTGCGATCAAGGATCTTGATAACAAATGCCTCATCGGAGTCCACCCATTGGGCAAACTTCACCTTCCCGAAGCATCCCTCACCTAACATCTACCCGACTGCCTAAGCATCCCATGCTCCACACAAACCTGACTAAACCTCCTGCTAGACCCACGCAAGCTTGTTTCTCTTGCTCGTCTCTCACTACAGGAAAACAATGAAATACCGGTGGAATTTTCGCCAGAAGCAATGACGGTGGTTCCGGCGGATTTGTCCGCCGGTAATCTTACGGCAGACTTTCTGGCGGAAATACCATCGGTAATTTTCCAGCGGCGTAACCGCCGGAATTGCGCCGGTGTTTTCAATATACCGACGCATATTCCGCCGGTAATATCCGGTGAATATTCCAGCGGATTTACTGCTGGGTTAATTAAAACCCGACGAAGTATTACCAGCGGATTATCTACCGGTAATTGTTCTGGCGTATGTTCAGCCGGAAAATACGCCAGTAATTTCAATATATTGGGCACGTACCCTCGACTTCGGCTCATTCTGTTTAGGTCGCCTGCTGTCGACGACGCGCGCCAACGCTCGAGCTCCGTCGACGACGTCCCTCCCTCCCTCGATCGACCTCCTTTGATGACGACCTTGTGATTGAGTTCCGTCGACGACGTCCCTCCCTCGCTCGATCGACCTCCTCCTTCCTCGCTCGATCGAGCTCCGCCGTTATGTACGTAACTTTATCCCTTTCGCATTCTTCGCTCCGTTTGCTTCTGTCAGTTCGCCCTAATTTGACGAATTTCTCTTCTTGGATGCAGATCGACTTATCTCCTTGACGCGTGCTGGTGGACTTCGCTTTGTTGACGTTGGCCGCGCCGGGAGCTCGCTTGCTGTTTAGGTAACTCTCCCCCTTTCGCATTCTTGATTTTTGGGTTTAGTCATGGATGTTCTCACTAGACAGTTACAAGAGGATGTACATTGGTGTATGCTTTTTGCTGATGATATTCTTCTTGTTGATAAGACTAGAGAGGGAGTTGAAGGTAAACTTGAACTATGTAGGCCAACCTTAGAGTCTAAAAGCTTTCATTTGAGTAAATCTAAAACTGAATATATGGAGTGTAATTTTAGTAATAATAAATCAAGTGTGGTGTTTGTAACTTTGGGCAATCAAAGTCATTAATAAGAGCACACATTTTAGATATCTTGGGTTTATTATTCAGAGTAATGAAATAGATGTGGATGGTTGAAGTGGAGGAATGCATTGGGCTTGTTATGTGATAGAAAAGTCCCTCTCAAACTTAAGGGAAAATACTATAAGATGGTAGTGAGACATGCAATTCTTTTAAGTGCAGAATGTTGGTCATTAATAAGAGTACACGTTTTAGATATCCAAGTAGGATGGTTGAAGTGGAGGAATGCATCGGGCTTATTGTGTGATAGAAAAGTACGCCTCAAACTTGAAAATTTATTCTGTCCGGATAGCGGTACCGATCGGTACCGAGCGGTACTATTGTCGGTACCGAGTGGTACCGCGCTCGGTACCGAGCTCGGTACCGCGCGCCTAATGATGTAGTGAGACCTGCAATGCTTTATGGTGCCGAATGTTGGCCAATAAAAGAGTAGCATAATTCTAAGTTAAGCATTGCAGAAATGAGGATGCTCAGGTGGATGAGTGGTTGTACCCTTAGAGATAGGATACGAAATGATTCCAAAAGCTCATGCATACATATTTTGGTCAAATCCTCGAGCTCGCTTGCTGTTCTTGGAACTTTATCATATGCTTTCTTTAAATTAATAAATATCAAATGTAGATCATCTTTATTCTCTCTATATTTCTCCATCAAACCTAGATAGGACTACCTTGCTATCTTTTTATCAATGATAGTATGTAACTATTTTGGCAAGTAATCGTAACTTATATCCTTATTGTCAATATTATATGTAGGCTATATATTATGGATATTAGAACTCAAAGAAGTTGGATGTATAATCGATTGGCGCAATGACGAAAGACATTAACTGATGAGTTCATTAGAGGGGTCCATATTTTTATTCAGACAGCTTCTCAACTACCCAGCTTCATCTCAGATGGAAAGTTTCGTTGCCCATATTCTAAACATAAAAATCAGGTGCACCTTAGCCCAGATGACGTAGCTGTTGATCTATATCGTCGAGGTTTCATATCAGATTATTGGTATTGGACTTCTCATGGTGAGTATGAACCACATTTGGATTCTCGATGCTGCCCATCAACATGTGCTACTAGAGATGATGAAGAGCATTTCATACCTAATCTTGAGGACTTAATTCATGATGCAAGTGGAGCACAATTTGAACAATATACAGAAGAGTCACCTAATAAAGAAGCACAAAATTTTTATGATTTATTACATGCTTCCCAACAACCAATATGAAAAGGTTGCACCACTCACTCAGAGTTATCCGTTGCTCTTAAGATGTTAAGTATCAAGGTAGAATATAATATCCCCTGTGATTGTTTTAATCAATTTATTGCACATCCTCCATATCCATATCCATCATATGTCCCACCACCACCTCAGCTCGCTACAGCCGGACCTTCCTACCCAGCTGCAGCAGAGCAGGCGACAGAGGGTCGCATGTTGATTGAACCTGACGGTGACACGTAAGTACTAATTTTATTTCAGTCATGTAAATAGAATTGAATTAGTTTTTTTAACAACTAATATATTACTTTCAGGTTTCATCCGTCAAAAGATCCTACGCATAAAATCTGGGACATAATACGGAGTAGATACGATGCTCCTTATATTTCTTGAAAGAAAGTCCCAAAAGAAGTACGGGACATATGATTTAGAGAGTTTGAGGTATGTTATTATATAATTTTTTTTATTATATCTAATATATATAAGTTAAAAAAATTATTTATTCTTTATTGTATATGTTTAATTGCAAAAAAATTTTTGTTGGCTTCCTCAATATAATGATAAAATCAGAAAAAACTTTGAGAAGCGTGGCTCGACTCGTATGCGAGACATGTTTACTGACATTAGAAAGTCAGGCCAGCGACCTCTCTGGATTGGTGAGGGTGTATGGGCAGAGTTGAGCAGTGCTTGGGGAAGCCCAAATTATACTAGAAGGAGAGATCAAAATAGATAGAACAGAGCTTCTAATGTTGGGGGCTTGGGTAGTTCCATTCATACAGGAGGTTCTGTTCCTCATACTGAGCACAGAAGATATTTGGTAAGAAATTTTAAAATCTTTTAATAATTTACTTTAATTAGAATACTAATATATGTCTATTATAGAAACAAGTGCTGGATAGAGAACCGACTCATGTTGAATTGCATAGTCATACCCACAAGCGGCAGGAGGAACAACAATGGGTTGACGAGCATGCTAGGAGAGCCTATGTAAGTATATAAGTTAATTTTGGTGATATTATGTGTAAATTGCATAACTTTTTATTAACTTTCATAGGAGGAGTATACACGACTTCGAGAGAGTCAGGCTGCAGTAGGTGAATGTTCTTCTGCTGGATCAACAGACTATTCTGACTACCGCACTTTGTCGTAAGCGGTAGGAGGAATGCAGCATGGCAGAGTATATGGGTTAAGCTCGCAGGCCTATGCATATGAAGGGCAGTCATCTAGTAGCGGTAGTTTTTCATCTAGTACCCAGGAATCTTTATATACCCAATAGATAGCTGCCCTTACAGCCGAGCTAGAACAGGTACGGAAAGCCCAAGCTAATTGGCAGATGCAAATGCAGCAGTAGCAGATGCAGATACAACAACAGCAAGCTCAAATGTTAAAAGAAATGAGAAAGATGAGTGAGCAGATGAGTAGTGGTAGAAGTACAGCATCACCTGAGGATGAAACTGAATCAGAGTAGACATTATTCATGTATTTTATTGATGTGGACATCTATTTTTATGTGTTTTTGGATAAATTTATCTATTTGCTATTTGAACATGTTTAGTTACTCTTCTTATATATGTTTATTGTATACATGTTTAATTATTCCTTATCTGGATGATGCTCTTCTGGTTTGTGTAATTGTTGATTTTGTAGAATATATATGGTGTTGTAATTTTTTATATGCAGGTATAAATGTGGAAATCACTTTTCAAAGTGAGGAAGATTTTTTTTTTCTGCTACAGGTTTCCGGCGGATTATCCGCCGGTAATTTTTTCGGAAATACGATATGACGACATTTTCGATGGAATCTGCGACGGAACTCTCGACGGATAATGTGACGGTGATATCCGACTATAAGAATAGGCATCGCTTTTATTGCGGCGGAATATCGGCCGGAACTTCCGGCGGCTATGATCCGCCGGTAATTCCAGCGATTTTTATGTCGGAACGGGATACAGAAAAGCCGTCAGTTTGTCAAATATATCCACCGGTTTTCCACCGGAACATCCGCCGAAAATCCTTCCGGTGAAAAAAATGCGCCGGAATTTTTTTTCCGACGCCCGTTTTACAGTTGGAACTGTCGGAGATATTTCCGCCGGTAATCCGCCGGAAACCGATTACTTTCGTCGCATTTTACACTTTACCGGCGGATTTTGTCCGCCGGTAATAGCTGTTTTTCCTGTAGTGTCTGTTCTTACGGTCGGCATGAACTAAATGAAAACCCTCGAATAGGATGCAAACCTGCCTGCTACTCTTCTTGATTCCGACCCAAAGAAACTAAGACGAATAGGTTTGCTCGTTGATGAATACACGCAAGACCATTTGCTCCACCCTATGGCTCGCTCAAGTCCCTACCCCATGCGAGTTGCCTTTGCTCAACGTGTTTGACTCTGCCTACTGCTCTCGCGCCGCACATATATTGCCTGTCGCCACTCGCGACACGCCCACGATCCACTCACGGGATTTGACAGCACTGACTTGCATGCATGAGTCCGTCTGAACTCCACCTGAAGCCTAGCGACCTGTCTACAACTCGTGACCGTGAGCCCTTGCATTGGCCTAACCGTAGACCTCTCTCTTTTTGGACTCAAGAACATTACATCTTCCTCGAGATCTCCTCCACCAGGCTTTGATACCACTTTTTAAGATTCTTGCTTGAGGAAGAAGATGGATCTTCTTGACCTTGGATGAGAGAGAGGGAGAAGGGAGGAGAGCAGCTGTTGGAGGAAAACTTTCTAAAGCTTTATTCCATTTTCGCCAACCTTTACATCAACCTATAGCATCTATATATAGGTATTGAACATTGGTGTGGTGTCTTGCAAAGCAACATAATCTAAAACTTGACCAATTCCAAAGACTTATAAAACTATGCTAATTTGCATGTCGATTCAAAGCGCATGGAACAGGTGCTTTCCAACTTCCAACTTAGACTTCATTTTGAATAGCATTTTTACTGCTTTCTAAAGAAGTTTTATAGTACATTTTTTTTTTGAATTAAAATTTTTTGTGCTAGAAAGATGCTTTAAAAATAATAATAAAATTGTTCCAAGTGAAGCCTTAGGCTTCGATTGTGATGGCTTTCCAATTGCTTCGTAAAATAGCATTCTAGTACAAAAATGGGGATATCTTTCTTGCGGCTTTCAAAGCAATTTTTTATTACAAAGGCTTTTTGAATTAGAAATTTTTCTACTAAACAGTTGCTTTAGAAAACAGTAAGAAAGTTGTCCTAAAAGAAGCATTATTTTGGGCCATATATATTTATTCTATTAGTTATAGTAAATAGCATGTAAAGCAAAAGTGTAAAACTATGCTTGTATAGTTTTCAGACTTTTTTCTGGCTTATATATATATGCAACAACAGCAACAACAACATCAAGCATTTATCCTACTATGTGGGGTCGGCTAAATGAATCCTTTTTCTCAATTATGTTTCGTTAAGAGTTAAATTCTCATTTAAATCTAATAAAGAAAGGTCATTTCTAATATTTTCTAACCATGTCTTTTTAGGTCTACCTCTACTTTTCTTAATATTAGTCAAATATAATACATTGACTTTCCTAACAGGGTCATCAGAAGGACGTCATTTTATGCGACTAAACAATATAAGGCGACTATCTCTAATCTTATTTTTCACTGGAGCTACTATATGTTCATTTCGTATCCTATCTCTAGGAGTAAAGCCATACATCCAACTACAGGAAAACCCTCGATTACTATCGAATGGCGGAAGTAAATATGCCAGAAATAATGGCGCATGAACCGGCGGATTATTCACCGGTAACTAAATGACGGCCGTTCCTGTGTAAGTTCTGCCGGTTCTCTTCCGACGTATTATCCGTCGTCCAATCTGCCGTAATTTCAAAGATCTGTAGTTTATTCCAGCATATTTTCTGACGGTATGTTCTGGTGTATTATCTAATGGATATTTGACCAGTGTATTTAAACTCGACGAACCTCTTCCATCAAAATTTTTGACGATAGAAATACCGACGTACTATTCGCCGGAAAATCTGACGGCAAAAGCCCTATTTCCCTCCCGAGTCTGTCTTCTTTTTCATTTCCTTCCTTCGTGTTTCGTTCACTCTGCTCGCATCTGTCGCCTCAGCCAAACGCCGCCGCTGCTAAGACCGACCCTTCGCTGAATGGACTTCCACCGAGTTTGCTGATGTTTGCAGCCTCAGTCGCTGACATCCGCCGCTCTTTTGCCAAAATTCCACCTAAGATTTTATTTTTCATGGATTTTCTTGATATACATTAGTAGTAGATTGTACCATGGTGTATGCATTTTGTTGATGATATTCTTCTTATTGATGAGTCTAGAGAGGGAGTTGAGGTGTATGTTTTTAGTAGAATTCAAATTGGATGGTTAAAGTAGATGAATGGGGTGAGATTTCAGAGGGAGTTGATATGTATAAGATATGGTGAGACTTGAGAGGGAGTTGATGTTTGCAATGTGTGGTGAGACTTGCAATGTGAGATATAAAATTCCCCTCATACTTAGGGGAAAACCTATAAGATGTGGTGAGACACGTGAAAATGTTGGAGAAGCTTTTATGAAAGATATGATTAGAGAGAGTGAGAGAGTTGCCTTAGATGGTTTTATCAGGTAAATTATATTTTCACACGCCAATAAAATTGATAAATCTGGCGGAAATCTCTAGCGCAAACTATGCTTTTACATAAGTACCCACCCAAAGACCTATACACGTCTTTCTTGGCATGGTAGGAATGAAGGCCACGACCGCGGTGTCACCCGACACCGACTGTACATATTTTTCTTGACATTGCGGGCAGGCTAAGACTCTTCGTATTTCCCCTAAACTAGGGAGACACTGGGAGGCTGTTAGATTTTTCATTGACAGGGTACTTGTGTGAAATAATAATATCATTCGATTTATAAATAAAAGTAAAATCTATCTATTTCCCTTCAAAAGATTTTCTAATAATATCCAATATCTTCACATTATATGTAGGCTATATATCATGGATATTAGAAATCAAAGAAGTTGGATGTATAATCGATTGACACAATGATGAAAGATATTAATAGATGAGTTCATTAATGGGGTGAACCTTTTCATTCAAATAGCAAAATAACTGCCTAGTTTCATCTTAGATGGAAAGTTTCGATGTCCATATTCTAAATATAAAAATCAAATGCACCTAAGACCAGATGATGTAATTATTGATTTATATTACAGAGGTTTCATGTTAGAATATTGGTATTGGACCTCTCATGGTGAGTACGAGTCACATTTTGATTTTTGATGCGGCCCGTCTATAAGTACTAATATAGCAGAGGAAGAAAATATCCGACCAGATCTTGAGGACTTAGTTCATGATGCAACTAGAGCACAATTTGAACAATATATAGAAGAGTTACCAAATAAGGAGGTATATAATTTTTATGATTTGTTGCATGCTGCCCAACAACCAATATGGAAGTGGTGCACCACTCACTCAGATTTATCCATTACTATGAAGATATTAAGCATCAAGATAGAATATAATGTCCCCCGTGAATGTTTTAATCAATTCGTTGGGCTGCTTTTGGAAAGCAACCCGACAGATAATATCCTACAAGTTTATATCGGACAAAGAAGTTAATTTTCAAACTTGATTTGATATATACAAAAATAGATTATTGTGTCAATAGATGCATGTTATACTTTTAAAGATGATTTATCAGAGATTGCATGTTGTCATTATAATGCACCTAGATTTAAACTAAAGTCTGGAATGAAAAGAAAGCTGAAGGAAGTACCTGTTAGTAGGATGTTTTACTTACCCATAATTTCTAGACTATAATGATTATATGCATCCATGAGATCTACTTCACATATGAGATGGCATAATGAATACATTTTGCAAGGTGTTATTACACATCCATCAGAAGTAGAGGCTTAGAAACACTTTGATCGTATACATTCCACCTTGCTACAGAATCAAGAAATGTAAGATTAAGATTATGCACAGATAGTTTTACTCCAGTCTACTTCACCTTACTGATGTTGGCCCGTGATACTCACCCCTTACAATCTTCCCCCAGAGTTTTGTATGACTACTCCTTACATATTTCTGACGCTTATCATTCCAGGGTCACATAATTCAAAAGTAAAGATCGATGTATTCTTACAACTGTTAATTGATGATTTAAATTTATTATGGAAAGATCGAGTAAGTACATATGATATCTTCACCAAACAAAACTTCATTTGTGTACTTTTAAACAAATAAACTGTCTAACTTCATTTTAAATTGTTTGGTTGATTGTTCAATATTTGGAATGTTTTGTTGATTGTTCGAATCAGATTGTTGCTCTACTTCATCAGTTGTTGGAATGTTTGGTTGATAACTGTATGCAGGTTGAATTGTAGAAAAAAAATTCATATGAGGGAAGGTTGTTTTTTTTTTTTTTTAATGCTACAGGTTTCCGGAAGAAAATACATTAGAAATCTGCCAGAAATGGCGATATAACGAATCCTACATAGATTTCCAATGCTTCTTTTACGCCGGAATTTTTGACATATTATTCGACAGTTATATTCATCGATAATTCTCCAGCGCATGTAATGACGAAATATCCGCCGAAACTACCGGCATAAAATTACATCGAAAATACCGACGGATATAACACCGGAATACATGTTTAAAATACGACATTTTAACTTCCTTTTTTTTGTCGGAAGTGCGTCGGAACGTCCGCCAAAAATATTTCTAGTGAAAATATTCCGTCTGAATTTATTTTTCTGACTCGCGAAATACCGTCGCATACAAATTCATCTGAGATTCAATGGAAATCTTCTTTTTCCGTCGAATTTATCTCATTACCGACGGATTTTCTCCTCCGGTAATGAGACAAGGGTACAACCACTTGCAAATGTCTAGTGAGAACATTCATGAATATTAAAGCAAAAAAGATATGAGCTTAAGGCTGATCCTTGATGTAATCCACTTGAAATAGGGAAATACCTGGTCAAACCACCTTGCATTTGAACACAAGTAACAGCTCCTGCATACATATCCTTAATGACTTGAATAAAAACATTATTAGCCTCTTTCTTTTCTAGAACTCTCCATAGCACTTCTCTTGAAACTTTATACTATGGTAAGCATTTTATATGATCTAGCATTATTTATTTATGCAAATCAAGGATCTAAAAACACTTAAGAAGCTGATTTGAAAATTTATTTTGATGATTAAATGAACTCAAAATGATATAAAATTGCTCAAATCCGGCCATGCTTGAGGCCTTAAATTTGTTTAACAATTTTTTTAGTTCCTCATATAAAACCTTTTTTTTTAATTTTAATTTTGTTTTTTTTCTTTTTTATTTATTTATTTTTTTTTGTTTTTTATTTTTTATTTTATTATTTTATTATTTTATTATTTATATTAAAATAATATTTTTAATATAAATTTAATTTATATATAAGTATATAATTTAATATAAATTATTACTAATTTATGTTAAATATTTTAATATAATTTATACATATAAATCATATAACTAATTTATACTTATAATTTTAAATTTAAATATTTTCTAAATGAAATAATAATGGTATAATTATCATGTAAAAATATAAATTTATTACTAAAAAACAAAAATAATAGTTTCTATAATTTTAAATTTAAACAAATTTTTAAATTTTATTCACATTTAATATAAATTTAATATAAATTATTATTAATTTAACTTATATACTTATATATAATTTATATCTATATATTATGTATCAATTTTTTTTTTAATATTGTATACAAAATTTTTCCAAAAAATTCTCTTGAAAGTAATCATAACTATATGGATATTATTAATTATCCATGACATGACACAACTAGTTATTTAATCTCACATCACTTAAGAATTTTCTTATGTTGTTTATATAACTTTCCTTCTTTCTATAAGTAAAGAGCTCACATTGGGAGGCATAACTATATGGATATTATTAATTAATACATAGTATTTAATTTTTGGATTTTATTAACTAATATATTATATTCAAATTAACTTAATATTTAATAAAATAATTTATATTAAATTAAATTATTTAAATAAATTATGCATTGAACCGGCGGCTCTTACAAATCGGGATTGGTTCACCGATTGAACCAGTGTTCAAACTAGTTCCCACCGATTTGATGTTGGGCCGGGTTATCATGAGGACTGAATCGATCAAATAGCCGATTCACAGTTGAATCGATCAAACCGGCCAATCCGGTTTATTTTTCAAAACCTTGCCTATAACTTTAATTTCATGAGTTGTTTGCAGCATTGAATTTATGATATTTTTTGTGTTGATCGCTAACGAATGCATTTTTTTATTTAAAAAAAAGGGGGGCATGGCCTCATGATTTTCTAAATATTTTTCATACTCAGTATGTTGTGCTCTACCTTTTTGATTATATGGGTGATCATTTGAAACTAAAATCAATAAATTTTCTCTCTGATTTTCTAGCTATATATATATAAATTTAGATACGAATATATTAACATAATTTTGATAAAATAAAAATATTTATCGTGAAATAAATTCATCCTAATTAAATTTAAATCATAATATTTTTAATTAAGACTTGGGCTTCATTTGGGACAATATTCATATATAGTGCTTTCTAAAACAACTTTATAGTACAAAAACATTTAGTTCAAAAAAACTATATACTAAAAAGCTACTTTTGAAAATAGTAAGAAAGCTCCGCAAACTAGGCTTCGTTTGGGACGGCTTTATTACTATTTTTTAAAGCAGCTTTCAAGTACAAAAAATTTAATTTTTGTTTGAAAAAGCTGCTTTAAGAAGCAGTAATAAAACCGTCCCCAATGGAGCCCTAGTTTGAGACAAATTTTTATTGCTTTTTAAAAAGCTTTTTAGTGCAAAATTTTCTTTAAAGAAACAAAAAAAAATAGTAGCTAAAAGTTATCCCAAATGAAGCCTAAATTTCATACCAAATCTCTATGATTATTATTTTTTTTTTAATTTTATATAAAATAAAAGATAAATTATAAACTGTACCGCTCGAGTTTATTCTTTGCTGTGGAGAATATTCTTCTTGCAACTATTTTATATTGGTAGCTAGTTAATTATGCAAATGTGGTCCTAATATCTTTCATTTTCTTAGAAAAACCTAGAAGAGGAAGATTCAAAAGTAGATTTTAATAGGAGGGGCCATGTTTAAGGTTTATTAAATAAGAGCTTATAAATTTTTTAACATATATTAATTTGTCTCATCTAGAAGTAGGTTTTTCTTAGGAGGGGCATACATGTTTAAGATTTATAAATATTATCTAGTGAACTTTTTACATATAGGCATGCATAAAATTAGGAAGAGATAATTTTTCAAGATTATCTAATCATCAAAATTTAAATAATGAATAATTCTAATTATTTAGAAGATGATATAGATGTACATCCAAATATCTAGAAAGTTCAGTTCAAGCAAAGTCAATTCGGTTCAAGATAAATCTAGTGGATTTAAGATAGGTTAACTAAGTCTTAATTTAAAAAAGACTAATTGGTCTACGAGAGAATTCTCATCCTACAAGCGATTATAATCTAAGAACTTGACTCAATTTGGCGAGTACAACTTATCTATCAGCTTTAGGGACTACTATCAATGAAGTTATTATTGGCGACTACTCAATGAAGGATGACTTCTTAAGACAAATTTTTAATAGACTATTTCACTACTTAACTATCAATGCATGCTAAGCTAATGACTTCTTAAATGCTCAACCATTAAGTCAGACATCTTGATAAGACTAAATGGCAATTGTATTTTTTTTCTCTCTACATTGTCTTGTATGTATTCAATTCTATAACGCTCAAGCTTTAATCTATATATACAAATAGGAGATCAAGATTAGCTCACTTTATGCAATTTTTGGTTATCAAGCTTATCTTTTAGAAATTCCAATACTTATTAATCTAGAGTTCTTATTTCTTTCTTTTTGTTATTTCTTTGATATCTTTTTTTGTTCAATATTCTCAGTATGATTAGGTGTGATTCACGAATACTTCTAAATTCAATAATATACATTTTTAAATAGCCTAGAATTATATATATATATATATATATATATATATGGATTGTCAAACAAGTATCATTTAAAGAAAGAAGTAGATGCCCTTAGTCTCACTTATTTTATGCTGTTATGATGATCATATTTTAAATTTTAAACTGGGCTCTTATATAATTACATATTAAATAAGTTTAAATTCATGTTTTAAAAGAGCATATTATTGAGCTTTAATCAAGCTTCTTAACAAGATTGCTCACAAGTTATAATTTATATTATTCAACATCAAGCGGTTAACACTTGTTCATTTATAATCAAGTATTATAGTATTAAAATTAATCCAATTAAATGATCATAAATGAGCACTAATCAAATTAAGGTTTCATTTGATATAGCTTTCTTAGTGCAATCATAGTTTTTGTTTGGTCACTGCTTTTTCATCGCTTTCAGGAATTTTTATGATAGGAAGTTGCTTTCGACAACAATTTAAAAAAATTACTTTCTCCACAACAACTTTATAACTACATTTATAAAAGCTATAGTTATCCCAAACGGACCCTAAATCTAATCAAAAAATGTATCGAGCATATGAATTTATATGCATCCCTAAAACCCGTAGTTCATGAGTATTGCACCCAAACGTTTTAGATAGTTAGCATCAATCATATTGATGGTTCGACTAACAACAATCAATATGTGATCATCAACAAATATGATGATCTAATGATCACAAAGTAAATTTAGATGTGATACTACATCCTTAGTGGACTACTATAGATGATAAATTTATATTAAACTTCAATAAGAAGCTTATGAATCAGCCATTTCAAAAAGCTAAGAAGTTTTTAACCAGTTCAAATTGGTAAGAGATATAGATGCAGTTTCAGTTTTATATCTTATGCTGCCCCATACAAAAATAGCTCCAATCTTGTATGCATAATTTGCTCAATGAACTAAATATCAAAACTTTCTTTCAATAGTCGACATGTAAGGGGAGTTGTTGGTTTTTAAAATGAATGATCATCTGAAACATTAATGTTTTAGTTGATGTGGGCTCCAAAAATTTTTGCAACCCCGGCCTCTCTGCACCATCTCTTTCTTTTTGTTTATTTACATGGGCATAGAGAGTTTTAATGAGTTTAAGTTCCAGGGTAAATTTTCAGAAGACAGATTGAGTTTGTAGATAGAATACTACCCAAAGATTTCAACTTCATTTTGTGAGGATTTTATGATCTGAGTTCTGATTTCCTATAGGTGCAAGCTCTTAAGTTAATTACCTCTCCCGATAATGAGAGAGAACTTTTGATTAATGCTAGTCGTAAGATAGGTCGCATAGATTACAAACACAGTGTATAATAGCAACAATTTTAGAGTTTGAATTTGAATTTGAATTTTGAAGTTTATCACAATATACTTTAAGCCCGATCAAGATCCCATGATTCCAACATCCCGGGCTGTCATGGTCCCTGGTTTGCTTAGTTAGAGGTAGTCTACCCAACCTGACAAATGGCACCTTATCGGTAGTTATGGGTTGTTTCGTCCAAGGGTACCTTGTTGATCTAGGGTGATGTTTGTCTAAGGGGATACATTTAAATCCACCTTAGCTGACAAAAAAGGCTTTGTGCCAATCTAATATACTCTATGATTCATTACTTAAGGGTTTGATGCCATTAGAGAATATATGGGCTTTGGCCATGATAGTAATATAATGGTGCCATTTTGGGGAAAAACTATCCAATCTGAGGACCCGTGCCACATCCATGCTGGCAAGTGATTATTTGAGAATTAATCTTAGTGATACACCCAACATGACATTCGCTATTTGTGAGTTGAGGTTATATTAAAATTTACCACCCCGACAAATAGTTGCAGAAGGTAGATAAGTTTTACTTTTAAGTTTTGATGATTAGATTTTAAAATTTTTGGTAGGCTTTTGAGAATTGACCCCTCTGGTTAAAATTTATTATTAGTACGGCCATCATCGAGGTGTCGTTAAAGTCACTTTAAATCTAAGTATTTTTGAAAGACAAATTCCCCTTCGATTGAGATTTACATTCAACACGTCCATCATCAGAGATTTGAAAGTTAATTGTAATCTTTATAATTAAGCGTTCATTTATTAATCCAACTCATGTCGACTCCAGTCCTTCAAGGAGGAGGATAAAACTTGAATATTTGACCCGCGTAGCATACTCGAACCTCTGAATTAGGGGTTTAAAGCAACGATTAGAGCACATACGGGATATGTTTTCAGGAATAGATTGGGACTATTATAGAACTATCGCCTTCTATCTGTTTGTACAAATGTTGCATATCCGGTGGCGTTGACTCTAGCTCACTTGCATACAATCAAATGGATTATAGCCTCTTTACATTTACAGATATTCTAGCATAGCTTTTAGCTTTCTAGATCAACAAGATCTCTACCTCTCTTCATGTATTTGTGATATGCCTTTTTCTGACAAAATGATGGATAACTATCGTTAAAGAGTGTTGGAAAGAAGTCAAGTGAGGCTCCTATTAAGATACTAATAGCACATGAATGGTCTAGTGCATTTGAGTCAAAGAAGACATATTCTGGCTTGACATAACTTTTTAAATAGATCTCCCTAAAACTATTGGTTGTTGGAAGAAAGTTTTTGTAATCATCAGATGCAATACAAGAATGAATATTGCATGCATGAGAAATGCAAGGATCGATGTGAGTAAAACAACATATTCCATCAAATGGTTAAGTAAAAAAAAATCATTATCGACAACCTAAAAAATTTTGTGTAGATTTAATTGATAATAGAATGACTGTTGTGCATAAAAAGTTCAACATAGCAAAGAGACTAGTTACTAATAAAAAGGTTTATCTAATAGAAAGAGTGTAAAGATGCTTCTAAAGTTCTTAATTTGAATAGAGTTTGTCAAATTTCTTAAAGAAACAAACTCCAGTCATACATTGCTATGACAAAAAGGAATGGATGATGGATGTTTTCAAACAAAGACTATAGAGGCATGATTCTAGTTTGGCTAAAGGATGCATCAAACCTATATACTTTAGTCTTACATTATCACAAAATTGTATATTTCAAAAATTCACATGAATAGTATATTGAAGTCAAAGCAAATTGCTAATTTTTCTTCAATTTTAAAAACATGATGTGTCCTTTGCCATTAACATGATCCACATTGTCAGATCTGGATTGATTTAATATTGTTTTCTGGTTTGATTGTCATAGACAACTACCTTTAATAGATGCATTATCATTTGTTTGATGGCTTATATAAACGGAAGCATTTTCTTCCTCTCATTTTGTATGTTCCAATTGATTAGAAACTCTTGCGCGACTTGAAGGTACATACCCCTTTTCTTCTTTTTTTTTATATAATTTGTTGGAATGACAATTAATTAATTACATATATTTTAAATAATTTAAAATTATAAATTTTGTTTGAAATTAATTATGTTGTGGGTCCTTTGTTTTGTTCAAAATTTTGGCAACCTCCCGGTGTCCCCTCTCCGTAAGGTGTGGTTGGGAGGAGCTTACCTTTCATTCTACCCTCTCGGATCTAAGATACAACGACATATGGTCTTCAAATTGAAAATTATTCCTCCAGGATCTAAGATAAAACTATGCCGGGCCTTCAAATAAAAATCTTCCTGTCCAGATCAAAGATTAATGACGTCGGGGCTTCAATCTGTGTAATCTTGGCCAGATCTAAAATTGATGGCCCAGGTCTTCAACACCTGCTTAAAATTCTTTTGTTTTTTTAAGTTTCTCTCTCCTTTTTGTTAATTATATATGACAGACAGATCAGACTCGGCAGCTAGGGTCGGAGAGGGCTCAGTGAGCGCGGGTGCTGGAGCAGCGGCGAGAGTCGGGTCGTATGCAAGTAGGGGGAATCGGCGAGTTCGGTGGTGCAGGGTCGGACGACTTCTTCGTGAGGAATGACACAGACAGGATAGAGGGAAGAGATCTAGCTAGGCTTCCTTGCATCTGTGAGTATCGAATGCTTGTGTTCGGTTTTGAGAGAGCATATATTTTTGTATTGTGAGAGAGAGTTAGGGCGGTTTGTGAGATCGTGGGAGAAGTGGGGTTGGCGGTTGGGTCTGATCGTGGGTTATAGGTCAACAGTTGATTCATGTATACTTGTAGCATCATATGGTATAAGGTAGACTGTTTAACTTTTTTCCAATTGGGCATCATAATTATTCAATCTTACTAAATTTCGATAAAAGATTTGACTATTATTTAAAAATTCGAAATCTATGAACTGATGAAAAAGTGTTTCCATTGATAGCGTGACTAAAATTTTGATCATAATTACTATAAAAATATGATTAAAAGTCTCATCAATATTTAATTATATTAATTTATAATAAAGTATAAGAATAGTCTAAGACTTCTTTTGAGATAGCTTTTTTCTTATTTTTAAAAGTAGTTTTTTAGTACAAAATTTTTTGTACTAAAAAATTATTTTAGAAAGAAAAAAAAAAGTTGTCCTGAATAAAGCCTAAATGATTTTGAGATAAAAAACAAAATCCAACAGTAAGATGCTGTACCCTTTCATAAATTACAAAGTACGAGCATGGTGGAAACCTCATAGAAGCTATGTATTATGGAACGCAACGGGTTAGCCACAGCTCCACTTTTATGTCACTAATCAATATTTTGCATGGATAGGTCTCAACCGTACCATTTGGCAAACTTCTGTAATAATTAATTCACAACCATTTCGGGGACAGGAAGGTGATTAATGACACAGAGAAGGACTTTTTAATTATATTTTAAAATTTTATTACATCATCAATAATTTAAAATAATGCAAACAAAGAATAAGAATTGTATGTGAATATTATATATGTACACCATAGTTCATGATTATGAATAATATATGAGAATAATAAATTATTTATCTCTTATCTTTTATATCTTATTCAATTTTTGTCCTATAATTAATTCAGCTTCAGTGAAAGATGCATTCTTAGGGTCTATTTGGAATAATTTTCTTATTATTTTGCTTTCCAAACTATAACTATAAGTTCTATTTACCAACCGTTTTTTCGTTATTTTCAATTAATTTTTGGACTAAAAAGTTATTTTTTATAGCAGCTTAAAAAAAAAACTTTCTCCACAATAACTTTACACTCACATTTATAAAAAGTTATTATCGTCCCAAACTGATCCATAGTACAGCTTTAAAATTTTTAATTTAGGGTTTAGCTGTGGCATTCTAATCTAGCATTTCTTAATAATGATTCATTATCTACTGTTACAAGGAATCACCATTTGCATATGCTTTATAACTGAATCTATGCTATAAATTGCATTAAGTTCATCACACTGGCTCACTTCAAGCCTTAAAATTAATTCTTTAAAAAACTCAAAATGAAACCAAGAAAAAATATAAGAAGAAAGTAATCACATGGCGGGCGAATTCCACCACGTAGCAGATTAAGGTTTTGTGTGGGACAATTTTCTTATTGCTTTTTAAAACAGATTTTTAATACAAAATTTCTTGAATTAAAAAGTTTTGTACTAGAAAGTTACTTTAAAAAACATTAAGGAATTTGTCTCAAACGAAGCCTAAGTCGGACAATGGAGACAACTTAGGCTTCGTTTGAGACAGCATTTTTACTGCTTCTTAAAGCAGCTTTTTAGTAAAAAATTAAAAGTTTTGTACTAAAAAGCTATTTTAAAAAGCAGTAAAATCTCAAACTAAGGCTTCGTTTGGGACAGCTTTCTTGCTGCTTCTTCAAGCAGCTTTCTAGTACAAAATTTTAAAATTTTATACCAAAAAGTTACTTTAAGAAGCAGCAAGAAAGCCGTCCCAAACGAAGCCTAAATCTTAGTCTCTTTTCAAAATTTGAATCCCCCTTTCTTTATTAAATTAATAAAAGTAGCTTTCTTAAAATTTTGACAATCTTAAGAGTTCTAATGTTCTTTAAAAAATAGTCAAATGAATCAAATTTGAACCTTTTTCATAGATTTTTTTTTTTTAAATTTCCCTCATGTTATTTTATATTTTATCAAATTTAATTATTGTGTTTATTCATAATGAAAGGTGGAGTCAGACTAGACAACAGTACTAATCTGATAGGGATTGCCACTGATAATATTTTGAACAAATAAACTTAAAGATACAGTTTCATGTATAATGGATCAAGAGCATATTGATGGTAATATATAGATTTAACCTTTCTAACAGTGAATTGGTGAAAAAACTTACAAGAAGCCCATCTCTTTTTGATTGAATATGACAGACATGAAAAATAATGGTCGCCTATTTTTAAATGAGCTTTTAGCGATATATGACTCATAAAATAGTTAGAGTGTAATATATAGTTTGAAAAAGTTATACCTTGCAAGATGATCTGCACATCAAAGGCAAAAAATGTTAATATTTCATCACTTACACTACTTGTTAGGGTAGGAGAGTATGGTGGGGAGAAGTAAGGCATTCAAAGAGGGGATTAAGGCATCAATTATTGCTTTCACTACTTACGTAAGAACCCATTGTGTAAATTAGCATTATTGATATGTAATCAAAAGTCCACTCAATTTAACATGAATTTTGATGCAATTTTAAGGTTGAAATTTTCATAAGTAAATTAGCGACTATTTGAATTCGGATTTCTTCAAATTTAAAGTTGAACTGAATGTCTCAACTAGATAAAATCATCGACCCTAAAAGTAATCTAATCCGATTCCAAATGAACTTAAATCAAACATAACAAACCCTATTAACAGCTTATAAGAAACTTCGCAATTTTTTTTTCCTTTGACTCTTTTTCCTCTGCTCTTTTAGGGCTTGTGTCCTAGCCATCGCCTAATGAGGTGTTGGCTCCACTTCTTCCGCCATTCGTTCAGCCGATTGTGTGGTGTCGAGGGGAGTTCTCTCATTTCTCATTTTCTGCATTAGCCCGTCTTTGTATGTTCGTGTTTTTTTTTCGTTTGCCTTCTCTGTTCGTGGTATAATGCCACCGAATCGTTTAAGAGATCATGGTTTCCTGAATGGAATTTACTCTTCTCGCTCATTTAAAGATGCTTTATCTGGTGCATCTTCTTTTTCATCTTCTTTCCCGTAACGTAAAATCTCTTCTCATCATGGATTGTCGTCTTTATGGATTTCAGAAGCAGAGATTCTGGCTCTTGCTTCCCCCTTTGAGTTTGCATTGGTTCGCAAATTTTGGGGTCGTCGCCCTTCCATTGATGCTATCATAAATTTCTTTTTTAACCTCAAACTGATTAGTGAATTCCGAGTTACTGTCCTCAACCATAAACAGATTTTGATTAAGCTTATTAATGATTTGGACTATTGTAGAGTGTTTGCTCATCGCTCTTATTTTGTCAACAACTGTTTTATGAAATTGCTTAAATGGACTCCAACGTTCGATATTGATGTTGAGTCTCTAATTATTCTTATTTGGGTTTTGTTCTCCAACCTTAGGCCACATTTGTTTTCTCCCCAAATCCCATATGAAATTTTCTTCTTCATTTAATAATATTGTTTGAACTTGATTCAAATCATAATTCTCCATTCAAAGAGGCTAAGGCTTCGTTTGAGGTAGCTTTAGACCATTGCTATTTTTCTACTTTCAAGAAATTTTTGTACTAAAAATAGGTTTACAAAATAATAAAAAAATCGTTCCAAATGAAGCCTAAATTGATTTCTCTATGAACTAATCATCTAAGAGATTTTTTAAGACAGCTTCTCTCCCCATCGCATATCTCCGCACATAATATTCATTTCTTTAATAAACATACACCACAAATAATTTTAAATCCAGTATTTAGTTAGAATTTAGTATTTAAAATTGAATTAGGCAAAATAACCAAATGATTAAATTACAAAGAAATATCTCATCTATGTGAATTTGCTTCATTGGAACAATTAATACGAATAAGCGCATGTGGTTCATTGGAACAGCCCGGTAGTGTTCAGCCCAAATAAAGAATTGGAGGCAGATCATAGTTTTGGATCAGTGAGGTTGTCCGACTAAATATAGCTAAAACAGCATGTGATGCTTGTTGGGTTGCGTGGCCGTAACAAACTCTATTCGTATCAAGTTTTTTTTTTGGCAACGGGGAGTATCGGCCCGCTGCCACCTCAGCTTGTGAGCCGCTTGACGATGTCCACTAATCTCCTCGGTCGACCTAGCGGTGACACCCACACCAAAAACCCCCGGGCCAACACTTTATTGGTCCCATCTAAGAGGCGCGGCCGTAGTGGGGTGGATTCGAACCCGGGATGGGGAGTTCCCAATCGTGCTCTCCCACCAATCACCTTAAGCCTCGGTGGGTTAACAAATTTGAGGCCCACACTGTACACGTTATAACTCTTAGCCATGAACCATTTGGTTGGATGAAAAAAAGGCTTTATTTTCTTTAGAAATATTCAAAGCTTAACTAAGCTTTATTAGAGATTAATTAAGTTTGTTTAATTATAAAAAAATAATTATAAATAAGTAATGATAAAGAGATTAATATGTAAGAAGTAGAACTCTCTGATGTAAAATAATTAAATTATATACTGATAAATAAGAATAAATAGTTATTAATTACTGAAAATGACTAGACAATTATAGTGATAAAGTAAGTTTTGTAACTATATGTTGCATCATCTATCACTTATGGAGAGAAAGGAATAATCGTCGTTTTAATAGAAATTGGGCTAGCACATCAACGGCGATTAACTCTGTAAAGTTTGCTATGTGGCTAAAGGTCTCCAAAATGGAAAATTTATGAATCGATCAAAGATACATTTCATGATATCCTATCATGAAGTTCGGTTCTACCTTACGAGTTTACCTTCTTTCATTGCTTGGATAATGATGAGTGAAACCAACCATTCATCTCTAATCCTTTGGAGGGTCTACAAGGCAACTAAGGAAATTTGTTCTGATGACATTATGCTAACAGTAAATAGCTTCTCTGCTGCAGTCCACGTGCCAAGCGAATCAATCATGAATGGCCTTGTGACTAGATGGGATTTCGTTTGCTTGGATCCGTTATTAGGCATCTGGGTTGGCTTATGATCACCTGAGTCCAGAGGTTTTTCTTATTCCCTTCTTTTTGTCTCTGGTTTGGAGTTCGCCCCCCCCCCCCGCCCCAAAAAAAAAACTCTTTTAATAAATTATTCATAATGAAGTTAATTAAAATAATTTAGAAGAAGAAAATAAATTAATGATTACATGCATTTATTATAGTAATAAATTAGCTTAATTAATTAATACGTTACTTACTGGTTTAGATAATACTTATGATAGCAGAAAATAATTAAATAAAGAATGATTAATTAGAATGAGTTCACTAATTAATTGAAATTAGAATTAATAAATGAAGAGTTATTTAATTATAAAACTGTTCCATGCTACAAAATTTAAAGTGGTATTGCATGTGTTTGACTTCTTAGCTTTGTCAAAAAATTCAACAAACACATATGGTAAGTAATATGACTCTTTCAAATTTATTACAAATCCAATAATAATTAGGAAAGATAACATTTTTTCAATTTATTTTTTAAATTAATTGAAGGTAAGTAATATGACCCTTTTATAAATTTGAGATGCTCCCAACTCAAAATAGCCCTCGTTTAATATTTTAAAATCTTAGAGATAATTTTTTAAATCATGATTTAATATCATGTATATAGGCAGAAATAGATATCATTTAATCCTTTTCCTAATATTTCTTTTAGTTAAAAAGCACTTTTAATTTAAGAAATAAAATAAATAAAAATATTAATAAATATTTAAAATTTTGAAATTATATGTCGGTACATTTCGGACCTTCATATTTTGACGTGTTAACCACAAGAGAAATTATTATATGCGGAATTTGGACATATAGTTTCGTCTGGATATATGAGTGTAGATAGTACGTATATACTATATATAGAAGTGCTTATACTTTAATACACTGTTTATACACAGTGGCAGAACTAGAAAATATATTACGGGGGAGGAGTGGGGGAGCAAAATTTTTTTATTAAAATTTTCCTTCAACTTTTTTCATCTTGCCTTGGGACCAGCATAGACAGTTTTAAAATTTTTTGTTCAATTATTATCCAAAAATACATAATATTAAATATAAGATTGTAAATAATTTATAATTTATAACGTCTATTCTTCATATTCTAAAAGAGTTAAATGATTGCAAGTAATAATGTATCCGATGACAAAGCTAAGGGCAATCTAACTAAACATAGAAAGTCAACTTTTAATCAGCAGCAGAAGGTCGATAGGTTTACGGTGACGTGGCTTTATGTTAGCCCTCCAATTGTAAAGGCTTGAAGAAACGAGTGATTTGATATTTTGATAGTGATGCTTGATGACAATTAACAACTAATTAATTTTATGAAATCTAATCACCTGCCTCTTAGTTTAATTAGTCGAGGATTTTAGTCTTAATTATAAATAATTTCAATATTTAAGGCACAACATAAGCATGTGCTTCCAATTTCCAAACTTAAATTTTCTAAAGAAAAAATTAAAACAGATTTAATATTGTTAAATTAATTTTAAGATAAATATAATTATATCAAATATATATTATATTTATTTTAAAATAAATTCAATATTTGATGAAGACGTGTTTCTTTTTTTTAAATATCTGATCAATTTGACAATATTTATTAGTGGCAAGCCAAAAGTACCAAACTTTGACTTTTATGAAATATATTTTAATAATGATCATTTTAATCATATTATTATTTTTGACTTGTGAGTAAAATATTATTAATTTTGATTATTAATTACATGAGAAAATTGTTTGTGACGGAAAATAATAATTTAATAATAGTTTAATAGAACATTAAGATTAGAATTTTTTGTCATAAATCAATACTGACGCTTAAAAAAAGCAAATATGACAAAATTTGCTTTAATATTCACTATTATTTTAAATAATAAGTGATAATTATTGCATAATTGTAATAATCTATAATAATAAATAATCTTTGTAAAAATAACTCAGAAAATCTCTGTAAGAGAAAGACTTTACATTGTTCCACTATCGATCAAGGATTTACTTATTAGTTCTTGAATGAAATTCTTCATTACTTTTAGTTTTTAAAAATGTATAGCATTAAATTAATAATACAATTAATCGCTTAAATTCTTCTATTATTCTTCTCTGATCAATATTTTATCCCGATTGAAATGACACTCACAATGTGCCATGAAATTTGAACAATTCTACCAAATAGTATCAATGTTTGTTCGCATATCATAGGTAGATTCAATGATTCTTGATACATAACTCTCATTGGTCTGTTGGTTGGTAGCTTTGGCTACTAACTAAGAGGTTTTGAGTTTGAGTCTTATGTATATTATGTGTGTGTGAGTTTATCTTAATTGATCTAAATGTTCAAAAAAATTGATTCTTGATAATTTGATATTCAAAAATTTAGAAATACATTAATGCATAGTTTATCAAACATCGTAGCTAGCTAATGTTTGAGTTACATGAAATTCATGTATGATTGTAATTTTGATAGTTATTGTTCTCATAATCCTGTTGGATCTGATTTTCTCCGTGAATGACACTGGATTTTACTAGGAAGTTATATTGTCATGAAAGTTGAGAGTGCTAGATGAGTTTTATATAAGTTTGTGGGTCCAATGATAGAAGAAAAAAGGAACCAAAAAGTATGAATCTTAAGCCTCCAAGTGCGAAAGAGATTGAAAATAGCAAAAAGTTAAAAAAAATTACAAAATAGGCATCATAACCTTTTATTTATATGATTTGAAAATCTATATAGAATGATGCACTTAAGAAAATAAAATAAAAGATTGTACAAAGTACAACAAATGATGTGACCAATTATAAGCTATTATGGATACTTGGCCTAACCGATTCAAAGTTTTGGGGTGAATCCTTTGAGAGAGTCTTTATGGGTGGGTGTAGAGGATGAGTCCTCAGGTCCAAATAACTTCCCCCCCGCCCCCCCCCTTAGACTCATCCCTTCCTGGGCCTCTTCCATCCTCCACTGTTCGCACATATGTCGCTAACCTCTCTTCCCCTACACCCACCTCTGATAACTTCCCCATGTCCTTTATTCCCCCTTCACCAAAGTTTTCCTTCGTTGCTGATGATTTATCCGAAGGAGCATCTCTATGGGCCTTATCCATGGTGGGCTACTCCCTTGGCCCTCGCCCTTACTACGAAAGACTTCTTGCTACCATGCGCAAGGTATGTCCACTCAAAAGTTCGATCTCACTCCTCTCGCTAGTTGATGGTTTCTTCTCATTAAATTCACCTATGATGAAGATTACAATACGGTTTGGACGGGTGGTCCGTGGTTTCTACTTGGAAAATCATTTATTTTGCAAAAATGGTCTCCCAAGTTCAAGCCAAAAAGGGATGAAGCAGCTTCCATCCCTATTTGGATAAAAATTATTGATGTACCTCTTGCTCTATGGACTCCTTTGGGTATATCTAAGATTGACAGCTATATTAGGATCCCACTCTCTGTGGACTCCCTCACAGCCAATAGGACCAGATTAACTTTTGCCAGAATTTGTGTTCTGATATCCAAAGAATCCCCTCTCCTAGATGTGATCCCTCTGCAAATTGATGATGAAGAACTTGTTCTCCAAGTCTTATATGATTGGAAACCGACCCGATGCGAAGGCTGTGGATCCCTGGTTCACCCCTTCCCTCTTTGCCCCTATAATCCGAACCCAAAACCTCAGCTCCCACCACCTCCGAGATACAGGGGACGTAGCACTAGCAGACATTCTCGTCACCGTCCGGCTGCTCCCTCCTCCAACACCCGACCCCCGTAAAGACCCCCTCTTAACTCCCCTGCCAGCTCCCTTCCCAACCCTCCAATCTACAACCCCTTAGCCCCTCCACAACCAGACATCCCTACTACATCAACCATTCCCCCCCTTAATCCCCCTGCCAGCTCCCTACCTAATCCTCCAAGCTCCAACCCCTCTGCTCCTACGCAACCTGACACCCTGGCTGTCGCCCCCACCTCCCACCAAAAATTACACCTATTATCCCTAACCTCAATTCCTCCATTAAGGAAACCTCTTCCTCAGACATCCCCTCCCAACCTCAATTGCTCTTTTCAAAATCTTTTCCTGCTTCATCCCAGGTTCCCACTGCTAATCAGTTTGCCTCCCTTGATACTGAAGAAACTTCTACCCTTCTCCCTGATTCTGAGGCTTGCCAAGAGGACACTTCCAGCTCTATCTCTACTAATATAATTCACAATCACAAATCTCAAACTTCTCCAAAAGCCCCACCGGTCTCTAAAATCTACCAAGAGTAAATCTGCCAAAAAGGCAAAATCCTCCAAAGCATAGTCCATGTCCCTTCCTCCCATAGCTTGCTGGAATGTGAGGGGATTTAATAATCCCGACAAAGTCCAAGCTTGCAAGGACTTGGTCAATTCTCAAAAACTGAAGTTTTTATGTATCCTGGAAGCCAAAACTCAGAAGTCGGCTTTGGTTGACCCTTGGTTCATTAATTCCCACCTCATTTTCAACAAGAATGTTAGTTGCAATAATTTTAGCCTTTCTTCCCCTGGTAGAATTTGGCTAAAATGGGATTCTTCCCTCTTCTCCTTTTCCCCCTCTCATCTTTCTGACCAATTAATCCATGGCATCCATTCCTATGGCTCTTTCCACCTATCTTTCTATCAGTTATCTACGCGGCCAACACTGCTACTAAAAGGGTCCCGCTTTGGAATAATCTTCGAAGCCTAGCCTCTGATCCCTCCCACCCTTGGATCATTTTGGGGTACTTTAACTGCTGCAGTTTTGATACAGAGAAAGCCGGGGGTTCCTCCCTATCAGCTAGCAGAGAGCTTAATAGCCTCATTTTTGACTGTGGGGTTCAAGATTTAGTTTCTGTGGGGCTTTTCTACACTTGGTCCAATCTTCGGATTGAACAACCCATTCACATCAAACTTGACAGAGTTCTTACTAATGCTGGATTACTTGATGCCATGCCTCATGCTTTCTATAGAGTTCTGCTTGCGGTCAATTCAAATCATTCGCCGCTTATTTTTCACGCTTACTCATCCAGCAAAATTCCCCATCGCTTCCTCTTCAAGAATTATTGGGTTCACATGAATGGTTTCTGGGAGGACGTGCTTTCTTCCTTTTCTCAACCAGCTTTTACCAGCCCCATGGCCTCCTTCTGCAGCAACCTCCAAAATCTCAAAAGAAAGTTAAAAAAGAACACTTAGGACTCTTCGAATTTTTTGGCTAATTCCATCTTGGAATTGAAGAACAGACACAACATCCTCCTAACTGAGATTCAAAACTCCACTTTAGATCCTCTTTTAAATCAAAATTTGATTTAGATTAAGGGTCATCTAGATGTTATGCAGGCCTCCTGAGCTTCTTGGATCTCTCAAAGAGCAAAAGCTTTTTGGTTAACAAAAGGGGAAGATGACTTGGGCTTTTTGTATGCCAAGATTCGGGTAGGAATAATCACAGTTACATAAGGGAAATCTCCTCCCCTTTAGGTCATTGCTCTAACCACAAGGATATTGCTGATGGTATTATTCGCCATTTTAAGAGCCTTTTTAATTTTCCAAAACCTCCAAATGCAATGAATTTCTGTTTCCCAACTAGCAATACCGTGCCTCCAAACCTTATCCCCACTCTTCTGGCCCCTTTCTCTAATGAGGAGATCAAGTCTGTGGTCTTTGAGGGCCAAAGTGATTCTGCTCCAGGCCCTTACAGTTTTACCTTTGCTTTTTACAAGCTTACTTGGCACATTATTGGTTTTCAAGTTTGTAATGCAGTTAGAAGTTTTTACCATTCCGACTATCTTCCTAGAGGTGTAAAAGCTATTGCTATTACCTTAATTCCCAAGGGTTCTCATGCTATCAACATTTTGGATTTTAGACCCATATCTCTATGCAATGTCTTGTATAAAATTGTGGTGAAGCTTTTAGCCAACATAATTAAAATGGTTCTACCTTTTATCATTCATGATAGTCAAGCTGGCTTCATAAAGTGTAGATGCTCCTCTGACAATATTGTTTTGGCTTCTAAAGTTTTGAGAGATTTCTCTTTCTCCAAAATTTTTTTTTGTGCCAAACTAGATATTATTAGAGCATTTGATTATGTGTCCCATGACTTTCTAGTTTGCAAAATGTGGCAAAAAGGTTTCCTGGAAAAGTTTATCAATTGGATCAAAAGTTGTATTTCAAATTTATACTTTTCCATTTGCTTGAACGGCTCTTTGGAGGGTTTCTTCAGTTCTTCTTTCGGTCTCCATCAGGGGTGTCCTCTATCACCCCTCCTTTTTTGCATTGTAATGGACGGACTCTCATGTTGCCTCCTCCAAAACCATCCTCTTGGCATTATTCAAAATGGAGTCCATATTAATCACCTGCTTTATGCGGATGACCTGCTAGTGTTTGGAAAAGCCACTATTGCCTTGGCTACTGGCTTAAAAGATGTTCTATCCATGTTTACTAATGCATCTGGACTCAAAATAAACCCCAATAAGAGCTCTATTCTCTTTTCCAGATCTGCCACCTACACTAATGCTATTTGTGAATCTCTGGAGATTTTTAATGTAGAAACCTACCTCAAATACCTGGGGCTCCCGATATCTCCTTACAGATTAAAGTTTTCTCACTTCCAACCACTTCTGAGTAAAATTTTTACTCTACTTAATGGTTGGAAAGTTAAATTTCTTTCTTCTGCAGGAAGGGTTCAATTCAGCAAGTTCATGATAGCTAACACCCTTGCGTACTGGATTAGAGGCTCTATTATACCCTTAGCCTGCCGCAAATCCATTGGTAAATTATGCTCTAGGTTCCTTTTCCATGACCGTATTACTGAGAGGAAACTTCATATTATTGCTTGGAAGAATACTTGCCTTCCTAAGAAATTTGGTGGCTTAGGTGTTCCTTTTTTTTAGGCTCTCTATTATGTCACAACCCGCTCTTTCATTTGGCGTATTTACAATACTCAGTCAACCACAACTAATTGGTTTAAGTCCAAATACATCTTGGTTTGGAAAAATCCTCCCACCTCGGCTTCTAAATTTTGGAAACTCGTTTGCACTACAGCTCAAAAAATCAAAAACTGCATTTCTTTTGTGATCTCCCCGCATAGCTCTCTTTGTATTGCTTGAGACATTTGGAGCAATGGTCTCTCTCTTACTGAGCATTACCCCTCTGTCAATTTTGACTTACCTCTGGGTAAGAGCTACATTACCAACGGTCACTAGGTGCTTCCCCCTGCCTTGCCAGAATCCCTTCGTTCTGCTATTGCCAAGATCCCTATTGCTGAATACCCTGCTATGTCATGGGAAGGTTCTTTTACCCCTATCTTCAAAAATTTTATTGCTCAGTTTTATTGCAATTTGGATGAAGTTCATTGGCATAAATATATCTGGCATAAGTCCCAAGCCCTTAGATACGCTTACTATACTTGGATGGCAATTATTGGAAAGTTGAAATGTACAGATGTGCTTATTAAAAGAGCTATCCCTATTAACCCCTCCTGCCCTTTTTGCCAAAACGCACAGGAAACTCACAATCACTTATTCTTTGATTGCGATTTCTCCTTCTCGGTTATCATAACTATTCTACCAGATTTGGAGGGGTTTCTTTTAAGGCCTAACCTATTGCAAGTTTATGATTTTCTTGACAACCTTCCGCAGCTTCTTTCTAGTGACAAGATTTTTTGTTTTTTTGTGGTTGCTTGCACCATTTATCACCTATGGAAAGAACACAACCTTAGGCGGTTTTCTGGGTGTTGGAATAGCCCCTCCCAACTCCTTTCCATCATTAAGAGTGTTATATTATTCTAAGTCAAGAAATGGAAAGGCTTTCAAAGCTTAAGGAACGTTTTGCTGTGCTCTCTTAACAATGGTTAGCTTTTGGTTTTGGTCCACTTTGAGATTACTGGATTGGGGCTTCCAGTTTGGTTGCCTTTATATTTTGCTGAACAAATCCGATGAGATTTTGGTTTTGGTCGATGATGACTGGGGCTGACTTGTGCTCTCACCTCAGATTGTTGGCGGACTCTTCTCGCCCCTGTTGGATGCTCTCTGTTTAAGCCCTCTGACAACCGGACCTCTCCTGGTTGGCCTTTGGGTGCTCTATCTGTTGGCTGCTCTTTATGTTTTTCGATATATTCTGGCAAATTGTCTCCCTTCAATATGTTATGTGATGTAGCTTGGAAGTTGGTCTTATCCTGAGACCTCTTTTGGTCTTTTGCTCTTCGTCTGGTTTGTTTTTGGTTTTCTATATGTTCTTTTCTTATAGATCTTTGTATTACTTGTATTTTTCATCTTTAATATACGGGCTTTGCCCCAATTTTTCCCAAAAAAAAAAAGGACCTCAGGTCTCGATGTCCGAGGCGATTCTATGAAGGCAAATTCTTTGGATGTGACAATGAGTTCAGGTAAGATTCTGATCTTAGAAAAAAACTAAATGGCGAGTTCCCCTATGGGAATGAGACTATCCAAATGTGTGAGAAATTATAACATTTGTTTAGATGTATAGGTTTCCTATCGCTAGGATGATGGTGTCAGTAGCTCTTGAGTGGCTCCATCAATGGAGAGTGTTCGTTAATAAATGATTCCTATTAGGATGAGTGACATCTATGCCTAAATCAACCCAAACTAGTATTCTTGGGGGACTAATTATTGGGAGTGAATGGGACAGCTTTGTTAATATTTTTTAAAATAATTTTTTAGTATATAAATTTTTTTTGATCTAAAAGATTTTGAACTTGTTGCGGACTCGAATATACGCGGCGATAGAATTTAGAAAAATTACGTCTTAGCGTTGAACGGATATTCGGCGCACAAACAGAAAATAAAAGAACACTAGTATGTGTACGTGGAAAACCCTGTAAAGGGAAAAAACCACGGGGCCGCGCCCAGTTGAAAAAGATCCACTAGCATTTTCTTTGAATACAAGAGATGAATCGTCCTTAAAAACTTAAGACGATTAGATTACAATGAATCTCTTTAGGAGTAGACAGTTACAATGTCAAACAGCGCTCCTGCGTTAGTTAGAAATCAGGCTGAATGTTGGCGTCCTTCGGAGGTCGAATAGAATTCTGGCGTCGTTTAAGAGAATTCCGGTGTAAAACAGAGTTCTGATTTTACTTGGCAAGAATTCTGACTTTGCTCAGGTGTAACAACAGAATTCCGGTATAAGACAAATTTCCGGCGTGATTCAGGCGTAGAGCAGAATTCCGGCGGTGGTCCAGGAGGAGTTTCCTCTCTTCTTCTTCTTCTCTTCTTGGCTTGGGTCCCTTCTTAAGAGAAATGAGGGACTATTTATAGTTTTTCTGGAGTGGCATAGCCCGTAAATATGTGAGGGATCAGGGGCAAATAGGGAGTGATCCGAATGAACGGCCGATATTGAACCCCTTGATCGTGAACCGTTTATCAAGCATTTGAAGGTCTTAATGATATCAGAATTCTACGATCTTGGGCTCGTTGGATTCGTCTCGTCGAGCCGTTCGATTCGACTATAAGCTCGCCAAAATCGGAGACCGTTTGGTAACTCAAAAGGCTGTTTGATGCTTCCAATAGCGCTTCGGGTACTTGATTTGACTCACTTGGGCTCGGATTGAGTCGAATTTGATGTCGTTGGATTCGTATTTCTGAGACGCTCAGTTCGACTATAAGTTTGCTGAAATCGGAGTTTAAATGGTCTCCGAAATAATATTTGAAACTTCCAAACTAAAATTGCCTCGAGATTCGTGCCGGATCAAGATGATTTTATCATGACACATCAGAACTAAAAATTTATTTAAAAAAGAATTGTCCCAAGCGAGCCTTAGGCTTTGTTTGGGACGGTTTTCTTATTGCTTCTTAAAACAAAATTTTAGGACAAATTTTTTTTTAAACTCCATTTTCAAAAGCAATAAAAAAATTGTCCCAAATAATGAAGCCTTAGTTATACAAGCACAGCGGTAAAAATTTCTATAAAATACTTCAGTTTTCTCTTTCTTATCCATATACTTTTCGGAACCCAAGTTGTTGATCGACCCATCAAAATCCTAAATAATTTTTGTCCTGTATATACATCTGTTTTTTGTTTGATTGCTTAAAATAATCCTATATTCATATGAGATAAGAGAGAATATAATTCACTATAAAAAAACTATAAAAATGTGCAAAATAAATGTCATAAAAAAGTACTCTTCCACAAATCTATGATCTTAAGGGTTTATTTGGGATGTCTGTAGCTTTTTATAAAGCTGATTATAAAATTATTGCAGAAAAGTAACTTTGCTATTATTATTATAGAAAATAATTTTGCACTATATAATTTTTTGAAAAGTAATAAGAAAAATAACAAAAAAGTTATCCCAAGCAAACCCTAAATCTCTTCTTAAAAAACATAAAATCCTAATTCTCTCAAAATGAAATAAAAAGAAAAATAGTACAAGTTATAGTAAATTAAAAAATTAATGAATAATAAATAGTTATAAAATACAATAATTTTCTTTTATAATAATAATAGCACCTATATCTAATGTGCACATGCCAAATGCGTATATGCTTATGCCCATGGAGTCTTTTGTGTTAATATATTACCCGTTTAACATCAGAGTCAACAAGCAACGGTGGATAAAACTATTGTTAGTACAGAGTTTTTGGACAATTTAATTAGCTGCTGCGCTGTTCATCTTTTATTTATTTTTTATTTATTTTTTTAAGCAGTCCTAATGATGCAAAAATACTTGCATCGCTCGTGCAGATAATGATATAATTTTTCAAATTTTTAAATATTATGACGATTCACCTCAGCACATAAACAGCTCTTTTTTTTTTTCTTTTCTTTTTTTATCTCTAATACGCCATAAAAAAGTTCTTCTAATTAAATATTAGTTTTGAGATCATTTTTGTATCTAAGTTTTTTTTATCAGCAATTTCAATAATTATTCTGAGAACATTCAATTTTAATTTTCAATGAATTTATAGTCATATAGTATTATTATAAAAAAAAAATAGTCATGATAGTATTATTGAATGAGATGAATTCATCCGAATATCATTAAGGAGTGATTATTACGTATGGAGTCCACATGCAAAAAATCGTTCGGTTCTGTGATTTTGAACTCAGCGGTGAATAGTAAAAGCGCGGTGGTGAATAGTAATTGTGCTTTTGCTTTTCACAGTTACAAAACCGAATAGTTCTCTGTGTCCGGACTACGCATGTACTAATCTCTCATCATTAAGGGAGGTACATTGTCCTACAAATTTTATGTGTTCATAGTTGGAGTGAGCATTTTAATGGCATGAATCTAATATTTGAAAGTTTTGAAGTTTTGAATTCCTTGAAGCACTAAAATGCTAAAAAAATGTGAGATAATCAAATTGTCACATTCTAATAGTCAAATGAAGTGCCCCATATTCTTGTAGAAATACCTACTATGCCTCTTAAGAAATCTAAAAATAAGCATGTTTATATGCATTCAAGTACATAGAGAAATAAAGTTTTATAGGGAAATATAGTGCCATGTTGACACTAACGTCTGTCGACGAAAGTCAATCAACCCCAACTGTCAATGAGACAGACAACCCAATGTCACTTCACTTGTGATATTTCTTATTCATTGATTGTCATATTCTTAATTCAACACCTACTCCATCAGAAAAGAAATAACTTTTGTAGATAAATCAAATAATTCTGAGAATTAAAATGCACCGTGTACTACATATTCTCAACATAAAGCATCTTAAATATAGTTAATCAAACAAATCTTAAGGCTTCATATGGGACGTTTTTCTTACTGCTTCTTAAAGCAGTTTTTTAGTATAAAAATTAAAATTTTTTTACTAAAATTTTGCTTTAAGAAGCAGTAAGAAAGCCGTCTCAAACGAAGCCTAAACCCTTACGCAAGTATATGTTACATTTTAAGCATTGCTTTGATTGAAGAATGCAAAGAAGATCCATTTATTTAAACAAGATTTTGCTGAGCATTTCAAGCAAAAACATATTTCAAGCAAAAAATGTTCTAACATATTTCAAGCAAAAACATATGCCAAAAGTAGCATAACGGAGACCATAAGAAAAAGGCCATTGGCATTTCCGGCAGGGCGAAACCTTCAAATTAATCTATCAAGAAGCCCAACGATAATCCACTAGATTAGCCTTATTTCGAGTTTTCTAATAAGTTGAGGAGAGAGATTTATTCCAAACGTTTTGATTATAATAATTTAGATTTTCACCGATTACTTTTTTTTCTATATAAAATTTTGAGTATATAAACTTATTTTAGATTTTTCTAATAATTGTAATAGTTATATAAAAATCTTAAAATATTTATATGAATATTCCTCAGAAATTAAAATTTGAATAGAACAAGTTTAGTGAGTATGTTGTTATATAATCATTGTAATTTCTTCTTATAAACAATTCATACATTATTTGAGTATGCATTAAATTTATAATTTAATTATTATTGTATTTTCATTTGTACTGTTCATAGAATGGTGTTGAAGATATTCTAATATGTAAAAAATTGCAGTCTTTAATATGTTTCAAGGTCTACATGTTATGTTCTGGGCCCGTCTATCTAGTGTAGATGTTAAAGGGATTCTGATCATATTTGTTAAATACGAGTGTTGGAGGTTATATAATACTGTTTTGTTCAGATTTTGACCCTATTTGCTAGATACAAATGTAGGAGATTAAAGAGAGACATAAATAGGAGTGAAGTTTTTTGAAAATAAGAATTCTAAGAAAATTTTGAGCATTTTGCAAAAATTTTGTAGCTTTTATGCTATTGAATGCAGATATTTAATGGCTAATTTTTTTTTTACTTTTTCATTAAAAAAAGACAATTGTAACAGCATGCACATGCGTCTATAGTCACACCTGCATGCCCACATAAGCATGCCCATGTCACTGGTGGCATTGGCGACCACTGGTTGGTTGGTCACCACGACCACTTCTGGTTCTAATTTTGGGCATGTGCATGATTATTCCATCAATTTTTAACATTTAGACTCAATTTTAATATATTTAGAGTTCAACCAAGCCTCTAAAATAAAATAAAAAAAAAATTGGAATTTTTTGTGATTTTTTTTAAAATAAAATTTACACTAACAATCCATCAGCTAACAATTGTTCAAATTATAATTTTAGAAAATTTACTTAGTTCAATTCCCGCCGAGAAGAGATTCATGTTGATGTCCATGGAGTAATCACGACATCATAATTTTCTTAAAATTATAATTTCATTCTAACAAGATTTTTTTAAGATTGAATATATATATATATATATATATATATATATATATATATATATATATATATATATATATATATGTCTCAAGAAAATTTTACTTGATTGGCATGAATCTTTTTTTTTTTTTTTTTCACGAGAGGCGCCAGAGACCACTGGCCTGTCACGCAACAGATCAAAAGCATTCCCAGGATCCACCCACCCCTCAGAACCCAACGAGGAACCAGAGTCAGATTCCTCCTCCGCGGAAACGTTAAGCCAATCAATATGAGTCTTCAAATCAACCCCAGAATTAACTCCCACATGGTATACCAAAGTGTGAGGCTCAATAAAATTCACAGGCACATCAACTACCGAGGGAGGAGCAATCTCCACAGCGGGAGTAATTAGATTACTAGGGGAAACAGGGAAGGCATCAGAATCAACCACACGGTCCACAGAATCCAAAGCCAGAGCAGGTCCACAAAATCCAGGCAAATTGGACGGGGCAGACACCGACCTTGCAGGGGTGCATGAATTACCAACACAACCGCCTTCACTAGCACAACCAGAGACCAGAGTGACAGGCAGCACCCCAGCCAGCACACCAACAGAAATAGGTAAATTATTGACAGCTACAACTTCATTAACACAAGCCGAATCAGGCACAGCTGAAGGGACAACAGCACATGCTTCATCCAACGAAACATCCTCCTGCAAATTATTAGCAACTTCCACCACAGGAAAAACCGCATCCACAATAACGGGATTATCAGTAATACAAAGATCAGCCACAACAGGTGAAGATGAAGCACCCAGATCAGGATTTATCAAATGCGCAGGCGAAAAAGAATGGTCGCCAAGGCCAGGGACCACCAAATCACGTTTACGACCAGGCTGGGTCGAAGGAACCAAATTCGAACAAGGGGTGGCGATACTAGTAAGATGAGGATGCAACACAATACACTCTGATTTATAATGACCCAAAGCTCTACAATGACAACAATAAAAAGGAAAAACTTCCATTTCGACATTCTGAGCATAACCCGAAATATCAGAACCAATTCAAACCTGTTTCGGATACCGCTTAGTAACGTCCAACTCAACGAGAACACGAGCAACGGCAGGCCTAGACCCATTGGCAGTAGAACTATCAGTTTTTAAGGGCAGACCAAAAATGGACCCTAAGCCATGAAGAATGCAGGAAGAAAACAGATGAGGGCGAAGGTTAGGGAATGAAATCCAGATCGGAATGATAGGAGAATCCAGAGTAACGTCCAGAAGAGGCGACCATTTAGTCAACTTCATGTAACAGTTGTTAACAAAATAAGAACGGTGGGCAAAAACACGACAGTAATCTAAATCATTCCTAAGCTTAATCAAAACATTCTTGCTATTGAGAACAGCGACAGAGAACTCACCATTCAGCTTAAGATTAAAAAAAAAATTGAATAGAATTTAGCAGCGGACGACTGCCGGGAAATTTCCCTACCAAGGCAAACTCAAAAGGCGCAGCAAGGGCTTTCAATTCTTCATAAAAAATCAACAAAGCAGGAAGACCATGGCAAGAAGAAACCTTCAAAGCCGGAAAACTCGAACAGGAGGAAACCCCAGATAAAGCCTCCCGAAAAGAACGAGATGGAGGAAGCCCATCCAAAAAACCAGGATCAGGCAAACGAATAGAAGCCATAGGATTGAAAAAGGAAATCAAACTGTTGACCTCTTTTTTGTATGAGGTCAGTAGGACCAATCCAGACCTTAGGATCTTTCCAATCCTTAGGATCAATCTTAACCCTAGGATCAATCTGATCTTAGATCAATCCAAACTTTAAGATCAATCCAAATTCAAATCAATCCTGACCCCAGATCAATACAACTTAAGACCAATCTAGACTCTAGGATCTCCCTAGATTTCAATCCCTAGGATCTGCCCTAGACCCTAGGATTTTTTCAAATTAATCCAGACCCTAGAATCTACTCTAGATCCTAGGATTTTGCCTGACTCTAGATCATATGATCCTCTTAGACCTTAGGATTCTCCTGGATCTATCTAGAGCTTAGGATTCTCCTAGATCCTAAGACTATTCTAGATCCCAGGCCCTAGGACTTCTGAACCCTAGGATCTTCCTAGAAATCAAACTTTAGGATCTACTCTAGATCCTAAGATCCTTCCAGATCTTGAATCTTAGGATTCCTAGATCTTAGGATTCTTCTAGATTATAAGATTCTTCCAGACCCCAAATCCTAGAATTTCTCTAGGACTTCTAGATTCTGGAATCTTCCCAGATTCCAGTCCCTAGGATCTATTCTAGACCCTAGGATCCCCTTAAGCTGATTTGGACCCTAGGACTTATTCTAAACCCTAGGATTCCTCTAAATCAATCCAAGCTTCAATTCAACCTAAACTTAATTCAATTCCTATCATTCAAACTCAAAATCTAGCTCAAAATCCAATTCAAAACCAGATTTCCAGATTCAAATCCAAGGCCAAAGGTCTAAGTCCTGAAAGCCTTTTCCAGCAAATCCTTAAATAATTCAAAACCCTATCAAATGACCTCTAATTCAAGATCTATTAGTTCCACACTGATGTGACATGTCTCTAGAGGCAACCCTCCAAATTTGAGATCATTCTGAGATCTCTAACCTCAGAAATTGAATTGAAATCCAAAGGCTGTAAAATCTTCAAATATTTACAGTCCATGCCACTGGACATACCACCCAGTGGATTTTGACCCTGGAGCTTTCTCCAAAGCCTCCAATCACTTCCAGACCCTTGATTATAACCCATTGAGCATTAAACTGTATTTTATTGGACTCAATTTGACCCCCAGTTGATCAGGGGTCAAAATGACCAAAATACCCCTACGGGGTGTGAATAGTCACTTTGGTCAAATGAGCTCCAAATCAAATGCAATCACCTCTAGCAAATTTCAAATGTCAAACCAGATCCATTGAACCCAGAACCAGCCCCTGGGTCAACCTGGTTGACCAAGTCAACCTAGTTGACCTAGAAGGCCCCTTTAGGGTCAAAACAGGTCATTTTGACCAAATGACCTCCCCAAACCTTAGGACCACCTCCATTGGTCTCCAAATATCATTTCAAATCTGTTGAACCTATTTTCAGACCCTGAACCCACCTGGTTGACCAGGTCAACCATGTTTGACCTAAAGGCCCATTAAGGGCCCAAATAGGTCATTTTGACCAAACAACCTCTCCAGACTTTGAAACCACCACCAGCAGACTCAGAATATTATTCTGAACTGGTTGGACCCAATCCTTGACCCTGGGTCAACCTGGTTGACCAAGTCAACCTAGCTGACCCATTAGGCCCATTAAGGGCCTAAACAGGTCATTTGACCTAGATGACCCATTTAAACCCTGAAACCATCTCCACCAGACCCCATTCATCATTTCAAACCATTGCAGTTCAAACCCTGACCCTAGGTCAACTTGGTTGACCAAGTCAACCCAGTTGACCTATTAAGCCCATTAAGGGTTCAAATAGGTGATTTGACCCAAATGACCTATTCAAACCCTCAAACCACATCTACCAGACTCCATTTATCATTTGAAATTGACTCAGTCCAGACCTTGGCCCTGGGTCAATCTGGTTGACCAGGTCAACCCAGGTTGACCAACTTAAACCTTTAAGCTCTTTTCACTTTGAATCAAGCTTCAAGCCCATTCAAAACTCCTTTAAAATTCCTTGATCACCTTTCCATTATTTTGGGTTTGACTGGTCAACCTGACCCAGTCATCAGTTGACCTGGTCAAGGACCCAAAGTCAGTCAAAGTTGATGCACATTACTCGACTTAGTACATTCGATCAAATCAATATATCCAAACCTTACCAAACCATTCAAACTCTCAAATCCATTTAAAAAAAAAATGATTTAAACCCATTCAAACATATTGGGAATCAAACTATGCTCAAGTTGACCAAGTCAACTATAAGATTTGGTCAAATCACGTTATTTTCCTTTCCAAACTTTGAGCATGCTATTTTAAGACCTTTGAATCATCAATCCAGCACCCATTAATCCTCTTGATTGCCACCTCACCAAAGTTGAACCTGTTGACTGGTCAAACCAGTCAACAAATGGTCAAAAGACCATGAAATGGCCAAATCCCTTGGATTAAATTAATCCTCCCCATGCCAACTCAGCTCAAACTATATTGACAGGCTCCAGAACCTTCCTAAGGTTATTATCAACCCTTAGATGAGATCCAATGGTTCTCACCATCCCCATATGCTCATATGGGATAAATTAAACTTTCCACATGGGATTGTCCTTCCCTTGTCCTTGCTCCCTGCTCCCAACAACTCCCTGGACACATGGCATTCATCTAGAGTCCAGCCAAACCAATCCTAGCCGTCTATTTGGTCTGGAGTAGTTAGAATAGGGCAAAACCCCATTTGGAGGATTCATTCTAACGCTCCCATTCTCTCACCAAGATCGAGCCCATCTATTACTTTGATCCGTCTTTTGAGCTCCCAGGAGTCTCCTTAAGACTTCTCGACATCAAATCCACCGGTTAGTTGCTACCGGCGACCAGATTCTGACGAGTGCAAGCCTTTTCCGTCCAAGGAGTCGTAGCACTCGATCCAGGCGTTATCGAGTTGAGGAATCTTCTACAAAAATATACGTGGACAATCAACAAGCTCAACCATCCTTGAAACGATTCATTTCATCCAGTAAATCAAGGTAAAAATGCAACCCTAGTCTAGGACACTTAGGAAAAATTAACTTTATATTAACTGCCTATTTAATCATTCAAAGACGTCCACACAAAATCTGTTTATCATGTTAATTTAAGTTTAAAATTTCAAACATTTTGGTTGAGTATCTTGAGAGAACGGACCAATAATCCATTCTAGGGTGGTTTCGGTGTTCCGCATGCTTTCTGCGTGATTTGAACCGTTGATCTTATGATCAACGGTTCAAATCTCACCACTCCATTCGATTTCTCCAACCGCGGATCAATGTCTGCAGTTAGTTTCTCGATTTGACTCAATCTGAGTTGTCCATTTCAAACCGCGGGATCAACTGTGATGGAGATCTGTCGTTTAACGCAATCCCAACCGTCCATCTTCGAACCACGGAGATCCTACGGCGCCCGCGGCCCGCTGACGTGTTTAAGTTAGCCGCGTCAGCCACGGGTAATTAATGCCTCATGATTGCGCGGCGGCGCAATCATGGGTCATTAATGCGCCACCGTACAATCATTAATAATGATTGCCGCGGTTTGCTCCAACGAACCGGAACTCACCACGTGGCAAGAGGTTTAAAATTGATTTAAAAACTCATTTTAAATCAATTTTAAATCCAATTTTTTTTTAATTATTTAAAAATTAAATATTAATTCAAAATTTTAACCTAATATTTCATATTACTCAGAAAATTAAGATCTTTATTTTAAAATTAAAACTAATTTAAAATATTATATATATATTTAAATTATTTTAAATATTTAATATTTAATATTTTTCAAATAATATTTAATTAGAGATGATCAAAACACTTTTTTTTAAAATTCGTTAAAAAATTCAGTTCTAATCCAAATAATGTATATAATATATCAAAATGCTCATAATTTTAAACCCCCTTAAATAAAATTAAAATTATTTTAAAATATTCATTATATTTTAAATAATTTTAGAAATATTAAAAACTTGATATCTTAATTAACAATTAATTAAAATAAATCAAATTAATTTTAAAATTTTAAGTTAAATTTATTTTTATATTATTTTAAATTAGAAATGATATTTAGAATACTTTAATATTTAAATTTATCTAAAATATGTAATATATTTCAAGTTATCTCAAATATTTGGTTATTAAGCATTTCATCAATTAAATATTAACTTAAATATTTCTCAAAACCTTAAATTCTAATTTAAATATATATATATATATATATATATATATATATATATATATATATATATATATATATATATATATATATATTCTAAATATTCAGAAATGAATAGTTTAAATATTTTATATCAAAATCATTTGAATTTGAAGGATCACCCTTTAAATATTTTAAATGTTATTAATATTTTGATATTGAATTAATATTGAATTAATAGTAATTTAAATTATTTTCAAAATACAAGAATCTATTTTAAAACATATTAAATAATCAGAGAGTAATTTTGAGATAGTTTAAGTTAAAATTAAAATTATTATTTTATGATACTTTATATATATTTTGAATGATTTCCATTATTTAAGCATTTAATTAATGTTTAATCAAACATTATATTAAATATTTTCAAATTTAAAAATTTATTTTCAAACCAACGTGGGGATCTCTCATTTGAATATTAAATTTATTTTAATGATATTCTGAGTATTTTAAATTTAAATTATATATATATATATATATATATATATATATATATATATATATTTATATATATGTATATACATTTTTAAAAATATATATATTTAAATTCCAAATATTTGAAGAGCTCCCATGAAATTTTAAACTTAGATTAAGTTTGATTGAATAAAATTTGTGGGGAAGGTCATTAGTGGATAATGATTTTATTTTTTTTTATTCATTAATGAAAATATTAATCCTTGTAATTAATGCTAATCTATGTATGCTTAAGGACATACACACACTACTTAGCCTAGGCTATCCTAGTGTTAGGATTTGTTTGTGATTGTGTATACATGCATGTATATGTTTGTTTAAGGGTTAGTTCAAACATTGATTCAAACCCAATTAACTTAGTGACATCATTAAGGACAATAATTAAGGACTTTGAGTAGAAAATTTAGAATACTTCTAATAATTAGGATTCACTTCAAATTGACTTGAAACTTTGAACACTTGAACTTAGTGACACTCTAAACCCTAGGGAAATTTCCCACTAACTTTTGAAGTCATTTAGCCCCTTAATCAAGTTAATCAAGCTTAAACCTCAATTAAGCCCTTAAGCCTTCCAAAAATTCTAATAAATCAAATTTAAATCTAAAAATTACATTTAATATCTCAAACTGACCAGAATTAAACCCTTAATCAATAAAAAATGAAAGCCCCTTGACTGGACTTCAAAATTAAGTTTAATTTAAGTTTAATTAAAATCTGAAATTTAATTAATTAAAAATAATTAAAAATTCCAGAAAATTTCTAAACACTTGGAAATCACTCCTTAGGTCATTCCTGACCTTTGGAGTTGATTTCAAGAAGTTTGGAGGTCATTTGGATCCAAATCACAAAAAGGGTCTCTAATTAAACAATTTCAAAAATTCAATAAATAGTCAAAACTTCAAAAATTCATAACTAATTCAAATGAATTCCAAATTGAGCAAACTCAAAGGCATACAGCTCATAATAAGGTCTAATAGTTATTAAAAATGTTAAGTTTCCAGAAATAAAACAAATTAAAAAAAGTCAACTTTTGGTCAAATCTAGTTCAAAATCAAGTCAAAACTTCAAACCTTCATAATAAAATCTAGAAAAATCCAATTTCAGCGTACTTACTGTCTAATTGATCATATTAAGGTTTAGTATTTTAATAAAATATTAACTTTTCAAAAAACATTTTAAATCAAAAAGTTAATTTTTAACCCCTTAATTAAATCACTAAAATAATCCGGAAAATACCAAAATTCAATAAATTTCCAAAAATTCCAGAAAATCTTAAATCAACCTTAAAACCAGCAACCAATCAATTTGAATAAAATTAATCAATCTTCAAACCTTAATCAAACTTAATTTACTTAATTATATCGGGTACCACTAGGTAACCGAGGCCTACGAGGCTATTAAATTAGCCCCAAGGAAGGTGAAATAAACTTCATGGCCTCGGTGTGCAACAAAGGAGGTATCCAACAAATAATTAAATCAAATTTAAAATCCAATTCAAATCATTAAGATTTAAATTTTAATTAAAATACCCTTAAGCCTTCAACCAACCAGAACTTTAAACAACTTCAATCAAATTATCCTATTTAGGACATATCAAAACCACACAGCCTACCTCACACACTTTAGATGGTTTGCTAGGACAACCAACTCTAGTCTTAGGCTAGGCCGGTGTTTACTTTTCTGCTACTTGCGTGTACCGAGTTTTCCGTGGTTTTCATTGCATGCTGGTTCCTAGATTTAAGTAATTGATGTTGATGTGATTATTTATTTATTTACCGCACTTTGAGTTGATTGATTGTACGTTAGATCTACCCCTAGGTTAGGAATGATCTATACTAATTCAATATTATGCAGGTGGCCATGCTCATACAGGGCATAAATTAAAGGGGGCAAAATCATAAATATTAAATTGCACAGGTGCTCCAGAAAACTGCTTAAGTCCCCCTTTAAATCAAAAAGAGCATGGCCAAGTGTGGCTGGTTTGAGCATTTTTAATTTCAATATATTAACTGCTTGGGATGTTTCTATAACTGTCAATTATTAGGATAACCTTGCAGGATCAAGTCTAGATTTTTCAATTTTGATTAATGTAATTTGTTATAAATTTGAGTTGTAAATTGTTTGAAGTGATTTGAGATTGAGATGTTTAAACATCCAATTTGGAATCCAAAGAGGAAGGAACATCCCTTAGGGGAGAGTTCCTATCCATTTGGAGATCCAAATTAGGATGAATTTTAAACATCCAATTTTGAATCCAAAGAGGAAGGAACATCCCTTAGGGGAGAGTTCCTATCCATTTGTAGATCCAAATTAGGATGAATTTCACATATCCAAAGAGAAAAGATAACACCCCTAATCAGGGGGAGTTTCTTTTCATTTGAATATCCAGACCCGACAATCCAAGGAGTTCCAAGAAGACGAAGAAGTGAAGAACGAGAAGAATCTCAAATCTCAAAGTCACTTGAGTCTTAAGAGTAGAATCCGGGTTGTAGTCAGTGGTACCCGACCACTTTACTTTCCTGCAGACCCTGGTTGTATAATTAAGTGGCACTTGCCACATGGACTTTCAGTTTGAGTATTTATTTAATTAATTTAATTATTTGATTGATTTGATTTATGTGTTGATTGCGATTAAGGACCCGTATGCTTTTAGTAGTTTATTTGGCGTTCTTGCATGTCGATTTTGATTTAGCCTGGAACCCGATCGGAGGCTCGTGAGGGTACGGTCATAAACTTTTTCTATTTAAACAAAATTTAAAATTTTTAAGCTCAGATAGAAACTCTAACGCTCTTAAGAAGTAAGCCCGGACTCGCCGGGAGTTTTTCATGCATTCATATTTACTTTTCTCTACCTTGTTAGGCACCTCCCCGCCTGCGGGTTCTGGCAGACCACCTGACCTATTAGGGTGCAGTTCTGTCCAAGGGGATGTTGTGCAATCTCTAGGATAAAACCTATTTTTTAAGCCTATTTTAAAACTGCTTCATTTTGATTTAAGCATTTTATTGAGTCAACTAGCATGCATCGCATTAGTAACAAATTAAAAATTGAGTCTAATTCTTAATTGCATTTTTATCTAGACATTTAACCCAACATATGTTAAGGGGTCAGTTAGGATCTGCTCTAGATGTCGACCCCAATTCTTTAAACTAATCTTAATCAATGTCCCTAACCACTCTACATTTAAAAGACTTTGACTCATGGTTTTTTAAAAAGCGTTTAGGTGGTTTAGTTGGCTCCCCAATCCAGGCCGGGGTAAGTCCAGATTGCATTGCATTAGCTAGAATTCGGGTCACTGATTCTCAGTACCCATTTTAGACTTAGGTTCTGAGGCAAATCTCTAATCTTAAGACCTCAATCTTTCGGGAATCTAATTCCCACTTTCTAATAAAATTGATCACTTAAACATTAAATATCTTTCAATCTAATTCAAGCCCAACACTTATGATAGGTTGGGGTGTTTCTGAAGCAATTCAGAATCTCAAAACACCTCCTACTCTTCTTCATTTGACTCCAAAAATAACTGCTCAAATTTGATCCAATCCCATTTGAAAATTCCAGTCCCTACCTTCTTTGATATCAATCTTTGAATTCTTAAATAAAATTCGTATTGCTATTTTAATCGAGAGTTTTCATAGGAAATTTCTGGTTTCCTACGATGTAATTAACTACGAGGGCTTGCGCTCGTAGGAGATTTAGAAACCCAGACCAGATTTCAAAATTAAACCTTTTCAAAACTTTGATTAATTATCTTTGAAAAATTTAAACCTGATGATCATTATCGTCATATTTAAACTATCGATAGTGATTGATATCTTCTTTCTCCGGATAGATGTATCAATTACAATCGTAACTTTAATTATGAAATTAATGATCTCTTATCTCAATTATTATAGTCGAACAATGGATTAAACATCATTTTGATCCTACGGGATCATATATTGTTTCTCCTTGAGTTTGATTATAATAACCATGATAAATTCAAAGATTTATAATCTGAACCTATTAGAGAACGATATGTTCACCTTTCGAGGTGATATATTATTCATAATAAGTGTTTGGTTATAAAATCAAAATTCCAGAAATTTAACTTTCCCAAAGAAAATTAAACTTTTTTTTTTAAAAACTATATTTTTCAGATCAAAATACAAACCAGAGAAGCGAGCTCCAAACCAGGGGATACGCCGCCGACAAGGATGTTAGGGCAAAGCCCTAGCAGAGAGGGGAGGCATAAAAAAGAATGATTGGCATGAATCTTAATTCATTATTTATATTGAAAATTTTTAAAATAAAACATAAAATCATCTAAACTTTAAATTCAACAAACTTGTAGTCAAGCTAAACTTCTTGACAAGAACAACCCAAAAATATTAAAAGTGATCTAATTTGGATTGAAGGATCAAATGATCTCCAATTAGAAATTTTATGATATTGACTGAAGGATCAACGATCTCTAATTATTGCATCCTTCTAGAAAAATTGAGCAACTAGATGGGACAAATCCAACGAGCATAAGATCATTAGATTATGAGATCATTAAGGTACTTAAATATGAAATGAATGGCTCATGATCAAATGATTTAATATGAGTTGTTCAATATAGAGTTATAAAAATTTGGCTAAATTTATCAAAATACAACTCCCAAAATATTATAAATAGACCCACATTATTCACATGAAGAGGACCTAGACTTAAGTTGAGATAGTTTGGATATTTGAATAATTATAGAGCTCTACTTGGCTTTCAATGTCAATGATCACAGCCAGCTACTAAAGTCATCTAATGGTCATTGTCTGACTATCATCGCCCAACTGAAATCATCTAATTTGCATCGCTCGACTATCGTTGTCTGACCAATATTGTCTAACTGTCACAATCCATTCATCATTATTCTATTTCCATCGATTGACTCTCATGGATCGATCATCATCGCTCGACAGTTGTCACCCGGTCAATAATATTTGAGCGTTGCCACAAGAATAACACCATGCAACACCGCATCTCCAGTATTCTCTCGCATATTCTTTGAAAGTTAAACTTATTTTACATACTTTATAATTTTGTCTTTTCTAATTGGGGAAGAGCGAAATGTTATAATATATTTATGCGGTGGATCTATTAGAAGAATTGAGTTATAATCAGAGTTATAGGAATTGATTATGAGTAGGGTAGAAGTTAGGTAGTATATATTTTTACTTTTTCATTTGATTGATTGAATTGCATATGTATGTATATTGAGTTTGTGCGTTATTGATTAGGAATGAGAATTTTAGCAGTGAATAGATGGACCCTACTGATAAGGATGTATAGAATGGATAGAGTGCAGCAACAGTTCCAATGAGTTCTGATAGTTTGATGTAGCTAGCTATCATGCTTACACATGCTATGTGTGATACTCAGAGTTGATAGGTAGGACACAAGGAGTCAGAAGGGGACAAGCATCTGCAGATGTTTCATAAGTTGAAGCCCCCATTATTCAAGAGAGCTGTAGATCCAAAGGTAGTAGAGGACTGGTTGTTGAGAATAGAGAAGATATTTAACAACATGTAGTGCCTAGAGAATCGAAAAGTATGAATTGCAGTATTCCAATTTGAAGGAGAAGTAGAGAGATGGTGGATATGACAACAGCGGGAGAAATTTTAGGGCAAGATGAATGTGAAAATTTCTTCAACGGAGTTCATTATTATTTTAGAGATTGGTTCGTACCTCCATCAGCCCGACAATAAGTATAAGAGGCTTTAATGAGATTACAATAGAGGAACATAACAATGATGTAGTATGAAGTTGAATTCACTACACTATCAAGGTACGCACCACAATTGATCAATATAACAGAGAAGAAATGCTACAAATTCCTGAGAAGACTGTGAAATAAATTGAGACATCCACTTGTACAGCTAAGGATTCAAGAGTTTTCAGAGTTAGTTGAGAGAGCGAGACTGGTGGAGAATGACTTGGCTATTCCACTATTTAGACATGATATGAACAAGAAGAGATCAAGAGATAATATAATTAAGAGAAAGAGCAGTGAAAGAGGACTAGATTTTCAAACAGCATAAGAGGATCTGTATCTGAGTCTAGTGTAGGGAGTGTACTGAGTGTGCCCGATGTGGTAAGAAATATAGTGGATCGTGTTTTCTGATGACTGGACGGTGTTTTAGATGTGGGCAGCAAGGACATCAGATAGCTAATTGTCCACTATAACGACAGGGGATAGGCTCATGTTTCAGAGGGGAGCAAGCCAGGTAAGGCTATAGATAGAGTATTATGGGATCTAGAGAATACATTGAAGGGTTTATGAGCAAGACAAGTGGAAGAGGAGTGGTTGAAAAAAGAGGACTTGCACAGCCTGCTACACCAGTACAGCCACTCGTACAACTTAGAGTTTATAATCGGATCTTGCAAAGTGATAAAAATGCACTTAGAGAATCCTCTGATAAAATTTAATTCCTATAGTTATAATTGCATTTAAATTGATTAATTTATAATTATTGCATGGTTTATTTAGTGATTGAATAACATATGTGTGGGTGATTACCTGAGTAAATTCATGATTAATTGCATGGAATGAATGATAAGTCAATGATCAGTATTAATTTTAAATAAATTTAAATGGATTTCTTGGTTTTAAATTGTATTTATTTATTATGATGAATTTATGTTATTTATTGATTTATTTGATTATTTTTATGCGTGAAAATGTTAAGGGCATGATTACTTTATAATTACTGCATGGTATATTTAGTGATTGAATGACATATGTGTGGGTGATTACCTGAGTAAATTCATGATTAATTGCATGCAATGAATGATAAGTCAATGATCAATACTAATTTTAAACAAATTTAAATGGATTTCTTAGTTTTAAATTGTATTTATTTATTTTGATGAATTTATGTTGTTTATTGATTTATTTGTTTATTTTTATATGTGAAAATATTGGGGTGATATTTTTTTAAGGTAGGGATATTATAATAGCCCGTATTTGACTCAACCAATTAATTTTATTTTATGAGTCATTATAACTCTAAATCATAAACCGTCTTTGTCATAGCATAGATATTATAATGCTTTAATTATACTAATTTTTTCATAATTTTTGGGCACTAGTGCAAAGCTTTAAGAAATTGACACATATCAATATAAGTGAAGATTTTAGGACTGTTAGATATCTATTTTTCAAACCCATTTCACTATAATTTTTTAAATAAAATGATCTATTTTATGAATACTTATCTATAATTTTTGAGGCAGAGGTCTTAGAGCCAATTTTGTCAATTCATCCTGCTGTAAAAGTTGCTCGTCTCATTGGAGGGAATAATTACCCTATCTATAATTTTATAAATTTATATTTTTAATTTTTTAATTTGGTCAAGACTTGTAAAGATTACAATATCTTATTTTTTTAACAAACTTTCAATGCATAACTTTTGGTATGCGATAAATGTTATCTATATGAGTATTTTAACTGGAATATATTAATTTTTTATTGGTTAAATTAGAAGTTATGATTCTTTGAAATATATGCATAGTAGATAAATTTGATAGATTTTCCGCATTTTATGATTATTATATTTTATATATGATATTGACCTACATTGCATAGAAAAGGTAATATTTGTATATAAGCAAGGAAGGCTAGATGTTAATACTATCATTAATATGGGTTGGCTCTTAAAGCATAATACCCTACACAATAGGGTGTACCAATGCACTTTCTTTTAAATAAGTATTCATATAGATAAGTATTCTTTGGTGGTATAGTCCTAGTTGTAGCCTATAATTGAATGATCAAATTACACTAACAGGTAGAGGCTGATGACTCTTAAATGATTCTAGAAAGCCACTTGTGAAAATAAATAATTAATATAAATAAATAAAAGATAAGATGAGATTGACATATAGATAGATATGACTCAGGGTGTCAAAATCGGGTTGTGGGTCGGGTTCGGGTCATAATCGACATTGACTCGCCACTGTTTATCTTGATCGGAATCGGACCCATTTTTATAAACGAGTTAGAAATTTTAACTCGGACCCGACCTGTCAGGTTTCTAGGTTGACACGATCCAACACAAAAGCACAGTACGAGAAGCGCACGAATGGGAGAAAGTGGTCCTTCGCAACAATTGAGCTCTGTCCCGTCATTATCATTGCTTCTGATCCAACAAAAGAATAGCGAGCAACCGTAACTTTCGACCCGGTATGAAGGAACATCGTCGAAGGAGGAGAAGAAGTATTCGCCTCTTCAGTGTGAGAACACCGAGAAGCGCATAAATGGGAGAAACCTAAAAAATGGTTACCTTTGCAACGAGCAAGCTCCCTTTGGACCCTCCCGTCATCATCGTTACTTTTGATTCTGATCCAACAAAAGAACAGCTAGCTATTGTGACTTCCGACTCGACAGGAAGGAACATCGTCGAAGGAGGTGAAGAAGTCTTCGATGCGAGAATGCCGAAAAGCACACAAACGAGAGAAAATGGTTACCTTCGCAATGCGTGAGCTCCCTCCGGATTCTGGACCCTCCTATCATTATCATTACTTTTGATTCCTATCTAATAAAAGAATGGTGAGCTATCATGACTTCCAACCCAACAAGAAGGAACGTTTTCAAAGGAGGCTAAGAAGTCTTTTATCGACTCGTACAAAATTTTACCTTATGTAGACTTATTGAGGCAAGAGAATCGGGTCAACGTCGGGTTAGCGAGTTGACCCTAACTCTAAATTTTTCGGTCGAGTTCTGGTCGGATTTTTTCGTCGTGTTAAATATTCACACCCCCTAGATATGACAGATATCAGATGGAATGATGAAAACACCATATTGAAGTTGGATGTCCTACCTTGCTTTTTATAATTATAATATTTATATGATAATGCATTGAACTGATTGATAGATAAAATTATAGATAGAACTAAAATCATAATATTATTAATATTGATGCAACATAGCATAACATATTGATATGGCTTATTGGATGATAGTTCTCTTTACTGATTTTTCTTATAGTTTGATAGATCTCTTTTAACTTCACCGATCATTATTAATTTTATTATTAATTTGAACTGGAATATACATATTGATTTTTTTTGTCTTGCATTGAAAGTAGTGATAGAGTTTTGGTTATTTGTCAGGCTATTATGCTTATTATGTGAATTTTTATTATTTCAGATAAAAAAAGGGATCAGAACTAGTTTGAGTGAGATTCACAGAGATCCTCAGGTTTTCTTTTGATTTTGTTTATATATTCTCTTATTCTTTTGTGGTCAGGAATTTGTGATAGAATAGTGATTGTACTGATCTCCTAGCTATTGTATATTAATTTTTGGGAGAATAAATATAGTGAAATATTTTGATGTATATGATTGTTAATTGCTTCATTGATATATAGATTCATTATTTTGATAATTCATAGAAGCTCTAGTTAATTAATTAAAAAGATAAAATAGATAATTTTTTCTAAATTTAAATTTGGAACGGTAAATGATCACTTCATCTAGGTCAGGCCCCATTATTTTTTTTACTTTCTAAGGTTTTCATGTAAAAATTATGGTGTTTACTACATTATTTTTTATTTACTCTGTGTGTGTTGAATCTTTCTAGAAAGCTAGGACATAAAAATTCTCTCTCTTACTATGAATTTCCTAGCATACAATAATTTATATATGATATGCTACCAAAAGTTAATTTGATTAAACATGAATCTCGATTAAAATTAAATTTTTTTGGGAATTAAATTTAGGGCAATTCGAACTTCATTTTCTGAAATTTTTAGTCAATATGAACATATCTATAAGATGAACCAATCAATATTAAAAGTGATCTTATCCAAATCCAAATGAGCCCAAATCAAGCTTTTGAAATCAAGCTTATCATTTGGAATCACAAAAGGGCACCAATGGGAAGAATCATATTAGCATATGACTTATTTCAAAACGAAATAAAAAGTCAAGATGATTGAATATAGCAAATTAGCAAAGTCAAAAGGGATATGACAATCAAATCAGCAGATGACTAAATCAAATCTAAACAAAAGAACAATGTGAAGATAGGTAGAAGCGGCTAACGGCTAATCATATCAAAAGAAATATATAAGAATCATATTAGTATAAGACTATGGCTTTGTTTGGGACGATTTTCTTATTGCTTCTTAAAGCAACTTTTTAGTACACAAATTAAAATTTTTATACTAGAAAGCGGCTTTAAGAAGCATTAAGAAAGCCGTCCCAAACAAAGCCTATGACTTCGTTGGGTATTACTTTCTAAATCAGTTTTTAGTACAAAAATTTCTTGAACTAAAATTTTTATGCTATAAAATAGCTTTAGAAAACAGTAAGAAAATTATCTCAAATGAAGTCTATATCGAAACGAAATAAAAGGTCACGATGAACAAAAATAGCATATAGAAGCAGCAAGCAACTAACAATCAAAATAGATAACATATAAGAGGATTTTCTGACGTTTGCGGTTGTTATATAAAAGTCTTAAAATATTTATTTCAACATCCTTCTAAAGTTATAATTAGAATGAAAAAAAGTTTAGTAAATATTTTTTTTATACAAGCTATATGGCTTACTGCTAATAGTTCTGGCAATTCATGCATCATTAGAATAATGCATTAGAATTAGGTACAGTTGCTTGTAAATTGCATAATTCATAGTATGACATTAGAGGAGCTTTGAATTCTGAAATGTGTTAAGTGCTCTCTCCGAAATGATACGAGTGCCCTATATATTATATTCTTGCCCAACTGTCATGTGTGGAGGTGGGAGAATTTCTTTCTACTTGTTGAAAACTAAATATGGGAGCTATAAGTGAAATAGAGTTATACTAGTCTGTTTTGGCCTTCATTTGTTATATGTGAGTTTGGGAGGTTACAAGGAGTTATAAGTGAAATAAAGTTATTAACAGACATCAGGACATGTGCATTTTATTTATGCATTGCATATCCCGATAACTTAATAAATCATGTATAAACAGTAATTTCTAAATTTTTATATGCATCCTCATGAAATGAGAAATTTTAGTGCTTGCAACACTCTGATATCAAATATCCATGACATTTCTATAAAAGTGAATTGTGAAAGTGCAAATAGAAAATCCTGAAAACAAATACACTTTGATAACTTAAAGAAATTACATTCTGCGAGTACTTTACTTATTTTTTATTAATATTTTAATATTTAAATGAATTTTAATTAGTATATATTTTTTAAATGGAGGTTGATATTTATGATGGGCATGTGAAAGGATTCTACAGAGCTAGTTGAGCTCATTCCATGGATTTTTTAACATTTCAGGAAAATGAAAGGGCCCTACAAAGTAGGAGGTAAAGTCAGGATCTTTTATGCCAAACCTTTAAGGTATTCTTTTTGTAATCCAGCTTTGATTATTTTGATGTAAAGATGGTTCATGATCTTGATTATTGTATATGCATTTTGGTGAATGAAATTAATCAATGTTTCTATTTCTGTTATAATTATTCTCGGTTTTAGTTAGCTCTGGCTTATTCTGCATTTAAGATGAGTTAGAATTCAGGTTTATGCATTCAATCCTACAATTAGATCCTATGGTGTCACATAATATTCATACAAGGGATCCTCCTAGTCAATGGATGCTCATCACCATGGATGTTATTTTCATGAAGACACAATGTATTTCTCTTTTGAGTTTGAACTTCATGGAGAGTAGCATGAGGAAATCCAAGCTCTTGACTTTTAGGTGGATGAATCCTTGGAACATGGTGTTGATGATTTGGGCAACTTGAATTAAGTGATAGAAATTTGGATTCTTGTGGCGACAACTTGCGAAATCAACCAATCAATCACAAAGTAGGTGAATTGGATTAAATGGAAATCAAAAGCTTGAAGCCACCTCCCTCTATATTTGAAAATAGTTCCCACTTACCATATATAAATAATATACAAAATCAATCATTTGTTAAGGATGTTTCTGAATCTAGGACATTTACAAAACTACTACCATAATGTTACACCCACATATGAACTTGAGTTTTCTAGTAAAATCCTCTAGCTACCACCACTACCAAAAAAGCAGGTCTTTCGCAGCACTTGTTATGGGCGGTTTGAAAACCGCTGGCAAAACTTGTCTATCGCTGCGGTTATAAACGCTAGCACTAGCAGCGGTTAAAACCGCTAGAAGAACCAGCACTTAACATGTCTTAACCTAGCTTCTGAGCATTCGCCTCTTCCTATTCGATCTCCTTTGCATTCGATCCCGTCGGCCCCTACTCCGCCTCCTCCCTATCTCCGTGCGCCTGCGCCCCCTTCGACGTCAAAGGCAGAAGTCCGGTCGTCGGCGTCAAAGGCAGCAGTCCGGTCGTCCGCTCGTGTCCACCTCCTCGGTTCTTCCTGCTCCTGATCGGTTTGTGCCCTAACCTAGGATACTATATTATAAGATTCATTTGCCATTATACTTGCTCCTAGTGACAATTTCACATGGAGTTTGTTATTCTTTGTATAATAAACTAGTACTAGGGTGTAGTTTGGAATATGATAGCTATGAAATTTGAGATCGAAAAATTTGATGGGTTCAGTAATATTCTCTTTGGAGAACGAAAATGGGTTGCCTTAGGATTAGTTTAACCAATATTACCATTGAAACTTAGGAGAGCCTGAAGCAGTTCTAAATATAAATACTTGTTTATTTTCTCTTGATTAATAAAGAATATATATTAGATATGATGTTTTGCTTTTGAACTCTAGTAGTTTTCATTTTGTGCTCATTTCCTTTCTTGTAATATATGAATCATAGCATTTTCTAGTAATTTTTCTTGAGTTTGACTTGGCATTTGGAGATGAGTTACATTTTCTTTGTTTTAGCTACAACTCTTATTTATGTGTGTTTTATGTATTGAATTTAGCTACTAATCTTGTTGTTGTAAATCTCTATTGTATCTTTATTTTAGCTACAACTCTTGCACATTTTCTTTCAATAGATTTGTTTTGTGTGGCCATGTTGGCTGACCAGCTGATATAGCTAGTTAGATATAGGGTGAACGATCAGATTTTGAGATTTAATAAAAAAAAAATTTGGACAATAGTGGCGGTTAAAACCGCCACATTACTGTAAGTCTGACCATTGGTGGCGGTTATAACCGCCACTATAGACACAGAATTGTGGCGGTTATAACCACCACAATTCTGGGAATCAGTTCGATTTATAGTATTAGATGCGGTTATAACCGCAACTTAATTTCTAATGCGTAGCGGTTATAACCGTTGCCGTAATATGCCAGACGAAACTCTACCCCGCCGTTCCCTAAACCGCTGCGAAATGCCTTTGCAGCGCATTGCAAACACAGCGGGTGTGTAGCGGTTTACAAACCGCTGCAAGAAAATTTATAGCGGTTATAACCGCTGGGATAGGTCATGAAATGTGCTGCGAAAAGCATCTTTTTTGGTAGTGCACATTCTATAATCAGATCAATCATTTATAGATCAATTATCTACTACATCCATTTATAATAGTGTGTAGATGCCTTTGCTTACTCAATATGATAAGTTGCTATTAAACGAGGAGATGAAAGCATTACTTTTTATATGGATAATTAATCGAAGAAGTTTATATAAATATTTCATCAAAATGCATGTTTTTAGCTAATTATAGTCAGAAGGTAAGCAAACAAAAAGAATTCTTGAATGGATTGAAACAAAATTTGAGAGCTTAGTTTGAAATATTCAAAAAAATTATGCCAACTTTTGACTATCATATATAAGAGCAATTTATTTTGCACTTTATTTTTGAAAAAACGAAATACAATAAAAGATGAATAAATTTATTGTGTATGTTGACAACATTTTGGTTGCATGAATTGATCTGGGCGAAAGCAAAGCTTTATAAAATTTCTTTTCAAAGATTTTGAAATGAACGCCATAAGCCCCGAAAAAAATTTTCTTGGGATTGAAGTATCTCAATCCAATAAAAGAATATTTAATTATCAATAAGAAAATAGACCTTAAATCTTTTAAGAGACCGAAATGTTAGCTTGTCGTAGCTCATCTTAGTCTATTGGTTGGGAGCTTTGGCTACCAACCAAGGGGTCTTAGGTTTGAATCCTGCGTATGTGATGTGTGTATGAATTTGCCTTAATTGACCTAAATGTCCAAAAAAAAAAAATTTTTGTTAGCATGTCAACATGCAGATACTCCAATAAAAGAATTGAAGTTAATGAGTTTAGTTTTTTTTAGGAAAGTTAAGTTATGTGTTTAGTCACATCAAATTATAATTAATAAGAAAGAATCAAATCTTGTTTCTGCATTAAATGTTAGCTAATTTATGCATAATTCAGAAGAATATCAAATGAATGTTGTTACACATATTTTAAAATACTGAAAGTATGCTTCTAAAAAAATAATTTTACTCTAAAGAATGAAGATCATCAAATTATAGAGATATAGCATGATTGTGTCAACTTCATCATTCTAAGGCTTCATTTAGGATGACTTTTCTTCTTTTAAAACAGTTTTTGAGTACAAAAAATTTAATTTTTATACTTGGAAGATGTTTTAAGAAGTAGTATGAAAGTCGTCCCAAACGAAGCCTAAGTAATAGTATCATCTTCCAATCTAAAATTATATTTAAAATAAGATTGTATATATTGTTTAGCAGAAGAAGCATCCAAATAAAAAGAACAATAAATAATAACATTGAGGGAAGAACTCAAGTGCAGAGGAAGAAAGCTAAAAATAAAGCTCCACAAATTCATATAAAGATTTGACATGACTTTATGCTCCCAAAAGAGAGAGACATAGGACCCATTGCTAATAAAGAAAGAGAGAGATATAAGACCTCATATGAATAGCACATTAAGTTATTGTTAGTTCTTAATGCTGCATTACGCAAAAGACATCAAAGATAGCAGAGCACTACCAACTTCAACTTTGCATGTCTTGGAAAGGAACTTGAACAATTTGCTTTTGTTTCGAATCCCAAGTTAGAAATAAAATACTCCTATAAAAACAGTCCATTGGCTTCAATTTAAGTTCCGTTTGGGATGACTTTTTTGTTGCTTCTTAAAGCAGCTTTTTAGTATAAAGATTTTAATTTGTGTACTAAAAAGTTGCTTTATGTAGCAACAAAAAAGCCGTCCTAAACTAAGCATTAACCTTTAGTGCTTTAGGCTACTTTGATCCAATCTTACTGCTTTAATAAGATCATTCCTCTACAAAAGAAAGTTCATTGGTTTCAATTTAATCTTTAGATTTCGTTTGGGACGGTTTTCTTACTGTTTCTTAAAACAGCTTTTAGTAAAAAAATTAAATTTTTATACTTAAAAATTAATTTAAGAAACAGTAAGAAAATTATCTCAAATAAAGCTATAATAGTTTGGGCTACTTAGATACAATCTTACTGCTTTAATAATATTTAATAATTCAAATTATAGTTCATACTTTTTTTTGTAAATTGCAGATCAAGAAAATGAAATAAAGTACGTTCATGCAATTTACAAAATAAAGCTATAAAGGAGACATATATTCTTTATAGCTTTATGAATTTTAGAGAGAGAATTTTAAGGTCTTTTGCTATGCTAGTTGAAGTCATATAAGAACACATAATCCTTATTGTACTATTGCTCACGTGGTCATGAGGATTTTTTTTGCTAATATTTAAATATATAGTTTAAATTATATAAGAAAGAAATTGTAAGATATTTTGAGATATAATCTAGGCTGCAATTTTGATAAAAATTCATTACAGTAAAATTATAATTGAATTGAACGTCTCTATGAGGTGAATCAGTTGAAAACAAAAGTGAATCGATCATAGTCCAAATGTGCTCAAATCATGAACTTGAAGTATATTTGAAAACTTCAGAAAATTAATTTTATTTATAAATGATCCAAAAAAGACTTACATGCTTATAGCAAAATAAGTGTCTAGACAAGACTAAACCAATGAGCTCAAAATCACTTTATCTTAAATAATCAAGACACATGAAACTTGAATGAACAATCTATAATCATGGGGATCAATATGTGTTGTTCACTTGATTATTTTGCATTTTAGGTATATTTTTAGAGAATATCACTCTGAAAATTTATAAATAGATCATCACTCTCCATAAGGAGGAGAGGAGCTTAGATTTTTTTACTCAAGTCAATGTCAGTCTATCACCAACGATAATTGTTATTGAACAACCGACGTTCCATCACAATCATCTGATCACCACTTTCTGATCATCACCTTCAAATCATTGCTTCCTAACTATAAGCCTCCGCACCACTGTCCTCTAATCGCTATCATTGGGCTTTGAATCTCCAACCACTAACGCTCGACTATGACCTTCCAACTATTGTCACTCGACTATAGTCCTTGGACCACCATCTCCTGACTACAGTCCTCCAACTAATGTTGTCCAATTATGATCCTCTAACCACCATCAACTAACTATAGTATACCGACTATTATTATCTAACTAAGATTTCTCAACCACAATCACCTATCTATTTCAACACACATTGACTTTTTCACCCTTCATCGTCATGAGGATTTATGTTAACCATCATTTATAAGGTTGATGTGGAGTGTCGATGCTAATCCTAACATCACTATCAAGATTTATATTATTGTTTTAGTTTATGGTCTCATCTCCTCAAAAGAGAATAGCCAAATAGATGATAAATGATCTCTCGAAGATTGCTCCCATGTCATAAGGCTCTTTTAACTTTCACAACGGAATACATTTTATATAGTTCATACATACTATATTATATCAACGTATTTCCCTATTACAACGAAGGGTATCATTTGTAATCAATAGGAAACACTAGTTGAAAATTTTCAATTGTATCAAACCCCTTATTGTTTTGCTTCTTCGATGGAAGAACTGTATTATCTTAAACTTTTCTTTTTAAATTTGTTTGTGTCAAATCTTCGTATAATATTAAGACAATAAACTATCTTTCTATATCACTGTGAATTTTTCAACTCACAACAAACTTTTATATCAAGTTTCAAAACAAAATAAAATGAAACACATAAAAACCAATCAGTTCAGAAATTGATAAACCTCAGAGGTTGAAAGCTAAGAACAATTAAACCCTTTTACCAAATAACTATATTATCAAAAATAAAATAAATATAAATGAATTGCTGATTACATTAGCATATATTAGCCTATCATTTGAGGCCGAATATTTGGCTCCTGAGGTTTTGCTGAGACAACTCTCTTGGGGATTTTTATATATATTATTAAAAATAATAACTCTACTTTATAAGAAAATATCTTCCATGTCATAAAACCCCAATTATTTATCTTGCAAAATAACTTTTATTTGTCAAACGGTAAGAACATGAATAAGGAAAATCTAAATCAAATATAATGATGCAATATTTTCTTTTATACGGAGCTCATTTTGATGTGTTGGTTGAGAGATTTGATTATCAACCAAGAAATCTTAGGTTCGAGTATTGCGTATATGATATGTGTATAAGTTTGACTTAATTGGCCTAAATGTCCCCCAAAAAATGTTTTCCCTGATCACGTAAGCAATGACAAAATCATGCTTTCTATGAAACTAATTAGGACTAGGGTTAGGCAAAAAATTTGCCTAACACAACTAAATTAATTTAAATTAGTTTAAATTCAAGATATCAAAACTGAATTAAATAGATTTCAACAAAGGGTGTGAGTCAACCTGATTCGTGAGCCCGCTCGAGCTTAGCTTGATAAAGGGCTTGTGAGCCGAGCTTGATGAGTTAAAGAGCCAAGTTTGAGCCAACCTCAACTCAACTCCTTAGCTCGCGAACCGACTCATTTAAAAAATATTATTATAAAATATACTTAAAATATGTTAGATTTCTAACGTTCAAACATAAAATTATTAAAAATATTTAAAAATGACATCTCATTTTTATAGATCAAGTGATTCTTTATTATTTATCTTTTAGTTTTTCATTCTTGTTATAATTTTATTATAATCATCATTTAAATCATAATCATTTTCTATCTTTAGTTATAAACAAGTCTGCCAGCTCGAACTCGTAGAATTAGCTCGAGCTCAAACTTGATTAATTAATCATGCTCAAGCTCAAATTAGGGTCACTTGAGCTCAACTCAGCTCATTTACACCGCTAATTCCAATTAATGCATGAATATAATCTATGTTCATTCATTAATCAAAACTAAAACATTGATCTTAAATTTATAACATATAAAATGTTGTATTAATTTGCCCTATATAGCACTGCAATAATCATATTAAATCCATCAAAATCAATACACATATAATTTAATGATTTAATTTTTAACCCAAAATAAAAAATATAAATATAAGCTTAAATCAAATCAAAGAATTTTGTTTTTCTCTTTGATTTAATTTCAATTTATATTTTTTAAATTTGTGAATTTGGTTTCAAATTAGGATGGCTAATGGAGGATAAATTACTCATTGGAGAGGTCCTCAATATATAATTTATAAAATTATCAATCAATCAAGCTATGCATACCCACATTATGATGATAAGATGACATCGTAACAGTAAACATCAAACATTTTATCATATAAAAAGTATACAATATTTGAAATATTTGAACACGGTGCGGCGCTCAGCATACTTCCAACATATATTGAACACATCCATTAACATATTAATTATATCAATAAATAAGTAAATGACAGACACATCAGACATATAAGTTATAAGTAAAATAACAAAATAATGGAGTGGGGGAGTTGTGGAAGAGTTGAAAATTAATAAAAATGTTTAAATATTGAAAGAGATAATTGAAATATATATTTAATCATTAATTATTTAAGATTTTTTATTGTTAGAGGAGAACAAAATTTATCATGTATGATTTGAATTGCATGTATTATTATATACCTAAATATTCAGAAACGGTTTATGCTAAATCAACTTACTTTGAACCAAGTTAACTCTGTCTGAGACTCAATAGTTTCAAAGAAAACTCGCTTCAAGTTAGCAAGTGACCATTATCCAAAAAGTCGGCTAAGTTGGTGAATAAAACGTAGTAGTCAGCTCTAGTGAGTACTATCTATGAAGTTGGCCTAATTGAGTAGTCAGGGAGGGTGACTTCTTAGGTCTAAGCAATCGAGGACTTTTTTCAAGCTGCTCAAACTTGCCACTAGTCATATAAATGTCGAGTAGTACAATATGAAAATTGGCATCTCTACTATAGCCACAAAAAAGGAGGAAGTCATATGACGGGGAAATTTTGATAATTTCTTAGGGAATAGAGAAGTCACCCTAGGAAGGAGGATCTTATCATATCAAAGGAGATTTACTGTGACGCCCTGGGGTCTAATATGAAAGAATTTTATTTTCTTTTTTTCTTTATCTTCTATTTCAATTTATTAACCACCAAATCATTGACAATCAAATATGACTAATCGCATTAAAAGAAATATAAACATAAAAAAATATGTAATACAACATGGTCTAATTTTGAAAGAATTATCTATTTATTTGTTAATTAATATATCAGAGCCACTAATCTCTTTTAATTAATGCAATCATCAATGGAAGAAACTATAAGTAAGTGTCAGATGTGGAATAAAGAATCCCTGAAGTAGAATTTGAAGTGCAACCCAAATTGACCTATAAAGAAAAACCTGAGCGTATTTTGGCATTCGATTCTAAGCTATTGAGAAATAAGTAAATTTGAAAAGTCTAAGATCTGTGGAAGCACCAATCAAAAGAGAAAAGAAGTGACCTGGGAATGAATTTTTTTAAAGAGAAGAGTCAAAATTTAACTTTTTAAATTGGAATGAATTTTGAAAATTTAAGATTTTTTCTAAATATTAGACCTTAAAATTAGTAATTAGACACTAAGTTTGCTGGAATTGAATTTTTTTATATCTAGTTATAAATTATTGAACTTTGAGTTAAAATTTGAACTAGATTTGACTAAAAAGTTGACATTTTGATTTTGATTGATTTCTGGTAGTTTAATATTTTTAATAAATATTAGGCCATAAATAGAGTCAAATGCCTTTGAGTTTTATTAATTTAGAATTATCTGGAATTAGTTATGAATTTTTAAAGTTTGGATAATTAATGAAAATTTTAAATTATTTAATTAGGAAGGTTTTGATTGTTTTGACCCAAACTCATCCCAAACTCCATCAAATCACTCACAAAGATTAGGGATGACCCCATGGAGTGTTTCCAAGTGTTTAAAAATTATTTAAATTTTTTAAATAATTTTTAATTAATTAAATTAATTAATTATTAATTTTTATTAAAAGTCAAATTGGATGTCTAGTCAAGGGGATTTTATTTTTTCTAAAGAATTAAATTCTAGTTAATTTGATATATTATTTGTATTTTTTAGATTTAAATTATATTTATTATAATTTTTTAAATTTTTTGTGTTCATTAAAAGGCTAAATTTTGAATTGCTTAATTTTCAGACCTAAAGGGCTCAAAATCCTGTGACATTTAAACCTACGGTACAAAATGTCACTAAGTTTAATATTCTCAAGTTTTACTCCTATTGGATATATGTAGAATTTCCTAGGAATTTTCTAAGTTATTTAGATAAAATTTTTAATTATTTTTTCTTGGTGTTACTATTATTCAATTGGGTTTGAACTTCTGTCCATCTAACCCTGGGATATATGCAAGTATACCACAACAATTATGCAACCTGATTCTAAGAATTTGGAGAGTTATGAATTTCTAAAATTTTGAATCAAAAATGGACTCATTACTTTGAAAATTCACATCACAGCAATCCATTGAACATCTGGAACTAATAAAATTACAGGGAATGCCTAAGATGTCCAAAAATGTTTCACCAAAATTTGTATCCATTTTGAACACTAGATTGTGAGAAAATCATAAAAATTAGAATTCAAAGAATATAAAATAACTTACAAACCAGTGATCAAACTACTTAAATTTAATTTTAATAAATAATACATGAAAATACCTTTCCAATGATACCAAAAACATTAAATTTGGTGAAAAATTGGATTTTCTATGAACTTTTGAAGTTCTAGCTGATTAAATTAATTTTTTTATTAATTTTAATTATTAAACGGAGGCGCAAGCCACCATTGTCATCGTTGTTTGATGCGTGTTAGGACACATATCGATCAATTGGGCATCCACTTAACCATGTCGGTAGATATCTCAGCCGTTGGATTCAAATAGTGGCATATGAGCGACTGGGATGGCGCCACGTGTATCGAGATGATCAAAATGGCACCCATTCGAATCACAGGCAAAATGCATGATTTTATCCAGGTCGACGTGGCAGAATAGGAGTTGTCTGATCATGAAGAAGGAAAGATTGGATGGCTCTAATTCATCTAGAGCAAAATAGTTCAAATTGAATTGAAAATTTTAAACAGCCATAACTTGAATATTACTCAACCAAATCAAGTGAAATTTGAAACATAGTTTATGACAATCTAATCTTTCAATACTTGAAGTTTGGAGGCTCCATGCATAGTAGATTTCCTATAGTTTCAAATTGAAGTTTAAATTAAAAGTTAAAATATCTTATAATCTAGTAAGTGGATTTCTAAGATCATAGGCTCCTTTTGCTCCTGCAGAAGTCCTCTATAACTTTACTGAAGACCCTAAAAGCTTTAGAATGCTGGATTGAAAGTTGCTAGAGAAAATTAAGCTTCTCTCACTACCTCTCTCTCTCTCTCTCTTTCTCTATCCACTAAAATAGGGTTTAGAGGCTAGGGTTTTATGGAAAAAGTTTGGGAGAGCTTGGGAGTGGGCTGGAGAAGATGAGGAAGGGTCTTTGAGGGCTGGAGGTTGCTGGAGCTGGAGTTTTTTGGACAATGAGAGTGAATGATGGAATTTTGGAAGTGTTTTTGATACTTATTCCTCACTCATTTGATTTGGATGGCTAAGATGGATTGGGGGCCTTAGATTGATGCCAAGTGTCCCTCAAAGCTGTTCAAAGGCATGGAGAGGGCAGGTGGTGAGCGGAATGACTTATATAACTTGGTTTGACCATTTAAATCCTTTTAAATATTTGTTTGACTATTTTGATCGGTCAACCAGTCAACCCTTGGTGAGGTATCAACTAGGTGGCACCATGGGCTAGTTGAATGAACTTGGAAGTGCCTTGAGGCTAAGGAGTTAGAGCTTGACTGTAAATTCATGAATGAAAAGAGGTTTGACCAAGTCATAATGGTTGCCTTGGTAAACCAACTATGATTTGACTTAGGGAAGGAGTTTAAACATAAAATAAAATGGATTTGAAGATTTGGAGATATTTGATTAGACATTAGAAATGATTTGATCAAAATATGTAAGTTTGACCAATTTTAAAATGTTAACTTGGTCAAACTAATCAAAGTTTGACCCATAATGAGTTTGAAAGCACTCAAACCATGGATTAAAATGGATTTGAAGATTTGATAGGGTTTAAATAGATTGATTTAATGTGAATAAAGCTTAAAAGTTGATTTGGCCAACCAGGTTGACCTAAGGCTAGGATTTGAGCTCAAAATTTTGAAATGATAATTGAAGGCCAATGGGTGTGATCTCTTGGATCAGAAAGGCCATTTCAATCAAATTGACTATTTGGATCCTTAAGGGGCCATTTGGTCAACCTAGGTTGACTTGGTCAACCAGGTTGACCTAAGGCCTGGGTTTGAGCTCAACATATTTGGTTTGATCAATGGAGTCTTATGGAGGTAAACTTAGGCTCAGAATGGTCATTTGGGTCAAATGACTATTTAGACCTTTAAGGGGCTATTTGGTCAACCTAGGTTGACTTGGTCAACTAGGTTGACCTAGGGCATGGGTTTAGGCTCAATAGGTTTTGTTTGACATTTTGAATTGAATGGGAGTGGTCCCATGCAAAGAGGAGGTCATTTGGATCAAAATGACTGTTCAAACCCCCTAAGAAATATTTTGATCAAAATATGTTAACTTGGTCAACCAAGCTTAACCAAGGTCTGCTTTTTAGTCCTATGCACTCCTAATGATGTTTAGGATGCATTCAAAGAGGTTTTATGATTTGATTTGACTGGGCCATGTTGAAGTTTGGAGGAAACTTCAAATTTGCCCTTAAGGGGCATTTTGGTCATTTTAACCCTTAGTCAAATGGGGATCAAATTGGGTTCACAAAAATATAGTTTAATGTTTAACATATGACAACCAAGGGTCTATAAATAATCAAAGGTCTTGGGGAAGGTCTTATATGAAAGTTTGATAGGGATGTTAAGCCCTAGTGAACTAGTCCCGAGGCTAACCAAGAGGGGGGGTGAATTGGTTATTTAAAAATTTCACGATAACAATGAAAATCTTTTTATAACGTGCAGCGGAAATGAATTAAAATAACGATAAAAAGATCAACCACAGATATTCACCCAAGCAGTTAATATCAGAAAAGTAAAGTGCAAAACTGAATCAGAAAAGCAAACCAGATTTTATAGTGGTTCGGTCAACTTGACCTACGTCCACTCCCCGGAGCCTCCCCTCCGGGTATTGCACTAAACAAAAGTGTCTCTCCTTTTGCTCCCACAGCAAGGCGGAGAAGCCTGTACAAAAACCTCCTTTTCACCACACGGTGAGGCAGAGAACCCAACCTCCTTTCGCTTCCTCCTGAAGCAGGCAGAGAACCTTCGAACTCCTTTCGCTTCCTCCTGAAGCAGGCAGAGAACCTTCGAACTCCTTTTGCTTCCACCTGAAGTGGGCAGAGAACCCCGGATCTTCTTGCGAATGATCCTCCCACGACGAACACCGACTAGACGAAAGACGACGAGCGGAGAAGACGACTCTGATCCGTGCTCGGAGCAACCTTAATGAATCCCTCACTAACTCCCCCTCACAAGATCTTCTCTCTCTCTCCCAACTCTCTCTCTCTCTAGGGTTTCTCAGGGAAGGAAGGCAGCAAAAGATTTTTCCAAAAATTGGAAAAAGTTCTTTTAAAGGAGGGCTTAAAATTTACCCTAAATCTCAACTGGTCGGCCAAGATCGTCCAGGACGATCGGTAGATCGTCCTGTACGATCAGTTCAAATTCAGCTGTTTCAGCCTGTACGATCTGGCTATTCTGGACGATCAGTAGAAAAAATTGTTCATATCGTCCCGTACGATCCTGCGATCGTCCGGGACGATTAGTGCAAATTGAGGAAAATCGTCCAGAAGACAGTTCGGGTCGTCCAGAGAAATTTGTGCTGGACGACCAAAAAATGACTTGATCGTCCAGGACGATAGGGTCATCATCCTGTACGATTAGTTCAAAAGGTGCCCAAATCGTCCTGAACACAGTTCGGGACGTACAGCTGAAATGCTCTAAACGGTCATGATCGTCCGGGACGATCCTACGATCGTCCAGGACGATATGATCGTATCAACCAAAAATAAATTGCTTTCCTTAATTACCAGATTAAATTAGGCATGATTGTATTGGATCGTCCGGGACGATACACGTATCGTCCGGGATGATCAGACCAAGTATCTAAAAATAAGAACTTGCCTAACTTGATCTGGCGGCTGAGAATTTCTGATTTGGGCATATCGTCCCGTACGATCCGGAGATCGTCCAGGACGATCTGCTCAATCATACCCTCTTAACTTAGTCGCCCTAATTAGGGTTTCTGTTTTAACTGGATCGTCCAGGACGATGTGGAGATCGTCTAGGACGATCTGAACAAAATTTTTAACAGAAACTCTAATTCACTCAATCTCTCTCCCTGAGTGTGTGTGTGCAAGGTTACTTAGCTAGGGAATCAGTTACATTACAATTGACTCAATAAAAAGAAAAATCATACATTTGACACACTTGGACCCGATCTCGAGTTGGCTTGAGTGGCTCGCGGTCTTTTGTGCCTGGAATAGATTAGCCAAGCAAAACACACTGGAAACATGTTTGTCATCATCAAAACCAGATTTGCAACAATCTCCCCCTTTTTGATGATGGCAAACATTTGTAAAGTAGTCTGAAAATAAAAGTAAACTAGGAGATCAAACAAACAAATATTTTTTAAATTTTTATTTAACAGGTAAAACAATACAGGAAACATGACTCAGAAAACAGAAACAGACACGACTATAACTGACTCTCCCTTTTGACATCACAAAAAGGAGGAGAAAAAACAGAACACGGAAATAAAACATAAATAGAACAACTACAAAACAGGAAAATCAGAATTTTTCCTTGATTTTAGATTCAAAAACCAATGACAGGATGATTGACAGCGCTGAAATCCAGAAAAGGTTGGAAATAATCAACTTTCGTAACTCTGACCCCGGGCACCTTATCGATGCAAACCTCTTTCAACACAAAAATCCGATTCAAAAGAAAAGACATTAAATTTGAAAAGAGATCCTTTCAAGCCTCGTTCCAGAAAAATATCTGATATAATAGTGTTACAAAGTAAAAAATCAGAAATCGGGATTTTCAAAACTCAAGCTTTTGAAAATATTAAGTGGCGCACAGATTTCTTTAAGACATTTAACAATCTGAAAGGGAAGAAAGCTTGTTTTGGGCTCATTTTGTGCCTCTTTTTCAAATTGGTTGGCGCTTTGCGCATCTTTTGATTTTTTATACACTTTGTGTATCCAATTTGGCAATTTCGCATCTTTTCAGTTTTGGGCTCATTTTATGCCTCTTTTTCAAATTATCTGGCGCACTACGTATCTTTTATAAGCTTCTCCTTTTCATAATCATTAAAGAGTCTCAGCTGTGAGATTATCTTCCAGACATAGGAGATGACTCTCCGCAGTAAGGAAGAACGATTCACAAAACAAAAGCCATACAATATATGATAAATGCAATCACTTGGTTTAGAAAATCAAACTAATGACTCAAGGCTTTGAAAAACACTATTGATATGAGGCAGATTACTGTAGGAAGATAAAATAATCTCTATTTCAAAAACTAATATTTTAATTTTGAAGAGGATTTTTATTCAAAAGAAACTACACACCAGTAAAGAAGTTAGAGGAAGAGAAACAATTATCAATGTTTCTTCCCTTTAACAGATTCAGCGAAGTCAATCACTGCTTATCAGCTTCCAAACCAAAACAAGGTAAAAACTCCCAGTCAAAAATTCAGATCACCAGAAGTAGTGAGCGGTGATCAGATCTTGAAAAGCATAAAACAGTAAGTGCAAGATATGAACCAGTAAATAAATAAAAATAGGTAGAAAATCACAGCAAAGTAAATACTCAAATCAAACTAATAGTAAGGCTAACACAAAAATCAACAGAAGAAATAAAATCAACTGAAAGCAAATAATCAAACCAAAACTAATTACACTATGAATATCTTGTGAATACACTCTGAGAGTTGAAGTCGAGATTTTCCCTTTATCAGCAGTAGGATTAACATTTTTTTTTTGAAGTTTTAGCACTAGGCTAACTAAATTCAAGGGGTGTCTTTGGATCCTTCTCTACAGCTAACTCGGCCATATAGGAGGTTCGAAGAAGAATGATTTTATTCAAAAAAAATCTTAAACAAGATTTCTCAACAAGAACTAAGTAAAATTTTACCCAAAATAGAGTTGAAGAAATCATACTTACAATTTCCATTTGGCCAACATCAATACTCGGGCCATCAACAATTTGTTGTTTAGCAAACACCTTGACGACTTTAGCTATTATTACTACTTGAGTCTCCATTACTATAGCAGAAGGTTAAAGTCTTCAACAACCTCAACCAACATAAATAACTGAGTTATATTCGTCTCAGACAGAACCACCACTTAGTCGATTTCAACTCTCTCACCTCAAAGTTTTTGGCGAGAGGGAGGTTCAATATTAAGCATTTCACCTAAGAGCTCACTTATAATGAAACTATTTGCATTAAAGTTGTACGGTATTAATAAAATAGTACAATTCATTAAATTTTATTTTTCCTAGGAATTTTTTCAATTCTTACCTTCTCTAGAACATTAGTTGGCAAAGCTGCACTTACCTCTGTAGAAACTCATGGAAACAAGACACTCAAGATCGTGACGACAGAGGAAGGAAAGTCGTATTATTTAGTCTATCTCATTACAGGCAAATACATCTCTATATATAGGAACAATAAGCCTAGAGATTGATTAACAGCTACATATATAGCTATATAGTATATCGCTACAGAGTTGTATTATTTGGCTCTAATATGCCCCTGCAAACTGAAGGGTCTTGGATGACTTTCAGTTTGAGATGGAGTTGATGAAATCGTGGTGTGGAGAGAGACTTGGTCAGGATGTCAGCGATTTGGTCAATAGTGCTGATTGGAAGTAGTCGAATGTGTTATTGCTGAATGTGGTCGCGAACAAACCGGTGATCGATTTCGATGTGCTTGGTTCTGGCATGGAACACTGGATTGTTTTCCAGTGCTATGGCTAAAGTGTTGTCACAGTAAAGGTATGTCGGTTGGTCTTGTGGGATCCCAAAGTCAGCGAGTAGGCTGCGAAGCCATATAACATCAGTTGTGAGAGCAGCTAAGGCTCTATATTCAAACTCCGTAGATGACCGAGCAACAATATTCTGCTTCTTGACAGTCCATGAGATGAGAGTGTCACCTAGGAACGAGCAATATCCGGAAGTTGATCATCTTGAGATGGGATCACCGGCCCAATTGACATCTAAAAAGGATGTAAGACATAAGTTAGATTTTATAATTGGAATGTCATAGTCGCTCGTACCTTTGATGTAGCGCAATAGTCTTTTGAGAAGGTATATGTGTTGATGCATTGGATGATGCATGTGTTGAGATAAGATGTTGACACTATACGAGATATCCGGCAGCGTAAGGGTCAAGTATTGAAGGGAGCCTGTTAACCTGCAGTACATATTCGGGCTAGCTAACAGAGGATTGGTAGGGAAATCCTGTGGAATCTTGGTACACGTCGGGTTTGATAGCGGATTGCAGGATGTCATTTGGGCAGTTTGTAATATGGAATGAGCATAGAGTTTCTGCGAGAGAAAATAGTGGTTTTGGGTTCTGGTAATGTGGATGCCGAGATAGGAGTTGGCATCTCCAAGGTGCTTCATGGTGAACCTGTCATCCAGTTGAGTTAGAATTTTGCTAATTAGTGCCTTGTCATTCCCGGTTATAAGAATATCATCAACATAAATAAGCAATAATATTTTGATATTGGAATGAGTAAAGATAAGAAGAGAAGGGTCAGATTTGCTATGAGTAAACCCAAGAGAGACAAAGAAAGAAGTGAACGTGTTATACCATTGACGAGGTGCATGTTTAAGACCATAAATAGCTTTGTGAAGAAGACATACGTGATCGGGATTTCGAAACCTTTTGGTTGGAGCATATATACCATTTCCAATAGCGATCCGTGGAGAAAAGCGTTTGCGACATTGAGTTGTTGAACTTGCCAGTTGTTATGTAGTGCAAGGGTAAGGAGGATGCGAATGGTTGGTAATTTGACAACCGGACTGAACATTTCGGTGTAATCCAATCCATATTCTTGATGATTACTCTGTGCTACAAGTCTGGCTTTGTACTTTACTATGGAGCCATCCGAGTGGAGTTTGGTGCGATACGTCCACTTGCAGCCTAGAGCAGATGAGTTTGGTGGTAGAGAGACAAGACTCCAAGTGCCTTGTCTTTGTAGCGCAAAAAATTTAGCGGCCATGGCTTGTCTCCATTCTGGATGTTTGCAAGCCTCTGTGTAAGTAGACGGATCGGATGGAGGATCCGGAGGTTTTGTTTGATGAAGAGGTTCAAACGTTGGCGTGGTCTAAGATGTCCTGTTTTGTGTCTGGTAAGCATGGGGTGGGTTGACTGTTGAACATGAGGTGCTGCAGGAATTTGGCATTGTTGCGGAGAGCTACTAGTCGTGGAAACGTTCGTAGTAGTGGTGGAGTGGGCCTGGACACAGACGGGTTACTGGAGTTCCCTTAAGTAGGTGTAGAAGAATTTGAGTGTTGAACCATAGAGGTCGGCGTAAGGAATAGGGGAGAGAGCTGCTCAGAAACTTGATGGTTATCACAGTTAGCAGTAGTAAAAGGAAAATAGGTTTCATCAAACTGAACATGACGAGAAAAAATGATCTTGTTGGTGTTGAGATTTAGGCATTTATAGCCTTTATATGTGTTTGAATAGCCCAAGAATACACATAATTGAGCTTTAGGTTGAAGTTTGTGACGAAGAGGAGGCGCTGTGAGAGGGAAAGAGGCGCATCCAAACATACGTAGGTGGCTGTAGTCGGGAGGAGTGTGATGTAAGAGTTCAAACGGTGAAACATTGTTGGTATTTGAAGAGGGCATTCTGTTTATAAGATAGACAGATGTCAGAACAGCGTCAGGCCAGTAGTTATAATGAACAGATGCAGTTTGAAGAAGGGTTCTTGTGGTTTCAAGAATATGGCGATGTTTTCTTTCATCAACGCCGTTCTGCTCAGGCGTATAAGGACAAGAGATCTGATGCGAGATACCATGATGTTGAAGAAATTGAACAAATGAGTTGCTTAGATATTCGCCTCCTCCGTTAGTATGAATACATTTAATTTTGTGAGACATGATATTTTCAATGTAAGTTTTAAACGTTGTAAAGATGTGGAGCACTTCCGATTTTTGTCGGATGGGAAACAGCCACGTAAATCTAGTATAGTCATCAACAAATATAACGTAATAGAAGTATCCAGTATTAGAGGACATGGGAGCTTGACCCCACACGTCAGAATGAAGTAAAGCAAGAGGAGATTGTTCTCTATTAGAAGATGGTTCAAACACAAGTTTATGGCTCTTAGCCGTGTTACAAGAATGACAGATAAGAGGTGTAGTGTCTATGTGCAACTTAGAATTACAAGAAGCAATATGAGTAAGAGTACGCTGACTGGGATGACCCAATCTGTTATGCCACGAGATGGAGCGGTTCTGAGAAGCGTGAAGGGCTTGATGTTTGGAGAGGGCAGCAGGTGTCTGTATGGGATATAAGCCATCACGATAAGGTCCTTGAAAGATGACTTGCTGAGTTGTCAGATCCTTAAACACAAAACCAGATGGGTCAAAAATGATAGCAATATGATTCTCTTTGGTTAGTTGAGAAATAGATAGTAAGTTGTAATGAAGATGAGGAATATGTAAAATGTGAGAACAGATTTAGCTTACGAGAGGGAGTCGGTAGCAAGCCCTGACCAAAATTTGCTATGCTAACCGAACTCCCGTCGCCAATTGTGATGCCATCAGTTCCCTGGTAAGGAGTTGAGATGGAGAGATTGTCCAGAGATCGCGTTACGTAGGAGGAAGCTCCAGAGTCAAGATACCAATCCGTGTAAGCAGGCGATAGTTCCATAACAAGCGCTCGATTTGGTTAGCTGCCTTTCAGTATGTACTGTGTGTTCAGTCGGTGCCAACATTCGGAAGCCGAATGTCCTTTCTTGAGACATATTTGGCAGATGGTAGAGGCGTTGGGGGACGGTTCCCTGGAAGAATTGCTAGGACCGTAAGATCTACCTTTGCGGCGGCGACCACGACCACGGTTGGAGAACAGAGCGGTGTGAGAACTGTCAGCTAGAACAAGACGAGCTGCATCTGCGGCAATATGAATTTCTTCACTGATGAGTAGTGAGTACAGTTGATCAAGGCTGAGAGGCTGAGTCATGGTTCGTATAGAGGTTTTGAAAGATTGGTAGGTATTCGGAAGGCCGTTTAGAATGTGGAGAATAATATCTTCAGGGTCGATCTGAGCGCCGACAGCAGCAATTTGATCAACGAGAGATTTGATTTCGTTTAGATATAGGAGCATGGACAAGTTCTTGAGGGAGATGTGGTGAAGTTCATTCTTGAGTTGAATGACCTTGGAGCGATTAGTGGATTGAAAACGAGTTTGAAGAGCGATCCAAATGGTGGATGTCGATTCCAGATTCATAATGTAAGGGAGAATGGATGCAGAGATCGTAGAGCATATGGTTGCCGCGAGGTTTTGATCGTTAAGAAGCCATTGGGCGTAGGCAGGATTCGAGACAGATTCAAGATCTGACTGATGTAGAAACTTGTCAGGGATGGGAGAATGAGGATCAAGAAAGGAATCAAGGCCATTCGCTTGACAGATCTTTAAGATCTGAGAACGCCAAAGAGGGTAATTATCGGGAGAAAGAGGAGTTTGCATGATGTTCTTGAGGTTGGAAAGAACAAATTTGAGTGTCGACGAGATGACCGACGTTGCTGAGCTTGTAATCTCCGGTTGGTCGTCGATTTGCGAAGGTGTAGTGGACACCATTTGGCCCCGGGATCTTCACGCCTTGTCTGATACCATGTAGAAACTCATGGAACCGAGACACTCAAGATCGTGACGAGAGAGGAAGGAAAGTCGTATAATTCAGTCTATCTCATTACAGGCAAATACATCTCTATATATAGGAACAGTAAGCCTAGAGATTGATTAATAGCTACATATATAGCTATATAGTATATCGCTACAGAGTTGTATTATTTGGCTCTAATAACCTCCACAACAATAGGGGAGGAAAAATGCTGGTTGGCATGACACTTAAATGGAACAACAAGTTATTATATCTCACTTTTAGTCTTCATTTATTCAATATTTACTTTCTTATTCTTCTTCTTTTCATTAGAAGTTCTTTCTTTCCATTGCTTGTTGATTAGGCTAGTGATAATATGCTCTTTTGAGATATTAATCTTGATATGTTATCAAAAAATTATCTTGGTCGGGCACGAATCTCAAGGCAAAATCAAGTTGGAAAATTTTGAAATTAAAATTGGGACCATCCGAACTTCGATTTCAGTGAACTTATAGTCAAACTGATCGTCTCGAAAATACGAACCCAACGACACCAAATTCGACTCAATCCGAGCCCAAATGAGTCCAAATCAAAGACCCAAATGTCCAATAAACCACAATTTGGATTACCAAACGGTTTCCAAGTGTGACATGCTTATAGTCGAATCGAGCGGCTCGGCAAGACGAATCCAATGAGCCCAAGATCACAAAATTTTGATATTATTAAGACATTTAAATTTCTAATAAACGGTCCACGATCAAGGGAATCAACATTATCCGTCCATTCAAACCACTTCCAATTTACCCTTGATCTTCCTCCTATTTACTGGCCATACCACTCTCAAAAATCTATAAATCGACCTCTCACTTCTTATGAAAAGAGGACCCCAAGCAAGGAAGCAAGAAGAGAGATCGGAGATTGCTCTTGCCACCTAGCTCCTCCTCAACCACCGCCCGGACTTCCGCCGGACCACCGACTGACGTTGGACTTCTACTGAACCACTAACTGACACCGAACTTCTGTCGAACCACCGACTAACGCCGGATTTCTGCCAGATCACCAACTGACACCCGAACTTCCGCCAGACCAGCGACTACAGTCCTTTCGACCCCTCTCGCCAGATAACGGTCTTTCCGATCCCCAATGCCCATCAATTACGGTCCTTCCGACCTATATCGCTAGACAACGGTCCTCCTGACCTCTGTCACCATACTACGGTCATTCTGACCTCCAACGCCCGTTGACTATGGTCCTTCTGATCTCCGTCGCCAAATAACGATCCTTTAGACCTCTGTCAGCCACGGGCTACAGTCCCGTCGACCACCGTCACCCGACTACAGTCCTTCCGACCTCCGTCGCCCGCCGACTATGGTCCTTCCGACCACCGTCACCCAAATACGGTCTTTCCGACCTCCGTCGCCAGCCAACTATGATTCTGCTGACCAAACGAACATATCAATTCTGATTCTTCCAATTTCCACCTTGTAATGCACTCTGTATAATGTATATTTGCTACATCAAACCAAGGCCTTCCCTCCAAAGAAGGGCCTCATTTGTAATCAACTGCAAACAATAGTTGATTCCTTCAAATTGTGTCAGGACCCGTGGTTTTTCCCCCATTTTCAGGGGTTTCTATGTAAAAACTCTGATATCTCTTATGAATGCAACACTATCTCTTTTATATGATTGTATGCTGGATCTTCGTACAAAACTAAAACGTTAAACTTTATACTTCCCTATCGCCGCAAATATTCCAAGACGCAACAAATCTTATCCTTTGAATCTCTATTTTCAAGGGATTGGAGAGCTCAAAAATAATTAAAAGAGGAAGAAAGTTGAATAAGGAAGCCGTTGAACAAGGAGTGACAATCTCTCATTTAATCATTTTTTTTTTCACACTCACCTATATAGTCAATTTTGTACGCTCACGGCCTGACCAAAAGTCTATAGATATGGGGTAGAAGTGTGAGCTCGGTTTACACAATTTTAATAATTTTTTATAATATTTCATAGAAATCATAATTTTTTTTACTCTAGAACTCTTTTTTCTCTCAACTTTCTTTTTCTCTTTTTCACTTCATATTCGAATTGATGCATCGTAGTTAAACTTCAGGTGTTCACTACGGTAATAAAACAGGTTATCAATATTAATGAGTCAGATAACTTATACGTGTGATCCACCATGGAATGATGATATTTTTGGCTACTAATTGCATATCTAAACTTTAAATGCGTCCCACAGTAATACTATATTCACCAAGCTATCTGCTGGCCTTTTCTATTCCATTTAAATTCCACTGCGAAGCATCTTTCTTCATATTCTAATTGAAGGAGAAGAAAAAAAAGGCAGAAGAACAGTAGAAGAAAAAAAAAAGAACAGGGAGAAGAAGAAGAAGATGGGTGGCGAAGGTGGTGCTGGAGAGAAGAAGGGGAAGCAAATATTAGAGCTCCTGAAGGATCCTCTAAGCATGATTTTGGTTCAGGTGCTCACAACTGGGATGTTTCTCTTGTCTAAGGTTGTGCTCAACAAAGGCCACTCTGTCTTCGCCATTCTCACCTACCGCTGTATTGTCGGAGCTCTCTTCGTCTCACCATTTGCTCTGTACATTGAAAGGTCTCTCTCCCTTTCTCTGCCTCTCCATTTTCTTTATGCTTCGTATGCATTTTATCTTCATCGTGAGTTTCATTAAGCTCTTAATTATTTGATTTTGTTAATTTATGATTCTATCAGAGGAAAGTGGAAAGAATTAAATTGGATGGTTGTCTTTTGGATCTTCCTCAACGCTCTAATGGGGTGAGATTAGAACTGTATTAATTACATTGTTATATTAACAATTAGAGTTTACTTAATACATCCATCAATTCAATCTTAATCGGTTTCATTGTCTTGCAAATACATATTGCTTTAAAATGGGGAAAAAATAGCTTAGTTTAATCAGATGAAGGCATAGATTAATTTAGTTATTGAAAGAAGATATGCCCCCAAACGGAAAGATTCTATTAGATTTTTTTTTTCTTTTTGGAAAACAAATTAAATCAATATATCTCATAAAATTATTCTTAAAAGATATTAAAATTCATCATAATTAAAACTTAATTACGATATTTTCATCATTTTTTCTGTGGTTATTCAATTTTGGCAAAACAATTTATCGTTTGGGACAATTTTTTTACGGTTTCTTAAATCAATTTTAGTACAAAAATTTTAATTTTGAACTAAAAAGCTGCTTTAAGAAATAGAAAAAAAGTTATTACAAACAAAGCCTTAAACAAGTGAAATGGAATTCAGTAAAATTAAATTAGTGCAAAAAATTTTAATTTCATCTAAAATAAATTGCATAATTACATAAGTGGACTTATCCACCTAACTAGATAGGATCCACACCAAATTGCCCACTGAAATCAGCCCTTTTCTGGACATTAAGTCTAAGAAACTATCTTTTGTCTTTATAAGTTTTTTTTTTTTTTTAAATTTTGATCTTACATCAGCTTATGTATATGTCAAACGAGAGAAGAAAGTCTTCTCCGATTAAAAATGATGAAATAAAGAGATATGTTAAAAAACAAAATAAAACAAAAAATTTAACTACGTTGCAAGTCACCGATGCATCCTCCTTACGCAACCAAACAAAAAAACATAGCTATGATAGATGGTGATGTCTTAAAGTTAAAATTTGCTACTTTGTTGGATTTTTTTGTTAATTTCATTGAAAAATAAAATAACTCTTTATGAGGACAGGACAGTTAAGGTTGAAAAAAGAAATTAAAATTAATATTTGGTAAAAATTTATCAAAATTTTTATAAATATTGTACTTGTAAGTACTATCATTATCAGGTTTCAAGTACTGAATAAAAAAAATGGAGGGTTACATTAAGTAGTCGATGACTAGCATAAAACATGTCGAATAATCATCACATAAATTGTTTAATAAATATTATATTTATATATATTTTGCTCATTTGAATTAACAAAATAAGGTTAGTTTGTGTGCTAGTTAATTTCTTAATAAATCAATATGTAGATATTTAGTCATAATTGTTTCATATTATTAATTAGTATTAACATTATGAAAATATTTATATAAAATAGTTCAGTAAAATATATATATGGAAGGGCAGGGATATTTAGGGGAATTAAGACAAAATTCACAAATAGTCAAAATTTTCAGCCAATAATAAAAATAAACTGAGTAATTTTTTAAGTAAACCTTTCATAAAATTTTTACAGGTGTACACAACTGCTACTAACTTTCCACCTGCTCAAGGGCCGAAGGGTCATAGTTGTCGGGTGCAGGTTCTATAATTATTAATTAGCTTATAGTTTAATATTGAACTGATCTTAGAATAATTGAAACATTATTTTTTTAATTGCCGCACTATGGGCGTTCTTAAAGCATTGTGTTCAAATCGTGATGACTTTTCACTTTTATTATATTCCTGTATGACAATTTATGCCCCGCTAAATGCATCATCCTATTATTATAAGTTCAAAAATACAATCAAATTCGTCTCAATGCAAAAGCTGTAAGCGCTGGGCTTTGTTTGGGGCTGCTTTTTTGACATTATTTTTTAAAAAATTGTGTACTGAAAAACTGTTTAGAAAGCAGTAGGAAATCTATTCCAAACAAAACCTTTATGGTACTAAATTAACAGTATATTTTTGTTCAGAACTTCTAACTAAAACTAATAATTTTCCTTGCAGAATTACAGGCGCAATGGGGTTTTACTACTACGGCCTTTGTGATACCAACGCTACTTACGCTGCTAGTTTCCTGAATTTGGTGCCAGTATTGACATTTTTATTTGCAGTAGTTGTAAGGTACACCTACTTCTCAGACCTTAGCAAACAAATAAAAAACTTTGGTTTCATCACATTCTGGCAATTGTGAAGCAAGTTCTTCTCTTTTATGCTTAATCCCAAGTTTTTGCATGAACAAATAATTGACAGATTTGCCGTGCAGATTAGAGAGATTAGGGTTTGATAGTCGAGGAGGAAGAATAAAGATTCTGGGGACTATATTGTGCGTAGGAGGAGCAATGGTTATCAGTATGTACAATGGAGTAACCATTCATATGACATCGCCAAAATGGGAAACCAATACTGTTAAGAAGGGATTGGATGATTTCAGCAATCACAAAGTTCGTGGGACTTTGTTCTTGATTGCAAGTTGTCTGTGCTTCTCCACTTGGGTTATAGTTCAGGTAAATTCATACTTTTTTTTCTTTATTTTATGAGTGACCTTCATTATTATTAATTTCTACTGCACTTGAAGGATCATAAGCCAAAGGCTGAACTGTGTTAGCCATCTTATGAAAAATTCTGAAATTATGATAGCATCTAGTGTTTTAAGCTGGTAATTGGATCTATGATTTAGGATCGGTTTAGGAGATTGTAGCTTTTTCAAGAGGTGATCATAAAATTGTTATGGAAAAACAACTTTTTTGAAAGCTACAATATAAATTTTTTTGGAAGGGATAAAATATTAATAGTAAAAGAAATTTATAGTCGAAGGATGTAATTTCTAATGATTAAATTATGATGGGAATAAAAATTCAGGCTAAATTACTGCAACGTTATCCCTTCAAGTACTGTGCGACAATGTACACATGTGTCGCTGCAAGTCTTCAGTCAGCTGTACTGGGTTTGATTCTGAACGCAAGCAGAAGCAAATGGATATTGAAATGGAATTTAGAGTTGCTGCTCGTAGTGTATTCTGTAAGTGTTCACTTCTTCCTCTTTTGTTATTTTATATTTTATTTTCTATTTTTAAAATTTTAATTATTTATTTATTTTATGTGGAGTTAGAAGTTTTAATTTACAGATGCTCTATTTAGCATAACTTGTTGCAGTCTACTCTGTTTTTTTAACATAAACACTTTTAAGGCTTTTCATATACTAATTATATAAGCCTTTTAAATGTTAGTTTAAGGTTTCGTTTGAGATAATTTTGTTACTATTTTCTAAAGTAAATTTTTAGCACAAAAATTTATTGAATTAGAAATTTTTATATTAAAAAATTGTTTTAGAAAATATTAAAAATCATAGAATCATGTTGTAAATTTTTAATTTTTGGCAGGGAGCACTGAACACCGGAGCTGTATTCTGCTTGATTTCATGGGTTGTTCCTCGCAAAGGTCCTTCGTATGCAACCATGTTTAATGCTCTATCACTTATACTTACTACTATTTCAGAAGCTGTTTTCATGATTGGAGATGTCACAGTAGGAAGGTAAGAACATAGATTTTCTTCTTTTGTTCTTGTTGAAAATTAAATGTATAATGATTTTTTTGGCTAATTTTTAACTTTTTTGCAGCCTAATAGGCATAACTATGATTATTGGAGGACTTTATGCTTATCTATGGGGAAGAGAACATCAGCTGCCATCAAAACAGATTAGAGATGAGGAATCAATTATTGAAGTCTCGACATCCCAAAGAGTAGAAGAAGATGTGTATTGCAGTCAAGAAATCGAGAATCTTTCAGTCCAATATCAAAACCCTAGATGATATGTTAATAGAGTTTATTATAAAACCTTTAAATAATGATAATTTCCTCTCTGTGTTAAGTTCTTTAGGCTTAAAATTAAGAAAATTCCCAGCAGCCTTCTTTCCAGTAGAAGGAATGTTATGAAGTATGAGCAGAGCTTAGCTAATCAACAGAAGATGCACCCAAATTTCATTCTACACTATGAAATCGCTCTTAGTGTTTTTGGGGACAGATGCATCAATTTTGTTTGCTAGCCAGTTATAAGAATTTGAATATAAGAATAAATTCTTGCTGCTCAAAATTCACAGAGCTCTAATGACTCAATTAGTTGACGAAACTATATGAAGTTTACTCAAAATTCTATTACAAATTAAATTACTTGAAAAGATTTTTGAAATTAATTCAAGGAACACCGGACTTACTCTAGATAAGCTTTTAGTTTGTCACATTTTGTGAAATTAAAAAAAATATTTATGGGCTAAACTAAGCATGAGAGATATGTTGGAGTTGCCTCGAATTTGGCTCGACCCTTGTTTGTTCATGTCCTTGACCGTCATACCTTCACAGATATGTTGGAGGTCCAAGGGGGCAGTGTCCCATGGCAGGGTTTGACCTGTTCGGTCAAGTCGCGGGTTCAAGGGGAAGCACCCCTTGGAAGTTTCCCATATTTTGGCTATAAGGATAATTTTGGAATTCGGTTCATTTTTTACGGTGCCCTAATTTTACCCTATAAATATATTGTAAAGGACTTATGGTACACAACTCACATTGGTCTATTGGTTGGGAGCTTAGGCTACAAACTAAGAGATTTTGAGCTCGAGCCTTATGTATGCGTTGTGTGTGTGAGTCTGCCTTAATTGGCCTAAATGTCCCAAAAATAAATAAATAAAGGACTTGGGGTTTGTAAGCTATTTGTACTCTGCCTCTTTTTTTCTTTAGTGAAGTTATTCTTCCTCCTCCCCTGTGATTTTCCTAGATTTGAATTTTTCACGTAAATCTCTTGTGTTCGATTGTGTTTTGCAAATCGTGATTTATTATTTCTCTTTATGTTTGGTTCATCGTTCCCTAACAAGAACGAAAACTAATTGAATCATATGAGTTTTCAATTGTGACCCAGAGTTGATTTTGAGCTAAAATCAATAAATAATTCTTATGTTGAGATTATAAATCAGAATTGAATGATCACTACAACTATACAAATGTTTCCTCAAATCAATTCATTGCCGACAAATTGCTCTGATAAATTGCTCTGATGGAAATTTTCAATTCCCTTTTGATCTTGCTTCTTGTCACCCCCCTCTTCTTCCTCCTTTTGAAAATCCAGGTAGTTTATATGAATGCCGGGATCTTCAGCCGTGTAGCTTCCACCAAGCACAACAGAGTTGTTGACCGCTTGGTAATTACTATTAGTATAAGCTCTCATAGCCTTCTCGTCCCCAAGTAGCATTCCATGTGTCTCCACCATTTGTCGAACTGCAGCTCCATCGATCTTCATTGAGGCGCCGTTATTATTTCCCGTGAGTGTGATTATGCGCACGCCGTCGTGATTATATGGCATGTCATGATCAACCGAGCTATGGAGAGCAGTGAGGTGACGGGTGAGGCGAGAGATTGTTTTTCGGATGTCTTGCTCCAATCTGTGCTGGGTGGGCTCATCTTCATGGTTGTTGGTGGCAGGAGCCATCATGGGTTGATCAATCTCACCTCCGTGTTTGTAATGAAGAGGTGTATGAGAAGGGATATAGAGATATAGTAGCAAGATAATGTCCCTTGCTTGTAGTTAGTTGAGAGGTAATGGATCAAAAAGAGGGAATAGATGTGTTCAGCAGGCCAAATTGCAAGTAAAGAATTGCTTGAAGAATTCAAATCATAGAGATTGACCTGGCCGGAAGCTTTCTTAGTTGCCTACCTGGGAGAGTGCTAGGGAAACAAACGTCTGGTTAATCTGGTAAAAGACTGCTTTTATGACGATAAGATGTTATTAGCCTCAAGGGTTTGCACTCATTTCAAATTTGGACAAATGATGCTAACATTTTTTCCCAGAAATAAACCTAAAATGTACATTGCCTTCAGCTTGAAGTATACAGCGTGGTCAAAAGATCAGTTTCAGCCTCCAAGGTTCCATTAAAGCATTCCATAAATTTTAAAAATATACTTATAATCATTTAGGAACATTTAAATAAAAAAGAGCAAACCAACCCCACTAATCCAGCATTATTTGTAGGACAACTTTGATGCTCATTAACTCATGCAATAAGCATCTCCCAGCCATACATTTCAAGAAGTCATTATTTCCATTAGAGAACCTCCTATAACAATTTTGATGTGGGGAGATCCAAATTTCGATTGAAAAAAATTGCCAGCCATTAAACCAACCGAGCACAAAAGCACAACAGTTTGAAAGCAGAAGGAATCGAGAACTCACCTGAAGCCAAATGGTGGAAGACTTCACCAGTACCCAGTCAATGAAGCTCCAGTTCCTGTTGAGCCAATGAACGAAAATTTCATTTGTGTTCCTTGCAGAAATCATAAATCGTAACTCATTCAAAGATAGAAATTCCTAGAAGAAATTCTAAATCATCATCCATTTCTCTTTGAGATTGATGAAATGCATCTTATAATCGATCCTGCATACAGCCCAATACAATGCATTAATCTCAAAGTGGAATGGATGGACCGGTAAATATATTAGAAACTCAAAACTCTATAAAAACTATTCATATTTTAATCAATTCAAAAATAAAATCATTTCATTTAACTCGAGAATAGCTTATAATTATTTGAACTCTTATTCTTTTTAGAAGGATAGTCTGTCTTGTTTTTTACATCTTTGTGGGCTCCAAAAATTCGCGCCCCAACCTCCCCGTGCTTTTGCTTTCTACTATTGGGGGGAGTTTTAACGAATTAAGTTCCAGGATAAATTTTCAGAAGGCAAATAGGGTTTGTAGATAATACACTACCTAGAGATTTCACCCTCATTTTGCGAGGACTTTATGATTTAAGTCCTAGTTTCCTATAGGCGCAATCCCCTATAGTTAATTACCCCTCTCGTTCACGAGAGAAAACTTTCGATTAAGGCTAGTTGTCGATGAATACGTCATATTTGTAGATACGTGATATCCGGCATATAGTAGCAGCATTGGTTTGAGAGTTTGAAGATTTGATATTTTAAATTAGAAATTTCACCATCTTACACTTAAAGCGGATGATGAAGGGAATGATGATGAGCCAGATCAAGATCTCATGGTTCCGTCATCCCGGGCCATCGTAATCCCTGGCTACTTAGTCAGATTAGGTAGTCGACTCAACCTGATAGAAGGATCCTTGTCAGCAGCCATGGGTTGCATCGTCCAAGGATACCTTATAGATCTGGGGTGAATATTTGTCTAAGGGGACAAATTTGAATACACCTTCGTTAACAGAAAGCTTTGTGCCCTATCAATTATATCATATTCATTCATATCTTAAGGATTTAGTGCTATAGGGGAGCATACGGGCTCTGGCCATGACTGTAATTTGGTGGTGCCATCTGGCGGCAAACCAGCCGATTCAGAGGGTCCCGGTTATAACAGTTTACCTGCGGTGCCATTTAGTGGCAAAATTGTCGGTTAGAGGACACGTGCCACATCCTTGCTGGTAAGAGACTGTTTAAGAATGAATCCTAGTGATATTTTTGACCAGACATTAGCTCTTTATGAGCTGAAGTGATATTTGAATCTGTCTACCTCGGCAAACTGTTGCGGATGGTGGATGGATTTTACTTTAAGTGTTTGATGGTTAATTTTGATTTTAAATATTTTGAATTTTGGAATTTTTTAAAGTTTTGAATTTCACGGGAATTTGGGTGGCATTTAAAATATTTGGAATTAACCCCTCCAGTTAAGATCTATGTTCAACACGGCCATTATCGGAGTATTTATGAGCATTTTCATTTCATTGGTTGAACTTTGTCGACTCTGTCTAATTGCTGACAAAGAATTGAGTTCATTACAGGATTTATGCCTTTCCAGTAAATTTTCTTGGTTATAGACCTTAAAGACCTAATATGAATGTATTAAAACAAATATTTCGGTCAGCACCGTAACTGTATACTTATTTCATAGTTCGAGCTGTATCGACTTCTATCTACTCTCATAGAAGGATCGAGGTCAAACTTGAATTTATCATTTGACCTGTGCAGTATCCTCAGATGTCACGTGCGTATACAACACGCTCGTCGGGGCTCACGCGGATATATGATTACACATGCACTTCTGTGTCTGTGTGTATACATGTTACAGTGTATGTGTGGGGGCATTTTGAAATATTTGATGTTGATCACCTATGCAGCAACTATCATTTGGATGCAACATTTTATTTGGAAGCTCATATACGCCTTCTGTCCTCTTGTAGGGATGTTGCGGATCCGATGGCGTCATTTGCCATCGTCCATGTGTAAATTACTATGTGTCTCTTATATCTTCAACTATTATCCATAAGCAATTTGCATTCACTCACGAAGAGCTTCCTATAATTGCTTGCAAATGGTACCATGGGTGTATATCTGCATTTATCGATGACCCATTATTCTTGCAATGTGTCTTCTATCACTGATTGTACGGGCTACTATATCTTCTTGCATGACTACCGCACAAACTGGTGTCAAATTTCAACTTTATAGCTTGCAAGATTGGATATATTTACTTGTGCTTTGATATTGCCCTCAGAGTTTCATTTATTGCACCTTGATCCTTCAATTTTCATAGGAGGCCGCTATACTCGTCTGCATACTGCTATTGGCCCTTGGTCGAGTTGCATTTGCCACTGCTTCATTCTTGCATGTTGACTGGCGAGTCGATTCATTCATAATTTATCTGTTGTTGTTGCTTACAAGTGGATTATTGCATTCATTTGCGAGCTAGTTGATTCTTGAGCGTAGGGAAACTATTGCACTCATTGTACATTAATCGTTGTTACTCATAAGTGATCTAGTGCATTTGTCTACTGGTTAGCTGCTGTCGATTGCCAGCGAGTTCAATGTGTTTATTTACAAGCTGGCCGATGTTTGAACAAGCTATCTGGTGTTAAACATAGAATGATTACTATGTTTTCATGTCATTCGTTGTTATCATTGCTCGTTAGCGTTTATATGCATTACAAGTTTATTCCCTTTGATTGTAGACGGTGTGCTACACTTAATGTCATTTCTTCAAATCTACTTGTTGCTCGTGAGCAAGGTGTAGAAATGTTTCTTGTCTACCACAAATCTTTATTTGCATGTCAACGTTTATTCAAATACATTTGAGAAATCAAAGTTATCATTTGATTTTGATGTTTTCATCTTGATCATGCATTTATCAAATTAAAGTCCAGTTATTTGCTATTTGTTCGAGTTCGAGTCCAATTATTGTCCTTTGTAATACCTTTGCAAGTGCCTTGTTATTTGAATTAAGTTTGGTTCATGTTATTTGAGTTTAATTCGTCGTTCATTTAAGTCCATTTCATTCAATCAAGTTCAAATTAAGTCCTCATTCGTTCAATGCCAAGTCCCCTGTTTTCACTGAAAAATTCGACAGCCTCCTGACATCTCTCCCGTTTAGGGGAAAATCCGAGAGACACAACCTTTCTCTCTACGCTACGTGAGCGCTTCAGGTAGGTGTCGGGTCACACCGCGGCCGCATTTCTTCGATCCCCACCACACTACGAGAATGCTTAAGGGTCTTCGGGATATCTGTTTAAAGAACGCACAATTTTCTTTTCCCCGCTATGCTATGAGAGCCCTTGAGGGTACTTATAAGTGTCACAGCCATTCTACTAGAGCGTGTATAGGGTCAACTTGCCTCGCCGTAGGGGCCGAACCTAGTTCCCTTCCTACTATGCTAGAGAAAAACGTGTATTAACGGTTTTCTGGTGCGTCGCGAACGCCGAATGTGGGGTTTAAGGTTAAGGGTGTTATACCTCCGCGTCAACGACGATGTCATTGATGGCACGAGGATTGAGGCGGTGAGTATGCACAAAACATTTTTTTCACTCATTTCTTTTTTCCTATCATTTTCTTTTTCTTCTTTTTTCCTCTTTTTTTTCTAGTTTTTTTACTTCTTTTTTTTGTATTTTCATCATTTTTTTGCATCATAATAATAATAGTAATAATAATAATAATAACTAATTAACACTAATTATTATTATTACTATAATCATTATTACAATTAACATTAATTTCAATAATAATTAACTAAAAAAATTAACAATAATAATTAAAAAAAATATTTACCTTCACAAGTTAGGTCAGTATTCAAACAGATAGATCAAGGATTGGCTTAGAGCCTCATGGGTCGTGGGTTTTATCAATCGAGTGTTATGTGGCTATGAGGAGGGATAAGTGCTGAAGTCGATCGAGCAAAGGGGAAGGGTCGGACAAGTGTGAAGGCTTGGTTCGGAGGTTTGTGGTCGTGAAATGAGAAAGAGCTGAAGGGAAGGTTCGGCTGTAAGGAGTTCTCGCGTGCGGAAGGGAGGTGGCCGTCTAGGGCAGAGGGTGAAGTCGGCAGGCTGTGTGCGATTTGGCTTCGGATTGGTGAGCTGGACGTTGACGAAGGATCGGAGGTTGGAGACGGATGAAGCGTCGGGTCAGGTAGAGGCTTCGGTTTGGACTTAAGCACCTGGCGTCGAAGTGTTCGGCACAGTAGAGGGTTGGATCGGCACAATGAGGAGATCTGGGCGTTGGAAGGAGGTGCGATTGGTTGTGGAGGTCGGAAGCCAAGGCAGGAATGGAGGTCGTGATCGATAAAAGGCCTTTGTTCAGCCTTTTGCGGGTTTGATCACGTGGACTGGAAGCTGACGGGTATAGGAGGTCGGGTGTAGTGCGGGATTACGAACGAGAAAAAGAAAAAAGAAAGGTCTGGCTTCGTGTTCCTTTTAACGCGAGCAGGCGAGGCCATCGAGAGCGGGAATCGAGCAGGAAATGCGGAGAAGCGACGGGACACGAATTCGGCGCAGTTTTGTGCAGGAGATGATTAATGTAGCTGTGGCGGGGTTTCGGCAGAGATACGAGATGTGCGCAGGATTTGATCAGGTATTTATATATTTTTTTTATTTGATGATGATGATTTAGTTTGTCTTCTAGTAGTAGAGGTCAACAATCTTAAAGATCTATAATAGTTAAAAGATAAATTTTAACTATTTTTTATAATATCACTAACTTAAAGTTGTGCTTAAACGCTTAATATATGTTCTAAACAAGATAAGTTTAAAAATTTTCTCTAATTCACGTCCCATCGAACTGCTCCGTATCCTAGTTCTCCGATCTCGCTTGGCCGACCATTTCGAAGGACTTGGTAAGTAAAAATTTTACGTTTTTTGTTATTTATTCTTTGCTATTTGTTGTAAATGAGTTGATTTGTTTGGAGGAGTTTAGATTTTAGAGAGAAATGGAGTTATAGTGGTTGTAGGGTGGGTTGTGCTAAATTTTTGTGATCTAGGGTAGGCAAAAATGATTTCATCCAATATTTGTGAGAATTTTTTTTAATTGTATGTTATATTCACGTAGAGGTGATGTTGGAATCAAATTTGCAAGTTATGTAATTTATGTTAGATGAATTTTAGGGTTTCCATAATTATGTTAGAAGTAGTTCTGTTAGATTTTTTTTTTTTGAATTTTTTTTATTATAATGATACAGTTTTTATTGTAAAAATTTTGTGACGCTGATTTTTTGGCAAAATAAATTCACTGGAATAAATGAAGGAGAATTTGTAAAATTATTTCTTAAATTTTTTTGTGTTTAGAGAAGCATTAAAATTAAGGGGGATTTATATACGTACCACTATATATTACTCTATTTACATATCTAACACCTAAAAATTTAATATTATATACATACCATCCATAGTTCACTTTCATATCAATATGAGTAGTATGAATGAAATATATGGGTGGTGAGAATGAAATATAGGTGACATATTTGATAATAAAATAATATAAGGTGGTATATATGTAATATTAAAGTTTTGGGTGTTAGATATATAAATATAGTAGTATATAATGGTATGTATGTAAATCCTCCTATAAAATATAATTTTCTATAGCGAAGTGATGTGTATTTTGAAATTATTTATTAAATTCAAGGATATTTTCATACTAATAGTAGGTATTATAGTTATAAGTTATGTATAACGAGTGGAAATAAAAATGTGTTAATAGATAATTATGTATATTAACTATGTGATTGCTTGATTTTTCTTAGCGAAACATACGAGTTCAATAATGAGTGGTCAAGCAACCTTCATGCTAATGTATAGAGGTGAATTACAATTGGATGCGAATTTTCGCCAACGTATTATGAGGGTAGGAATCGTCCCCTACAAGTGTCAAGAAACATTAACTTAGAGCAACTTAAGTTAAGGATTATCAGAGCACTTAAATATGATCCATCTAAGTATTCTGTGAACTTAGTTTGTCGAGTGCCTATGGGCAATGAGTTCGTCACTTCACATGTTAATGATGATGAGGTTTGTGAAGTGCTGTTATGCCAAGCTGCTACAGAATTTCTCATCATATAAGTTGAAATTGAAGAGAGAGGTTTGACGGGAGGCAATACGGAGCCGTGAAATTCTCAAATATATGATTCTTCGAGCAAGGGTGAAAGGTTGAAGTGCTTGATAGTGCTTCAAGGCTCCAACCAAAAGAGCAGTAAGATCCCTATAACGCATTTTATTCATTGTCATATATATTACTTTTGCATTGATTAATAAATATAGAAGAATGGTGTGACTGTAGTGACACAGAGAACCAACAGATGCATGAAGATCCTGGCCCTTCGACACAATCAATCCCCTATGATGATTATCGTTATGAGACTATGAGTAGTGGAACCAGCAAGTAGTGTTCTAATGATGCAAATGATTTTTTACCAGATTTGAAAAATGTGGAGATGCAGCAGTTAATGAAGATATTCGTAATGTCATTCAAAATTACTGCTGTCATTCAAAATTACTGCTGAAGATTAACTGGAATAGAGGATGTAATGGTGGCCAATAATGACTATGCCGACACTTATAGGACTACACAACAGTGGGATCAAAAAGTTGAGTTTGAGGATGCATCTAACATGGTTGTATTGGAGGATGAATTCTCGATTCCTCCTGAATTAATCGAAGGAATGTGCTTCACACAGAAGTTTGATTTACAATTTGTTGTATAATGATGGTCAATTATAAATAATGTTCAGTATGTTGTTATCGCATCGAATAAAAATAAATTTACAATTATATGTGCAAAGCATGATTGCTTGGTGTCTCCTTGCATTCTGCTGTAAGTAAACATTTAGGCGGCATATGAAAAATCTCATCCATCAAGCACTAACATATATGTGCCACCCCAATTCTTTACACTGGGCATCGTGATGGAGGTGGTGGAGTAACCTAAAGAATTGTGAAAATCATTTAGGGCTCTATCAATCTCTAAATAATGCTTAAATTTTCTTTGATAAAAAAATTATAAATATCTCAATTAATATACACAAGTATATGTGTCAAATCAAATAATATAGTGATAGAGTAGAGCATCAATCCCACGAGGAAGAATGTTTACTTGCAAATACTAGTACTATTTACTTCAATTACAATAATTATCCCACTCAATAAAAATAAATTTTGGTATAGATTCAATCACTTAATTTAAAATAAAAAATAATTAAATGAAACACTATTTTGATAAATTATTTTGGATTGATGGAATGTAAAAATAAGATGTTTCCTAATTATTCTCTTTTATATTAATGATATTGAGAGCACATGCATCACCAACTGCTCAGTCAAGAGTGAAGAGTTAAATGATAGATTAAATCTTCCAACCTCAATACCACTCTAAACTCCAATAGTCTGTCACCTTACAGGAATCTTAGAAGAGTAATTAAAGCATGTACTGTTAAAATCCACTCATGATAATTCATCTCGATAAATTTGATACATAACAAGCACTATGCTTATGCTTGCATCATACCAATCCAACATATCTGGTTGTGCTTGCTTTCCTATTCCTAGGCTCCACATTACACCTGTTATTAACTACACATATGGCCACTATGTATATTAAATGAAGACCTGATATATTGAAAATATCATGAAATTATTAATGAAGAGAATTCATTAGTACTCCATAGTCCATTTACGCCATCAATCCAAAATTTGAGAAATTAGCCAGACATGAAGAATAAGTGAAGCAAATTCATTTTTATTAAATCACATGACCTCCTGCATGTATTTATAGAATGCAGAGAGTTTCATTTAAGCATGTCAGTTGACATTACAATTACTATTTAAAATGACCTCTTACATGCATCTGTAGGATGCAAAGGATTTCATTCATGCATGTCATTTAACATAATATTTACGTGCAAATTGTCGTATATGCACGGCTGATTAACGTCACATGCAAAAATACCCTCCCGCATGCATTTGCAATAAGCTAAGGGTTTCACTCAAGTTTATCATTCAATATTATATTTACATGCAAAAATATGGCTCGTATATGCATTATAATATGCAGAACATTTTATGCAAGCATGCAAGTATTTGTGCTGATGTATATATATACATGCATATGCATCATATACATCCATGCATACATGCAATTGTCGTATAATATATCTAACAAGATACGTGCAAAAGCATATACCCTCATGGGCCCGACGAGCATGTCGTAGGTACACACGTGACATTTGAGGATATTGCACGGGTTAACAAATGAATTTAGATTCGAATTCGATCCTCTGCAGGCAAGTAAGCAGAGTCGACAATATTCAATCAACAAAAATGAAATTGCCCATGAAAACCCCGAGGATGGCCGTGTTGATAGAAAATCTCAATCATGAGATCACAAATATTAAATGCCTCCCAAATACCCATAAAAATTTAAACTTGTCACCTTAGATACATATTCAACCTAGGTCTACAAGGTTCCCTTGGAATAAAGTCAAATTTCATGACCAAATGTTTATCAATTTCGCAGTTCAAATTTTGTTTGAAAGAAGTCACATGTTGCGTGGATCAGCACATTGTTGTTCCTCAATCAAATGTAAAATCAGATGAAAGTCTAGATTGTTGATTGTGGTCCAATTTTACTTTACTGTTTTTAGTTCTTTTTCTGTTAAAGCAACGAGACCAGCTGTTAGTGTATATATAGGCTGTAGTTTTTTGGGTTTAGGGTATATATAGGCTGTTCACGGCAAAATTCTGGGGCGTTAGCTAGGCGATAGAAAGGGGTTTTCTCATTATTTCTCTTTTGCTCTCCATGTCTTTTTCTTTTACTAGAATTGAATAAAGCTTCTGGAACTGGGCATCAATTGTTTTTGCCAAGTAATTCTTCCCTGTTTCTCTGTTCTTCATTTTTGCTTTAAGAATAAAGAAACGGTTTGTACAGCATCTAGAAGAGGTTCTAGTTGCTGTGTTTCTTTACGCCACCCCCACCGACAAACAGATGCGGAGCGTTATATGAAGAGCAAGATATTACACCACTAATATCACCTTTCTGTCATTTCAACTAGTTTCTATTACAGCTTTTTTTTTTCTCTTTATAATTATTATTCTCTCGCTTTTAACTTGGTATGCACGGATATAGTCACAGCTTGATACTATATATTTACTATAGATGAAAGGAGGAGGGGATGAAGAATATTATTCTCCTTTGAAATTACTGTTTAGTTCTTTGGTTTATTTCTAGCATCTCCTTCCACCGATTGCCTACATTACAAATGCTGTAATCATCAAAAGGATATAGATTGCGTATCATCCTACCACTAATGAACAACGAAGAAAAACAGAGAATACTGTATATAATTGCGCTTCTTCTTCTTCGTTGCTTCTGCTAATAAATACAAGGCATCCACTGATGGATTCTTTACAGGAGAAGCTGGACGATTAGGAGCTATCCTCACGAGCATAGGAAGCCACCTGCTATAGTCTGCACTGGGCAGCTATATGCCGTGTTTTTTTTTTTTTTTTTTTTCTTACAGTAGGTCTATTTATTGAAAATTATAACATTTATAAATTTATTTTTTCAGTAAATAACACATTTTTATAATCTATCAGCCAATTGTACATTCATGGTGGTGTGAGTCACGCAGTTTGCAAGGCTACAATAAGCATAATTGATGCGTAATACTTGACTCAGATAAGAATCATAATTAACTGCAAGTTGCAATTACAAAGATGGAAGTGTAGAAGCCCACTAAATACAGGAGTCGACTCATATTAAGCAACGGCCACCTCACCTATGAGTGCTCACCCCTTTGAAGAACATAGAAATTATATCCAAAAACTACAAAGAACCAAGTTTCTAATAAAAGTAAAGCACTTTCATAGATAACTGCTTGAGCATTGCAGGACCAGTAAATATCTTACCTCTAAACTTACAACAATGGTGCAGCTGATGCATCGTTTAGTATTCACGATTCTATAGTGTATGACAGAAGAACAAACAGATGCCCAAGTAGCATGAAAAGTAAAAAGCTGGAGACAAGCAACTCTTCTACCTTAAGAAACTACTATTTTATTAAAAGAATAAGAAAGCCGGTGGCACAATCTTAATTGATAGATGAAAACAAGTTGATCAATAACAAGTTTAACTAGTACAAGAATAATATGCTCTTGAACTTTTCCCAATAAGTAATCTACCAAGACATTTGTGCTATAGATTTTTCTATCAGCTGAAATTACAAAAAAAAAAAGTGTTTTTCCACTGTAAGGAATATCTATATATAATCCCAAAACTACACAGCAGTATTGTACCCAGGAGTTATATCACTCTGTGTCCCCCGAGCATGTCTCCTTGAGCCCCACTCGTGACAGCATTCCAATGCCAGGCGAACCGCAGTCCCTAATCCTAACACAATAAGCACACCTGCAAAGTCGGCTCATTTTAGACTGTTTTTCATTAAGGGGAAAAAAAAAAAAACATGTTCAATTCAAATCAAAGATCTCGGATAATATCATTCAGTGCAGCAATAAAACCACCGGTACTGCTAATAATATAAATGAAGGTATTCTTACATGTGTTATATAGACCCGCTAAGCTTTTGGTGGAATCCATAATTTCAACAGGAAAGTTGCAGTTTGGTCTTCCGAGTTTTGAAAAAACACAACTTTCTTTTAGATTATTCTAGCTCACGCGTATCTTTGGCCAATTTACACCTTATTTATACAAGTTTCAAGAGGTAACTTACACAAAATAATAAGTATTTAAAACGTTGGTCGTTCGGCAACGTTAAACCTAATCAATGAACGAGTATATTGCACTACAAACCATAGAACCTTGTCCTCTTCAATTTTAAGTAAAAACTCAAGAATAGTAGGCAGTGGAACTGTAACACTTGGGTGTGGGTGGCCAAGTGGGTTGACACATGTATACAAATTGATGTAGGACAAATATGAATGTGTCTGTGTCTTAGAATTTTAGTTGAATCATCATTATATTCCTGCTATTGGTTTATTTTGTCTTTATTTCACTTTTCATGAGCAATAAAGTTATTTGTCAATTTAGGACATTAGTCTTATTTTGTTGAAGTACATAATACAAATAGATGTTCAAGGGTTATGCAAAGAAGAGTGGCGACTAGGAGTGTAAATTTCAAAAAAATGAACTGGCCAAAGTATTTTCCTAACTGAACAAAAGCGAACAAATTTTAGTTAGGTTAGTTCCGTTAGGTTTTGGATGAATAAAAAAATATATAATTTTGACAAAAAACCTAGTTCTCTTTTCAATGCTCAACTTCATCCTAATAATTATCATTGGCCACATAGCAAGATGTTGATACACACTGCAACGACGATCAATTTCTAGGCACTCAGAAAGCCCTCAATGGAAAGCACTTCTAGTTCTCTTTTCTTAAGCCACCAAATAATGAATGTGTAATCTTCTCAAGCCTCCCCATAACTCATATTAACCTACCAAAAACCTATACCTCAACTTAAAACAATGCAAAACCCCCTCCCCATGTAATAATCCAAGCCCACCAACCTTTCTTACCAAAAATCTCACCTCACCCAAATCTCTCTCCTCCACCCCTTTCTAGATTCACCTTCCATTCTCTCTCTAAAAAAAACTCATGAAAGATGCCAAGAGAAAAAAATGATCATTTTAAATTTTACAATTGAATTTAAATTCAAGTGAATTTTAAACTCTTATTATATTCTCTTCTACTATATATATTTTCCACTGTTTCTATAATATCATATTTCTATAATATTAGATAACTAACTTTTACTACTAATAGTGTAACAATCAAAAAGGTATAATAGCACTATGATAACTGAATCGGTACTGTGGAGGTGGAGAATGCAAAGTGGCGGTCTGCTGTGCTGGTCTTATGCTGGCCTTAACGTGCACTGCATCAGAAGAGATCTTGAATGGAAGAGAAGTGGGAGAAAGGGAGAGAGCTCACAAATCCTTATTGATTTATTTAGGATACAACACATCTGTTTAGTCTATCTACCAATGAATTATATATAGACAGACACTGGTATGGTGTCTTGCAGAGCAACTACAACCTAAAACTGGACCAAATACTAACAGATGCACTCTGTTCTTCTCAACAAACATAAATAGTTAGATCGAATATGAGAAATATCACAATTGATTTGTCTCAAAGAGACTTTTAATGGCCTTGGACAACAAAATTGAAACTCATATAAACATCAACTCCCAACAATTGGAGGAATCCAATCCTAGAAGCTATTGGCGTTGATTGTTCCTAAGAATTTTCCAATTCGATCTTGTTTTAATCAGTCCCAAGGCAGTAATTCGATCTTGTTTTAATCAGCCCCAAGGCGGTACCTTAGGAAGCATAATAGGTAAGGCTTGTGAAGACCTCATGACTTGTTTTTTCGGGAGAATGAAGTGGGATTGTTTTGGAACATTAAGGATTCATCGGTCATTTAAACATTGACCATTTAAAGCAAATGAAAAGGTCCAAAGTTTTATAATTCTTCAACCAATGGATATGGATTCCTTATCTAAATCAAAGACAAGCCGAGTCCATCAACACTAATGAAGCCCAACAAAATGGTCTTAAAGATTCATTATTCTTAAAGTATTGACCCAAAAAAAATGAACAAACATGCAATTTCCAAATAGTCCTAAATTGTTTTGGGGATGTTTGGTCAAAACCATTCGAAGTGTAATGCATTTCTTTTAACTACATTCCAACTTTTCAGTGTTTGATTTGAAGCAAACAAAATACAAAGAAAATTTTGAGGAATTTAAAATAGCCAAAACCCTTTTTTCACTGCATTTGAAAATTGTCCAAATCTCACATTGCAACTGCTCACGATTCTTGTCTAGCATCACCCACCGCTGCTGCTAACAACTCCCCTTCCCTTCTCTGGCATCCGTTGTCGTTCACCTGCCACCCCCACCAACTACCACCGCCATTCACCACATTTCAATACATTTGATTTGCATCCAAACAAATAATTCCTATATAATGCATTCACTCCAATAATTTGTATTTTTAAAATGCATTATTTTAAGAACATTCAACCAAACAACCCTTTACATGAAAGCATTCCAATTTCTCATTCTAATGAAAGTAATTCAATGTTTCATATTCTGATGCAACTACTTCAATACTCATATTGTAATGACCATTAAAGAAGATATTAATAGAAAAGTTCATTCTTTTCTCTATATAATGGGGAATAACATCCTATAAATAGGCTCAGAATATATTTTACATTGCTCTGGAAGTCAGATTCTTTAGATTGTAATTCCACAGCAGTTCAAGAAGTCAAAATCTATAACTGAAGGTGCTTACTTATGCGCCATTCCATTTAGCAAACATTGAAGATTCCAGGAAAAAATTCAAAGAAAACAAATATAATTTTTTTTGGCTCCGGATACAAATATTGCTTGAAAATTATAATTTTGCCCAAGGATCATGCCACCAAAGGTTTCTATGATAATCATTAAAAGAGGTACCTAAGATAAGATAGATTGTTCAATTGATGGAAACTCAACAGGTCAGATCATTAGCTACACTAAAAGATGGCTTTCTAGTGGCAAATTGAGGAGTTGGTTGACAACTGTATCTTATTAATCAGCAGATCAGAGACTAGGTTCCAAATTCCTCTCATTCAATACATAGTTTTCTGTGAGAAGCACATGCCACATGTAACGTAACTCTGAAAGGATAGAGAGCATACCAATTATAATGTTCACAGGAAGTGCAGAAACACCAAGAGAAACAGATACGAGCACATCAAGTAGAAGTCCCCCAATCAGGATAGCAAATGCAACCCAGAGAGGACTAAGACATCCCTGAAACAACACCAACTGCTATTAAAAGCAGATTAAAATGCCCTGGATAAATTGCAGTGGCAGTTAGGATATTGGCAGTGGAAAGGTCGTTGCAATAAAAATAATGGCAGATGACAGTAATATTCTAACAATAATCCATTACGACTCAGCCACATAAACATATATACCCTTTCACGTCCTCGTCTTCCAATATTAGAGCCTCCATAGGCTGAGTCGACCCTCCATACCCAATAACTTGTCTGCTTCAATAAAATAGGAAATACTAGAATAAATCTTCATTTTTGATAGGTAAAGTCAGCCATCTGCTAGGAGACTCAATGATTCCAGTATTAAGATTCAAATTAGAATAGTATCATATGCTTCACATTGTTTGGTGTTTAACAGACGTACGAATTTATTTGTCACATGATGGGACTAATTTATCCACTAAAAGCATATCTAACCTTTTCAAATCAATATTCTAGTGGTGTGTCCGGTAAATAGGTGGGTGTAAAATATTTAGGATTTTGGTCTTACCAAAATTATGGTAAAATTATAAGGTTTTCGAGTTCAAAAAATATGTCACATGTTTTATGTGTTTTGTTTTTTTTTTTTTTTTCTTTTGGGGGGGGGTGGTTGTTAATACTTCTTTGCAAATTGGATTTTATTTTAGGAAAATAAAGATTATGATTAAAATAATTTTAGATATTCTCAGTCATCCTCCCTCGCATTTGATCAATATAACTTTTTAATTTGCATTGCATTGTTGCATACTTCATTTACTGCCAACGCTGTCAACCTTGTTATTCAAACTTCAAAGATGAGATGCAACAACATCTTCCATGCTCATTCAAAGCAATATTTTCATTATTGTACCCCATTTTGGAATATAATTTGATAAACAAAAAATTATACTGATTAAAACTTGAACATATGGATCACATATTAAATAGAATTTAATATGAAAATCATTTAATACACATGCCTTTGAGTCTTATTGACATGTTGATCCTATTTTAGACTGTACTAATAGAGTAGTAAAACATATTAAAAGCAAACACTACTTCATACCTGTTCTGTATATTGCTCATTAAAATGCCTATAAGCAATGAATCAATCTACATATGTAACGCAGCAATTGAACAACAAGATTTAATAACCAAAAACACAGATTAAATATGATGCATTTCAAGTCGCATCCATCAATATGCACATTTGATTCGTTCTTATAAAGGACACAAACAGCGCAATTTTTTTTTTTTGCTATACTTACAGTTGGTTGTGAATCCAACAAAGGAACATTTACAGCCACTTGCCTGCATACGAAGGTTTCCAATATGAGACCAGTAGAAAAGTTAGAAGAGCTTCGTATCAAGAGTAAACAACTTACTGGCATATCTCGCATTTATTTGAACCTCTAGTACGAAACCAAATTTCTATGCATGATCTGTGTGCTTTCGCTAGCTCACCTCGGCATCCACATCCCAAATCGATTAGAGGTTCTTCCGCTAGTTGTTGACAAACTCTTTTTGAATTTATATCATTATAAAAAAAAGTGTTAGCAATTATGAAGTCGAAATTGGTGATTAAAGAGCATGAAGTTTGATCTCATTTGAGGAAGTCAACAATTTACAATGAAAAGTTATACACTTTGTCTAGAGATCACGATGCAGGATATGTTAGGATCTGGTATTTCCAAAGGCAAACATTTTATGGGATATTTAAAATAAAATAAACATGCAAACTTAGGAATTCACAAACATTTAATTTAGACAACTATTCACCCTTTTTTTCTATATTTTAATTTCCTTGCTACCTGTGTACGTGGATTTATTCAAAGATTATACAATCTGGATATTTTATTGCAGATTAATTTTTTATTGTCATGCAATTTTCATTGCTCTTGAATTTCTTTACTAATTTTCTTTTTGAGCCATAATAGAATGGAGCGAATTTTTTGTTTTCTGATTTTTCATCAAAATAGATGATATTTTCCATAAATTAGAAGTGCTTGGACTATGAATTTGGTCGGGTATGTGTGACTTTGTGCATCGAAACCTAAATTTGAATTAAAAAATCCAAGACCCAAAGACGTCCTGCATCAATATCCTTTATGTTTATCTCATTTCGGGGTGATATTGTTGGTTATGTCGTAGGACTAAATAGTTAGCTTTATGTAAATTTTTTTCATTTGTGTCATCCCTTATTTACAATGGATAATAAGACAATTATAGTCTCAATTATGCCAAGCTAAGCTTGTTCTTAATTAATATGTAGATGGCATTACAAAGCATCGCATGGTGTTTTATCCATTAAAGATGTAAATACAAGAGTTTATACCTCCATTAGGAATTGGGTTCAAATACATATTTACAGTTTAAGTGTCACTTGAAAAGGGTATTTTTTTCTTGTCATTTCCATAGAAGTTGTTATTTAACAGTCATTTTATTAATCTGGCTTATGAACATAAGAGATTGGTAAGTAGTGAGGCGGAGAGATCATTAGCATATCCCTACAGATGCCATTACCCTTAATGTCCTATCTTTTTTCTATCAATTGATAGACATTCTTCTTCACAGACTGTGAACAATTAATAAATTTTTTAAAGAAAGAAAAAGTTGGAACTAAGTTAAAACAGGCGATCCATCAGACATGAGTTCAGAATGTACTATAACATAAAAAGCATTTGCAATAATAGAAAGCTTTTTTGTTTTTTAATTTGCATTGAAATTCTTTTAACATTTACTGATGACCCGTAGAAGATCCTTTCAAAAGCTTGAGATCATGTGCTTTCAATTTTGAAACATAAAGGTTCATATCGTTCTTTGTTAACAACATAAACCATATAACATGTACCCTAAAGCAACAAATGTAGCTATATGTTATAGAAGAAATCACATATGACAATAGAAACAAAGATTTTTCGGTTTCTGTACTAAACAACTAATAAACGCCACAAATGATTTTGAATTCAATTGCATAGGCACCTTCTTGTCAAGAATCAGTATTTTCACATGCTTGTGTCAGTCCAAGCTGTTAAAAATTTTAACTCCAAAAAGGCCAAAAAAAAAAAAGATTATATGGCGAACACATTTCTTCAAGAACCAGAAAGATGCTTCCGGTTAGTCATTCATACACATGGAGTGATGCAGGAAAGCGTGCGCTTTAATAATCAAAGTTGAAAAGTATAATAATATAAAAAAGAAACTTCCTGATCGCCATTTCAAGCTAAAAAAGACTTCAGAAATCCATGAAAGATCAGGTTTTGAAGCATTTAAAATCGCTAGCATTACTCATATGCAAACATGAGCAATAATTCCTCGTGTCTTGTCTCACGAAATTGATAAGAAACATAAGCAATATGCATTTTAATTATCAACACTGTCCCCCAAAGTTCGTAATAAAGCTGAGAGGAAAATTTCAAGAGGAAACTATGCATATCAGCCTGAAAGAGGGACAGCTTGATCCAAATCACCAAAACCCAACTGGCAAATAACATTTGTTCCGCATCCAAATACAGCAAAGCTCAACCGAGCAACTCAGATGATTAAAAAAACTCTAGATTCCATTTTAATCAACAAAAGCAAAAAATTTTACCTGCACTCCTCACACTCGCTGTCACTCCTGCACAGAAACCCCTTCTTGACTGAGGCGATCACACTGGCCTTATCCTGCCTTTCCGGAGAAGTTCCCTTCGACCCGTCGCCTTTCGCATTCGTTTCCTCCGACTTCGATACCACAATGGTCAGCACAGGAGGAGGCTCGGCTGCCGCACAAACCTCTATTGCCCCCTGCTGCTCGTCAATCCCCTGACCGAATTGCTGCATTGATCTTTACACTCGTAAAATTGCCACTGGCACAAACCACCAATAGTTGTTCTCCTCGCTAAAAAACCCTTTTCTTCAATTCCTTTCTCAAGTAAGTCATGAACCATCACAAACAGTTGAAAAGGAGATTGTGTTAAAGCGGTCCAGGCTTATAGCTCACCTAATTGTGAAAGAAATTCAATAAGCAAGAGAAAAGTATCTAGATTTTTTTGAATAAACAATAGTCGGAAGTCAGAACGAATTTAACCGTGATAGAAGATGATCGAAGCGGAAAAGGAAAGGAACCCACCTGGAAAGAAACCAGGAACCCTTATCAGTCATAAGCCCACAACCTAGAGGACCTCCAAATTGGGATTTCATTAATCTCTCGCTCTTTTTTTTTTTTTGGATTGACAAAAATGTCGAGGTTGTAGAGTTGCAGATGTGAGTGGGAAGATGTAAATTTTTAACGTCAGTATATAATTAATGTAAATTGATAAATATATAAATATATATAGGCGTTCAGTTGATACTAAAAAAGTTTGAATTAGCTGGGAAAAGAATTTTTTTATACTTTCTACTTCTTTAAAAAACATGTAGACATAAACAAAATTTAGGATGGATAAAATGTTATTTTAATTATGCTAAGCATATTGAGCTCATTAGTGTAATGAGTGTTTGCCCTAAAAAAATTTAAACTTTTAATACAAAATAATATTTCATGTTCATATGCAATCAATGAGTCAAACTTAATATAAGCTATAGCCTATAAAAGATATCACAGTAGGACAAGTTGGTCAAAAATTTCCTACCTGACTATGATCACAAACTCATAAGTTCAACATGAACCGCAAACTTGTGGGCTCCGAAAATTCTCACGCCCGGCCTCTTCGCACCGTCTCTTTTCTTTTCGTTTATTACGGTGGAGAGTTTTAACGAACTTAGGTTCTAAGTGAATTTTCAGAAGGCAGATTGAGTTTTAGATAAGACAATACCCAAAGATTTTGCCCTCATTTTGTGAGGACTTTTATTATTTGAGTTCTGATTTCCTATAAGAGCAAGCCTCTATAGTTAATTACCCCTCTCGATAATAAGAGAGAACTTTCGATTAAGGCTAGTTGTTAGATAGGCACTGAGTACCCGTATAATAGCAACAACTTTAGGATTTTACTTTGGCATTGAAATTTAGAGTTTATGACTTAAAATTTATCACCGTATACTTAAAATTGGTTATAGAGGAATGAAGACGAGCCTAATCAAGATCTCATGATTCCGTCGTCCCGGGTTGTCATGGTCCCTAATTTACATAGTCAGAGGAGGTAGTTGACCCAACTTGACAGAAGGCACCTTATCGGCAGCCATGGATTACTTCGTCCAAGAATACCTTGTAGACCTGTGGTGGTGTTTATCTAAGGGGATAGACCTGAATCCACCTCAGCTGACAAAGGGATTTATGCCTATCAAATATACCATATGATTCATTACTCAAGGGTTTGACGCCGTTAGGAAAGATACAAGCTTTGGTCGTGATCATAATATAATGGTGCCATTTTGCAATCCACCCGATCAGAGGGCATGTGCCACGTCCTTACTGGCAAGAGACTATTTGGGGATGAATCTTAGTGATACAACCGACACGATATTCGCTCTTTATGTGCTGAGGTTAATTTCAAATTTATAACCCCTGACAAACGGTTGCGAGAAGTAGATGGATTTTAGTTTTAAGTTTTTAGGTGATAGATTTTATTTTAGGAATTTTGACTTATTGGATTTAAAATTTGACCCCTCCAATTGATATTTTTCATCAACACGGCCATCATCGAGGTGATATTAAAAATCACTTTTATTTTTATAAAAATTTGGAAGGCATTTTATGATTCAAGTCAAGTCGACTCCAATTCTTTCATGGAGGAGAATGAAATTTGAATATTTGATCCGTGCAGCATTCTCAGACATTGACGTTTACCAATTTATCACATTTATCAGAGTACATGCGGGTTATTCAGTCCAAGATTGTCTCTAAGTGAGCTTTCATTGTCAGCTACTCTTCTCCTTCTTATTACAATATTCATTGCTATCTTCACCTAACATGAGATGGACAAAACCCATCTTTTCCTTAATATGACATTGGTTCTCTTGATGATTTTATTCAATAAGAGGATTTGACAATCGAACACAAAGCTGCTTTAAGAAGAGGATTGAGGTAGCGATAGCAGCAAATACTGAAAGAAGAATGATGCATAGAAAATAAAAACACCCTGATAGCATACACATCATTAGACCTTTGCGTTCCATGATTAATAGGAAAATAAGTTGAAAGCACTATAATACCAGCATGATTTCAAGCATTTTGCTTATGTCTTTATCAAAAATTTGAATATAATTTATTAGGTATGATAGAAAGAGGCGACCACTGATTAGAGATAATAAGAAAGCATGCAGATATTACTTTCTTGAAATGCTTCTTAGATGAAATAATTGTTGAAGAAATGTTCTTTAGTCCATCTATAATGCCTAAGGATTTGTCCCATGTCTCAAGATGCTTATATTATATATATTGCCTTATAAAATCAATTATTCCTATAGCTGATTCATGCTTCATTTCATATATATCAACTAGCGAGGAATAGTCCATCATACCTATTAAAATGAGAAAAGTTGTATCATTCCAAACAACTATCTTCAATAACCACTTAATCTTATTTCCCTCAAAAATTGGAGATATCGTTATGATATTGATTAAGTTTTTATCAAGAAGTAATTTGCTATTATCACTTACTTCATATTATATCTTTATCTCAAAAGACCTCTTAAGGTCAATAGCCTAAATATAGTTCGTCCAAATAAAATATTAGAATGTTGAGGTTCCTTTTTTTTATTAATTAGAATTCCTCATGATTAATTTTGTTAATATATATATTATTTAAAATTAGAATTATAATTTTGTGAGACTCCTGTGTAAGTTAAAATTTCGGTAGCCTCCCGGCGCCCCCTTCCCGCAAAGGGAGGTAGGGAGGGTGAAAGCTCGTGAGGATTGTGAAACTCTAAAGAACTAGTCTCACTGCTAACCAAGGGGGAGGGTAAATTAGACATTTAAAAACTTCTTTAACAAAAAAAATCTTTTTATAACTTGATGCGAAAGCGAATTAATTTAACAATAAAAAGATTAATCAGAGATTTCACCCAAGCAGTTAATCACAATAAAAAATAAAGTGTGAAAAATAATCAGAATGAACACACCAGATTTTATAGTGATTCGATCAACCTGACCTACGTCCACTCCCTGGAACCCTCCATTTTAGGTATTGCACTAAACCTCTAGTGACTCTCATTTAGCCCCCACAGCTAGGCAGAGAAGCCCTTACAAAATCTCTTCCACCAACCCGATATGGTAGAGGACCAAAACTCCTTTCACGGGCAGAGAACCTTGACTCCTTTTTCTCCCTCTAGGAGATGGCAAAGAACCACGAATCCCTTGCACCTTCCCCGATGCGGTGGAGCAGCCGGGTCCTTTGGCACCAAAGAGATCTTCTTCTTTCCAAAATTTTCCTCAAGACAAACCTTGAATCTAATGGCACTAAGGTGCAAGCTTGCCGAAGCCAGTGTGTGAAACCCCCTCCAAGGTTCTTCTCCCTCTCAAAATCCACCCTTTCCTCTCTCCCTTTCAAGGCTCTCTCTTCAAGTTTTCTCCAGAAGAAAAATGACTCAATGCATGCCAAAGACACTTACAATGTCTTTGGAGAAAGCTTAAATAGAGGGCTTGGAAAAATCTTAAAAATTTAATTCTGGCGGCAACGATCATCCTGGACGATCATAGGATTGTCCCGGACGATGTGTAGAATTTTTAAAACCTTAGAAACTCAATTCTGGTGGCAAAGTTCGTCTAGTACGATCGCAGGATCATCTAGGATGATGTGCAAAATTTGACCTGATAGTCCTGGACGATCTCTGGATAGTCCAGGACGATCAGTTCAAATTTGTATTAATCGTCCAATTCAATATTGGGGATCATCATGGATGATTAGATGAATAATTATGGTATTTCATCTTGTACGATTGGGGGTCATCCCATGCATCCTCTTAGTCATCCAGTATGATCATCACTGATCATCCTAGATAATCAGATTGAATAAATTAATCATAATTAGTCCCCTAATTACAGGATCAATTTAGGCGTGATAGTCATAGATCATCCAGTATGATGTATATCATCATGGATGATTAGAATAAAATTTTAATCTTAAAATCTTACCTAAATTATGATTGGCGGCTATTTTTTAATGATCGTAACTGATCGTCATGGATGATATAAATTATCCAGTACGATTAGTTCAAAATTTGAACTTCTAGTTTTGACTCAATCTCCCTCCCCTTGAGTGTGTGTGTGCATGATTACCAAGCTAGCATACACTCTTATAATAATAGACTCAAGAAATAAAGAATACATCAATAAATATTATAGACTCTTTATAATATGACTTATTCTACCCAATTTTGAGTCCTGAATCTTTGTTAGATGGTGCTTGGTGTTTCTAAAATGTTAGTATACATACAAATAAATATAGAATAAAAATACTAGGAGACATAAAAATGTGAGCCATAATATTTGTTATTATCAAAAATATAAACTCGTGAGCTCGAGTCGCAACAGAGGGCACTTGCCCTTTCAAATCCCCCCAGCTGGATAGGATTCGACAGCTAAGGGCTTCGGGACATTATTTGGTCCCAAAATAGGTCTTCCGTTGCGTGCGACATGTTAATTTTGAATTAAAACATATATTTTATTCCCCTTAAAAATTCGGCAACCTTCTGGCGCCCCCTCCCCACGAGGGGAGGTTGGGGAGGGCACTTTCCCTTTTGGATTGACTCAGGCAGATCAAATCAATGGAGAGGACTTTGGGGGAGTGAATTAACCCCGAAATTGGTCTTTGAGCCTTCTATCCACTCGACCGAATTGGATCGACGACCAAAGGCTTCAGGGGACTATATCAACTCAGGACTTCTTTCAAATCTTCTCCTGTTGTGGTACCTATTTGAGAATCCCTTTTCCTTTATTATTATTATTATTATTATTATTATTATATATATATATATATATATATATATATATATATATATATATATATAGGGAGAGAGGGCGACAGACTCATGCGGCTAGGGCAAGAGGTCGCGTGAAGGAGGAAAGTCAGCGGCTGGGTGTGAGGGAGTCAAATCAGCAGCTAGGTTGGCAGTGGGTCAGGTAGAGATGAGGAGGCAGGCCAGACGAAGGTCGTCTGTGCATATTAGAGCTGATGGATTCAGAGACCCTCTAGTGAAGATAGTGCATGCAGAGGCCAAGAGGCGGCTAAGTCGGAGGCAACAAGCGGAGGTCAGCCCAGTTTGGTCGGGCTTCAACTTCCTGTTCGATTTTGAGAGCTCGAAGGAGGAAGTCCAGTGTGCTTTTTGGTCGAATGGGAGAGATCCCTCATTTTTCTATGCCTGTGAGGGAGTTTTGCGTCGTATGGAGAGATCGTGCGATAATGGGATCGTGGGTCGTGCTTCTGTGGATTGCTGGAGGTCCGTGAGCTGATTTCAGGTTTACGGTCAACAAAACTCACCTTCTCCACATTAACCATGAACTTGTCAGTTCAACAATTGTCGTAAACTCAACAGCTCTTCCAAGAGTGCTCCCTATGGGCTTATTTTGTTCAAGGGCTTACCCAAAATCCAAGCATCCTACACATACAACAATCAACTTGCAATCTTCTCCTAACTAATGAAGTAATCTTCCTCACATAAGAAGGTGATAATATGCTAATTTGGATTTCAACTAGCTAATGACACATAATCCATCATAATCCTCATCAAGAAATCAAATGCTTTTTCTTATAAATGGGTTGTGTTACCTAAAAGATAAATAATACAAAATCATTAAGATCTATAATGTATTCATCATAATGCTAATTTGAAAGCCTCTTAAAAGAGGTCTAAGGATGAGCAGAAGACATTGATGGTTGGAGTTTATATCCTTTCTTTTAGATTAATATAAAAGTTCATTATCCTTTGTCTTTATCTATCTACTCTCCTTTCTCGTAAGTTTCTCAAAAGTCTTATAAGGTATGAGTATCATCTATGAATAAATTTAAATTGAACATCCTCTAAAGTATAGTGAGCATGAAATGATGTCATGAGCCAAAAATTAAGTATTTCAAGAAATGGAGCAACCTATCCCAAGAGAATTAGTCAATATGGATCACCAAGATTTCATCACTAGCTGACAGTTGTCAAAGATAAAAAAGAGACTTACTAAGGGACCCTAGAGTAAGCTCTATAAGGACCTCTCATGGGTAGATGCGCTTGAGGGATCATTTAACTTTATCGTTCAAAGGAATTTTTATAATACAAAGGTGCTACCTTCTAGCAAGATGAAAAATGACAACTCTTACCTAGATAATAATGAAGAATCCATACCAAGTCAATGGATTGTTAAATGGAAGCTGCAACTAACTAACATGCTATCTATAGATTTCTCCAAAGCAAAGCCACCAAAGAAGTTCAAAACCACCCACCTCAAATTACATAAAGAGACATCAAAACCTACTAACCATGTGGCTTATTTTGAGTCAGCCACCTCCAAATAGAGGAATGATGACGTCTTGAAGTGTCATTTATTTTTTACCATCCTCAAAGAATCACCCCTTCAATAGTTCCCACGACTCCCGTGGGGATCAATCAACCCCTTCACGAAGTTTAAGAGGTTGTTGATAACATAACTTGTTAGTGCATAGAGACCGCTAAAGATCTTGCAGGCCTTACAGAGATTAAGTAAGAACCAATGAAATTCCTAAGAAGCTTTATTATAAATTTTCAATGGGAAATATTGGACATAAAGATTTGGAGCTGCCTGTGGATCAGGTCGCCCTCACTTAATGTATGTGATGAGGCCTTTTCGTTATATCCTTAGCTTCTAAAAGTCAAAAATATTGGCTAAGTTATTAGAGGTTGCCAATAATCACATCAATGTTAAGGAGTATAATAATAGGTATATCACTGCTTTCTTAGGTCAACCTAGAGATTTGGTAGTCTAGAAAAACTCATACTAACCTCCCATAGAGGAAATAAATCACCAATGGAGGCTTTAAAGGATACCACACTTCCAACATAATCCACCAGCATTATAGGAGTTGGATAGGCGATTGGGGGTAGGACATCAGCCAGACGTCGACAGGAGGGAGGTGTCAACATTGATTCACCAATACCTCAACATAAACCCATTATGGGTCTCCATGGTATAGGGTATTTAATTCTATTACTTAGCAAAAATATTGGTTCATGCAATTAGTGATTTATTGTTGTGTGAGTATGCTTGGTCAATAAATTATGTATCATATTTTGAGCTATTTTTATTTAATTTTTTACCATTTCAACATTGGATCTTTCCTAACTACATTACCCAATAATCAATTATATATAAGAGTTGAAAATAGTAATAAATGCCTGAATATTGATTCTCGACCAATGGAGGTATAGGTTTTTGAGACTAACAATAAAGAAGTGCAGCCTAGAAAAGCTAGGAAGTGAACATCTACAATGTGGGAGTGCTTCATTGAATCTACATCCACTTCCAAAGGAGTTGTAAATCCTTTTCTTAGTGCATCTAAGGTAGTAAGAAAATTCATAAATTCAAATTAGACAGTACTTCACAACTCCTTTGACATGTTAAATAATATGAAAAAATGTACAACTAAAAGTAAATAAATGATTGATTTATCAAATAAAAGACAAAAAATATTGAATTTTTTACCTTTTGATGTTGATACAAAAATTGAGGTCCTAACATCTCATAACCCAAGAAATTATGTTCAATTATAAATCAAAGAAAAAAAAATGCTAAAATGAATCATAAACTTCAGTATCATTTCATGTTAGTGGAGCATATTTCATTTAATATATAAGTAAAAGTCTTAAATCTTAATTATGAGCGAGTCTCAAATAAATAAATTATAAATGGCTGTATGAAGATATATGAGTTAGAGAAAGATAAGCTGAAAACATATCTTACAGATATACATAGAGTTTCGTTGACTTAATTGTTCACTACAGAAAATTTCTGAAATACCGATAGCATTTCTGGCGACTCAATAACCACCAGAAATTCTGACGGTTAAGCTGGAGGACTGACCGCCGATAATAATCGGCAGTTATATCGGTGGATTGAGCACTAGAATTTTTGGCGGTTACTAAGCCGCTAGAAATCCCGCCGGTTTATCATATATTCGACGCAGTAACCGGCGGATTGGCTGCCGGTTTTAAGTGAGATATTTCCGGCGGTTACTGAGCCGCTCCAATCGTCGGACTAACCAAAACCTAAAATGGTTAAAAGCTGCCAGAAAAAATCCTTGCCGGAAATGAGCCACCTATTCTTGTTTCCTACGCGCTTTTACCGCCAGAAAAATATCTGCCGGAAAACTTAATTTCAGCCAGAAATTTGCCAATGTCCACCAGAAAAATTCGTCGATAATGGACGATTTTCCTGTAATGGTTAGACTTCTAATTAATACTATAGAAAATCGCCCATGGTCGCGGGCAGCTCTCGGGCATGGGAAGCCGAGTCGCGGGCAGCGGGGCAGGGCCGGCTGGCGGGCGGTCACCGTAGATAGGGCGAGTGGGGCGGATGGACAACTGGTTGGCAGGGAGGGAGGACAGCCGCCGTCGCGGGAAGGCTGGGGGGTAGCGGCTGCTGCGGGTAGCGCAGGCAGGCACGTAACGGGCAGCTGCAGATGGGCCGAGCAGATTTTTTTTTTTGTTTTTTTTTTATTTTTTCGGTGGCCGTTTTCTGCCGGATAGCTGGCAAAAAAAATTTTTAGCACCTTTTTTTACCGAAAAATTTTTCCTGCATGGCTTTTACCGGTAGAAAATTTCTCGCCAGAAACATCCAAATCCGTCATAAAATGAGCAATTTCTACCAAAAAAATTCGTCAGTAATAGACGATTTCCTTGTATCGTAAATTGTGATTTATGTGTCGTATTGTTCATTACTATCATGAATCTTAGAAACTGTAAAAGAGAATCACAAACTTTATTGAGTTGGAGCCACCTTATAGCATCACGTACATACAGGGGCGGAACCAGCCTTAATTTTCAGGAGGGGCAAACTTATAAGTAAAAGTATAGAGATTTCGCAGATATGCTGGGGGTCCAAGGGGGCAGCGCCCCCGGAATAAATTTTGGTTGAAATGATATGTTTGGATTTTCTTTACTATTTCTCTTTGTATTTGATTCATTGTTCCCTAATAATAACACTTCTACACAATATGTTTAGTTATGCTGGGGGCAATTGCCTAAAGATCATAGTATTTTAAAACTTTAAGGGGGGGGGGGGGGGGGGGGGGGCAATTGCCTAAAAATCCTTGTAATAAAGACTAAAAAATAGATGACGGGATAAATTAACTAAAAAATCATATAATAAATTTTTTTAAAATTTTTTGAGGGGGGGGGGGGTAATTGCCCCCCCCCCCCCCCCCGGGCTTTAGGTAGTTCCACCCCTGCGTACATAAGTGATGTTGTGTCTGATTGTTTTTTGGAATGGAATCAAGAAGACAAAGTCTCCAACACACCTTGGTAAATGCTAGCAATAATGATGGCACAACCAGCTCTTCTAAAGATAATTTTCAATCAGGAGTAAAGTTGCATTTTCAAATCTTATTTATGTTGAGGTTGGTTTATTCACATGTAATAATGAATACTTTGATATTCTTGATTGGTGGAAGTTAAGCACTCTCAAGTACCCATGCTTTTCTAAAATGGCTAAGATTTTTTTTTTTTTTAATTCCTACAATAATGGTTGCATCAAAATTTGCATTCAATGCTAAAGAAGAGTTCTAGATGATTATAAGAGCTCCTTATCTTAAAAAAATAGTCAATGCGCTTGTTTGTGGTTCTAGTTGGACTGATTCTTATCAAAGACATGCTAAAAAGCCCTTTGATAATGTATGAATTCTTCACAAAGGGCCTGTTTGGAATAGCTTTCTAGTTATTTTACTTTCAAACAACAACTACAATTTATAATTGGCTATTGCTTTATTGTTACTTTCTCATTACTTTTCAAAAATTTAGGTGGCAAAAAGTTATTTTCTGCAACCATATTAATCAAGCTATTTTCTCCACAGTAACTTCACAACCAACTTTATAAATGCTACAATCGTCCCAAACAGACCTTAAGTTCTTTAATCAGTATAAATTCTTTGATTCATTAATTATTTTAGCATATCCATCTAATTGTTCAACAAGAATTGCTAAAAAAAAGAAAATATTAGATGTCAAGTTGTCAAAATACTGAAATTCAAAGTGTTCTTAATTTTATTTCAAGTGTTGTTTTGAAATTACCACTTCAGCTCTACTTATTGCTATTAAATGTTAGTAATCTACTTTCGGATATTGCTTTGTTAAATGATGTAATGTTGGATGGTTAAATTTCATGCTACAACGGTGAAGGCTTGCTTTAATTTTGTACTGTAACAAATGAATTGTCGTAATCTGCTTTAGTTTTCAGCCTACTGTTGTTGCTGTATGTTTTTTTTTTTTTTTGGGGCAGTTAGGGGATTCGAGCCCGGATGAGATGGGAGGAACGTATTCCGTCAATCACTCGGCCGCAGACCCGATCTCTTGTTACTATATGTTGAATGCATTAATGACTTACTGGTTTCGACAAAATTTAATAGGCATAATTTAAACTGGCTGATGCATGTACTTGTTGTGTATATAGCTGCTTGTTTGTATAGCAGCTTGGTTTACATAGATACTTAGTTCACATATTTTCTTAGTTTATATAGTTGCCTGGCTATTATATTTTCTTTGATTTGGAATATTATTTTGATTTATATATCTACTTTTGGTTTACATGTATGCTTTTCTTGGAGATATATATCTTTGTGGGTTTTACATCTGCTTCATTATTTGCATTACTTTGCAGGTCTATCTTCTAATTTTAGAATTTTCAGATTATCATTTTCGTGTTATGTTGGATTCTATAATGAGGCTATGATGATTATGTTTGTTTTAACATATTTGGATTTTTGGTTTTGTATTGCTTGTTGCCTTTGGTGTTGATTTGGAAATATTTTCAAATCCAAATAAGCTTTATTTTGAAAAACTTTAATGGCAAATTAGTGTAATTGATTAGGGAGTTGATTATTTTCCTAAATAGTTGTTTGATTGAGGATTAGTTTAGGAATTTTTTTCTTATTTTGTTTAGCCCAAATCTATAAATAGAAGTGTTTGAGGGACATTGTAGATATGAGAAGAGAGAGCTACAGAGTAATAGTAATCTTATTCTTCTCCAATATAGTGAAATCCTCAACCCCTCTCTTGGACGTAGGCATTTTTGCTGAATCACGTAGATCGTCGTGTTCTTTGTTTTGGTTGTGTGATTTTCGGTTTTTGCTTCCGCTGCGTGTTTTGCACAACAATTGGTTCGTAAATCCTCAATAAACATTGGTCTAGCATGCAAGAGTGCAACCCCATAAAAGATTACAAAAGTTAAAAACAAGCCATGTGTGAATGTTGCCTGATGCTTGAAATTATAACTCTAGTTCATGTATGGCTTAGGGGCATGCGAGCAAGCAAACCCTATAGAGGATTATAAGAGTAATTAACAAGATGTGTATGACATATGCCTGAGCTAAATGTAATATTATTTGAATATGTGGAGCTTAATTTCTTCAACTTATGAAGTTATTTTCTCTAGCATTTTGAGGTGTGGATTGGGATTTATTGTGAGATCCAGAGAAAATATATATTTTTGCATGATGTTTTATATTTCTTCTAAGCTTATCATCCACTATAGAACAAAACTTTTAATGGGAATTTTATTTATCATAAAAAATTCTCTTGTTGGTTACATTTCCATGGTATTTGCAGAGAATAACCTTACAACACCTATGCTAACCATCCATCTATTAATATTGAATCATTTTTGGGACACTTACAAAACATCACGTGGTTTTGTGACTTCAATATTGCAATAGGGAAAAAAATTATAATAATAATTTAAGCAATCAAAATAACTAGACAATTTTATCCAAGCCTAATTTGAAGAGAAAGGGGGCAGCCATCCATATATGGAAAATGGAATGGCCTTGGTTTTGAACTTGCGATTGTTTTCTTCATGAATGAGCTAATTAACTAGCTATGGATAACTCTTCATGGCTTTGTGATACACTTGACGGTGATGATGCTTCCTTATTCATGCCATTGTGCGATATCAATGGCCAACATATAAGCTTCTAAATGTGATCAGGCATATTCTTGGCTTACATAGAAAATTGATCTGAGTCTAACGGATATGTGAAGATAATTACATGTCATCCTTTTGTATTGATTATTAGAAGGTAAAAGTACTATAATAATAGTGCAAGGAAGGAATGAATGTACTACGTATATGTTGTCAAACACTAAAACAGTGAGAGAAATATGAATATATTATTAGTAAATATAGTGGTGCAATGAGACGCAAGGTTCATATTAAGTGGGAGTTTCTATAAGATGGGAATTTATTGCAAGGAAATTATTATCTTAGCATCAAGGAGCAGCATGTTGTAAAAATAGAAGAGTAGTAAAACAATTGCAATTTAAAAACTTTTCAAATAAGTAGACCGAGAGGCATGCGGAGCACTATTTTTAAAGTTAGATTTTCACTCCTCACGGGTGCAAAGGTACACAGCGGTCTAACTCTCAGAATTCAACGGACTCTTCGCGGTGATCTGCACTAATAACAGCTGGAAGCAAGAACAGCAATATAGATATTTACTTTAAACAGACGCAAGATGGAGTAAGAATGAAGAAAAAATTATTTTTTCATCATACCCTAAAAAGTCTTATATAGTCCAGAAATAGATAGCCGTTTTAATTACAAATATCATGATAATTAATTTAAACGTTCAAATGTCGTCATAAAATAATAATAAGTATTTCCGTTACAAGAACAATAAGTATTTCCGTTACAACAGTTATATCGTTACAATAACAATAATTATTTTCATTGCAACAACAATAATTATCTCCATTACAAATTTTCTCTTAAAAAAAATAAAATATAACAATCCCCCACATTTTCAAAAGAAAAGTAAAATATAAAATAAGAGTTTGCTCAAAGCAAAAGATATAATGCATAGACATTAGTGTATTTTGGACTATGAACCAATATTTTAGGATAAGAAAATCTTTACTTATAAGAACTAAGTAAAATTTAATATTTCTATGAACTTAATTGCTTGAGTATAAGCAAGATTATCCACCCACATTACATCAAATAAATGATAGTTGTTTATCTTGAATTGATGCTTTACAGCCATGTGTTTGAATCTGAGTTTTATGAGTGCTGTAGAGAATTGCCTATATTTTCATAAAAGATGGACAATCTTTACACTCATATAGGTGAATTCATTAGTTGTGCCTCACAATAAGCACAATAATTATGAATTCATTAAGATTAAAAACTTAAGCTCTAAATCACTGTAAATCACATTATTAAATATTATAGGAATGAACTATAATATTATTTTGAATAATCTACCAAGTTAACTAATGACTTATTCTTTTCATATGAAACTATTTTATGGGATCTCCATAAAAACTAGGTTGGGTTACCATCAATATCAACCTTTTTTTATAGGCAAAAGTCCCATTCCTCTCGATGTGTCCATCACTTGCTTCCTTCCAAGTGATTTTGTCAGAGGATCTGCTAAATTCATCTCTGACCTCACAAAATTTAGGGATATTATCCCATCACTAAGCAATTGCTTCACAATACTATATCTAAGGCAAATATGTCTACTCTTCCCATTATATATTTATTTTTTGCTTTAGCTATTGCAACTTGACAATCACAATGTAGAGACACCGATAAGACAAGTCCCTCCAATATTGGAATATTGGCTAAGAGATTTTTAAGCCATTTTGCTTCTCCTACTTTTTCTAAAGTAATGAATTTTGATTCCATAGTGGATCATGCTGTGCAAGTTTGTTTAGAAGACTTCCAAGATATAGCTCCACCATCCAAAGTAAAAATATATCCACTAGTAGATTTTGTTTCATCAGAATCAGAAATCTAGTTAGCATCACTACAACCTTCATTCGTAAGCTCACTAATAAGAATATGAAAATCATATATCATGGCAGAATTTTTCTTAGAGTTATTCATCTAAAAGGCTAAGAAATTTCCTACAGTGTACTTCTTAAGTTGGGAATTATTCTAGCCTTACTAATTATTGCAGAATCCATATGATCTGACTTTAAAATTGTTGAAAAAAGTAGAAGAGTAGTAAGACAATTGTAATTAGAAAACTTATCAAATAAGTAGACCGAGGTGTGTGAAGCACTATTCTTAAAGTTAGATTTTTGCTCCTCCCGGGTGCAAAGGTACGCAATAGTCTAACTCCTAGAATTCAATGGACTATATATTTGCAGTGATCTGTACTAATCACAGCGAGAAGTAGGAATAATGATATAGATATTTGCTCTGAACAAATATAAGATGGAGTAAAGGATGAAAACAAAATTATTTTTTCCTCATTCCCTAGAAAGTCTTATTTCTTTCTTTTTATAGAGGATGAATTATAGAGGAATTAAGTTAACGTGTCATACTCTAAAACCATGGGAGCGAGTTATGGAGCGTAGGTTGCGGCGTGATACTAATGCTTCTCAAAATTAAATTGGATTCATGCCTGGTAGGTCTACTATGGAAGCCATACATTTATTGAGAGGTATGATGGAGAAATATAAAGAGAATAAGGAGGATCTACATATGATATTTATTGATTTAGAGAAAGCATATGATAAAGTTTCAAGGAGAAGTGCTATGGAGAAATCTTGAAAAGAAAGGAGTTAATAACGCTTATATTCAAATCATTAAAGATATGCATGCAAGAGCTATTACTTGTCTTCAAACACAAGGTGGTTTGACCAAGTATTTTCCTATTTCGTTTGGATTATATCAAGGATCAGCCTTAAACCCATATCTTTTTGCTTTAGTCATGGATGTTCTCACTAGACATTTGCAAGAGGATGTACCTTGGTGTATTCTTTTTGCTGATGATATCCTTCTTGTTGATAAGACTAGAGAGGGAGTTGAAGGTAAACTTGAATTATGGAGGTCAACTTTAAAGTCTAAAGGTTTTCACTTGAGTAGATCTAAAATGAAATATATGGAGTGTAATTTTAGTAGTAATATACCCAGTGAGGGGATTGTGACTTTGGGCGATCAAGTCATTAATAAGAGTACACGTTTTAGATATCTTGAATCTATTGTTCAGAGTGATGGTGAAATAGATGGGGATATTATCAGCAGAATTCAAGTTGGATGGTTGAAGTGGAGGAAGGCATCGGGCTTGTTGTGTGATAGAAAAGTCCCTCACAAACTTAAGGGAAAATTCTATAAGATGGTGGTGAGACCTGCAATGCTTTATGGTGCCAAATGTTGGCCATTAAAAGAGAAGCATAATACTAAGTTAAGTGTTGCAGAGATGAGGATGCTCAGGTGGATTAGTGGCTTTACCCTTAGAGATAGTATACAAATTAAATGAGCATATATGTGAAAAGGTTGGAGTAGCTCCAGTGGAAGATAAGATTAGAGAGAGTCACCTTACATGATTTGGTCACATAAAACGACGGCCTTCCGATGCCCCGGTTAAGAATGTAAAGGTATTAGATTTGACTTATATTAAGAAGGGTAGAGGTAGACCTAAAAAGACTTGGTTAGAAAATATTAGAAATCATCTTTCTTTATTAGATTTAAACAAGAATTTGACTTTTAACAGGACACAATAAAGAAAAAGGATTCATGTAGCCGACCCCACGTAGGGGGATAAAGGTTTGATGATGTTGTTGTTGTCCCTAGAAAGTCTTATATAAATCAGAAATAGATAGTCATTTTAATTACAAATATTATGATAATTAATTTAAATATTTTCAAATGTCATCATAAAATAATAATAAGTATTTCTGTTACAAGAATAATAAGTATTTCCGTTACAATAGCAATAATTATTTTTGATACAACAACAATAATTATTTCCATTACAATAGCAATAATTATTTTTATTTCAAATTTTCTTTTTAAAAGAAACATAAAATATAACAAAACAATATATTAAGACATGGATTGTGATAAAGATTGGCAATTTATTGCAAATAAAATTGATGTATGGTAAAGCCTCAATCAATTTGTAAAGGATATTGCACGTAACTCTCCTTTGTCGGTTGGTTGGTAGCTTTTGCTAACAACTAAGAGGTCTTGAGTTCGACTCTTGCGTATATGATGTGTGTGTGAATTTATCTTAATTGACCTAAATATCCACACACAAAAAAAGGATATTGCACTGAAATGATTCACTCTCAGTTAAGATTGACACAAAAACTTAATATCTAAATGTAATATTATTAAAATATATGGAGCTTAATTTCTTCAATTAAGATCCCTCAATTTATGAAGTTATTTTTATTGATTGGTGGCTGTTTGGACCTTCTCTATCTGGTTGTTGAGGCCCTTTCGACTATTTTTTTTGGGTTGCTCCTGCTCTTCTGGATGTTGGTGGTTTGTCTTTCTTGGATGATTTTGGTGTTTCCTTGTTTTCCCTTTGGATTTCCTTTTGCACTACAGGAAAAACAGCTATTACCGGCGGACAAAATCTGCCGGTAAAGTGTAAAATGCGTTGGAAATAATGGGTTTCTGGCGGATTACCGACGGTAAAATGCGCGTCGAAAAAAAACTTCCGACACATTTTTTCCGCCGGAAGGATTTCCGGCGGATGTTCCTTCGAAAAACTGACGGATATATTTGACAAACCGACGGCTTTTCTGTGTCCCTATTCTGGCATAAAAACCGCCGGCATTACCGGCGGAAGTTCCGGCGATGCATATTCTTACCGTCGGATATCACCGTCGCATTATCCATCGGGTGTTCCATCGTAAATTCCATCGAAAATGTCGTCATATCGTAGTTCCGACGAAATTACCGGCGGATATTCCGCCGGAAACCTGTAGTAGAAAAAAAAAACCTTTCTCACTTTGAAAATTGATTTCCATATTTATACCTGCATACAAAAAATTACAACACCATATATATTCTACAAAATCAACAATTACACAAACCAGAAGAGCATCATCCAGATAAGGAATAATTAAACATGTATATAATAAATATATATAAGAAGAGTAACTAAACATGTTCAAACAGCAAATAGATAAATTTGTCTAAAAACACATAAAAATAGATGTCCACATCAGTAAAATACATGAATAATGTCTACTCTGATTCAGTTTTATCCTCAGGTGATGCTGTACTTCTACCACTACTCATCTGCTCCCTAATCTTTCTCATTTCTTCTAACATATGAGCTTGCTGCTGCTGTATCTGCATCTGCTGCTGCTGCATTTGCATCTGCCAATCAACTTGGGCTTTCCGTACCTGTTCTAGCTCGGCTGTAAGGGCAGCTATCTGTTGGGTATATAAAGATTCCTGGGTACTAGATGAAAAATTGCCGCTATTAGATGACTGCCCTTCATATGCATAGGCCTGCGAGCCTAACCCATATACTCTGCCATGCTGCATTCCTCCTACCGCTTGCGACCAAGTATGATAGTCAGAATAGTCTGTTGATCCAGCAGAAGAACCTTCACCTGCTGCAGCCTGACTCTCTCGAAGCCGTGTATACTCCTCCTATGAAAGTTAATAAAAAGTTATGCAATTTACACATAATATCACCCAAATTAACTTATATACTTACATAGGCTCTCCTAGCACGCTCGTCAACCCATTGCTGGTCCTCCTGCCGCTTGTGGGTATGACTATGCAATTCAACAGGAGTCGGTTCGCTTTTTTCCTCCCTGTTTGTTTTTCTTTTGTTGATGTAATAGGTAAGATCATAGGCTCATAGGTTTTACTTCAAATATTATATTTTTAGAGAGCTTTTGATCTTTTAAGGACTTTGTACCTTTTTTTTCTAATTAAAGTGTAGGCCCCTCTGCGGGTTATATCCAAAAAAAAAATATTTTCTCTAGTATTTTAAGGTGTGATTTGCTCTATTTTTAGGTTGGGATTTATTACGATATAAAAAATCCTATATTTTTTCATGATATTTTTTTACCAGTATTTCTTAATTTAAGCCTATCATTCACTATAAATCAAAATGGAGAAGAAATTTAGTATCTTATGGCATTAGAAGTACATATTAAAAGCTGTAAAGCATTACCAGTGTAAAGGAGCTTGAGTGATAGTCAAATTAATTATCCTTCATGTTTGTTTTCTTTGTTTAGGTTTGGTTATTAAAGAAAGAGAGAGAAAGGAAATATCGAGTGAGATAAATCAAAAAAAAATATTTATATCTTCTATGACTTTGGGCAAGTTGATATTTTTCTGGTTTTTATTTTTTTTTTGCAATAGATATAAATGATCTCATCAAATCACATAAATCACTTATTTCTTTTTCTAGTGTTATTTATTTCATATGATTTTTATTTCATCCTTGCTCCCAAGAAATTATTTTTCTCAACTCCTACCATCCAATTCTATATATCCCTCACATCCTCACAAATTGCTTCTACCCCTCTTCCCTCATATCCTGCAACATCAATGATTTTCATCTACTCATGTTACTCTCTCATAATAGTCCCATGATTCCAAGGTCTGCCTTAGATTAGTTACGTCACCCCACACCTACTGCAAGGTTCCAAAGAGATCACTCTGACATACTTATCAACATTGGTTTTCAAACATTTCATGTTGAAAATTGGAGTCAAGACATCTAACAATTTATTATGGGGTTCCTATTCTAACTATAAAAAAAAATCCATTTTTCTTCCTAGCTTGCTTGCTCTAGTCCTACTAAGGAGGGTGGTTTAAGTTTTAAATCTATTATTGATATGGTCATTGTTTTCTCCTATAAACTCTAATGGAGATTGAAATCTAATACATCTCTTTGGGCCAACTTTATGAATTATAAATATTGTAACAACATTCATCCTACTCTTTGCCACTTTAAAAATGGTTAATCTTCTGATTGGAATAGATTATGCAAGATTAAATGGCTTGGTGAGTTCATTCTTTAATGGAGATTGTGTAATGGCTCTTCTTATCTCTAGAAGGATGATTGGTTAGGGTTTGGATCTTTAGATTCTTACTTTAACACGCATTCTATCTCTTCAGTGAAGGTTTCTAAATTTATTAAGGATGGCTATTGGTGTGTAGAGCTTTTATCTACTCTTCTCTTTTAAGACATTGTTCATATTATCTACGAAATTCCTATTACCCCCTCATCTTCTCTTATTGATATTCCTTTACACAAGGTTTCTGATAATGGTGACTTTTGCTTCAATAAGTTTTGGCATGTGTTCAAGAATAAGAAGGACAGTGGTCATATTTTTTAAAAAGTCTAGAATTCTGGCACTCATTTATCTATTTTTGCTTTATCTTGGAGAATTTTAATTAAAGGGTTTCATTTTTATGGATAGTAGGCTTCAAGACATGGACATTGGCTTGCTCTCCAAATGTCAATGTTGTTATTAATTTGAAACTATTAATCATGTCTTTTTGGAAGGCCTTGTTCCTTCCATGGTGTGGTCTGAATTGAAGAAGGGTTTAGGGATTAATTTTCCTTCTAACTGCAATAACATTTATAAATTTTTAGCTATTTGGTTTCTCAAGAAACCCAAGGGCCATATTCTTACTATTGTGCCTTAGGTTGTTTATTGGCTTCTCTGATTTGAAAGGAATAATTGTAAGCATAATAACATTAAAATGAGCTCTATGAGGGTCATCATTGGCCTTAAAAATAAATCCAGCAATTTTTATTACCAAAGTTCTCACTACTAAGCACTTTAGTTGTAAAGCCAAATGGCTTTCTTTTTTTAACATTAACAATCCCATCTTTAATGATCTCAGTTTGCCTAAAATTGTAAAGTGGTCCAATATTGATGGCTCTGTTACTATTGGTGGTTTCGGTTGTGGTGGTATCTTTAGGAACCACGTGGGTGATTTTTTATTTGGCATTGCCTCTAGAATTCATGATGGCAATATTTTGTATGCTGAATTAAGTGCTCTTTATAAAGGGTTTTTGGTTTGCATTGAGAAGAACTTTGTTGATATTTGGATTGAATCTAATTCCAAATTGCTAGTCTCTATAGTCAACTCTCAAAAATACCTTAATGCTAAGTTATTTTATTTAGTTCTGAATATTTTCCTTCTTCTTGATAAGACTAACTTCAAAATCTCTCACATTTGGAGAGAGGGGCAATATTCGTGCTGACTGATTGGCTAAGGAAGGTACTAAGATCCATAACACAATATACTTTACAATGACTTCAACCTTGGTCTTCTAAAAGCATGATCAAGATTGACAAATTGGGTATTCCTTATATGAGAATGCAATTTTGTGCTTGGTCCTATTGTTCTATTCTGATTTATGGTTGGGTCTTATTTTCTTGTCAAACCTTTTTCTTTTTCCCTATTTTTGTTACAGATGTGGTGATCCTGGTTTCTTTCATTTGGTAGAGAGTTCTTTTCATCATTATTTTGTATTCATAGTGTTTACTACTGGGTGTTTATCTGTGGTGGTGAACTATTTTGGTCCTTTTGTTTTTTTTTTTTTCTTTATGGCCTTTTGGATTTTCAACTTTGTTGTTTGGGAGTCTTGTATGTTTTCGAAGTCTTGTATCTTTTCTGCAATTTCATTATGCCTATTGGCTCTTTGATCCTTCTCCTGTTTAAATTTTGGTATATGTTATGTTGTTGCATTTTTGTGAGTTTTTTTTCAGTTTATTTTCTTAGCCCTTTCTTTTATGTTTTGTGGAGGGCTTCCAGGGCTATGATTGTACTACTTTCTTCTCCAATGTTCGAAAAAGTCCCCTTGTTGCTGCCAGTCCTATAGGCTTTTATCCTTTGTTTGGTGTCTTTTGGAGGGTTGGTTATTATGGTGAATTTGGTGGTGGTGGCTAGTTGTTTGTTTTCTGGTGGTGCATTTTTGGCTCAATCTCCATTTGCTTTCTCCTGTTGCCCTAGGGCCAGATTGGGGTGCATTTTGCTCTATGTGTTCTATGGGTGATTGTTCTTGATTTTATGTAGATACCTCTAGTTTCTCCTTTTTGGGCTAGCTTGGTAGCTTTGGGGCCTTTCTTAAATATTGTACTTTTTGATACTACATCTTCTGAGCCCTTTTGTGTCCTTTTTATCCTTTTTTTAGTTTGGGTGTTGGCTGCTTCAATATTTTTTTTCCTTGGTCTATGTTGCTTCAAATTTTTTGCCTTCTTGCACCCTATTAGATTCCAAGTATTTATCTGTTGCTAGCTATTTTTGGTTGTCTTCAGGCTAATGGTTGGTGATTCCTAGCTTTCTGCTTCTTGTGTCTTTGTCTTCTTTCTCTCACACCTTTGTGTTTGTTATTCCTTCTTCTGGTGGATATGTCTTTGGATTTTCTTGGTGGCTCCTTTCTCATCTTAATTTCTCATGTCAGGGCTCTTTTTGGTGATTTGTTGCTCCCCAATTTATTTTGGATGTCAATCATTGTTGAAGAATGTCGCGTCTATGGATTTCTAGGCTTTAGGTATTGTTTTGTTGTTCTATTTTATTTTGTGGCCTATTTTGTTTGTTTGTTTTTTTTTAGCAGTTCTTGGAGGTCTTGGTTGCTCTAGTTGAATATCTAAGCTCGAGCTCCTTTTGGGTTCGGCTTCTTGTCAATCTTACTTTTATGTTTGGTTTGTTTGTGTATCTTAGTTGGGAGCCTGTGCTTCAATGTTTTCTTTCTCTTTAATTGTAGCTGGGGGCTTTTGCAAGCTGTGGTTCCCTTTAAGGACCTTGTAACTATTTCTCTATTGAAATAAATTTGCGCCCATAAATGAGTTTTATCAAAAAAAAAAAGTCAAGATATCAAACTATATTGTTTTTGAAGCAAAATTAATAACAGTCCTTACAAATTCAAGATCAGAATTTAACATATTAATAGGTCAACCGAATCTGCATCAGAAACGACAAATATAACCTAATTTGCTTACGATGATGAAAATGAGGCGTCTCAGTAGATGATTGTCGTGTTGAAAGGGTTCTCTCTCTCTCGTCTTTTTCTAAAAATCACTGTCCTACCTACAAATACAACATAATTGCACTTGTAATGTGTATTGATCAGTGATTAAGACTGATTAATTATAAACTGCAGATAAGTAGGCAAATGGAATGAATTTTTAACACGAAAGGTCTAATCCAGCTAAGACTCGTCTTGTTGATGTTGAACCATTAGCTTGGTATGTCATCAAGGAAATTTATTTGATCAAGTCAAAATCTCAAGGTATATGTTGAAATTAATTTTTTTAATTAAATTTAAGATCGTCTGAACTCTGATATTTCTTATGAAAATAAGGGATATCACTAACTAATACCCACGGCCTACAAATATCCCATATTCTCATAACACCAACGTTAGTGATATGTAAAATATCTGTGATTGTAGATGCTTTCATCATCCGATATAGTCAAAAGGTATGGTTGGTAGACCAGTCAAGCAGGTTTGTTTATGGTTGATAGACTATTTATTCTATCATTTTTTCGCCTTTCATATCTCTCTCTCTCTCTCTCTCTCTCTCTCTCTCTCTCTCTCGTTGACAGCCTACCTTATATTGTCTTATCAGGTCATGGAAACCTAAATGGAAACAACAAAACAGGAGTTAAGCAGCCAGTACGTAGTGCTGTTGGTGGTGTTAGGTGCAATGTAGTTGCCATTTGGCGACCAAGGAAAGGAGCCTGCTTTGATCTTTCTTCCTTCACGTAAAAGCACTGACTACAATATTATTATTATTATGGCATATCTTAAATGTGTAGCTGTAATCTTTCAGTTGACGTCAACACTTCTAGCTAGTCAAGTTAATTGACCAAAATTTACTCATCAATGGAAGCCTCCTAAATTTTCTTATAAATGAAAGAGAATTTGCATTGAAAGGTATGTTGATCGATAAGTTTGTTATGCGTAAGAATATTCATAATGTAGGGAGAAAGTGTTTAATTTTTTTTGTTTTTGTATAGAAATTTAACACTCATACATATAAAAGAAGAGTGGCAAAGATACCAAAATTTTTACATAAAAAATTTGTGTAAAGGGGAAAAAACATGCATGGGTGCTAACCTAGTTGAAATAATTCTAGTAGTGTATGTTGTCAGTTACAAATAATGTCTCTCCGGCCTGTAATTAGTAACATTGATACAATATAATATGCATGAACTATGGAGGATGGATTCTATGGTGAAAGTTAGAGGAGCATTAAGGCATTAGTAATATCTTCAAGGGATTGTTGGAGATATATTCAGTAATGCTCATTCGATGAGAGAAAATAATTAGATGTTAAGGAGTGCAATATAATCTCAATGTTGACTTAGGGATAGAAGTTAGTGTTGATGTCGCATATTGGCTAGATTGGAGATGGCGTGAGTCTATATTGTTAGTGACAACATACAATAAAGTCAATGGGCATTGGTGTTGGTGTTGAGTGACGTTATTCAGGTGATGATGGTTGGGAGACAGTAGTTGGGCCACTATGGTCAATAGAACATAGAATAGTGGCTGAGAGAATGTTGTCGAGTGATAGTGGCATGGAAATTATAGTCGACTTATGCTGGCCAGAAGATTGTAGTCGAGTAACAATAATTAGGAGACTATAGTTGGGTGATGGTGTTCATGAGATCATTATCTAGCTATTATGGTTAGGAGACGATAATCGTGAGATTATATTTAGGAAATGGTGGTTGGGAGTGATCAATAGACTATAGCTATGCTATCTTGGTCATGAGTCGAATAATCATAGTTGGATGATAGAGGCCAAGAGGCCATAATCGGGCGATAGTGGTAAAGAGATCATAAGTAGGTGATGATAATCGAAATACTATAGTTAGGTAGTAATTGATTGACAATGGTGAAAGGGAAATCATAGTTGGGCAGCGATGGTCAAAAGACCATTGATAGGTGACAATGTCCATGAGATAATACTTTGGTACGGTGGCCAGGAGATTGTAGCTATGTAATCATGATCGACATACCATATATGAGTTGGGAGATTATAGTAGGGCAATGATGGAAAGGAAATCATAATCAGGTGATGATGGTAAGAAGACCATAATTGGGCTATGGTTGTTGGGAGACCTTTATCTCGTGCTAGTGGTTAGGAAGCCATAGTTGGGTGATAATGGTTGGGAGATCATAGTGAAAGGGCAATGGCTAGGATATCATAGTCGAGTTATAATGGTCAAGAGACTATAGTCGTGTAAACATGATTAAGAGATCATAGTTGGGGGATATTGGTTGAGAGATCATATTTAGGTAAGGTGATCGATAAGTTGGTTATGTGTAAGAATATTCATAGTGTATGGAGAAAGTGTTTAACTTTTTTTGTTTTTGCATAGAAATTTAACACTCATACATATAAAAGAAGAGTGGCAAGAGATACCAAAATTTTTACATAAAAAATTTGTGTAAAGGGAAAAAAGCCTGCATGGGTGCTAACCTAGTTGAAATAATTCTAGTAGTGTATTTTGTCAGTTATAAATAATGTCTCTCAGGCCTATAATTAGTAACATTGATACAATATAATATGCATGAACTATGGAGGATGGATTCTATGGTGAAAGTTAGAAGAGCATTAAGGCATTAATAATATCTTCATGGGATTATTGGAGATATGTTCAGTAATTCTCATTTGATGAGAGAAAATAATTAGATTTTAAGGAGTGCAATATAATCTCAATGTTGACTTAGGGATAGAAGTTAGTGTTGATGTCACACATTGGCTATATTGGAGATGGCGTGAGTCTATATTGTTGGCAACAACGGATAATCAAGGGTGCTGGTGTTGAGTGATGTTATTCAGGCGATGATGGTTGGGAGACAATAGTCCGGCCACTATGGTCAATAAAACATAAAATGGTGGCTGAGAGAATGCTGTTGAGTGATAGTGGCATAGAAATTATAGTTGACTTATGGTGGCCAGAAGATTGTAGTCGAGTAACAATAATTAGGAGACTATAGTTGGATGATGGTGTTCACGAGATCATTATCGAGCTATTATGGATAGGAGATGATAATTGTGAGGTCATATTTGGGAAATGGTGGTTGAGAGATCATAGTTGGATGACAGTGATCAATAGACTATAGCTATGCTATCTTGGTCATGAGTCGAATAATGGTGGTCAAATAATCATAGTTGGATGATAGAGGCTAAGAGGCCATAATCGGGTAATAGTGGTAAAGAGATCATAAGTAGGTGATGATAATCGAAATACTATAGTTAGGTAGTAATTGATTGATAATGGTGAAAGGGAAATCATAGTTGGGCAGCGATGGTCAAACAACCATTGACATGCGACAATGTCCATGAGATAATACTTTGGTATGGTGACCAGGAGATTGTAGTTAGGTAATCATGATCGACATACCATATATGAGTTGGGAGATTATAGTGGGGCAATGATGGCAAGGAAATCATAATCAGGTGATGATGGTAAAAAGACCATAATTGGGCTATGGTGGTTGGGAGGCCTTTATTATATGCTAGAAGTTAGGAAGCCATAGTTGGGTGATAATGGTTGGGAGATCATAGTGAAAAGGCGATGGCTAGGATATCATAGTCGAGTTATAATGGTCAAGAGATTATATTCGAGTAAACATGATTAAGAGTTCATAGTTAGGGGATATTGGTTGAGAGATCATATTTAGGTAAGGTGATCAAGAGATTGTAATTAAGTGATGATGGTTTGGGAACCAAAATTAAAAGATTATGACCAAGAGATAGTAATAGGAATATAATAAGGACATTGCAATCGAATAATGATGGTTAGGAGTATATAGTCGAACACCAATAGTCTATCAATGGCGATTGATAAATCATAGTTAAGTGATGCTCGTCAAGAAATCATATATAGTTTGATGACGTGGTCAGGAGATGATAATTAAATGACATGATCAAGAGATCATAATCGGGTGTTAGTGGCTAGATGATTGTAGTCAGATAATGATGGTTAAGAGATCATAGTTTGATAGTAGTAGTCTATCAATAGTGATCGAGAAACCATAGTTAAGCAATAGTGATCAAGAATCCATAGTTAGGCAGCTATAGTTTGATGATTGTAATTATGCTTTGATGGTCTAGAGCATGTTAAGATATCATGAAGTGGTTAAGAGACCATATTTGGGTGACCATTTTTAGAACATCATAATAGGGTAATGGTGGCCGTGAGACTATAGTTGGATGATGATGGTCAATAGATTGTAGTTTGGTGAATGTAATTCATAGATTATAGTCGGGCAATGGTGGTCGAAAGATTACACTTAAGATAGTGGCCAAGAGACTATAACTAGGTTATCACGGTTGGGAGATTGTAGTCGACAAAAGTAGTTAAGAGACCATAGTCAGGTGGTGATGGTTGAGAGGCCATAGTCTCAGGTGGCAATGGTTTAGAGACTCAAATCAACAATAGGGTTTGGGAGACTATAGTAGGGAAATAGTGATTGCGAGAGCATAGTTGGATGATGGTTGTCAAAAGACTGTAGCCAGGTGATGGTGATTGGGAGACTATAGTCTGACGATGATAGCTAGGAGAACATAGTTGCGTTGGTGATATGGAGATTATAGTTGGGTGGTGTTATTGGGAGACATTAATTAGATGATGGTGGTTAGAATATCATAGTTAATCAATAGTGGCAGCGGGACTATAAAGGAGGGATAGTGGTTGGGCAGTGGGGGTTCAAAAATGAAGTTCATTTAATGATATTTTGATGGTTGGGTGGTCCATTGGTTGAGCTCAGATGATGTATCTCTAACAGTGGAGGTTGGATAATGGTAGTCTATTGGCAGCAGACGGGCACCCGTAGTCTTGCGGTGGTGGTAATGTTGTGGCAGTCTCACAATAGTGGTTAGGTGGGGCTATTTGACAATAACAAATAAAGGTTGTGGTTTATTTGTGGAGGTAAGGGCGTTGGCGATGACTCGACGATATTGGTCAAGTGGAAATGATCTGATAGTGATGGTTTGATAATAATAGCCTAATCATATTAGACTAATTGTGGAGTTCAAGCGGGGGGGATCCAATAGTGGTGGTTGGGTGGTGGTAGTTTGATTGTGGGTTGGGCGGCGCTTATCTAATAACGATGGTCTGACAGTAATGATTCGATTGCAATTGTCAGACAATGACCATTTGACTATAGTTTTAAGTGTTGGTTGGCTAAGGACGGTGGTCGGGCGCTGTGATTCAGTGGTGGAGGTCGGGTGATAGTGATTCGACGACAATGGTTGGGCAATGTCAATCTGATAGTGGTGGTCTAGCGATGATAGTTTAATAGCAATAGTTGGGCAGTGGATGTGTAATAGCACTAATTGGGTGGCAGGTGTTTGACTTCGGTGATTAGGTAATGGCAGTTCATGAATATTGGTTGGGTGATAGTGGCTGAGCGGCTCCTGTTTGATGTTGGAAATCGAGTTGTAGCAGTTAGACGACAATAGTGGGTAGAGTTCTAGGATTCTTCAAACCTTTGAGTTGTCTCTTGCTTCTCATTTTCAAGTAGAGAATTGAAGTCTACTAATAGCTTTTAAGAGTGTTGTTTCAATTATTTTGGTCAAAATCTCAAAACACTTCATCAAATAACTCACATTGATTCCTTTGATTATAGATGATTCTTTCAGCATTAAGACACCCTAATAATCTCGCAATCAAGTAATCGTGAGTTTGTTATGTTCCTCTATTCGAGATGCTTGATTTGACTATAAGCATACATGATTCAAAGATCATTTAATGCTTCAATTAAAAACATAAAGTTTTCAACTTTGATTGTAGTACTTGATGTAAGCTCGTTGGGATTCACATCAGATTACTTTAATTTTTTGTCATTTAATTCATTTCATCAAGATATTCGATTTGGCTATAATTATGCTAAAATTGGAGTTCAAATGATCTTGAATTTAATTAAAAAAAATTAATTTCAACATACATTGAGATTTTTACTTAATCAAATAAATTTCCTTGCTTGAGTAGATCTAAAACTGAATATATGGAGTGTAATTTTAGCAGTAATAGACCTAGTGAGGGGATTGTGACTTTGGGCGATCGAGTCATTAATAAGAGTACACGTTTTAGATATCTTGGATCTATTGTTCAGAGTGATGGTGAAATAGATGGGGATGTTATCAGTAGAATTCAAGTTGGATGGTTGAAGTGGAGGAATGCATCGGGCTTGTTGTGTGATAGAAAAGTCCCCCTTAAACTTAAGGGAAAATTCTATAAGATGGTGGTGAGACCTGCAATGCTTTATGGTGCAGAATGTTGGCCATTAAAAGAGAAGCACAATACTAAGGTATGTGTTGCGGAGATGAGGATGCTTAGGTGGATGAGTGGATTTACTCTTAGAGACAGGATACGAAATGAGCATATACGTGAAAAGGTTGGAGTAGCTCCAGTGGAGGATAAGATTAGAGAGAGTCGCCTTAGATGGTTTGGTCACATAAAACGGCGGCCTTCCGATGACCCAGTTAGGAAAGTAGAGGTATTAGATTTGACTTATATTAAGAAAGGTAGAGGTAGACCTAAAAAGACTTGGTTAGAAAATATTAGAAATGACCTTTCTCTATTAGATTTAAACGAGAATTTGACTTTGAACCGGACATAATGGAGAAAAAGGATTCATGTTGCCGACCCCACGTAGTGGGACAAAGGCTTGTTGTTGTTGTTGTTGTAAATAAATTTCCTTGAATGACATACCAAGCTAATGGTTCAACTTCAACTAAACACGTCTTAGCTGGATTAGACCTTTCGTTTTAAAAATTAATTCCATTTGCCTACTTATCTGCTGTTTATCTGTCTTAATCACTTGTCATACACACTACAAGTGCGATTATGTTGTATTAGTAGGTAGGAAAGTGATTTTTAGAGAGAGAGAGAGAGAGAGAGAGAGAGAGAACCCTTTCAACACGACAATCATCTAGCTGAGAGGCCTCCTTACCATCATCGTAAGCAATTTAGGTTATATTTGTCGCTTCTGATGCAGATTCGGTTGACCTATTAATATGTTAAACTCTGATCTTGATTTTGTAAGGTCTGTTTTTAATTTTGCTTCAAAACCAATAAAGTTTGATGTCGCTTCACTCCAATTTTTAACTTTTTTTTTTCGGAAAACTCACAGTGGGGCCTACGTGTTAATTAAAAAATAGGTTACAAGATCCTTAAGGGGAACCTTCAGCTCGCTAATGCTCGAAGGAGCTACAAAACAAAATAAAAAAAAACCTAAGAGCCAATGGTTCCCAATTCTACTGATTACAAAAAATCCTAGTAACATTCTAGGCCTGTCAGAAGACAGAACCCAAAAAAGGAAGAAAAAAGATAATACTTTCAGCCTCATCTTCCTACCAAAAAAGTCCAGCTTATCCCCCGAATTGTCGTTCTCGATAACCTGCAAAAAGCTAGGACTGCAAAACCAAAATATATAAAGCCGAATATAGGCCAAATTGGCACAGAACAACATTAAAAATCAAAAGAATACATGATAAATAGCATTTCAGTCGTGATCAGCCATCCACAAACTCAAAAAGGGATTGATCATAAGAGACACACCAATCCTGCCAGAAAACAAAAAAACAATCTACAAGGAACAAGCAGAAACGTGACAGATAATGTTCAAACAGATTGGCACAAGTATAATAGACCTAATCAAAAAAGTTAATAAATAAAAAATGGTACTAATAGATGTACTCAATGCAGAATTTGTAGTCAATGCAGGAGCAACGAAACTGGAATCAATGCAGGAGCAACTCCAATTTTCAACATGAAACGTTTGAAAACCAACGTTAAGAGCAATGCCAAGATTAGGTTTCCTATACAGGAAATAGAGAAGAAGGCGAAGCTGTAAAACTGCTCAGGTAGTTAGAACCGAGATCCAAGCGGATGCTTAAATTTGAGTATATGGAAGAATAGTCTTAAGCATCGAGACAAACAACTTAAGATCTTTAATTGATTAAATTATGTTGTTAGTATAAACATGTCTGCTTAAAGCCGAGAAAAAACGTCGAATAAAAAATTGTAATAAAGAAGAATATGTTTAAAAATAGGGATATATTATGATAATAAATGTCATAAATATGTACCAAAATATTAATTCCAAGTGATAGTATTAATATCATAATGTAATAACTCTAATAACTAATGAATAGTTCATAGGAGGCTTGATAAGCTCAACTCGAACTCGTGAGCTTCACAACACCTACTTGAATAGATTCCACTAATGCGAGTCATATCTCGAACTCGTGCCCCGATAAGCTCAACTTGTGAGCTCATTAATGAGTTGAGCTGGAGCCAGCTCGAGTCACTTACACCCCTAATAATATGCAATTGAGCAACTGGAGACATCAAATTAAAAAGCAATAAGCATGATGCCTAATCTCTAATTTAAATGATATTGAGAAGCCTTTTGAGGGAAGGAAAAACAAATTAAAACATTCTATTTGTAGAATATATGGAACTAGAAGCTAATAAAACTAGTAAGGCTTGATAAAAAAATTGAAAATCTGATACCTACTGAACAATTGGAAGTAAACAATGATTGAAGTAATGAATAGTTTGACAGAGAACTGTTTTAATGAGGTATTGATTTGTTTGTAATCTTCAATAAATCTAAAAAAAATATTGAGAAATAGTAATAATTAGTAATTAATTTTTTTTGCAAAAGAAGGATAAAAAGTGAAAACATGAAAAGATTGTTCATTTTAAATATTACTTTAATTAAATTTATCAATATTATGAATATCTTCCTCAATATTGATTGAATCAGTTTTCCATTTTACTCGCATTCAATCTTGAACACATAAAAGAGATTGCATAATCTTTGAGACAAAAAAAAAAACCTCTAAATGCATCAAATGCATAACCCCTTGGGCTAAAGATGGGCTAAAGACATAGGTTTTTTTTTGGAACAACTTTCTTACTGTTTTTTTAAAACAACTTTTTAGTACAAAAATTTCTAATTCAAGAATACTCCCACCTCTTTTAGCAAATTTCTTTAGCAAATGATTAATGATATCATAACTAAAACCTACATTTTCATTTATGACTATGAGAGATACAAGTAGTTCCTTGAAGTAATGAAATTGATGTACAAGAGCAAAAATTTGTTTTTGGAAGTAACATAACCTTTTTTTTTTCAAGTAAAAATTAAGAATTTATGAGGAATCATGGAAAAAAAATTAATATGTTATGATTTAAGTGATGTTGGAACAATTTGCCTCATATTAGTGATTTATATTGGATTTCTTTTGTAATATAAAGAGTAGAAATAAATAAAGTTCTCTAAGGTTTTAGGAGTGCACCCCTTCCCCTCCCTTCTCCCTAAAAAAAATTTCTTTCTTTTCCACCTCCCCCCCCCCCCACACACACAGAGGTCATTCACACAATGCTAATACTCAAAGGGTCTAACTCTCAAAATCCTAAATCTTCAGGATCTATCCTCCTCTCCTATAGCTCCATTCTATATAGCTTTAAATTAACTACCCCTCTCTCATTCACTGTATCCCTTTTTAAGGCTCTTCTTCAGAACCCCACTTTGTCGCCAAAAGATATTATGCTGGCTATTTTAACTTTTACGCAACATAGTTCACTTGAATGGAAGGAGCATCTAAACTTTAATATCCCAAATCAAAAGAATTTATTCTCTCATGCATTCTAAACAAGTCAAAAACTCGGTATTCTCACTACCTTATAGCCTCCTTGATAAGTCAATATCTATAATAACCTAATTTCTAATTTTTAGATTTTATTCTGTGAGAAATGCAGTGCCCGGACTTTGAGCTCTTGGAAAAATTGAGAAAAATGGGGGAATCAGTGTGCATTACATCGCAGAGTCTCATGTGAAGAGAATCTAGGAGAATCTGAAAGATTATCTTAAAGCGCAGCCATGATCTCCCAATCACTATCACCCAATTATGATCATCTAACCACTATCACGTATCAACTGTCTCCTAAGCACCATCACCCCAACATGATCTCATCACCTAATTATGGTCTCCTGACCATCTTTGCTCCATTATAATCTTCCAACTCATCTAAAATATTTTGATCATAGTTACCCAACTACTATCTCTTGGCCATCGCACCTCATTTTTATTTCATGGACACTATCACCTGATTATGGCCTCTCAACCACTGTTGCCCAACTATGATTTTCCTTCCACCATTGTCAGTCAACTACTACCTAACTATAGTCTTTTGATAACTATCACCTAATTATAATATCTTTACCACTATCGTCTGATTATGGCCTTTTAGCCGTCATCATCCAATTATGATTATTCAATCACTATTTCTTGACTCATGATCAAGATAACCCAACTATAGTCTCTTGACCACCACGATTCAAATATGGTCTCTCAACCATCATTGCTCAACTAAGATCGCATGAATATGGTCTCTCAACCATCATTGCTCAACTACGATCGCATGAATATGGTATCCTAACCCTAGTCGCTCGATATTAATCTCCTGGCCACCACCACCCAACTATAGTGTAACACATATTATCAGTACACCATTCCACCCGTTCTGGCCTGATCTGATTAAAGGTAATCAATTGAATTTCTACATTTAAATTCTTCTGCGTGTGCCTAGGAATATTTGTATGCATGTGAAAGTCAATATGTATTCTGAAATGGGTCCCAGTGATTTATTTGCATGTTCTAAAAATTTTAAAATTTTCTCTTCGGGGCTGGGGTAGGCAGCGCTACGACGCTAAGCTCTCTAGAATTTGGCAAATTAATTCAACAAAATGGCATTGGGTGTGGCATTGCGGAGTTGTAGCATGTGCGATTGGGCGCTGCAACGCTCGACCAAATTTTTATATTAAAAATATCATTCTATTGTATATTTGGCGGTCTACCATTATAGTATTTTGTTAAATTCTGAAATGAGTTTATTTATATATTTTTACTGTAATGAAATAAATTATATGCTTATTAGATTGAACTGTGTGATTGAAGGAAGTTCTACTATGGTGCCAAAGACATATTCTGGTGTTATATATACATTCTATTATGGAGTTATATGCACATTCTATTTTGATTTTATATGAATATTATATTCTAGTGCTAGGCATTGTGAATTATAAGAGCCTATTTTCTGATATGCCAGCATGAGAGTAATAAGGGTTAGAATCTTTGAATTCTGTTATGATGGGAGATATAAGGGCCTAAGAAAAATATATATATTTTGCTCTGAAATATAAAGTGTTTATTGATTTACTTTTCTACATTGCTCTTTATATTTTTGATAACTACAGGCACTATTCTGCTCAGTTATAATAATTATTATAAACTGCTCTAAAATTTAGTTAAATGCATAATAAATGATTAATTTGAAATTTTAGATAGGTATGTGCGACCTGTTGAATTATGTTGACTTATAGTTTATCTGCATTCCATTTCAAGATCTAGGAAAGGGAAAGACCCAATTGAGTAGATGAGTCAGTATCTGATATATCTGATTTTGAATAGGCATTTCTCATTTTGATTTTTGTATAGTCATAACTAGTTATTTAAATTATTATGTTCTATATTTCAGTTTGTAGCCATCCACTGTAATGCAAATATTATATATATTTTTTGAGTAGAAATGAAAAAAACAATTGTAGATGAGTTTTTTTTTATATTGAAAGTTATTAGCAGTTATGTGATATCCTATTTAATTTATTTTAAGTTCAATTTGAAGAAGGTGAAAAAATTCTAAATTTTTTTTTAAAAACTCCGATCATGGGTTTGGCCTATTGCAAGCTAATCTGATAAGAGATGTTTTGTATGTGAGTCTTACCAGATTTTGTTATGACATATAGTCTTATACTTATTATTGCTCGACTATGATCTCTCGGCCACCATCAGCTGACTACAATCTTCCAGCTACCATCAATCTACTATTAATTGATGGCCACCATCACCCAAAAATAGTCTCTCGACCACCATACTATATTTTTGTCACAACCCAACCTGATCAGGATAAGTTCATATCGCGTTGAGCTGTGACAAGCGAATTCTAAGATCTAATTTTGAAATATTTATATTCTATTTTAACATTTATTTTAAATAAATAACAGACTACATAACTACTAAAATATCTAAGTACTGAAAATAAACTCATCTACAAGATTTCTTTCATTTCATCAAAATGTATAAACTATACAATACATGATTATAAATAAAAGTTACAAAACTAAATAATAAACTAGCCATGATTATATAAAAATTAAAATAGAGAAATACCTATAAACTCAGATCTGATCATGAACTGCTAATCAACAAGCTCATTTCCTTTCCTAAATTTTGGAAACCAAAAGCACAGCAATAATAGCTCAGCATGCCACAAACACTGATATTTATTTTTAAATACTTCTTTTATTAAATATTTTTAGAATATTTAAATGCAATTAAAAGCACTATAATAAATCACTATACTGAGCAGCATAATAAAAACATGCTAGTTTTCCAAATTCCAATAATAATATTGAGCATATAATTAAAACTAAATTTTATATCATAGAGAAATTCATATCACATATCCCGATTTCAAATAGAATCTCAAAGAATTATGACCTCTTATGACTCCTTTTTGTATTTATAGCACCAGAACATGGCTCATAGCCATTAGAATATGCCATATAGACACTATAATATTCTCTAACACAAACAGAATCTTAAAGAATTCTAACCTCTTATCTCTCCCAACAGATCATTTAATCACATATGCATATTTTTTATCATATTATAATAGTTAAAGCGTAAATGAGCATGTGACAAAATTGCATAATTTTATATAATAGTAGACAATAGAAAGCCCAACTAAGCAAAAATGTACATTTTCAATAAATAATCAAATTATTAGAGGGCATGCAAAATATTATTTTAAGACTTCAATTATACTACAACATTATTTTTTAACATCCTGATAATTTTTTATTAAATAAAAATCTCACAAATTTCAAAACCCTCGTTGTAAAATTTTTAGAAAATATTTGAAATGTTCATAATCTTAATCTATATAACATATAAAAAATTATACGGTGAAAGTTTTACCAGTGCAAAGTTATACCCTTTTTTCAATAATAAAAATAAAACTTTAATTAAAAAATTTGATAAAAATTACATATTTTTTAAAAATTGAGATAGGCATAGTGTGACCTATCTTGAGATGGACAAAAACGGCTCTACGATCTTCAAAACCTAGTTTTCTCTTCCTTTCTCCTCTCTTTTTCTCTCTTTTTTTTATTTTTTTTTTCTATTGGCTCTTTATTACCCGAAATCCAAAGGGCATGCATTTTAAAGATTTTTTAGGGAAATAATATTTTATAATAAAATATTAAAAAAAATATTTAAGTAATTATATTAATTGTTTAACGTTTAGCCTAAAATCCTTTTATATCTTCAAATCTCGAGATTCAAAAATTTAAAAAAAAAATTCATAAATTAGCTAAGTATATCTAAAACATTCTAGTGAAATCATATTGTAAAATGGACACCTAATAGCCCTAAAATCTTCACTTGTATCGACAAGTGACAATTTATTAAGAAATTGTACCAGCGCCCCAAAATTATGAAAAATTTTGTGAAATTAAAGCTTAATAATAAAGCTATGGCAAAGATGATTTATTATTTGGGCCTATAATGATTTCTAAAATAATTTTTGACTATTATAGGTCAAAATAGTCTTTTTAAAATTTAAAGATTACAACAATTCTATTGGTCATTGTTGCCTGACTATTGTCTCTCGACCACTGTCATTTGACTACCGTCGCTTACACTAATTAATACCAATGCCCGTTGACTTTGTTGTCTATTTTTTCCAACAATGTCAACTCACATCGTCGCCAATTAAGCCAATGTGCACCAGTATCACCAGCTTTAATTCCCTACGTCAACATTGAGATTACGTTACACTTCTCAATATCTAGCATTCTCTCATCAAGTGGGAATTACTGAACATATCATTAACAATCTCTTGAAGTTATTACTAATGCCTTAATGCTCGTATAACTTTCACCATATAATTCATCCTCCATAGTTCATGCACTACAGGAAAGTCAATGATTTGCGATAGCCTTTGTGGCGGAAAATTTTTTCTCAAAATTTATGATGAAAGTATTCATCAATATTTGTGACAATTTTATGGTGTATTTATGGTAGAAAGTCCATCGTAAATTTATGGCTGACTTTTCGCTATAAATATGACGCAAACAAACCTATCTAAACCAGCATGTTGGGCATTTGTTTCATTCGCTCATTTGTTTCACTCACTTCTGGACTGCGACTCAGCTCCAGCAGATGAGGTTCCCTATGACATTGCATCCTTCGACGGCATTCCTTCCTATCGCATTTGAAGTCTCATTTCCTTGTTGCTATTATTCGTCTTTGTAGCCATCGACAAGAGCTCGCTCGGAGGTAGCAACGGGAGCTCTCTCACTGTGAAGGTAACCACCTTTCTCCCTTTCGTGCGCTTCTTTAACAAAACCCCTTAAATCCATCGAACTCCATATTTTAGTAAATTTGGGATATATGACAAAAATAGGAAAATAGATGATTTATTCTACCTATGATATCTACTGGCTACTTGGTAGGATTTAGCATAAATCCTACTCAAATCCTACATAAATCCTATTGCCAAACAGCCCCTAAGAATTAACTTTTAGCCCATATCTTTTCTTCTTTTAGCATAGATGTTCTTACTACGACATTTGTATGAGGATGTACCTTTGTGTATACTTTTTTGCTAATAACATTCTTCTTATTGATAAGACTAGAGAGGAAGTTAATGAAAAACTGGAATTAAGGGGGTCAACCTTAGAATCTATAGGCTTTCATTTTTAGCATATCTAAAACATAATATATGGAGCGTAATTTTAGTGGTACTAGATCTAGAGGTGGGATTGCGACATTTGGTGATTGATGCATTACAAAGAGTGCACTTTTAGTTATCTTGGATCTATTGCTCAAAGCGATGGTGAAATAGATATTATTATTATAATTCAAGTTGGATGGTTGAAGTGGAGAGCTACATCACACCTATTATGTGATAAAAAAGTACCCCCTCAAACATAAGGAACAATTATGTAAGATGGTGGTGAGATTTATAATGCTTTATGACGCATAATGTTATCCATTATAATAGAAGTATAAAATTAAGTGTTGTAAAGATGAGGATGCTCAAGTGAATGAGTGACTTCACATTTAAAGACAGAATACATGAACAGTTTGGTGTAGCTCTAGTGGCAGATAAGATTAGAAAGAGTTATCTTAGATAGTTTGGTCACAAAAAAGTTGGCTTTTTAATGACCCTGTTAGGAGAGCAGATGTATTAGATCTAATCTATGTTAAGAAAGATAAAGATAGACTTAAAAAGACTTGGTTAGAAATTATTAAAAATATATATTTTTATTAGATTGAAATGAGAATTTGACTCTTAATAGGACACGATAGAGAAAAAAGACTCATGACCACACTTAGTGGGATAAAGGCTTGTTATTGTAGTACTAAAATTCACAAAGCTTTTCAATGAAAGCATTAGGATGCTCCCATAGGCATGTTGCATGATTTCATTTAATTTTTTTTTTTAAATTGATACAAATCTCATTTTGTGGGATAAAGGCTTATTGTTGTTGTTGATACAAATCTCATTATTTGGTTATAAAAATTTATAGCCCAAGTGTGTTATGGATATTCAAAACTATAAAAGTTAGATGTATAATCAATTATTTCCTAGACACAAGATATTAAGAGATGAATTTCTGAACAGAGTGAATTATTTTATTTAGGCAGGCTGTCAATTACCTTCTTTTATATCAGAGAGAATATTTCATTGTCCATGTTTCAAACATAAAAATAAAGTCTACCTCATATCAGATAAGATTACTGTTGATCTATATCGTAGAGGATTCATGCTAGAATATTGGTATTGGACTTCACATCATGAGTACTAGCCTCATTTCGACTCTCATTGCGACCCATCTCTAACATAGTTGAGAAAGACAAAGTTAAGACATTTGAGGACTTGGTTTACGATGCAATTGGGCCACAATTTCAATAATATATAGAAGAGTCCCCAAATAATGAGGCACAAAATTTGTATGATTTATTATACGTTGTGCAATAATCAATTTGGAATGGGTGCACTACTCACTCAGAGTTTTCTGTTATTGTGAAGATGTTAAGCATAAAGACAATGTACCTAAAAAATGCTTTAGTTAATTTATTGACCTACATAAGGAGACCAACCCGACATATAATATAATTTTAATAGATTTATACCAGACTAAAAAAGTAGTTTCTAAACTTGGTTTGATAGCTATAATAATATATTGTTGTGTTAATGGATACATGTACTACGGGGACAATTTGTCAGAGATTGCATGTCATCATTGTAACGCACCAAGGTAAATTAAATTTAAAAAAAGAGTATGTGTCAGTTAGTCGAATATTTTAGTTACCCATCATTCCTATATTGTAATATTTATATGCATCTATGAGCTCTAATGCACATATGACATGTCATAAGGAACACATCTTGTATGTAGGTATTCTAACACATCCATCAAAAGTAGAAGCCTACAAACACTTTGATCGTACACATCCTACCTTTATCGCTAAACCAATAAATATAATATTAGATTTATGTGTTGATGATTTTACTCCATTTAGTCAATCTGCCACACCTTACTTATGCTAGCTCGTGATACTCACCCCCTATAATCTTCCTCTAGAGTTGTGTATGACTACACTCGATATGTTTTTGACACTTATCATTTTAGACACATACAATCCAAAGGCAAAGATAGATATATTTTTGCAACATTTAATCAATGACTTAAATTGATTATGAAATGAAGGAGTTGCTACATATGAATAGATTCGAGCTCAGTAGTGCTTGGGGTAGCCTAGATTATACAGCAAAGAGGGAGCAGAACAAGTAGAATTGAGCTTCAAATATTAAGAGCCTGGGTAGCTCCCTCCATACTAAGTAGCCATACCTTACACACTGAGCACAAATGATGATTGGTAAGAATTTTAATAGATTTTAATAATTTATTTGGTTATGCATGCTATTCTAAGTATATTACAGTAGGAGATGTTTGGTAGAGAACCCACTGCAGTTAAGTTACACAGTCACACGTATAAGCGCCAGAAGGATGAATAGTAGGTGGATGAACAAGCGAGAAGGGAATATGTAAGTATATAAGAATATTATACTTATAGAAATATCATAAGTAGTGATTATACGTTGATTAATCTTATGTTATATTTTATAAGATAAGTATACACGGCTTCGAGAGAGATTGTCTACAGCTGGAGAGGGATCCTCTGGGGATTTTGTAAATATTTCTAACTACCGCACTTGGTCGTAGGCGGTAGGCAGAATGAATAAGAGATGAATTTATGATTAGGCTCACAGGCCTACGCGTATAAGAGACAGTCCTCTTCTTCCTCCAGCTACTCTGCAAGCATCCATGAGAATTTATATAGCCAATAACTAGCTAATTTGACAGTAGAGCTAGAAAATGTTTGAAAATCACAAGCGAACATTAACACTCAGATATGTGATGAGCTCCAGAGATTGAGAGAGCAGTTTAGCGGAAATTAGCCTGCGCTTGCATCGGCCAAGCATAACAGTGAGGATACTGATCCCACTTAGATTATCTGTTTAGGGATTTTTTATGTATAATAACTATTGATACTTAATAGTGTTGTAATTGTAGAATTTTGTGAAATGTGATTGTTTATTTGAGCAGTTGAAATGTGATTTTTAATAATAACAATCCAAGCAGTTTAAATGCAGAATTAAATAATACTAACACTTCAACAAAGAATGATAAAATAAACGACGAGCTGGAATATCCGCGACATCATTTCCGCCACAACTTGCGGCGAATATGCCGCTGCTAATCCTCCGCAAATCCGTCGAAATATGCGATGGAATTTGCAGTGTTTTGCAAAGATGAAACCGTCATTTTTTTCCCAATCTGAATCCATTGTAATTAAATCCGCTGCAAACCATTTGAGACAGATTTAGTCCGTTGCAAATACTTTTGTGACACGAGTTTTACCGTCAAACGTTAATCCGCTGCAACACGAAATTTGCGACGGATTTGACTTTTTTGTAGCAAATTTTTTCACCTGACTTTCCTGTAGTGATGCATATTATATTGTATCGATGCTCACTAATTATAGGGAGAGATATTATTTGTAACTAACAGCATATGCTAGTGGAATCATTTCAACTAGGTAAGCACCCATGTTTTTTCCCTTCAATGATTTTTTTATGTAAAAACTTGAGTATCTCTTGCGACTCTTCTTTTATCAGCATGAGTGCTAAATCTTCGTACAAAGATAAAAAATAAGCACTTTCTCCCTACCACAATGAATATTCTCACACACAACAGACTTAGGCTTCGTTTGGGACACCTTTTTTACTGCTTGTTAAAATAGCTTTATAGTACAAAATTTGTGTACTAAAAAACTGCTTTAAAAGCAGTAAAAAAGCCATCCCAAACGAAGTCTTACTGATCAACATACCTTTATAAGAAAATTAAGAAGGTTTCCATTGATGAGTAAATTTTGATCAATTAATTTGACTAGCTAGCTAGAAGAGTTGACGTCAACTGAAAGATTACAGCTACACATTTAAGATAAACCATAATAATAATAATATTGAAGTCAGTGCTTTTACGTGAAGGAAGAAAGATCAAAGCAGGCTCCTTTCCTTGGTCGCCAAATGGCAACTACATTGCACCTAACACCACCAACAGCTCTACTGGCTGCTTAACTCCTGTTTTGTCGATTCCATCTTGGTTTCCATGACCAGATAAAACAGTATATGGTAGCTGTTAACGAGAGAGAGAGAGAGAGAGAGAGAGAGAGAGAGAGAGAGAAGGCAAAAAAGGATAGAATAAATAGTTTATCAACCATAAACAAGCCTGCTTGAGTGGTCTACCAAACATACCTTTTACCTATATTGGATGATGAAAGCATCTACATAATCACAGATATTTTACATATCACCAACGTTGGTACTATGGGAATATGGTTTAACCAAAAAAGATTAAGAATCCAAATCAAACAAACACTATTCAATTGGCAATTATTAGGTTCAGTTAGATTTAAGGTGCCATATCATGATTTGTCAGTGCTGATTTGAGTGATTTCATTTTCACAAATTGTAGCTAGCTGATCTAAACACTTGATAAATATCCTTAATTTGAAATTAATATTTGGATTTGGTTTATAGATTGTACTTCGGTCAATGGATTAATATCAATTTTTTACTTGAATGAAGTGAAAATATCAACAAATTTTTAATTACGATTTCCACAACCTATGGGCTTTGAAAACCCTCACAATTAAAAAGAAATGCAATAGCCCGAATGGTGAAAAACATCTCTATCTCAAGATTTTTTAGAATAAAAATTGAAAATATATATTATATAGATCTTTTCTAATGATATGAACAAAATTTATTTTAATTTTTTGATGGATATTTGTCATATTAATAAGCATCTATGATTAATTACATCGTGAATATGACGTTCAATGCACTACATGAAAATTTTGTTATCACGATAGTTTTATAGAGTAAAATCATTGTATAACACTCTTGATTAAGGAACTAGCCTGTTTAAATATTAAGGACATGACAATGATAATTAAAACAAACTTAAGTCTCAATGAAGCTTAATGACAAAAGATTTTTCTTATTGAGATGCTATTGAAAATTAGGTCAACAGGAAAAAAAATTGATAGAATATATCCACAAATCAAAGTAAATACATACAGAGGAAAAACCTTATAATAAGATGGGTCACTAAGGAATATAAGTCTCATAATCCTACTACATTTATAACTGTTGCGGGCTAGAATATACACGGCGATAGAGTTAGAATTTTATATCTTAGCGTTGCACGAATATCCATCTCACACACACAAAATACAAGATTTTTACGTGGAAAACCCTGGAAAAGGGGAAAAATCATGGGGCCTGGCCCAATTAAAATGATTCAACTAGAACTTGAGTAGGTTACAATGGGCTGACTTGCCTCCAAGGGCGATCAGATTACAAGTATCAACCGTAGGGTTGAAGTCGGGGGTATGTGAAAGTTCGATGTCACACTGGCAGAACTTCGGGGTCACCCGGTGATCTGGTAGAATTTTGGGACCTAAGTGGTGGTCTGGTAGGACTCCGAACCTTAGGGGGTTATCTGGCAGAGCTGAGGATGTCAGGTGGTGGTCCGGTGGAAGTCTGGGCCTTAGGTGGTGGTCCAGTGGAGTTGAGGATGTCAGGTGGCTGTCCGACAGAGCAGGGGACGTCAGGTGATGGCCCGGAGGAGCTCAGGGTGTCAGGCGGTGGTCCGGCAGAGCTAGGATGTCAGGTGATGGTTTGGTAGAAGTCTGGGCCTCAGGTGATGGTCTGGCGGAGTAGAGGACGTCAGGTGGTGGTCCGGCGGAGTTTAGGGCGTCAGGCGGTGGTCCGATGGAACTCCGGCGATGGTCAAGGAGGAGTAGGGAGGCAAGAGCAATATCTGATCTCTCTCTTTTCTCCTTAGGATTAGGCGTCCTTTTCAAGAGGAGAGGGGGCACTACTTATAGATTTTCTGGAGTGGCATAGCCCGTAAATAGGTGAAAGATCAAGGGTAAATGAGGAGTGGTTTGAATGGACGGCTGATGTTGAATCCCTTGATCGTGGATCATTTGATGGTCATTTGAAAGTCTTAGTGATGTTAGAATTTTGTGATCTTGGGCTTGTTGGATTCGTCTCGTCGAGACGCTCGATTCTATTATAATCATCTCACATTCGGAGACCATTTGGTAATCCAAATTGTGGTTTGAACCTTCCCACAGTGCTTCAGACCCTTGATTTGGACCCATTTGGGCTCGGATTGGGTTGAATTTGGTGTCGTTGGGTTCGTATTTCCGTGACGTTCAGTTCAATTATAAGTTTGCTGAAATTGAAGTTCGGATGGTCCCAATTTTAATTTTAAAAGTTTCCAACTTGATTTTGCCTCGAGATTTGTGCCCAATCAAGATAATTTTTTGAGGATGTATCAATAACCAAGTTTTGTGAACTATCTAAAGGTGGGGCTTCCAATGACATGAAGATATATAATATAATAAATAGAGTTTTAATTATCTTACAAATCTAAAATAAGTAGAGAGATCTATTTAAAGAAACATAAATAAATTAGAAGAATTATTCTTTTATTTTTTAATAAATAACACCATATTGAGTTATTTAACTTCATTTATCAGTATAAATAGAGGCTGAAATAAAACTATCGATTAAAATATCATTATATAAATATGTATTAATATCAAAAAAAATCATATACACCATTCGGGATCTATACAATCATACTATCACTATTTTATCTTAAGTACAAAAAAATAACTAAAATAAAAAAAATAGAACATGAGGAATTCTGATCTGATCAATCTTACACACATGATCCTCTATCCTAACATGAAAATATTTAACCATATATAATGAGCTAAAAAGTCTAACAGGTCACCAAAACTTATAAAAGAACTCAGCATAGGTACATGAGCAATATGCATGTTAGTAGTAATAGTAGCATTCACATGATCATAGGGTAGTATAATTGAGAAATAAGTAAACTAGTATAAATATCAAATCACTAAAGCAATCATCATATCAATAATACAATCAGTATATAAATCGTATAAAGCATGAAATCAAAATATCGGTAAAGATTGTCGAAATCATGTCAATGCAGTAAAATCATATAAAAATAACTATATCAGTGTATCACATGCTCAAAAATATCATATCAATGTCAACTCAGTGTCAATGTCTAATGTACATAGTCAATATATATCACGTGATCAACATATTAAACAAATAAAAGTCTTGATTACAGTGGTGTTTTTCAGTATTAGTAACATCTTGGCTTAGTAAACAGAGTCGTCACTCTTTGTCTGTCGGCATAATAATAATGTCCTAATGACAGGCAACAAAAAACTCTACTAAGTAAAAAATTCACATTTTCAGAAATTAATCAAATTGCTAGATATTGTATAAAATAATATTCTAAAACTTTAATTGAACTAAAACACTATTTTTTTAAAGGTCAAAATAAATTTTTAAATAGATAAAAAACATTTTTTTAAAATCATCTAGCAAAAAATCTCAAATAGATATTCAAAATGTTCATAATCTCGATCTCTATAACATATAAAAAGTTATGCGATAAAAGTTTTACAAATACAAAATAACTCATTTTTTTATAACAGAAATATAAATTTAATCAAAAAATATCAAAAATACAAAACTATTGAAATAAAAATAGGGAAGTTTCCTTACAGCGAGACGAGAAAATTTTCCAATAAGCTCGACTAATGAAAATCGTCTATGGCTTCCAAATCTAACTTTTTTCTCTCTCCTCTCTTTCTCTCTAAATTCCCTAAACTATTTCTCTGTTAGCCATTTAAGAAGAGGAAATGAATTTAATAGAACTTAGATAATGCTTTAAGATATTTTAATAAAATAATAATATAATATTAATATAATTAATTTAATTTAATCAATTTTAATATAAATTTCATATAAATCCTTTTCAGACTTAAAAAATTAGAGAAAAATATTCATTAAATTACTCATTTTATTTAAAAAATTTTGGTGAAATTAGTTTGTAAAATAGACACATGACGGTCCCAAAATTTCCCTTATACTGATAGTTGTCAATTTTTTAAGAATTTTTATCAGTGCCCCAAATTAATTACAAAATATTTAGTGTAACTTAAACACAATAATATATATCTTATGGCAAAGACAATTTGTGATTTGGACTTTATATTGACTCCAAAAAAAATTTATTTGATTAGATTAAAATATGAACTATTACACATATTATGATATTTGTATCTACTTTAATAGTCAACACAAATGGGGGTTTACACTACACAAGAATAATAAGAAGATGCCTAAAATGGTTCATAATACCATAAAGGTATTTTCTTGGATGGTTAAAATAGAAGAGGCTTACATTACACAATAATAATAATGAAGGTTTTTATTGAACTCACAATATCATAATGTTATCTACCTTTACAAGTAACACAAAAGGAAATTATACAAATCTACAACTTCTGGAGGAAGCTATGCCCATCGAGTCTTATAAAATAACTTAAGCTGAGAGCCTTTCTAACTTTAATGGACTAATAAGGATATGTAGGACTTTTTTTTTTTTTTTTTTTGATAAAACTACAAAGGGGCCAACGTGTTAATTGAAAAATAAATTACAAGCCCTTAAAGGATCGAATGCTCTCTACAACAAAAAAAAGATACATCCAAAAAGCAAAAGAAAACCTAATGAGCAAATGATCCTATCTAGTTACATCAATCCAAAGGAAAGAGAAAATAAATGGAAACAACAAGAGACCCACATGGGAAGGAAGATAACAGCATAATAGAACACATGAAAGTACCAAGAGATATCAAGCAGAATAAGAAGTCTGCAAAATAGAAAAAGCTAAACACAACAGCATAATAAAAGCCACCAAAGATACCTGGTAAGGATCCAAAACAAAAACCAAGATAATAAACAGGGCCCAACCATCTGCATAATCCAACAAACCCTGAAGACAGCCAACCAGACCACAACCCCCAAAATCATGAAGTTTTCGAACAAGTTGAATTAGCAAAACCTTTTTCACTTTAGATTTGTTATTCTTTTTTTCAAAGAAAGAGACAAATCCCTCATTGTTAACTTGAATAACATCCAAAGTAGCATCCTCCTGCAAAACATGACAGTCTCCACCGTTTAGATCTCTTGCATTCCCCACAACACATGGGTCATGCAACCAATAAGAATTATCAACAGAATTGTCGACAATGAGCCAATACAAGGAGATGTATCTAGAGGAAGAGTATCAGTAATAGGATCTGAACAATTTATTTCTTTAGCAACCATATCCCTAAGAATGACGATATTAGTAGATTGCTTAGCTAACTGGGGATGAAGGCTAACACGTTCTTTTTAAGAATGGCCTAAAGATTTACATTGCTCATAAAAGGATGAAAAATCATCCAAGATTTACATTGCCAAAACCCTAGCAGAGCACTTATGTAGGACTTTATATATATATATGCAAGCCACAAATGCTAGTTACATTAGAAATTAACTTCCATTGAGTAGGTACAAATTTGAACCGTTATAGTCCAAAGACTTTGACTCAAGAAGTTTTTATGCTGAAAAGTAGTTGTAGAAAACAGTAAGAAAACTATCCCAAATAAAACCTAGCTAAAACGATGAACTTTGAATAGTTATCTTATTAATGTTGTGATGCTATAAATATCAAGCTTTCTATTAATAGTGCAAGATTTCATGGCTCATTAATTAGAGAAATTTATTTTTTTTCAAAATAAAAATTTAAATAATATATATTTAATAATTTATTATTCATTATTTTTAAAAAATCGTGCTAATTAACGGTTATCATGTGATGAAAGAATATTTTCCATTATGATATTTAAGATTTTGCCTTTCAAAATTGATTGGGCCCTTCGGCTTTTGGAATGTCAACCTTTAAAAAGCCCATAATTTCAAAGCCCCACATATGCTTATTCTGTAATACCCGTATAATTTGCTTTTGGGTGAGTTTCATTTACACTTCTATGCTGGTTTTTATGTGGGGGGTGGGGTTTACAGTCTTTCTAAATTAGCGATGCAAATGAGTTAAGTTGGTTCGCAAATTAGCTCAAGCCCAACTCACAAATGTATGTGCTCACAAGTCTAATTTATCGAGCTACAAACTCGAGCTTGAGTTGATTTTATTGCTCTTTAAAGAAATGAACATGAATTCGAGTTATAGATGATTCGATTCGTTAGCTTGTTGAAGCTCAAATAACAAAGAATTGAGAAGCGGGGGGTTTCATGAACTGCAAATCTCTAGTTTAGGATTAGATATTTCAAATATAACCTAAGTTTTTTTTTTTTGTTTCTGCAACTGCATCTCTCTCATTGGGTCCACCTCACGCCGCCACTATCCAATATCATTTCCTTCACTGCTACAACCCCAAACCTTTTCATCATTGGTTATGTCGTGTCTTCGCCTTTAATGCCTTCTCATGAGTCATCATGTTGTTGATGCTTCTCTAGCGAGCTCATGTCGCAATACCTTCACCAACAAGCTATAGGGTTGAACTCATGCTATTTATAATATCTGATATCTACATATTTACTTTGCATATGTTACAAACTTTATTATAAGAAATGACATAACATATAAATAATTACTCCAACATATATTATATTTCATGTCATACATCTAAATTATGCTGTTAATGTCATATCATTCATAAAATCTTTTATTAATAATTTTATTGTGATAATTTACGAGCATAGCAATTGCTTTCACTTTCATATATTAAATTAAGTTGTAGATTTCATGTAACATATAGAAATTATTACTTACTCTATTGTATTTGTATTTGTTTGAGTTTTAGATAGAAATAATGCTCATAGGTTTCGTTTGGGACAACTTTTTTAACTGTTTTATAAAACAACTTTTTAGTACAAAATTTTTTGAATTAGAAATTTGTGTACTAAAAAGCTGGTTTAAAAATAATAAAAAAGCTATCCCAAACGAAACTTTAGTAGAGTCAAATATGCTTCATTGAGGAATATTGTCGCATGATTAGTGTACATAAATTTTTTGTTGTAAACAGAGTATATGTATTATATAGTTGTGACAAATTATTTCTACTTATATTTTGATGGCTTAGGCAATAACTCATAGAAAAGTTTCAATTCAATGAGGTTCGCTAGGCGTTAAGGTTGCATCGGGTTGGCTCATAATAGAGTTGATTCCCTTTTAAGAGGTATAACTCTTCTCATGTGGTTGACAAACACGAGATAGCTACTAAAAATTCTTGTTTAGGGTAAAAGTCCAAGAGCAGGGGGCACATATCGAGGGTATTTTTTGTTATCACAAGCAAATTTCTTGTTGGGGTCATACTAATCCAAAGTGGATATCTTTCTGATGAGATCGCCTTTGATCTCATCTTCTATCTCGTCTTATGAGAGTGGCCAACTTTAAGTCGCCCTTGTAATTTGCTAATGATTTATAATAAAGTTCTACCTCAAGTAGCTTTGTAGAATATAAAAGCATGAGCCTTCGATTCAAGAATTTGTAGAATTTATATATACTTGTTACTGATAATCAGTCTTCTAGGACTGGATCCGGTGATGAGGAGCAGCACTTTGCCATCTTCTATTTTTGTTTTTTGATTTTTTTTTTTTTTTTGGTAATTATTGTGCGTTTGTAGTTATGTGGTGCTAAGCTTAATATGTTTCTTAGGTTATTGATGTTGGGTAAGTAAAACCATGCAACAAAACAAATAAGAAATAGAATATTGCAGCGGAAAGAAAGAACACCAGGATTTAATGTGGAAAAACCTGGAACCGGGAAAAGCCATATAGCCACACCACACCAAGAAATTTACTATAAAAATGGGAAAAAATCGTACAAGTCTCTCTTCTCTCTCACTCTCTCCTTCTGCCCCTTCACTCTTTCACCGTTTTCATATTAGAACTAACGAATAGAAAAACATTAAAGCCACCAAGGGACATAATCTTTCATGAGAAACGAGAGAAAAAAAAAACTACAAACTCATCTCTCAGCGCTACAGCGCAAGGTTTGGAGCTCCACAATGCTCCACTCTTTATCTCCAGTCTGTCTAATATAATATTGCAACGGAAAGAAAGAAAACCAGGATTTAATATGAAAAACTTGAAACCGGGAAAAGCCACATAGCCACACCACACCAAGAAATTTACTATAAAAATTGAGAAAAATTGTATAGATCTCTCTTCTCTCTCACTCTCTCCTTCTGCCCCTTCACTCTTTCACCATTTTCATATTAGAACTAACGAAGAAAAACACATTACAGCCACCAAGGGACACAACCTTTCATGAAAAATCAGAGAAGAAAAAAACTACAAACTCGTCTCGCAACTCTACAGCGCAAGGTTTGGAGCTCTACAGCGCAAGGTTTGGAGCTCCACAATGCTCCACTCTTTATCTCCAGTCTATCTAATAGTGTCGCAGCACCGAGGTCTGAAGTGCCGCAGCACTCTACTTTTACTTTTTGCCTCCAACAAGACAAGGCAGTGTCACGGCACAAGAGTTTGGAGCGCCGTGATGATCCGCACTCTGTTTGCCTCCAACCACACAATACAGTGTCGCAATACTCAAGTACACAGTGACGCAGTGCAGTATAGTTGTGCATAAAAAAAATTTGCCAATGCCTAGCACCCGAGCCCAAGCAAGGGGAAGACCCCCTGCAACCTCCCAGCAAGCTCGACCGATGGAATTGAGGTCCAAGATAACAGTACAACTCAATTGATTGACACAATCAGATTCCAAAAGAACTAAAAAATGAGCTAAGTTAGTATGGCGAGCTGAGATAGAAGATCGAATTAATGATATACCAAGATAAATTGAGGGGATATAATATTATAACATGCCACATAGTGATAATTATATAATAAGATCATGAGTGGCAATAATTCCATGATAAGCCAAGTTTAGATAATATTAGGATAGGCTGAGTTGTAATTGCTTTTATAATAGATCGAGAATATGATAATTGAATAGTTTCCTTTTTTAAGAGAAGTATTTCAAGTTTTGCTTTGGCCTTCTTCCTATTTATTATTTTTGAATTTAGTCGACATCTAATATAGGCCTCATCTTTCACTAGAACTATGGATTGCACAAATCTCAAATTAAATCCAGTCTCATATGATCTTTTGCGATGAATTTCATATAACAATTTTGTTCATTAGCATAAAATTTCAACAGATCCATCAATATTAGTATAGGACTTCAACTTATCTTAGAAATGTGGGAGTATTCAGGTATAAAGGAAGTAGTCAACAGGTCACAGTAGAAGTGCTAGTACATAATAGGACCCAAAAAGGATCTCACCCCTAAGATCATGAGATCTAGCTCAGAATAGAGTTGCATCCCATATAAACAACCTAGGGACCTCGTGGATCATGCAACTCACTACTCATCTTATGGGAGGACAAGCAATCAAAGCTGTTCACCATCACTCATGGTGGAGTATCATCAATCATACTTGCCACCTCAGCTATAGAAAACCACCTTCTTAAGGGTCTCTTAATTAGCTTGACCTATCAAGATCAGCCGACCACGGAGTCTACCTTTCCTTCAACTCAAGTGCACTGACTTTTTTAATCAAAGCTACAACATAAGTTTCTAATGATTTTAAAGCACTCGCCAATCACAAATCTCTCAGCTCGAGACTCACTAACAGGCTCGCCTATGTCTACTTGTTTGTACATACTATGCACTGTTGAAATAATCAAAGCCAGAAAAAGCAATTTCCCCTCTAGCCAACCAGAGTGTGTTATGTTTCTAAGGGAGTTTCTATTAAAAGTAGTTAAAACATATATTTTTATTCATTTTTATTTGATGTAATGTTTCATATAGCAATTGAATGCCTATAAATAAATGATAAAAATGAATATTTTAGATCTTTTTAATATATTCAATATCTCTTATATTCTAGAGCACTTGAATTATACATGTTACAGTAACTAGACTATTCTCTCTCTCTCTCTCTCTCTCTCTCTCTCTCTCTCTCTCTCTCTCTCTCTCTCTCTCTCTCTCCCTCTCCCCCCTCCCTCCCTCTCTTTTCTTTTTTTTAGAAAACACCATTGGGCCTACGCATTAATTAAAAAAAGGTTACAAGTGCTTAGTAGAGATCTACAACTCGCTATACTCCTGGGAGCTACATACCAAAAAGAGAGAAATATAACCTAAAGAGCCGAAGATCCCACTTAATTACCAAATCGAATAAGAAAGAGCCTAGAACCAGGGGTGCCAGAAGCCATCACCCAAAAGGCGAGATCGTGAAAAGCCTTAGCCAGAAAAAGCATCGATCCATGCAAAAAAAATGATTCCTACGCAAAGACAAAGGAAATGAAACCACATATAGCAAAAAATCAACCAGCAGGGAGAAAGACAGAACCCAGAAGAAATAGCACCAAAACACAACACCAAGTTAAAAAAAATAATGAAACACAGACAAAATGAAGAACCGAATTATAAACACCAGCTTAAACATAGCCCATAAATAAGACAAGATCGCACACCATGAGTAAACTCCCACACGAGCAAGCCCCACAAATAACACGTAGACGCAAATGAAACCATGAGGAAATAACAAGGCAAACCCGCACAGTAGAAGTAAAAGAAAATGGCGAAGGCAGCAAGAATGAGTTGGGAAGAAACATCCAACAACACACCACCACGAACAGACATAAGGCTCACCATATAGAAGGCAACCTAGCAGGTAAGGAAACAGAACATGAAATAAAATAGAACAAAAGAGAGTATGAAAAAGAACAAGAACGGAATTAGACAATCAGACATAAGGCATACCAGTAGCATCCAATAGCACATTGCCTTTAAGAAATTTAGGGGCACTAGCCATAACAAAAAACTTAGGATTAATACTGAGAAACCCATTTTTAGCTAGTCACACGGCAGGACCATTACCGGCCATATTGATGGAAGAAATTATGTACACAAACTTTTGAAGTATGGCCTCGATGTTATGTAAACTATAGAAGTTATTCAAATTCACACTCTTGTTCATCTAGATAGTATCAACAACCACATCACTATCCACTTCTATCCAAACACAATGAAAATTTAAAGCGCAACATTCCTCCAGACCCTTGAATGCCTTAAAAATTCATAGCAACCACATCAAGGATTGGATAAGAGAAACCAAAAGCCCAGGATTACCTTACCATCAGAATCCCTTATCAAACCACCAGTCCCACATTGGTTCTCTAAGATAGCAGCGTGAATACTGATCTTAACCTCCCCCACAATAGGTTTATGCCATAAAACAAACTTGGGAGGGATACTTATAAGAGAATTATTAATGCTAATGTTAAAAAAGAAAGCCACTGTTTTCTATTATAAAAATAATTAGCCAAAAGGACCCGAGCAGCAAACAAGTGATGGATCTTAAAAGTGAAAAAATCTTAGAATTCTTTTGTAGCACATCTTAGTCCCAATATGCTTGCTATTATTCCTCTCATCCCATAACAGGCATAAAATAGTTAAAGGAATGACCAACATACAATGCTCAAAGTTATTAGATTGAATCATGACATTTAAAAAAGACAAAAAACTGTAGCATGTTAATCAATGTAAATGGTTAAACTATTCTGAAAAGAGATTCAAACCTTGACAACCATCGGACTATGAATGAAAACTTGGCTAATTGTTTCGAGGCTATAACAGCATTGGCATTTGGGAGCTAAATTAATACCTTTCTCTTGGAGCCTAACGTCAACCGGAATGAAACCCTTCAAAATTCTCCAAGCTAATAAAGAGTAGTTGAGAGGTATAGTATCCTTCCAGATTTTAGCAAAAATAGAAATCGACTAATTTTTATTTCTAAAATAATGCCACACTTTCCTATGATTAAACTCACCATTATAAGACAGCTTGAACAAAATTTGACCTTTATTATCAGGATTAATGGGAATATCACAAATGAGATTAATCAAACTTTGAGGAATAACCTCAAAAAGACGTTTCGTAAACTAATTACCATCAACTATAAAATTTTAGACTTTCATTGAAGAGGTAGAAAAAGGGTTAAAGTAGGAGTCAATAGACCCCACACCTAACCACTCATCCTGCCAGAAGTGGGAAGACCCATTTTGAATTCCCCATTAAATAGTTGGTTCATCCACCCATTTAATATTACTAAGCCTTTTCCACCCAGGGGATTGACCTTGCTTTAAAAAATAAAGAGTAAACATTCTTACAATATTTCTTATGAATGTAATTGGCCCACAAAGAGTCATTCTTCCTAAACTTCCACCAAAGTTTGATAGAAAAGCTTTTAATTAAATCAAAGATCGACTTACAACCCAAACCTACCTTTAAGTAAGGACCCATACACTCATTCCAATTAGACCAATAGATCTTTTTGGAAATATCAGTCGATCTCTAAAAAAATTTATTGAAAATTTTCTCCAATCTGTCACAAATGGTGGTAGTAGGGTTGATGGTTTGCAGTAAATACACAGGCATAGAACACAAAACACTTTTAATAAGCAGAAGATGCACCCCCATAGAAAGCAACTTAAACTCTCAACAATAAATTTTGGCAGATATAGAGTTAAAAATCTTATTGAATTAAAAAGAACGTTTATAACCTTTAAATAAAGGAGTGCCAAGATAATAAAAATGCAAAACTTTAATAGAAAAACTAGTATAAGTAGCAATATTGTTACTCTGGACATAAGACATACCCTTGCTGCCAATAAAGGTGCATTTGTTGTTATTAAAGGACATACCACTTTCATTTTCAAAATTAGAGAGAAGAGTTCTAATTTTTTTAACACACTTTAAGGAGCCATCATAAAAAATAATGATATCATCAGTAAAACAAAGATAACTAATATGAATGCCACCAAAGGTTTTATAGTAATATTTATTGTTAATGGAAAAAAATTGGGACAAACCTCTAAAAAGATAATCAGCAGCTATGATGTAAAGGACAGGAGATAAAGAATCTCCTTATCTAACACCTTGAGTGCATTTAATAAAACAATGAGAAGTATCATTTATAATGATGGAAAACCAACAATTCTCAACTATGCTTTTAAGAAGATTGACAACTTTAACATCAAAACCAAATAGATAAAGAATGCTAAATAAAAATGTCTAATTCAGGTTATCATAAGCCTTAGAAATGTCAAGTTTCAAAATAAAGTTATGACCATGAACTTTTCTATTGATCTCATGGAGAAGTTTCTAAGCAAGTAGCATGTTGTCAGCTATATTTTTACCTTTAACAAAACCAGTCTGATTCACAGAGATAATTTAGAGAGTAAAGTAGCCAATCTATTAGCCAAATTTTAGGAGATAAGTTTGTTGAAGGATTTATAGGTCTAAAATCACTTCAGCCAACAGGTTGACCTTTTTTGGAATAAGCACAATAGAGGTAGTAGTAAAGCATTTAGGAATAGAAAAATCATTAAAAAAAAGCCCAAACAGCCTTACAAATATCCATCTTAATAATTCCAACAATCTTGAAAGAAAGCAATAGGCAAACCTTCCAGACCAACAACAAAATCTGTATTCATAGACATAAGAACTTTATAAATCTCATCTCTCTCTCTCTCTCTCTTAATCGCTCTTCATTCTCACATAAGTTTCGGTCATACTCTCAAAGCTTCCATACTAGTAAGGTGGATATCACCCACGTACATTATTAGATTTAAGCTATCTCTAAAATTAAGATAAACTAAATCAATAATATATATCGATATATACTCTAAATTTAAATAATCTAAATAGCAGAAAGACTGAATTATTTTAATATTATCATAATTTTAATAGCCAAAACAATGTAACAAAAAGAAAGATTAGAATCACCCTTAATTTTTTAAAACTATTTTTTAAAAAGTTAATACTCATGAACCAAATAGTTAAATTTAGAGCATAACTCTCCCATCAAAAAACATCATTATTTAAATCTTAATTAAACTAATTAATTATCATTTCTCCATACTTAAATTAATGTCATAAGATTCTTCAGGAAGTGCAGTAATTTTCCCAAGTCAATGCCCTATCTTTTCTGATCATCTACTCACTTATTTAACTCCAAAATTAACTTCAATTTTTCTTTAAGAAATTAACAAGCCAATTAATGTCTTCCTCAATTGATTTATCATGGAATATTAGAGCACCCATCAACTGCCAGTATTCTCTTATTCTTTAGGGTTTATTACTTATAAATATTCTTCTTTGGAATGAAGGGTGATGAGCTTGATGTAAATGGCCTGAGAAGTAAGAATATAATTGGACAGAAATTTGATGCTTGAATGCTTTGATTCAGTAGATGCCTCAAATTTATGAAGGAATAGTTCCACTTCATTATCAATGCCTCCTTATCTACAACTTGGCTTATCATTGTTACTCTTTTTATATGCACAATGGACTTGAGGCATATTTAGCGTATCATATTTTGAGAACAATTTCTTGCATTCTATTGCTATATAAAACTTGGAAACTCTTGATATCATCCAGTGATAAGAGATTAGAAAAGCTTAAACTATGTTTAGCTTCACTACTTAGAATTTTGAGGAGGCTACATAAATTAATTACAAATATTATTTGATGTAACTAAATATTAATTTATAAAAACAATTATCTTAAAACTTATGTTTAAAATTAATTAAGAAACATCTTTGCTTAAATTATTTACTAGTTTTGAAGAATTATGGCTGTTTGTGTGATTAAAATTTTTAGTCATAATTTTTCTTTAAATTTAGGCTTCGTTTGGGATGGCTTTCTTACTGCTTCTTAAAGCAAATTTCTAGTAGTGAAGCTTTCTAGTAATTTTTTTACTAGAAATTTGCTTTAAGAAGCAGTAAGAAAGCCATCCCAAACGAAGTCTTAATATGATGAAATAATTACACCATTAATCAGTCACAATTATTTTAAATCACACAAACATTAGTTTAGTTTTTTTAAAAAATTATTATAACATGATTAAAAAATAATTTTAGTCATTAAATACATGATAAACAATGAATATTTATCACAGGATTTAAAAAGAGGTAATAACTCAAAATACCATTAGAAGTGTATCAGTTGTGGTTACAGACATGCATGGCTGTCAATTTTTCAAAAAACCTTGCCATAATTGAGTGTAACTACACAAAAGTGTGTTAAAATTTAGAATAATTGAACCAATTTGCTCAAGAGAATGAATTCAAGCTTTTTCTTTTCTAGCCATCTATGCCCAACTTTGCCCCATAATTTTCAACTAGTACCAGAATATATGCTCATGCAGAATAGAGGTGAAATTTAATATTTGGAGCTCTCAATTAATAATTAAAAGATAAAGAAGGGAATTAATTTGAACAGAAATAGAAGAGGTGAACATTAAGATTAGGAGCTGCTCAACTATCATTCTATTTTAATTATTTAGCTTGGATTTCTGCAAAAACAAATTCATCATGACAACGAGCATTTGACCCTTTTTTTTTTCGCAAATCTGTAACACTGCCAGTTGCTGAAGTTTTCATAAAGTTGCCCGAATTTCCATCATTTCAAAAGTCTGAAACCAGCTTGTTATCAGGTATAGTAAACTTAATTATTGCATATTATGATTATCTTAATCCTTCATTCCAGATTATTTATCATAAGCAGCATATGCTTGTAAGTGATCATTACATTATTAAACAAGCATGAACATTATCGTCATTGAAAAGTGCTGCTGCATCATCATCAATGATCACAGTGTAAGCAGGATCAGGAAAGTATCCATGAACACTGGAGTTGTATCCATGGCTGTAGTAATTATAAGTTGATGAGTAAGTTGAGTCCTCCAGATACTGAAGAGCAAAAGGATAGTATTCTCCATCGTAAGGAGATGGCCAAAATTCAGCTTGTCTCCCAGTTCTCCTTACAACCTTGAGAACCTTTCCTTGATCCACAAAACCTGTTACCGTTACTTTCTGTTTATCCATATCAATCTCTATTGTATCTACTCCTGCAATATATATATATATATATATATATATATATATATATATAGAGAGAGAGAGAGAGAGAGAGAGAGAGAGAGAGAGAGAGAGAGAGAGAGAGAGAGAGAGAGAGAGATGTTATTAACTTTAAAAATGGTTTGTATATATATATATATATATAAAGTTTTTAAGGTAATGTTAGTTACCTTCTAGCTTGGAGATGGCTTTTCTGACTCTCTTCTCACAGCCTTTGCAATCCATGTTGACTTGGAGCTCCACAGTCTTAGAACAGAGGAAAGAAGAAATAGAGAAAACAGAAGGAATAAGCAAGGGAGGAATTGAATTGTGCCAAGAGATTATTTCAGATTTTTTATTTTTGTTTCTTTTTTCCTGCATATATAAGTATGTTGTACTTACAGATATGGCATTTGGTATGGACGATCTTGGTTTCAGAAACTGAAACATTATCTGTGGCATGAAAGCTTGAAATGTGATATGCGTTATATAGGAGAATGGAAGGAATGGAATTGATGAGCAAGAGGAGCAATTTGTTTCCTAAAGAAACACTACTTTCTGTGAAGTATATTCCAAAAATTTACGAGGAATGATCATGGAAAATTAATTAATATACTATGTTAGAAAACCTTGTATGTTTATGTGGAAGCCTTTGCTGAAAACTAAACCGATGAAGAAACAAAATAAAAATAAAAAGGTTTAGTCAAATTAAATAAATCAAAATTAGCTTGATTTGCTCAAAATAAAGTTCACAGATAAATAGAGCACAAAAAAAAACTATTCCCTGCAATTCTAGAACTATCCAAGCTTACTTTTGAAAAGAAAAAAAACAAAGACTAATAGCTCTCAGGCCACACAATTGCAGAAAGGAAAGGATCGAACCATTTGCACCATGTGGTGTATTTAATGTTTTATAAATAAAGAATCGCTCAAAGATATAATAAACATGACTAGAAGCAAGGGCGGTATTAGCATCTCTTTTAAGAGTGAGCAAATTTATAAATGAATATTTACAAAACTAAAATGAAAAATATATAATTCAAAACAAAATTTTGTGTATCATTATTATCGATGAATTGAACAATGCTTACAAGCTCATTAATCTATTCCGCATTTTTTGATAATATTGCATTACAATTTCATTGAGAATTAAACCGAACACTTATTTTTCAATATAAGATACAAGACAGTCATTGAGTCAATCATCAAACATTCTACTATGCAATCAATGTTTGATAATCTTTATTGTAGAAAATGCTCTCTCAACTAAGCCGTAGCAACTAGTAAAGTCAATGCTAAAGTAATAATCAAGTAAACTTGAAAATATACACCATCATTCTTCACAATTTTAACTTAGTCCTCCGAGCAACATATTTAATTATTGTTTAGGAAAAATTATGATTTTTTGGCTGGTGGGATCCATTTATCAAGTATGTTCTTCGAACTCTATCTATCACATTGACATCATAACTTCAATTTGAAGGTTGAAGCTCAGGAACAGCGGAAGATTATCAATATCAATCTCTACATATTCCTTTTTTCTTCAAATATCGATGCATTAATCAAAACCTAAATGCAAAAAATCTATCTATTTAGTAGTTTGCCGGAAATCTATCTAGTTGATAAATGGTCATTTGTCAATAAAACGTTTAATCAGTTTGATCCAGGCCAGCTAAAACTGATTATATTAGATAATTTCATTATTTTAGCTCAAACTTCAAGACAAGACATACATTTTCTCTGTACGTGCTATTATATATATTGGGTCTTTGAACTGTCAAATAATAGTTTTTTTTTTTATCCAACAGCAACTCTAATACTAATATATAAAGACAAGGAGTTGGGCTTGATTTTGTTTCTCTGACACTTAAATCTAAAGGATCTAAACTATATTACCACAAATAACAATCAACCCATCACTACTAAAATCAGAATCATATTTGTTTTCTGTTTTCACTCCAAAAACATCAACGATTTATTAAATCAATCAGATTCAATGTATGAATCAAATATATATGCATTTGATAATAATTAAGCTGGTAACAGATAAAAACTTGAATTAATTAAAAGAATTTCAATAACAATGCATATTTCTGCTTCAAAAACTCAGCTCCAAAAGCTCTTGTCCTTTAGACAGTTCAAAAATGATGAAGTATGATTATTACGGGCTAGAATATACGCGGCGATAGAGTTATAATTTTTTGTCTCAGCGTTATACGGATATCTAGCACACAAACAAGGAAGTCAGAAACATAAGATTTTTTACATGAAAAATCCTTAAAAAGGGAAAAATCACGGGGCCACGCCTAGTTGAAATGATTCTACTAGCATTTAAATAGATTATAAGTGATTGATCTGTCCTTAAAATTGAGGACGATCATATTACAATAGCCAACTGTATGGTTGAAATATTGTGACGAACAGAGATCGAGCAGAAATCCAGTGACGTTCGGTGGTCGGGCGAAAATCCGGCATCAGTTGGCAGCCGGGAAGAAGTCCGGCGTCAATCGGTGGCCAAGAGGAAATCTGACATCAGTCGATGGCCGGGTAGAAGTCCGGCGTGAGTCGGTGGCCAGACAAAAGTCCAGCGTCAATCGGTGGTAGGGAGGAAATCAAGAGTTAGTCAGTGGCCCGGGAGAAAATCGGACGTTAGTTGGTGGTAGAGAGAAGTTTGGCGTCAGTCGGTGGCCGAGAGGAAATCCGGCATTAGTCGGTGGCCAGGCGGAAGTCCGGCTGTGGTCGAGGAGTCTGGTGGCAAGAGAACTCTAATTTCTCTCTCTTCCTTCTCTTTATTGCTTGAGTCCCCTATTTAGTGGCATGGACAGTAAATAGGAGGGAGATCAAGGGTAAGTTGGGAGTGGATTGAATGGATGGCCGATGTTGATTCCCTTAATCATGGAATATTTATTGGGCATTTGAATGTCTTAATGATACAATAATTTGATGATCTTGGGCTCGTTGGATTCTTCTGGTCGAGCCGCTCGATTCGAGTATAAGCATGTCAGGTTTTAATACCGTTGGTCATCCAATTTATGGTTTGTACTTTCCAATTGAGCTTCGGGTCTTCAATTTGGACCCATTTGGGCCCAGATTGAGTCAAATTTGGTGTTGTTGGGTTCATATTTTTGAGACGTTCTGTTCAACTTTATGTTTGCTGAAATCAGAGCTTGGATGGACCAAGATTTAATTTTAGAAGTTTCCAAATTGATTTTGCCTTGAGATTCATGCCTGATCAAGATAAATTTTTTATGACATATCAGTTGCCCCCTTATTTTCAGACGTTGAAGCTCCAGAAGTCCCAAAATATGCATCACATCTTTTAAAAAATATTTTATGCAATTTGAAACTTTAAAATAATTTGATCTTGGGCGAAGAAGTCCCAATCAATTTTAAAAGTGTCAAAATTGAGTCTGAAATGTCAAAAAATAGTCCCGGGGACCCCAAAAATGTCTAAATCGGCCAATCCGAGCCAAAAAAACTATGCTAGAAAATGAACCGGGCCAAACCGACCGCCAGCCACCATCGCCAACTGCGTCCTCTCAACCGCACATTTGCACGATGACCATGCGCCACTACCTGTGCGCCCGCGCTGCCCGGGTTCCCGCACGTCGCGCCTGCCTGTACTATTTGGCTCGTAGTGCTTGGCTGTCACACGCAGCTTCTCGCGGCAGCCACAATTGTGACTAATTAATTAAATTTTTTAATTATATAATTATTAGGTTACATTTATATAAATATTTATTATTTATATTTTATTTATTATTATTTAGAAAAATAATTAAGAAATTCCAAAATTTTAGAAAATCTTTGAAATACTTCTAGAGACCCCACACCCCCCCCCCCCCCCCCCCCCCCCAATTCTTTCTATAAATAACCCTTGGGGTAGGGGAAATTGCTCATTCTCCTCTTCTCCTTTTTTGCTCTAACTTTATTACAGTTGAGTCATTCCACTGTCTTGAATAGATGACATCCCCTATCAAGCACAAGTGCCCCTCTCTTGTGTAGAAATTAGAGTTTTCAGCCTTCCCCTCTCTTTTTTCCCTTTTTTTTTCTTACTCTAAAGGCTTTCCATTATTTTTAATATGTGGTATCCCCTATCCAAATTTAGTACCCCTCTTTAGTGTAGAAGCTTAAATGGGTGACCACTCCTCCACCAAAATTTTCTTGGCAAAAAGAGATCATCCTACTACCCAACATGAAGGTCTGAAGATGGCTCACAAGGTGGGCAAGGTTAATGATGTTGCCTCCACCATAACTAGCGACTCCTTCATCATTTTAGGAAGAAGTTTTATTTCCTCAATGATCTTGTAATGAAGGTGCCTAACAAGTCAGGTCGTGCATGTTTTCCTCCTTGATTTTTTACTGTATATGAGTTTAGTTTGCGATCAGGGCTACAATTTCCATCCCCTTGGAATTGATCGATATTTCAACAACATATAGAGTGATTTTATCCCAATTTTTTTATAGAATCATGTCGATCATAATGGGCTTGATCATATTTTTTAGAGATCATGGTGCGGTGGTATCTTTAGAGTGCCTTTTTCAGATGGGTCAACTTACTTGTAATACGTAGGGTCGTATCACTTTTAGATCTAAGTGGCTGGATATTCGCACTCGAGACCCATCAAAAAGTTGGGCTAGTGGACTCTTCTTTATGGATTAGAATCTATTGGAAAATAGGAAAAATTGAAGGATTTACCCATTCCCCTTCATGTTGGAGCAGAAGATCTACTAAAGATACTCAACCTTCTTGATGTAGACACCCTTTATTATGAGGTACATTATTTGAGCAAATATATAGATGAGGAATATTTATTCAAAGTGGGATTATCTACTCAGGTAGGAAAATCTCATGCATATTTGTTAAAGAAGTCAGCCAAAGTTCCAGAGGTAGCTATCCACACTTCAAAGATTCCCCCTAAAAGATTAGGGAATGATGGTGATACATAAGCCTCATCCAAGAAGAAAAAGGGTGGAGGAGATTATTGCAGTTATTGGCAAAAGTCACAATTCTTCTCCATCCAAGCTACATATTTTAGAAGATGTTTTGAAACATCAATGTGTTGGACGTCGACGAACTGATAAACTGGTGAATTTCCATTTCTTTTTTATTTTTTTTTTATACTTTTATAAAGATATGTCACTTACAAACTCTTTCTTATTATTTCAGTTGCTACAATATATGGATCTTAAAATTGAATTAACCAAAGCCTTGAATGGCTGGAATAATGAGTTTGTGAAGGTTAAGTATCTTTAGGGAGAGCATAAGAGGAAGTATGATGGAAAGATTAAGGAGATGAAGATAGTTGAGGAGGAGCTAGCAGAGTGCATAACAGAATTGGTTACTATGGGAACTTCAGTCTCTTTGCAGAATCAACAAATAGATCTCATTCATATTGAGTTGGTGGATGCATAGGTGGTGATTAATCAGTATGTAAAAGATCAGCAGATCCTTAAGGAGAAGATAACAACCCTTGAAGATGAGAATAAGATACTCCAGAGTTTATTATCTAAGAAAGAAGCCAAGTCCAAAACAGAAATGTCGCCTTCCAGAGTCATAGAAGAATTCAAGAAGTCAGTTGCCTTCAAGATGATAGTTTAGGATCAGGTTCAGGAAGCTCGTGATCATATATATGATATAGAGGCGAAGGCCTTAGAGCTGGAGTGTATGGACGAAGGCTTCATTCAATATTTTTTTAAAGGCGTCCGTTTAGTGCAGCGCAAGACTAAAGCTGAAATTGAGGGGTTGACACCTAGCCAAGCTTCTAATTACTGTTCTTTAGATTTAGATGGTGATGAGATTGAGCATGAATTGCAGAAGGTCTTTGCCCTCGAGGATGATGATGTTGAGATTATGTAGTGTTTCTCTGTTGTTGGTTGTATCACTTTATATTTTTAGTGATTATTATTTGTATCAGGAGTTGGTATTGTCATATGATGTATGTGATATGTTTTAGTGATATATCAAGAAGTTGTTGATGTTCTTTCTTTTCTTTCTCATGTGTATATGAAATTTACTTAATTTCATTTCAATTTGGATGATGAGAAATATTTTAGTGAGTTCATTTAGCTTAAGTAAATGTGAGAGATATCCTCCTAAGATGTTTGACCTATTTGAGATTGTTATTCAAAGTATTTGCATGATAACATTAACTTATATGGAAAAGGTCAGATTAGGTCCTCCTGGGATTGATCATCCAATGATTAAGATATAATGTAGATTGTGTATTTCTTGAATCATGGATAAAGAGATTATATTCGCTCTTAGTTTTTTATTGTCATTTTTTATCCTTTTTTTAAAGAATGAGACAATATCATAATGGAGCGAACAACACATTACTGTATTATGCGAGACAATACAATAATTCCCTAATACGACTTAGAGATTTTAAAGTTATATCATATTCAACACAGAAAGGATACATACGGGAACTACACAATATAAATTATGTAGTTTTTTATGTGAGACAATACATTAATTGAGATAAAGAGATTAGATTCGCTCTTAGTTTTTTATTGTCATTTTTTATCGATCTTTTAAAGAATGAGATAATATCAGAATGGAACGAACAACACATTACTGTATTATGTGAGACAATATAATAATTCCCTAGTATGACTTAGAGATTTTAAAGTTACATCATATTCAACATAGAAGGGATACATACAGAAACTACACAATAACTTAGGAAAAAATACATGACATAAAACAAGCAGTACTATCAACACCTACTAATAATACTTACGAAGATTTCTAATATTTCAAGTTCGAGGGAGCATCTTCGCATTGACATCCTTTAATTTGAAGGTGTTAGGCTTAACCATAGCTGCCACCAAATAAGAACCCTCCCAGAGGGAAGAGAGTTTGTTAGACTGGAGGACCTTTCTAGCTGTCTCGATGCTGCACATAATTAGATCCCCAATTGAGATACATCGAGGTTTCACCCTTCGATTGTAGTTTCACCCTCCAATTGTAGTGACGGGCAACTCTTTGGTGGTATGCATCGACTCTAAGTGAGGCAATATCTCTTGCTTCTAAGAAGAGATCCAAGTTATTTCTAAGCTTCTCATTGTTATTGAAGTCAAAAGTTTGAACTCTATAGCTTGGGACTCCAATATCTACCGGTATGATTGCTTCTATACCAAACTAGAGGTTTTATAGGGTTTATGACTTAAAACTACTTGTCATCAAATTTAAATCCACAATCGCAATAAAAAGGCCCAAATTTTATTCTAAAATTATGGGCAAACGCTTACGTGTGACGTACTGGACAAATATGATTGGCATCCATGGAAGATTATAGTTTATTAATTAGAAAGGGAAAAAAGTTATATGAGAAATTATGATCAGGAATTGGTTATAAAAAAAAATTTAAGTTTTTAAATTAATTTTAAAATAAGTATAATATAAATTATTTATTTATTTATAATAATATATTAATCTCAAACGAAATTAAATATTTCAAAATAAGTTAATAACTATGATATTTTTTATATATTATAATATTTTTTATATTTAACATGAAATAGAAGAAATATATAATAAAAATTTGAGCAATTTAAAATACTTTAATTTATATTTTTCTTATGCTTGAAAATCATTCAAATCAAGTAATTTTCAAACCATGCATTGCATGCGATTACATCTGTTATTGTTTGCACCCACAATTCAATTAGGAGTGTGCATTCAATCATTTGAATAGTTTAATTGACAAATTAGCTCAACTAAATAATTTTATATATACAATTTACAAAAATAAACTCATCAAAATTTGTAAAATTAAGAATTTGAGGATTCATGGCAAAAAAAAATAGTTATGATTTAAGTATGTTGGAGCAAGTTGACTCATATTAGTGATCTATATTGGATTACTTTTGTGTGATAAATAGTAGAAATAAATACGTTTTCCAAGGGTTCATGAGTGCACGCCCTCCCCTCCCTTCTCCCTCAATTTTTTTCTTCCTTTCCACCTTCATGTCCAATAAAGGACTCCACTTCACCTCTAACCCTTCCTAGAAGATGTTGTAACAACCTAAAAATCTAAAAATTAATTAAAAAAAAAGAAAAATATGATAAATTTGAAATTTCTGAACTGGAGCACTATGGCTCTGAACTCTCTAGAATTTTGAAAATTAAATCAGCGCAGCGGTATTGCTTTGCATGTAGCACTGTGGCACTGGGTCACTAGGGTGTCGCGGCACTAAGCACTAAACAATATTTTTTTATGTATATTTAAATTGTCACCATCCCTCTCCCCCTCTCTTCAGCTAGCTCGGCTGGTAAGGAAAGAAAAAAAAAAGAAGGAAAAGGGAAGGAGGCGAGAGGAGAGAGGAAGAAGACATTTGGCTGCTGATTCATTTCATTGCTTCTATGAAATTTCTTCAGATCATTGTAACTGACTTTTAACATGCTCCTGTTTTCAAATATTTTGATTTCTATCATTTAATTTCTCCCAAATTAATTTTTATTGCATATCTTTGATTGTAGGAAGTTGTTACCATATAGCTTTTTATATGTGATAATATTGTTCATTCGTAACATTTTGACTAGATTATTTTGTATTTTCACTGAATGGATTAGTATTTATTTCTATTAGTAAGATTTTGAGAAAGAATAGTGATTTGGGCATTTTGATATGATTATATTGTTAATGCAAGCATTGTGAAAGAATACATGCATATGAATGAGTAATAGATGATCGTTATTACTTTTACAATATTACATGCCAAAATAAGAAAGGTTGGTTCATTACTGAATGGGCTGGGACTTGTTTTATACCTATACAGAATGGTGAGCCGGTGGGCTTTTTAAATACTGTGATTTTTTGTGATATCCTCTGCTGATTCACATAATTTATTGATTGAAAGTTATAAGAAGTAATTATTGTAACGACGGACAAGAGTGGCGACTCAGATTATTGAAAGCCACCTGGATACTGAACTAATAATACTTATTGGAAAAATAACAACTACCATAATTGCTTATTTAATATGACTGCTCAGACATGTATATAAGGCACTAATTTTTTGTTACTTATTTATTGTTACTAATTTAATGTTACTGATCATATGATTAAGATACTGATTTGAGACTAATATATAATAAATAAACATCATGTGCACTCCTATATGATTCCTTGATAATAATGCAATGTCATAGATTTCTTAAAGTTTTCATAGATACTTCTACCTGATTGATTCATATGATTCCTTACTATTTGGATAACAATGCAATGATGTTTGGTTTAAGAGTGATGGTTTATGTAATAACCTAAAAATTTTAAAAATAAACTTATTTGAAAAATATAAAAAATTTGTATAAGAGCACTACGACGCTGGTTGTGAATAAGTAGCGGCGCTGCTCTCTTTGGAATTTCTAAAAATAATTCAGTATAGCAACACTGAGGTGGCACTACGGTGCTATGGTAGGTGATTGCCATTACACAACGCACTAAAATGAATATATATAAAGTTAAATATCCCTACCACAGCACTCCTTCCCTCATTATTGTTTTACTTGGCCGGGGAAGAAAGAAAAAGAAGAAGAAGAGGAGAGGGAGAGAAGGGGGAGAGGTGAGGAGAGGAGAGGGAGAAAAGAGAGGAAGCTCTCTAAAGTTTTTCTATCTATTGTTCTTGTTTCGAAAGATGTTTTACTCGTTGTAAGTGACTATACTCTTACTCATGTTTTCGATGATTTTGATTTCTATAATTTTATTTTTTTTGAAATTGATAAAAATAATTTTTTTTATTTATTGAGCTTTCATTATATAACTTTTTGTATGTGACAGATATGATTCTTATGAACATTTTGGCTGTAACATTATTAAATTTCACTTGATAAATTGAAGGCTTTGGTTTTCTGAAGTAAATGCACAGTATTCAGATTTTGTAAATTTCCTGCATTTCATGGATTATTATATTTCATATATGATATTGACTTATATTACATAAAAAATGGCATGACTAATATGAGATAAGTATGATATTTGCTTATAAGCAAGGATGTTGGCTGTTAACATTATAATTAATATGAATTGACTCTAAAAATATAATACCCTATGCAAGAGGGTGGGCCAATGAGCTTTCCTTAAAATAAAAAAGTTGGTGGTGTGATCTTGTTGTAGCCTGTAACTAATTGAATGAATTACTGTGACATGTAGAGTGTGATTTCTCTTCATTGATTATTAAAAACTACTTGTTTAAAATAAATGATTAATAGAAATAATTAAAAAATATGATTGACTAATGATAATGGATCGATAAGATGGATGGATGACAGATGAAAGGATGAAAATACCACATTAAAGTTGAATGTCATTCATTATTATTCACAATCGCATTTAAGATTGTATTTTACATACTATTGCAATTAGCTATTTTGATAGATACAATGATATAAAATAGATTGAACTAATATTGATAAGGATATATCCTAACATACTGATATGGCCTATTGATTGATAAACTTTTACCAATTTTTCTTATAATTTAATAAATCTCTTTTAGTTTTACTAGTCATATTGGATTTATTATTGATTCGTAAGAATTTTAAAGATGTTTTATTGCTTATATTGATAGACTATTAATTGTTGATTGATATTGACTTAAACTACATTAGACATATTGATTAATTTTGTCTTGTATTAAATGTAGTAGTAAGTTTTGGTTACTTGTTGGATTTTTATCTCATTACATAATTTTTATATAATTTCAGGTAAATGTAAGGAGCCTACCGTATGAGCTAAACAGTGTCTGTAGTTTAGTTCTACTTTCAGCTATTTGATTTTATATGTATTCTTTTATAGCCTATAGTGGTTATTATATATATATTATTTTAAACTTTGAACTTTAAAACAAAAATATAAATATTGACCATGAAAAATATAATTATGTTTATCATTGTTTCAATTTTTTTTTAATGCAATTAGTCGGCTCTAGTTATCAATGGTCTAGTTGTTAAAGAATTAAAAAAAAGCTAATAATAAGATAAGAAATGAAACTCTTTCACTTTAGATCACAAGATGTGATAGTTTACATCCTTACCATTATGACATCCGTATTGTACTATCTTACAGGCTTTATTATTATCATATATGTTTTACTATTTTTGCATAAATTCATTATCATTTTGATTACTACCATTATGAACTGAATAATTTCATCCATATTCTTTCTTTTTTGTGATTTAAGTTCATTATTAGGGTTCTAGTGACTTACTGGCTTTATAAGATCAATATACATAGTTTAATGATTTCAAGTCAGGGAACAAGTTCAAGAGTGTGAGGCTAATTAGATATACGATTATTTAGGTTTCACTATCATTTTATTTTTTTGTTATTCTTTCGAACTCAGGAGTAAACAATAGTATGTTGTATTTATATAACTCATGTCAAATATATATGATCTTTAGGTAATGAACTTGGATGTATATTGATGCTTTGATTAATAGATATAGTTTTGTTGTTATTTTATTATTGAAAGAAATTAGATAGCTCTGATTATTATTATTTAAAGATAAAAGATACATTTCTTTCCAAACAAGATTCTAAAGCATAACAAAATTTAGTATTAGAGCATTATTCTTGGAAGAATTGAATTGTCACCAAGTTATAGGAATTGATTATGAATCGAGTAAGATTGAGTTGATTAAAGTGTATTATTTTATATACATAATTGATTGCATTCTTAACACTACAGGAAAACAATGAAATACCGGCGAAAATATTTGCGCCGGAATCAGCGACGGAATTTCTGGCGGATGGAACCGCCGGTAATTTTACGGCGTCTTTTCCGGCGAAAATACTGTCGGTACGTTTCCGGCGGCTAAACCACCGGAAGTTCGACGATTTTTTCAATATACCAACGCATATTCTGCCGGTAATATCCGGCGGCTATTTCGGCGGATTTACCGCCTGTTAATTAAAACCCGATGAAGTATTACCGACGGATTATCCGCTGGTAATACTTCCGACGTATTTTTTGCTGGAAAATACGCTGGTAATCTCAATATATCGACCCCGTGCCCTCGACTTCAGCTCATTCTGTTTAGGTCTCCGCTACCGACGACACGCGCCAGCCCTCGATATCCATCGACGACGTCCCTCCCTCCCTCGATCGAGCTCGTTCGACGACGACCTTGCCCTCGAATTCTGTCGACGACCTCCCTCCCTCGCTCGCTAGGTCCCTCGCTCGCTCGCTCGCGCGAGATCCTCTGTCGACGACGCACGGCCATGGCTTTGTAGGTAACTTTCTCCCTTTCGCACGCTCCGTTTCCTCCCGCTAGTTCACCCTAATTTGACGAAGTTTTATGCTTTGACGCAGTTCCACTTTGCTCCGTTGACGTTGTTCGTGCACGCCGGGAGCTCGATTGCTGTTTAGGTAACTTTCTCCTTTTCGCATTTTTTTTGTTAGGTTTAGTCATGGATGTTCTCACTAGACATTTGCAAGAGGATGTACATTGGTGTATGCTTTTTGTTGATGATATTCTTCTTGTTGATAAGACTAGAGAGGGAGTTGAAGGTAAACTTGATTTATGTAGGCCAACCTTAGAGTCTAAAAACCTTTCATTTGAGTAAATGTGATGCACAAGATTGTGCAAATTATAGAGGAACTAAGTTAATGTGTCATATTCTAAAACTGTGAGAGTGAGTTATGGAGCGTAGGTTGTGGTGTGATGCTAATGTTTCTCAAAATTAATTTGGATTCATGCCAGATAGGTCTACCTTAGAGTCTAAAGGTTTTTGCATGAGTAGATCTAAAATAGAATATATGGAGTGCAATTTTAGTCATAATAGAGCTAGTGAGGGGATTGTCACATTGGATGATCAAGTCATTAATAAGAATACACATTTTAGATATCTTGGATCTATTATTCAGAGTGATGGTGAAATAGATGGGGATATTATCAGCAGAATTTATGTTGGTTGGATGGTTGAAGTGGAAGAATGCATTGGTTTATTGTGTGATAGAAAAGTACCCCTCAAACTTAAGGGAAAATTCTATTGTCCGGATAGCGGTACCGATCGGTATCGAGCGGTACCGAGCGGTACTACTGTCGGTACCGAGTAGTACCGCGCTCGGTACCGCGCGCCTAATGATGTGAAAAGGACCTGTAATGCTTTATGGTGCCGAATGTTGGCCAATAAAAGAGTAGCATAATTCTAAGTTAAGCGTTACAGAAATGAGGATGCTCAGGTGGATGAGTGGTTGTACCTTTAGTATCAAATGTAGATCATCTTTATTCTCTCTATATTTCTCCATCAAACCTATATAGGACTACCTTGCTATCTTTTTACAAATGGTATGTAACTATTTTGGCAAGTAATCATAATTTATATCCTTATTGTCAATATTATATGTAGGCTATATATTATGGATATCAGAAATCAAAGAAGTTGGATGTATAATCGATTGGCGCAAGGACGGAAGACATTAACTGATGAGTTCATTAGAGGGGTGCATATTTTTATTCAGACAGCTTCTCAACTACCCAGCTTCATCTCAGATGGGAAGTTTCGTTGCCCATGTTCTAAACACAAAAATCAGATGCACCTTAGCCCAGATGACGTAACTGTTGATCTATATCGTCGAGATTTCATGCCAGATTACTGATATTAGACTTCTCATGGTGAGTATGAACCACATTTGGATTCTCGATGCTGCTCATCGACAAGTGCTACTAGAGATAATGAAGAGCATATCATACCTAATCTTGAGGACTTAATTCATGATGCAAGTGGAGCACAATTTGAGCAATATACAGAAGAGTCACCTAATAAAGATGCACAAAATTTTTATGATTTATTGTATGCTTCCCAACAACCAATATGGACAGGTTGCACCACTCACTCAGAGTTATCCGTTGCTCTTAAGATGTTAAGTATCAAGGCAGAATATAATGTCCCCCGTGATTATTTTAATCAATTTATTGGACTGCTTAAAGAAATCAATCCTGCAGATAACATAATTCCCACAGATTTATATCGGGCTAAGAAGTTGGTTTCGAAGCTTGGTTTGACATACAAAAAGATAGATTGTTGTGTCAACGGATGCATGTTATTCTACAAAGATTTCCAATCAGAGATTGCATGCCATCATTGCAACGCACCGAGATTTAAACCAAAATTTATCACGAAAAAAAAGCTGAAGTATGTAGCAGCCAGCAGGATATTTTACTTACCCATAATTCCTAGACTGCAACGATTATATGCATCAATGAGATCTGTTGAACATATGAGATGGCATAAAGAACATATCTCATAGGAAGGGTTTATTATACATCCATCAGAAGCAGATGCCTGGAAACATTTTGATCATGCATATCCCACATTCGCCTCAGAATCAAGAAATATAAGATTAGATTTATGCGCAGATGGTTTCACTCCATTTAGTCAGTCTGCTTCACCTTACTCATGTTGGCCCGTCATACTCACACCATATAATCTTGCACCAGAGATGTGTATGACTACTCCTTATATGTTTCTGACGCTTATCATTCCAGGGCCACATAATCCAAAAGCAAAGATCGATGTTTTCTTACAACCGTTCATTGATGATTTAAATCTATTATGGGAAGAGGGAATAAATACATATGACATCTCCACCAAACAGAACTTCATTATGAGGGCAGTATTACTTTGGACAATTGGTGATTTTCCTACATACGGTATGCTCTCAGGTTGGAACACTTCTGGAAAATTAGCTTGTCCACTTTGCATGGAAAATACAAAGTCATTCACTTTAAAGCACGGAAGAAAAAATACTTGGTTTGATTGTCATCGCATGTTCTTACCTACAGATCATCCTTTCAGGCGAAATAAGGATAGTTTTGTCAAGAATAAAATGGTAATGTCACTGCCTCCTCCTAGATTAACTAGTGAAGAAATATTTGAAAGAGTCAGCTCCAGCCCCACAGTAGTGGAATCTCCATCATTAGCTGATTACAAATTGCCAGGATATGGTGTCAACCATAATTGGACTAAGAAAAGTATTTTTTGGACATTACCATATTGGAGGACAAACTTGATCTGACATAACTTAGATGTGATGCATATAGAGAAAAATGCCTTTGATAATATATTCAATACAGTTATGGATATCAAAGATAAATCCAAAGACAACATAAAAGAAAAGATGGACTTAAAGGAGATTTGTAGGAGAAAAGCATTAGAATTGAGGGATAGTGGAAGTGGAAAATATTTCAAACCAAAAGCTCCATTCACTTTGACTTTAGAGCAGAGGCGTGCTGTTTGTGAATGGGTGAAGAGTTTACGTGTACCTGATGGATATTCTTCAAATCTAAGCAGATGTGTTGATATTAGAACTGGGAGATTATTTGGTATGAAGAGTCATGACTGTCATATCTTCATGCAATATTTGTTGCCAACTGCCTTTAGTTATCTGCCGGATCAAATTTTGAAGCCCTTGATCGAGCTGAGTATCTTCTTCAAAAATTTATGCTCTTCAAAATTAAATATAGAGCAACTGATTCTTATGGAGTAGCATATCCCATTTATTCTGCGTAAACTTGAGAAGATATTTCCTCCGGCTTTCTTTGACTCTATGGAGCATCTGCCATTACATTTACCATATGAAGCTAGAGTTGGTGGACCAGTTCAGTATCGATGGATGTATCCTTTTGAGAGATACTTAAATAAACTTAAGAAGACTGCTAAGAACAAAGCGCATCCTGAAGGCTCAATATGCGAAGCATATTTAATGTACGAGACAACTCAGTTTTGCTCGTATTACTTTGAAACAAGGTCACAATCAAGTCAGAGCACTGCACCTGAAAAAGTGGATCAATCCTCAAATTTTCTGTATTCAACGGCAGTGGTGAACCCGTAGGCGCTAGTACCATGTGCTATTTGACTGATAAAGAGATGCGAGTTGCCACTTTATATGTCTTGCTTAACTGTGATGAAGTGGACTCATATCTCGAGTAAGTTTGAATAAGCTTGCTCATAAATTTGTTACTCACACTTTTATTCAATCTAAACCTTAATGTTTATAGGAGTTTCATTGATGGATTGAATACAACAGAACAAGTAGAAGTCCAGAAGATAGTGGAAACAAATTTTCCTATTTGGTTTAAAAATGCGGTACATATTTCGATAATTCATTTTAATTAATATATCTTTATTTAGTTATTAAGCATACTAATGACATACTTTATCTAATAACTAGGTCCATGCTGAAGGTAGTAATTTACAATATCATGGACTACTTGATCTAGCTTAGAGACCAAATAGAGCGGTAAAGTGTTATCAAAATTTCTTAGTTAATGGTTATAAATTTTAAACCAAATATTGGTGTGAAGATAGAAAAATAGATAATTCTGGTGTATGTGTTAGAGGGAATACCCATACAGGTGATGAGTCTGAGTATTACGGGGTATTAGAAGAAATATTATAGTTTGAATATCCTGGTGTTGGAAATAATGTGTATCTATTCAATTGTGAGTGGTTTGATCCAATAAAGAATAAAGGGACAAGAATACATCCATTGTATGGTATAACAGAAGTCAAACGGGGTAGAAAATATTCAAAGTATGACCCATTCATCATTGCTAGTCAGACGCACCAAGTCTATTTTGCTAACTACCCGAGTAGAGTACGAGGCAAACAAGATTGGCTCGGAGTTATGAAGACCAAACCCAGGGGAGTTATTGAAAAGACTACTTCAATACCACCAGTACATCAAGAAGAGTTTATGTCAAACATACAAGATATTTCTAACGATGTGGACGATCAAATTATAACTACTGAGAGTGAGCTGCAGTTAGAGGAAGTGGATTTAAACATAGAGGACATTCATGACGAGTCTGACAGTGGTACAGAAGTTTCATCATATGAAAGTTAATCAACATAAGGTAAATGAATTTGGACTAAAATCAAAATTTTTGTATTTCTATTTACTTATTTATTATGTTATTTTATATTTAAAAGTTTTTGGTACTTGCATTTATTTAATTCCTGTGATATTTTATACATTTTTGGCATAATATATGTTATTAATATTTTTCAATATTTGTGCAGATGGCTTCAGGTGATGACCGTTAGAGAGGACTGATCAAGAATATATTTGGTAGGCGCAGCAAGAACGCTGTTGTTAGCAGGCCTGCACGTACTGAGGGCACATCTTCATCTCAGCCTGCTACTCAGAGTCAGCCTAGCCCGTCTATACCTACTCCTGCAGCCAGTAGGCCACAGTTCTACTCACCAGACCCACACTTACCTTCACCAGACCTTATGCAGACCACTCCTTTCTACCCCTATTACCCACCCCCACCTTATTATGGTGCACATACTCCATATCCGCCATATGTCCCACCACCACCTCAGCCCGCTACAGCACCACCTCAGCCTGCTACAGCCGGACCTTCCTACCCAGCTGCAGCAGAGGAGACAGAGGGTCGCATGTTGATTGAACCTGACGGTGACACGTAAGTACTAATTTTATTTCAGTCATGTAAATAGAATTGAATTAGTTTTTTTGACTAACATATTGCTTTCAGGTTTCATCCGTCAAAAGATCCTTTGCATAAAATCTGGGACATAATACGGAGCAGATACGATGCTCCTTATATTTCTTGGAAGAAAGTCCCAAAAGAAGTACGGGACATGTGGTTTAGAGAGTTTGAGGTATGTTATTATATAAATTTTTTTATTATATCTAATATATATATGCTAAAAATAATAATTATTCATTCTTGTATGTGTTTAATTGCAGAAAAATTTTTGTTGGCTTCCCCAACATAATGATAAAATCAGAAAGAACTTTGAGAAGCGTGGCTCGACTCATATGCGAGACATGTTTACTGATATTAGAAAGTCAGGCCAGCGACCTCTCTGGATTAGTGAGGGTGTATGGGCAGAGTTGAGCAGTGCTTGAGGAAGCCCAGATTATACCAGAAGAAGAGATCAAAATAGACAGAACATAGCTTCTGATGTTGGGGGCTTAGGTAGTTCCCTTCATACAGGTGGTTCTATTCCTCATACTAAGCACAGAAGATGTTTGGTAAGAAATTTTAAAATCTTTTAATAATTTACTTTAATTAGAATACTAATATATGTCTATTACAGAAATAAGTGCTGGGTAGAGAACCGACTCCTGTTGAATTGCATAGTCATACCCACAAGCGGCAGGAGGATCGGCAATGGATTGACGAGCGTGCTAGGAGAGCCTATGTAAGTATATAAGTTAATTTTGGTGATATTATGTGTAAATAGTATAACATTTTATTAACTTTCATAGGAGGACTATACACGGCTTCGAGAGAGTCAGGCTGCAGCAGGTGAAGGTTCTTCTGCTAGATCAATAGACTATTCTGACTACCGCACTTGGTCGCAAGCGGTAGGAGGAATGCAGCATGACAGAGTATATGGGTTAGGCTTGCAGGCCTATGCATATGAAGGGCAGTCATCTAGTAGGGGTAGTTTTTCATCTAGTACACAGGAATCTTTATATACCCAACAGATAGCTGCCCTCACAGCCGAGCTAGAACAGGTACGGAAAGCCCAAGCTGATTGGCAGATGTAAATGCAGCAGCAGCAAGCTCAAATGTTAGAAGAAATGAGAAAGATGAGGGAGCAGATGAGTAGTGGTAGAAGTACAGCTGAGGATGAAACTGAATCAGAGTAGACATTATTAATCTATTTAACTGATGTGGACATATGTTTTTATGGGTTTTTTGGACAAATTTATCTATTTGCTGTTTGAATATGTTTAGTTATTTGTTTATGACACTTTTCTTATATATGTTTATTTATACATGTTTAAGTATTCCTTATCTGGTTGATGCTCTTCTGGTTTGTGTAATTGTTGATTTTGTGGAATATATATGTTGTTGTAATTTTTTGTATGCATGTTTAAATGTGGAAATCACTTTTCAAAGTGAGGAAGATTTTTTTTTTCTGCTACAGGTTTCCGGCGGATTATCCGCCGGTAACTTTGACGGAAATACGATATGACGAACTTTCCGGCGGAATATGCGACGGAACTTCCGACGGATATTTCGACGGTAAGACTAGACATCGCTTTTATTGCGACGGAATATCCGCCGGAACTTTCGGCGGAACATTTTCACCGGTATTTCTAGCGGTTATTACGCCAGAACACTGCCACAGAAAAGGCGTCGGTTTGTCAAATATATCCGCCGGAATATCCGCCGGAAATGTTTCCAGCGGAAAAAATGCGACGGAATATTTTTTCCGACCCGCGTTTTACCATCGGAACAATTTCCGCCGGTAATCCGCCGGAAACCTATTATTTCCGTCGCATTTTTTACTTTACCGGTGGATTTTGTCCGCCGATAATAGCTGTTTTTCCTGTAGTGTAAATTGTTCAGACAGGATTGTACAAGTGAACAGTTAAAATTGATTTACCATAGTAAAATGTACTGAATAAACAACATAGTGTAGCTCTGGTACCATCAGTTCCATCAGATAGTGTTCTGCAGCTGGCTAGTGTTATAACGTAAGTAATGGGAGATATACAAAGTAAGCCAACTAGAATCAAGGAAGAAAAGGGAAATAAGTATTTACATATATTTCATAAACTGAAACCTTCACTACACCCATCAACCTGCACTAGAGCCATGACACTAAGTTATGGTCCAAATCTCGACAACTTTTGATCTCCCACCTCTTTTGATTAATCTAAGCTGCCAGATTCAGGAACAGATGCATTATCCCTTAGACGTCCTTAAACTTGCATGTCCAATATAATCTCCTTCCACCTTCCCACTCTCCTCTCAAGTGTACGGTTCTAACCCCCTGTTTGTTATCACCAAGAGCTCTACCTAGTAGGGCCTTAATCGTCGCCTCAGATAACAAAAAGGAAGGGCAACCTTCTTAAAAATTGAGCCTAAGCTTATGCCTGTGTGTAATAACTCAAAGTTCTTAAAATGGATTTATTTGAAAAATATATAATTTCTAAACATGAGCGCTACGACGTTGTGCTTGCGAGTGCAACAACGCTGGGAGGAGCAGCGTTGGGGACATAGACTTCAAAGCAACAGTGTTGAGCTCTCTATTCTACAGTAACTATGGATTAAGCATGCAGCACTACAATGCATAGTCCAAAGCCACATGAATATTAAATTAAATAATAAGATATTAAAGTGAACATGATATAGGTATAATTACTGAAAAAATACTATGCAAATCAGAACTACTTAGTTGTTTTAGTATGATTGCTTTATACATGCATACATGCATTGCTACTGATATGATATCCATTTCAAGATTAAGATACATTCAAGATTATGATATTAATGTAATTAAGATATTAACATGATACTATTGATGAAACCCATTTGCATGTGTAGATTTTATTAATGATTGATACAATATCCTTACTAATTTGATACATTTTTTATTCATGAACGATTTTTATGAATCACAACTTTATTATTTTAGCATTCGTACTATTCATACGACTTATGATTATTAGATTTACTATATTGCATAGAATTATGATCATATTGAATGCTACAGTTATGATTGGAATGAAACATGCATATTGTTTCTTTTTTGTGCTTTAAGTCCAATTATAAGATTTGGTGACATGCTAGTGTTTGTAAGCTTATTATGTGAATTTAATTGATTTCAGGTTAGGGCAAGGATCCAGTGCTATGAGGCGGAGCATAGTCTTATTTACAGGTTTAATTTTATTTATGTTGTTTTTCTTTTGTAGCCATGAGTTTTGGCATATGTAATTCATTTGTAAATGATTTTTTTGGAAAGAATTAAAATCGCACATGCATGGATGTTTTGATAAATAGAATTTCTTTTTGGTCTTTTTGCTATTAAATAAAATTAGTATCTTTGGTAGTGATTAAGAAGATAGAAAAGATGCAATTCTTCTAATTTTGATCTTAGGACATGACACTACATCTCTAGGATAGCCTTGGAAATTAACTTTTGCACTCAATTTAAGAGATTAGAAAGTCCCTTTATTTAACAGCACTTGGCTACTTTCACAACACATCATCTTTCTAAGTTAATAGCTGAACTTGGTCATTCATACATCCCATTGACTCTCCAAGCTAACAACCCCACTCACCTATTAAAAAGTAAAATCAACAACACTTCTTTATGCCAACACAACTCAAGTTGTCACCACACAAGCTGCTGAATTTATAATCGCCTATCATCAACTTTACCTAGTCAATTTGCAGAGTCAATATCATGAGAGATGGCAAATGATACAACCGCGACTCACATATGGACGAATTATCATCTCTCATAAGATCACATGCATCAACTCAACACGCAAAGATGAACCTCCTTAGCTCCCCCAACAGCTCTCGGCTTCCTACCAACTCATCCATTGGGCGCTTTTCATACCAACCCCCTATGCTCCCCTAACACTTATGTGCCTAAAATTTGAGTGTCCATATGCCACACATCTAGTTCTCCCATGTCCTCCTATTTTAGTAAGTTCCTAACCTCATCAAGCTATCAAAACAAAACCCACCAACTCCATGTTACTTTTTGGCTATAGAGTGGCAATTAAAAAAAAAAGTTTGCTTGCATTACCACAGTGACATATATAGTTCCCTCACCACCATAGAGACTTGTGTTTGAATTGAGTTGATAGATCCAAAAGAGCTACTTAGAATAATTTGATTATCTTATGTAATAATTTATATATTGATTAAAAGGCTAGTGAAATAGCCTATAATTTAAAATAAAACATGTGCTTTGTATTTATATTGTTGGGCAAAGTCCCTAAAAATGGTAGCATAGAAGACTAAAAGAGTGAGAATTTGAATGTTTATTGCATTTGCTTTTCATATGTTGCATATTCTAATTTTTATTACTTTCTAAGACAATCTTGAGACTAATTGATTTTTTATACCAACTACTTGTGTTTGCATGCGTGCATTATTTTATTTTTATTTATGGATGTTATTTATATTAGACTCTTGAAAACATTTAAGAGATAAAATCTTATAAAGCACTTTTTAAGTTCATCAGTCTTTGGACCATCTTTTTATTAAAAAAAATTATAAAATGTAATCTTGCCCCTTTTTCAAATCAAGAAATTAAAAGTATATTGTATCATTTGGTTATGTATCTCCAAGTCACAAATTTTGGACTTTGTAAACACAAGCTTAATCGAGTAACATTCATAGTACATGATCTTCATATGTATTAGCATATATGTATATGCATAGATAACATTTAATCTCTATATTACCTAAATCAACCCTTATGTGAATGCAAGCCATATTGCCTCTAAGGTGAGATTCCTATCCTTTCTATTCAATCACATTCTTTCTTACATTACATGGAGACTTAATGGTAAGATCTTGACTTTTTTTTTTTTTTGAAACTAAGATATTAACATTGTTTAGGTGGAGTTAGAAGACATCTTTTGTCGAGAGAGTTTAAGTCATGTCATCATCATTTATGATACATATTTTTTTCCTATGATTGTACCCCTTATATTGAACCGAAAAACTAATACGCATCCTTGATTGAGAATTTTCTTGACCTCTCATCTAATATGTAATTAATTTTGATGGTTTGTGCATATGAGAAATACATGCCCCCTAAATGAAGCCCATTTGAAAATTCCTGTCATTTAGGGAAATTTTCGGAAATATATTCCATCCAACTTCTATAGACTCCCATATTGATCAAAATATATCATGATCACTCTTTCTCCATTGAGGTGGCTGCTTAATTGTAGTCTCCCAAAGTTTCGAAGCTCTTTAAAAACATACTAATGTAAAGAGCAAATAAAGTCCCATGAATAAGCCCTATTTATAAGTAAATCATGGGTTACCTAAACCACTTTAAGTGATATCCATGCAATCATCTCACTACTATTATCAATAAATCAAAATATAAAGCAAAGCATCATCTTTGACCCCATCAACATTGGCGGGAATTGACTTCACTAATAAAGGTCAATTTTCAATGAAGTATGACTTCAAGTGATAGAAGACTTCCAACAAAGACCGACTTTAAGTGAAGGCCCACTTCAAACAAAAACCGATTTCCACTGAACGTTTATTTTCAATGAAAAATGATATCCAACAATGAACAACCTCAATATAAGCTAACTTCCTTCAAAAGTGCAATGTAATAATGCCCAACTTCGTGACCATAAAATTAAGTGAGAAAATAAAACTTGAAAGATCAAGACCTATCTAATCACCCAAAAGGCCAAAACAAAGAAATTTAACTTCAAATATAAACTTCATTACATTAAATTCAAAAGAAATACAATACAAGAATAACCTCATAACAAAACTTACTTTCTCAAGAAGAACAAAAAACAAGAAATATATGAGCAATACCATAAATGATGACTTTAAAATGCTAAAGGTCCTAGTACTCGACATTCAATGAAGTTAAAACTTCTCCTAGCATGCGGTAAACTATCAACTTGAATGTTATCTTCCAAAGCGGTTTATTCATTTCAAATCAGTCGATGAATATTAAACTCCATAATCACTACAAATTAATCCATCACATGCAACTTTCTCTAAAGAAGCCCAATGCTCAACTTGTCAACCTTTGGACTAACTCCCTTCGTGAATTCTTCAAACAATTTATTAGGTAAGTCGCTATAACAATTCATCTTGATCTATACTTTAATAAATTGTAACCTTTCGCTTGCTTAAAAACCCACAAAGAAGCATTTTTCTTAGCAATCTTTACTTCTCAGCTTCTTGACGAATGCCCTTAGCATTATTCGATAGGGCGAACACTATACATGTTAAACTTAGCCTCAACTTTATGATTCATAACGTCTATATTATATCAAAAACCTCAAAAGAAATATATTTTCAACAATCTTTCCATCTAGGGCTCAACATTGCCTTCAAGGGTAGTCATCATTTTCTTCAATGATGCAATCTCGACAAATAATTCCTTGAACCTACTCACTGAGTTTGTCATTCATAACTCTTGTGATTGTCTCTTTCAAGCCACCCTATCTTTCCCCATCTTTCGACACATTCTTGTTGTTAGTGATCTCAACTTCATTAGTAACCTTCTCCAAGCCAGCCTCACAGCATTCCCAACCTGATCCTCCTCCATTGGTTCAAATTCTACAAGCTCGACAAAACAACCCCAAAGTTGCTTCTTTTGTAAGATACATTCCCTTATTAGCTTAGGTATATTTGAAACAAAATAAAAAGTAAATCCCTTGCTCTAAGGAGCGTCAAACTTCATAAACCTTTTGATTTCTAAAATAAAGAGGACCCAAAAGTGATGAACTTGCTGCCCGCCACCACCTCTGAGGGTCTATCGACTTTCGCTCTCATGATGGGCCACTTCAGAGGATAGCTTCTACAGTTGTCACCAGAGCCACCACAAGCATGTTCACCCTCAAGTTAACAGTCTTAGCCTCATTGGTGGCCTTCTCAAATATCAACCTCCTCAGTTCCGTAGCCTCCTTTACAACTATCGTGCTTGTTGGAGCTGATTCTAGCGGCCTCACCCTCCCCTTCTTCATTGGAGATTTTTCTATAAAAGGTTTCTCAGTTGAAGCTTCAACAACCCCATGCCAACTTTCCTATATCTCTGCCTTAGTATATAAAAAATGGTAGCATCGGAGAGATGAATTCATCTCATTACTTTGCAAAGACACTAGAGGATAAAAAAATAGTTCAAAAATCAAAGAACTGTGAAAGATGAAACAAGCGATAAAAGACCTTTAGTCCAACCACTCCCACATATTTTCATACCTGATGTTAATGTGTTTAACATATGTGAAAGTACAACCATTTTGCATATTCAACATTTCAGATCAAATAGGTCGAATTTGATTATTGGCATTCACTCTCTTGCTCTACTCAACTTTTGAGAGGAAACACGAAAATCAAGAAATTCATATGCACCGTATTCATCTAGGCCTATTTGACCGGATTCAATAAGTCATTACTCTTAAAATTTTCATCCACCATGGTGAAAACATTAGCATCAGATGAACCTTATAGAGATGGATTAACTTAAGCTTTATTTGGGACGATTTTTTTATTGCTTCTTAAAATAATTTTTTAATTTATAAATTAAAATTTTTATACTAAAAAATTATTTTAAGAAGCAGTAAAAAAGTCGTCCCAAACGAAGCCTTCAATCTCATTTGGAATAGTGATACAAGTGCGACAAACTCTCGCACACTGTAGCTTCTCAGGAGCAGAAATTTGCAGACAGCCAAAAGCAATTTCGTCGCCAAGACAAATAAATCGACGTCATAAAAGTATCGTGCAACTCAGAAAAGAAAAAAAATTGAAATATTATGTACTAAAACAGTTGTGAAGAAAATGCTAGACACCTATCTCTATTTATAAGACAAAAGACTGATCATGTTAATTTTAAAAATATATATTTCTTTATTTACAATTATCTTCCATCCATATCCCAGTTTTGCTCTTTATTTTATATTTTTCCCATGAGCGAGAGAAATAACTGAACAAAACAATTAGAATACTCTACACGCAGACCCCAACTTTGTAATTTGTACTTAGAACACTCACAACGCACTACTCAGGAAGAAGCTTCCCATTTTACATCATTGTAAGATTGATAGATTTTTATGACTTTCAAACGGCCCCATCTTCTTCAAAACTCTGTAGCTACGCTTCCGCTGCAGACAAAAAATATGACCGTACACTTTCATGGTTAATCTGGAAGCTTCCTGAATTTTCTCAACTAATCGTTTTCGAAAATCCAGCCAAGACTTTTAAAAGACATTATACAAAATTATTGTAAGCGGATCAATTGAGGATCTCTCTTGTTTTATCCACCAGGACGATCACAAATTTTCATCAAATTATTTCTTGGCTTTATTTGGATGGCAAGTCATATGTAAAACGAGGATAAAAAATCTCAAATTAACATCTGCAGATTCAAGGCCACGTTATTAGTTGCTTAAGAGCATTAAAATACCGGAGAAACCTCATTAAAGGGCAATACAGAAATCAATCACAACAATAGATCGAAATCACAAAACCCCCCCACAAAATTCGACATATCCAGTTCTGCAAACGCAAAATCTAAAAACAGGACACAAAGGGAAACGCAAGAAATATCATATTTACATCGAAACAGCGGGAGATTCAGAGTGCCGGCGCTGCTGGGTTCCTGCGAGCCGTGGAGGCGAAGGAGAGGCTCCGCAAAATAAGGAAGCGCATGCGCCGGGGGAAAGGAGCCTCGTTAAGGAGATGCTCGAGAACCCTAGCCACAAGCACCGTGTACTCCTCGAGCAGCTCTGCGACGATTGCCACCAGAATCATCTTCGCAAAACCTAACCCTAGACGGGATCTCTTCTCCAACGCTCGAGACTTCCTTGACTGATGGCGCCAAACTTATCAACTTCTCCCGGAAGGCTTCTTTCTATTTATGTGATGCACTTAATTAGAATGTAAATAGCAGGTTCCAAAAATAAATAAATAAAAACACCGGCGATCCGAGGTACAAAGTAGGAGAGGGACGCTTCGAAGAATAAAACGACCGGATACGAGCTTATCCTCCGGGCTGTGGGCCCCACACAGACCACCTCGGTGCTTCAGGATGCCTCTAATGCTTCGCCTTTCGTTTTGACGCGACGGTTGGTTACTCAGCACTGTGGACTTTTGTCCAAAGAAATTGGAATTTGGGTATTGGCATTATTTATATTATAGGTGTGATTTGTATTTAAAATTAAATAAAATATCTTTCACCAAACAGATCATAGTCACGTTAGGGGTGCAAGCTAGTCAACTCGTAAATCTGCTCGAGCTCACGAGTCGAGCTTATTGAGTTACGAGCTCGAGCTAGAACATATTTACGAGCTCATTGGGTAATTGAACTTGAGTTTGATTCAGACGCGGCTTAACTCTTTAACTTGTAGAGTGGTTCAAGCGTGGATGGTGGACACAGATGCAGAAGGAGGAATCACATGCGAACGTGGAAGGAGGAATGGTGCAGAAGGCGGACTAGAGCGTAGACGCAAAGTAGACACGGACGCTACAGGAGGAATCGTGTGAATTATATAATTGGTATATCGTATAATTTATAATTTAAGAGTCATTTATAATTTTAATTAAAAATTATTATTTTTTTGACATTTGAGCAAATTATGCAAATTCACATACACAATACATATGCAGCTTTAAACCCAATACCTCTTGATTGGGTTGGTTTGCGGATGGCAAAAATCAAAGCTCCAACCAACAGATTAAGATGAACTGTGCAATTAAGAAATTTTAATGTAACAAAACTTTCGAAATTAGATCAATTTGATAATAATTTGTTTAGTCTTGGTCAAACTTGTTAGCATCATAGAGCTATAATAGGATAGGAACTAAGATCCTATTGGAAAAAATATATATTAGGTAAAAATATTATAACTTTTTATTATGATGAGAGTATTTTTATTTTATATGTTATTTGTTATTCATCAAAATTATTAGTTTGTTAGGTAATAAGATTACACTACTAAAATATTAGACTTGTTGACTATTAGAAAATTTTTGTTGATGAAGATTGAATTTTTACATCTTAGTTTTTATGAAAATCCAATACATTTAAGTATAATAAAAATAAATGCAATAGATTTTTGAAATTCTATATAAAAATATGAATAGAAAAAAATTTTGAAGATTGACCCGGATGAAATAATTCATTATGTAGATAGGTTATGAAAGTTCGTACTCTCCTTCAACTAAAAAAGAAGGGATTACAAGTTTTTATTTCTATAAATATGAGAAAAATACTACAGATATACTAATTTAGTGATCATATGAAAGATGATAGTTGGAATATACCAATTAAGTGATAGTAGGTAATAAGATAGTGGCAGTCAAGCGATAATAGCTAGCAGTCAGATGACGGTAATGAAGCGACAGTCGGATGAGGACAAATGAGTGATGTTAGTCATATAATGACAAACAAATGATAACAATTGGCGATTGGATGATGACAATCGAGATGAAGGCAATTGATTACCATACGATGGCACAAATGTCAAGTAATGCTCTCGAGATCTTCAGATCTCAAGCTCTTTTCCAACTCAAGTCCAAACCCCTTTTATGTGGAGAATGAGAATATATTTTTGATACTTTTAATGTGAGAATTTTACTAAATTTAGCAAAAATATCATAACACTTTATCAAATAGCTCATATCAAATCTTTTGATTATAGTTCATTTATTCAACATTTGAGTATATTGATGGCTCAAAATCGAGTGATTTTATATTTGTTAGATTCGTCTTGTTGAGCCACTTGTTTTGACTAGGTCCTCCAATTATTATCCCAAAATTTTTTATCATATTTAAAATGCTTGATTTGGCTCATTTGAACTCTGATTGTATCATCTTTGATGTAATTGAGTTCGACTTATCAAAACACTCAATTTGACTATAAATTAGTTGGAATTGCACTACGAATGATTCAAACTTAAATTCTAAAACTTTTGAATATAAATATTACATCAAATTTATGTTGATCAATATGAATTTTATTAACATATGAAGACTATAAAATTAAATTATTCTAAAATTTTCATTATAGATTTTTAATAATTTAATTATATAAAGATGTAATACATGATACGTGAAACTGTCAGCATGTATTATATGACATGCTTTTTTTCATTAAATGAAGATACTAGAATTTTCATCAACCTCTCAGTTAAATATAAATTTTGGGTTATCTTTTCAGTAGGAAGAGTGAGTCACAGTAATTAATAAAGGTGCAATGACGAAGGAACTAAAGCGAGGAAGCAAAAGGAGTCACGAATCCAATGAAGATTCCAGATTTCTCCAGTAGCTTTTTTTGAAAATGAATCGAAAAAAAGAGTGAAGATTCTTCCAGCAACTTGCTTCGAAAAAGATTTTTTGAAAAGAGAATCCGGAATAAAATGGTGAAAAAGATTCTTGTATGGGGGTTTTAGATTTTATTTGGGATGATTTTTTCATTGCTTCTTAAAATAAATTTTCAATACAAAAAAAAATGCTTTAATAAGTGATAAAAAAAGTCCTAAACAAAGTCCCAAACAAAATCTTTTTAATCAAATCATACATTTAATAATCTTCATATTATCTTAAAATATATTTTAAATTTTCATATAATAATATAATTTGGCATATACTCCACTTGATTAAACAAGTTAGTGGCAGAGCCAGAGAATTTTTTTTCTGGTGGGGCAAAAAAAAATTTTTTTTTAATATTCTCTTAACTTTTTTTCAACTGAGCTTGAGATCGGTATTTATAAATTTTTTATTTTTTTGTTGAAGTTATTATTTTAAATTAAGGTTTCATTTGGGATGACTTTCTTAATGCTTCTTTAATTTTTGTGCTAGAAAGCTACTTTAAAAAACAATAAATAAGTATATAAATGATACACAGCACTAATAAGTATAGAAAATGAAAAATAAAAATATCACTGAAAATATTCTATTAATTTAAACATGCGAATAGAAAAAAGTACACAACGGTACACAACCGTACACAACAACGATACACATCACTAATAAATATATAAAATGGAAAAAACATCACTGAAAGTGACCACGATTACTGCTCCTTAAGTAGCTGGCACATATGTGCCTGCAGTTGAGTTTGTGCTGGACAACATTCAAACCTTGGCATCAACTCGTACTATAAATCTTGCCAATCAGCCCGGTTTAAAAACTTCTTTTGCTTACCTCCATGCAGCAACTTCTTCAATGTTTGCTTATACAAGTCTACAATGAAGGCATTCTCAGCTGTATCCTAAGGGTGATAAAGAATGACATTATCTACATCACAAGGTGACCTATCAACAAAATTAAAACTGCCACGTTCTCCTTTATTACGTCGTAGCTCATGAGAACACATTTGAAGAAAGTAAGAACTAGTTAGATGGTGATATTTCTCAAAAAACTTACTTCCACACATCTCAACCTTTAGCATTTAGGAAATTTTATGTTCAGTTGCCCTCTACCGCCATCGCCTCATCATACGAAAATTGGAGTGTACAATCACAACGTTTATATCATGTATGCACGCAACATCTGTATATTTTATTTACCCTTGCTAGTTGCTCAAGCGAACCGTCAGAACACCTTGACATACATTCATGCATCCTACTACTGGCCATGTCCATGAAGTCCTTCATCAGTACACCTCGAGAATTCTCAGTATCCATCCAATACAGTCGATAAAGCATAATCGAAAAGCTTACAATGGTACACATCTACTGGAGGGAACTGGTGATACACCTTAAATAATCAAATGTTATAACTACCCACCTTAAAGAGCTAAAAAGCCATAACCACCCACCTTAAATACCTGAAATATTACAAAAACCCCACTTAAATAGCTGAAATGCTACAACTACCCACCATAAATAGTGGTATACAAAGTACACGATAATATATAATAGTATACTGCAGTACACAACAGAAGTCAATAGCAAAGGTACACAGTAATAATACACAGAGGTACATAGCAGAAGTGCATAGTAATTTAATAATGAATTTATCAAATACACATTAATAATCAATGTAATTTTATAATAAATTTACCAAATATACAATAATAATATAATTTAATTTGTAATATATTTATCAAATGCACAGTAATAATGAATATAATTTTACAATACATAATATATGTTTACAATGAATTTTATGATACACAATGTAGTTTTAAAATGAATTTATCAAATACAGAATAAAATTTTACGGTACACATTGCAATTTTACAATGAAATAATTATGCATCATCCCTATTTCTCTCATTCAATGATTCCCATCATCATTCTTACATATTTAGGTATCGCTGGCTGGTTGATGGACCGAGAATGTAATCATCCGTGAAGCATTCTAATATGTTTGAGAACTTCACCTGACTCACTAGTGAACACTGTTCTATTGTAGTGGCCTGGTTTGTATGTTACTTTTTTTATATATTTTCTCTTCTCTCAGTGACTCTTCAATCTTGTATTAGAGATGCCTTTAGGGCCGCACTTTAGTGGGTCTTTCAATTTTCTAACTCCGCCTTATCTGTTACCTACAAACTTGTGGTTCTTTCTCTTGCCATCCAGGATCAAGTCTATATTTTCAGCCATGTTAATCATTACAGCCAATATATACTGTTTTGCATCCTCATTCCCCTGTGCTTGTGTGCTAATTTGATATGTAAATCTGCTAAGATAATTTTTGAATATCATACCACTACCACTACATCCCTCCTAAGATGAAATGTATTTCTTTCGTCCCTTACATGTGAGCGTGAAAACAACATAATTATCTTTTCTAACTTTGGTTGACCATCTCAGCAATAGGTACTTTGAAGGAATATTAACTATATTTAACTGCCTTATGACTCTCTTGCTGTGAGAATATAATAAACCTATCATTTTAAACTTTTCACAGCTACATTGAATGATACCATCTTTTGCATCAAAATGAAAAGTCTAATAGATCGACTAATCAATCTTCTCGATGCTTTTGATGAAAAACATTGATGAGTCACTTGAGGAATAATTAATACACATTCCACCCACATTCTGTAAAAACTTTTCTTTAAAAATTAATATAATTTTCTAAAATAAAATTGGGCAGCTTACTTTAATATTGGACTACTTTTTATTAAATGTACTATTTCAAACTGGCTATATCTGAAATCTTCATATTATTCATTCCAATGCCAAGTCATCATCACCTTCTTTAAGCCCAGAAAATAATTAGTTATATAACTTATTGGCTTTGAAATGCCATGGCAGACATTGTTAGTGGACTCACTATACTGTGTTGAAAGAATATCAATATTAAAATAATTCTTATTGAATGTTATTGACTACTTATTCATGATCTTATAAAGCTCCTTCAACAAATCATGATTATGGAGGTACCCTTTGATGATCATTTTAGCATATGTTCTCTCGAACTCCTCCTCAAAATCACACTTGCTTAAACACCTAGAAAAAATCTCCTAACTTTGATGTTGTTATAACAACCATATCGTGGATGAAGCCTTGTTGGTGATGTGTCATTGGCACAGCCTATGGCGTGTCTGAGGTAATACAATTTCTATTTCCCTAGCCATTATTTGGTATTGATCAGTAAATATTATTATGGAATTTTTATCACCCATTATTCTTATAAATATTCTAAAGAACCAGATAAATGATTCAATTGTCTCATCTGATAGAAATACCACCCATAACAGAATATTCTACCAATGATTATTAACTCCAACAAAGGGTACATAAGCTAAATTATATTTATTAAGCTTATAACTAGTATAAAAAATTATCACATATCTGAAGCTGTCATAATTTATTCTTTTATCATCTTTATCAATTTGGACGTCCCATATAAACATGTCATCAACTAGTCGATCTTTAAATAATTGAATCAGAGAATTAGTGTCTTCATACTTAATATTCACTCTTTTTTCTTTCTGAATATAGTTATATGCATCCCTCTTAGATAATCTGATATTGCAAATATGGATCCGACTCTTATGATTTTGATGATAATAAATATTATTGAATTTATTACTATGATATCTCCTATTATTGTTATTATTACATATATTTTTTTTTGTGCACTAACATTTCAGGTCCATCGTATACTGTGTAAATTGATCAGCTCAAGATTGGATAGATTATGGTTAAGTGTCCTTAAGAGTCTATAATTTTTTGCTTTTTCTTATTTCTACATTTCTTAAGTTAAATCATGTATTTGGTGGATGTTAAATTTGGTCACCGTGCACACACATACTCAAGAAAGTGTGATAGTGAGAAAATTAGGAGTATAATTTTCTGAACTAATTGCACTGTACGATCCATATCGTATTGTACGATCAATTATTCAATAAATCATTAAAATGGCTAATTATGATAATTAAAACCATTTGAACTAATTGTACTGTATGATACAGATCATATAGGAAAAGAGTTTGACAAACAGAGCAGCAATCCATGAATCACATAACATCCTGTTGAAGTTTTGACCAGAAGAAAAGCGTGTAAAGTAGAGCTAAGGTTTTGTCTCTCTGGCATGTCAGGCAAGACTACCCAAGTGTAAGTCTTATATTAGTTGTTCCTTGATCGAGATTACCCTTGAATAAAAATCTATTTGATTCAGAAATCTACAATGGTTTCATGTTTCAAACATTTATTATAGATGTTGGTGAAGTCTGGATCAGCTTGATAAAGCTCCTTGAGGAATACACAACACGTAGTACTTATTGGTTTCTAAAGCCACCATCAAGGAAGAGCAGTGACTTAAAGCATTAGACACTCTATTTGTTTTTTGTGTTTTAGCATAAAATTGAATTTCTACAAGAATAAAATCCATCTCGTTTGTATCCTGCTATATATTTTATGGGTCTATAAGTAATGCGAGGTTTAATGATTTCATTAGAGCAAAAAATCTTGATGATGAAGATAGTGCTCCCTTTGCTTGAGCATGCGAACAATTGCAAATAATTCAAATTTATAAATAGTTCACCTCTGTTGTAGCACGCCCAATTTCTCATTGAAGAACTTAGCTATTCGATCTTCTTGTGATAAGATAACGCTGATGCCGATAGCTGAAGCGTCCGTAGCTACCAGGGAAGGCTTGTCAAAAATTAATGCAGCCATTACAAGGGCAAAACTAAGCTTGTATTTGATTAGCTCAGACCTTTGTTGTTGTTCCTCACGTCAGGCAAAGTTCTTAAGTTTCAAGCAGTTGATAATCGGAGCCATGATAACACTAAATATTTCTATGAACTTGCAATAAAAATTGGCCAAGTCATGGAACCTTCACGCGCCGATGAAGGTATGTTGGATAGGTCAATTATGAATTCTGTTACCCCTTTTGTATCCACTTGAATGGCATATGTGATGTGGACATCGAACAGTTAAAGCTTATCAGAGGAGGAGACGAAGATCGACGGTTGTGATCGTCCCACGTTATCTTAATTATTATTTGTAATTTTTAATTTATTTATATATTTTTCATTTTTACCCTCACTTAAGGGAGTAGTCCTATGTAAGCCCTAGGGGCATGTTTGTCTTTTTGAGTTTCTTTTATTTTGAGGCATATATATATAGAGACCCTTGTTATTGTATTAGTATGATGGAGTTTTTTTTTAAATATTGTTCTGCACTTTTGTTCTTTGGGGAGGACGTTAGTGAGAATCCTTATGGAGGAAATTGTGGCTTTCACCAGCCACAAGATGGGTCCGGGCTCGTGGCTTGAAGTCCCTTGGTGAAGGGCATCGTATCACCCGTCAGTCTTCAGAAGAGTCCAAGGCTTGCAGTTTTATCTTTTATCTTTTGTTTCTTTATTTTTGTTTCTCTTCTCTCCTCCCCCTCTCTAATCCGAACATCACCACCCTTTCTTTCCCCACCTCCAACCGTTGGCCACTCCACCACAACCCATCGACCAAGCAATTTTCCCAACCCAACTCGCCGGCTACACCCTCCCTTACCTCCATAGCCCCTGGCCTTCTTTCCTCCATTGTTTCCCACAATTTCATCTTGTATTCAAAACCTTCCTATTATATACATCTCAATTTGGTAATGAATTCGAATTCAAAATTCAAATTAATTTGAATTTGAATTTGTTTTCTAAATTAGGATTCTTATTTTAGGAAAGTTGTTTAAATTAGGTCCAATTAAATTTCTGATTGGATTTGATTTAATTTCTTCTCATCAATTAAAGAACTTTGATTAGGCAAGCCATAAAGTTCCTTACCTAATCCCTCTCTCCCTCTTAAAGCCGTCGGCCACCTAACCCTAACCCTAATTCCTGTCCTAGCCGCCGACCTCTTTTCCCCAATCCCCCTTTGCCTCCAAATTCGAATTCCTATTCAAGACTTTCCTTTTATTCAACGTCTTAATTTAAGAAATTTTTTAAATTTCAAATTCAAATCAATTTAAATTTGAAATCCTTTCCTAAAATAAGTTCAATTTCATTTGGAAACTTCCCTAATATTCTTAAATCTGAAATTAATTCTGATTTTAAATCAATCACCACATTCAACGAACCTGGACACCCTCTCTCCTCTCCCTCTCTAGGCCGGCCCCTCCCCTTTCTCTCCAATCCACTTAATTCTCATTAATTCTCTCCCTCTTGGAGCCTTAATTCATCCTTAATTAAAGGAATAATTTTCTTTTCCATTTAATTTGAAATTCTGAATTTCAAATGACCCCCTCCCCCCACACCGTTCTACATCAATATGTCAAGATTATAAAGCCCAAAAAGTGTCCTGAAGCAGCGGAAAATTCACATTTCGCCTAATTGAGAAAAGTTTATTTTCCCATAGGCTTAGAAAAATTTCCTCAACTTTTCCGCATGTTCAACATAATTTCTACTCATATAAACCTTCACGAGTTTGGAATGCTATCTTTCATTTGTCTCAAGTTCACATCCAAACTTGATGACGCCCACTTCTCAAATTTAATTTTGAAAAAAAAAGAAAAAAGGCACAATACAATTTGTCCAACATGTTTTTAAGTAATGGCACAGGGAAACAAAATTTGATCATAATTTTATTAATTATAAAATTATCTATGCACATTTACCATGAATCATCTTTCTTGGGAATGAGGGCATATCCCATGCATGTAGATGAGTTTGGGTTGAATCTGATTTTCATGCAGCAAGTTATCCACTATTTTGTAATGAGGATAAGGAAATGATACTATACGAGTGAAATCGATTTGATGTAGAATGCTTTGCGGAGGTGGAAGCTCAATGATTAATTAATCATAACAGAAATTAGAGAATTGTTTTAGTAATTCTCAAATAGGTAATGGAGCTTAGCATTAGCGCTTGGCTTATTAGATGTTCAATATTATGAAACTTCAATATATTACCAACTTGCGATAGTATATGAAATTTATGTTCTTACTTACGTGTAGCAAATTTGAAAATTCGGGTGTTTAGGGTACTACCTAGCATGAAAAAAGTGAAACACATGTTAAAGTCACAAACTACTATAATATATAATATTGTTGAAGCCACATCGTTCAATATAGGCCACCTTTTTAGCACTTGGAACATGACCATCTACATGCATTCATGGATAGATCCAATATAGTCCTAATTAAGAAGAGTTGATCAGATATTTGATAAAATGTTTCAAACATGCAATATCATAATAATAACATCTACCTTGAAATATGACATATATCAACTATCATAGAAAATCTCCCTTGGGGTATGTTGAAAACTAGAATCCTTAGGCTTGATAAGATAGCTTGATAATCTCACTAAAACTGCCAATACAATAGAGAACAACCTACTGATCGTCTCCGTTCAATGTTGAAATTGCTCATATGTCAACCTTATTGATTCATTATGCAATATAATATATAAGGTGGTTGCAACTATTTGTCTCACTATTATCCTTGATAATGCATATAGGCCATGAACACTTTTTAAGTCATACAAAAGATCCACAAAAATTGTTTGAGATATATGAAACATACAATGAAATCTCACAGGATCATGATCTTGTAGTAGCTCTCCAATCCATTTATCTCTATTATATGATGAGGTCATACATGATGTTAAGATATAGGAGAGAGAAGTATTCCTACTGCTGCTTACAGAGCCAAAGAAACCTGGCATTATTCTGCTTTTTTGTTTTAAGCACAGAAAATAATTGGCATCAGAGCAATAGAGCACTTCAATAAAAAACATATAAGATGAAAATAATTGAAGTTCTGTGGAGTTTGATTTTTATCTTTCATTCATGTTTTATGCATTAACATAAGCACATGAGAAGACTGAACAAGAAATTTCTAACTAATGCGGCTAACTCCACTAAGATGAGAGTTTGAGCATACTAATTACTAATATTTAACTAATGCGACTAAATTTGTTCAATGTCTAGAAAACAATCTAGCTGAAGAAAATGCCTAATTGCTAATTGGAAACTTAGCAGATGTTGAGGCTTTATTGTCGAAGCTCTTCAAATAGGACATGTGCCTTTTTTATTAGGCCGCTTTAAAGTATTAACATATCATCTTTCTTTTTCTAAATAAAAATTGAAACAACATAAGGTCAAATAGAGTCACTGGAGCAGGATTATGGAAGCCACAGGTACTAACAGGCACAAAGGCCGATTCTGCAATGGCATGGTACAACAAAATATCATTATGACTTTTATTTCCATGGATGTTAACCCACTAAATCCCTTTGGCTCTATCAACTGCAAATCTGAAAAACCTTTTCAAGGAAAAGTAATTCTATGGAAGCAGGGAAAAGACCAAAGGAAAAAAATAACAACAAGAAGTAGCTGCAGAAAGTAATGTATTAATAATCAACCAACTAATTTTCTCCTCACCTCTCATATTATATATTCTCTATACTCTGCGTCTATGCTAAAGCTGACACCAAACCATTATAAGTTAAAATAAAATCCACTGTTATAGAAATAATATTATCTAAAATTTTCATTCACTCCGATTACTAACTGTTAGTTATGTGTAGAATTTGATTGTGTTAATCGATCGTGTTGTAATGCGGCCTCGGATCTCAATTCCACCAGTTGACCTCATTGGGAGGTTGGAGGGAGTTCTTCCCCTTACTTGGGTTCAAGTGCTTTGCACCCGAAAATTTTTTTATGTACAATTGTACAACACTGTATACCCGAGCACTGTGACGATGTATAGTTTTCTTGGAGACAAACTGAAAGAGGAGCATTGCGGCTCTCTAAACCCTGGCACTGTAGTGTTGCGATGCTATTAGACAAATAGGAGACAAAGAGTTGAGTGTCGTAGCGCTCCAAATTTGGTGTTGCGGCGCTATGAGATGGACTGACAGTTTTCTTTATTGTTTTTCATTAAGGGTTGCATCTCTTGATGGTTTTTGTTTACATTTTCTTTCACGGGCGGATCTACATTATGGTGAGGGTGGGCAATTGCCCACCCTGAAAAATATATATATTTATAAGTGTATTTCCAGAAGTTTGCCTGACGTTGGCGAAGCAGGGGTGATGCGACAACGGATACAATTCGTGAGCTGCAGGATCTCGCAGCCCACGCATAACTCAAGAACTCCTTCTTGGGAGGGGATCACCACCTGAAATCCTTCAGGATACAGAAACCCAAACAATTGAGTAAAAGAACTCAAATATTATTCATCTCAAATCTCATATTACAAGAGTTGGCTATGTATTTATAGCCAAAGGAAGCAACATAAAAGGCTACATGCCACCATAAGGAACACTATATTTATATGGCCATACAAATTGCCTTACGAAACTAAATTGGCCTGAAGTTTAACATGATTAATAGCTCAGCTCCGGCGTCATACTATCAGGGTAGGAGGAACTTTTCATGCTCATAAGAAGATACCTGGTTGGTCATCATAAAGAGGTGGGTTTGGTTGGCTAAACTGGTCTGGATAGGTCCATCCGGTACGACTTGCCTACCAATCTTCAATCTCTCAAGAGTAGCATAAGCAGATGTAATACTTGTGATTGTGAAAGCATCTAGAACCAAAGGTGTTTCTTTCAACCTTCTAGAGGAAAAGATAAGAGCTTCATGATCCAACCCATTGAGGAGATCTTCACATGCACTTTTTTTATCAACGATGCCGAGCATAATTGTTGTCATGTTCAGAACACTGTGAATGAATAGTTTCGGTTGGACATTTGGCTCTGCTGGCCATCCATTTTGCCCTCATCATCATCATATGCGAACTGATCAATATCAATCACTTCACTGAACATGTCGTCATCATCATACACGTCATGCACGAGTTCATTAAAGACAGGCCAAGACGGTTCGACAACGGATCTTCAAATTCGTCAAAGCTGGACTTGATCGAGGGTGGGGTGGAAGATTGACGAGATAACCCTTCAAACACGTCTTCGTAGGTGGAACATATTCAATCCTCTGAGATGCCTTCTTCATCATGGGTTTGTAAGGATTCAGTCTACATGAAGGATCTATAAGCCGCCATTGGAACAAATTCGCCATGTGGTCGGTTGCCAGCAAAGTCCCGGGTAAGGGGGCTTAGGTCTTTCTTTCGTTCAATCCTTGACAATTGTAATTTGAGTCGAGCAATTTCTTGTAGGAGATCTTTGATTTCTACTTCTTGAATTGTTTGTTGATTATTCCGACGAGATGACATCTTGCCAGACTATTCTGGGCTGGACAACATGTCTTGCTTGCCAAATGACTCGGACAAGAGGAATTCTTCCAGACGGAAACAACTTCCTCAAGAATCACAACAATTAAGTAATGCCTTTGTAGACAGCAAGATCCACGAATCAGTGAACTATTTGTTGAAGATAGTTCAAGATTGCCTTGCAGCCATCAGCAAGTTGGAACAGTAGTTTGATTGGCTGATCTGGTTGGGGCAGTAAGCCAAAGATCGACTAATCCTATCTTTGATGACACTGGACAAGAGAGGAGTTTGACGAACACTTACACACAAGAACAAAGAAACAGACAAGAACGAAGAGAAGGTGGTTGTCGGCCCACTACTTGAACTCACGTCATGATATAGACAAGAACAAAGAAATAGAATTCTTGCCAAAATTTGATCGAATTTCTTTTCTGGCTGGAACTTAAAACCTGGATGAAGAACAATCTCCAGTAAGGACTTGGGTACTTGGCGACTGTTGGATTGCCCTTCACCCAATGACGCCAATCCAATTCTTGTGGATGCGGTCTTGAAGTGCTAGGCGATCTCATGCACCAACCAGAGGCTGGATGTGGATGCGGTCTTGAAGTGCTAGGCGATCTCACGCACCAACCGCAAGCTGGATGAAGCTTTGCCTCTTCTTGATAGTTGTGGATGTTTGGACGGATGTGAAAACCAGAACAACAACAGGACAAACTTTTGGGTGGTTGAAACTGTTGTTCTTGATGTCTTCTTTTTGTTTCCTTTGAGCTTTCTTTCTTCCACCGAGACCGATTCGCCACCGAAGCTGCTTCGCCACCGAAGACGGGTCGCCACCAAATGACGCTGGCGGCAGAGGAGACACGGCAACGGACAAGAACGCCAGTAACTTGCTGGCTCTAATACCAAATGATGCCGATAAAGGTGGGTGATGCGGCGACGGATACAATAAGCGAGCTGCAGGATCTCGCAGCCCATGCATAACCCAAGAACTCCTTCTTGGGAGGGGATCACCACCTGAAATCCTTCATGATATAAAAACCCAAACAATTGAGTAAAAGAACTCAAATATTATTCATCTCAAATCTCCTATTACAAGAGTTGGCTATGTATTTATAACCAAAGGAAGCAACATAAAAGGCTACATGCCACCATAAGGAATACTATATCTATATAGCCATACAAATTGCCTTACGAAACTAAATTGGCTAACATGATTAACGGCTCATGAGCTCCGGCGTCATTGCCCCTCTAAATTTTTTTTACCCTAACTTGCACGTCATGTTCATGCTTAGGCCCAGCCGCTCAATGAATTTTATTTTTCCTATTCACCTGCAACTGGCACGCCGCACCTGCACGACACCTTCACCTCCTCCTTACACAATGACGCTGCCTCCTCGCACGACGATACCGCCTCCTCGTTTTCTCAAGATTGTCGTTTCCAGACGCCACTTCCTAGCCCGCTTTCTCCTTGCAAGACTCCGCTGTGGCGCTGCAGCTGCTACTTGCTCTTACGAAGAAGGCAACAACCAGCAAGGCAAGTATTATATATTTATATTTTTAGTAAGATATTAATCCTAATTCCTGAATATTGTCTTGCCATTTTTAATGATATCTGTATTTAAAAGAAAAATACTATGCTATTCAATTAATAAACTACAAAAATTGATTGAAAAGGAAATTAATATTCCACTTAATTAATAGCTAAACAAATTTTAATGTGCTTGTACTTGAGGGAGATAGAGAGGGATGAGGGGTGGAGGGGAAAAAATATGTTTTTAATTTTTTATAGAACTTATGTGATGCGGAGCATGTTATTTCCTGGCACCTGCGGTTCAACTTATTGGCATTATTTAGCTTTTTTGTTAGTTAGAATGGTTCCACTACCTATATTACCTTTTTATGCACTACAGTCCATGTGCTTACTTTTTACTAGCTTAACCATTTCAGTCCTTCCTCTGAGAAGGAATACTTAGGCGTAGGAAGAAGAAAGTTACACAGTTTTTCTTATTTGGTAAAAATTCTGCTTCTATTGCAGTTTTCAGAGAACAGCTCATTGTTCCATTGATTTTCTCTGTTTTACTTAACGTTTCTAGTGCAGGAACCTACATCAGTATTGGTATAAGAGCTAGATGGCGAAGAGTAGCAGGCGGGTGGCTCCCGAGGGTAACAACAGCCTTGAAGTTTTATGGGTAGAGCATAACAAATTGGTACAACTCACCGACGAGCTTACGTCGGATATCCATCGCATTCATGAGGAACTGCGTCAAGGAATGCGCGAGATCAATGCCAGGCTAGATCGGTTGCAAGTAGCTCAGACCGTCAATCCTACGCTGTTGCCGGCAGCAAGGAGGGGAGCACGCACCGAGAGACAGCGGCAACGCGGTGCGCAAATGCTTGAAGCATCAGAATTCGAAGATGAATTAGACCATTTCGAGCAGGTGGAGGCCTCAGATTCAGGGGAAGAAATACACAACGTGTGTCGGAGGCGTCCAAGGGCAAATGAGCGTTATCAGGGTGAGTGCCGGATTAAACTAGATATCCCTTATTTTGACGGCAAGTTGCACATTGAAGATTATGTAGATTGGGAAAGATCTGTTGAAATTTTTTTTGAGTACATGGAGATTGATCCGGAAAAGCAAGTGAAGTATGTAGCTTGCAAGCTCAAGGGCGGAGCTAGTGCTTGGTGGCAGCAAGTACTTCAAACTAGAAGAAGGGAAGGACGGGGATTGGTGCGCAATTGACACTGAATGAAGCAATTACTGCGTGGACATTATTTACCTACAGATTATGAGCAAATGCTCTATATGCAGTATCAACATTGCTCCTAACGGCATCGATCGGTGAATGAATACACGGAAGAGTTTTATCATTTAAGTGCTTGAAACAATTTAAACGAGACCACTAACTAGCTTGTCGCTCGGTACATTGGAGGATTGAAGGAGGTAATACAAGACAAGCTTGAATTAAATGCCGTGTGGTCATTGTCTCATGCCGTCAATTATGCTTTAAAGATTGAATTGTAACTACGAAGGCACAACAAGACTAGCTAGTATAGAAGGAATAGTGAGCAACCCGTTGAGGGGGCAAGACAATCGTACTCCAATGCTACTCAAGCATCTAAGCAACCAGTTGTCATACCTGGTAGTGGCGGTCCAAACAATACAACTAGTAAGGCCAATGATCCAAAGGGAGTGCAGAAAATTCGGGCACCAATTAAAGAAAACCCATATGTAAAGGCTACTGGCATTAAATGTTTTCGTTGTTTCCAAATGGGGCATAAGTCCAATGAGTGTCCGTCAAGACCTCAATTGCAGCTAGTAGACGCTGAAGTTGATGAAGGAGATGATGAACATGAGACTGAAGCTGAAAATGAATTTGAAGATGTATCCGGAGATGTGGGCGAGCCTCTTGTTTGTGTTTTGGAGAAATTATTGCTCGCACCAAAACAGCCTTGCATTTCTCAGCGCAACACCTTGTTCAGAACCAAATGCACAATTGGTGGCAAAGTTTGTGATTTGTTGGTAGACAATGGGTGCACAGAGAATGTGGTATCACGTGCGGTGGTACATGCCTTAAAGCTCAAAACGACAAAGAATCCTAACCCATACAAGATCAGTTGGGTTAAGAAGGGGGTCGAGATGTCTGTGACTGATTTATGCAAAGTATCATTTTCAATTGGTAAACACTATGCTAGCGAAGTACTGTGTGATGTACTAGACATGGATGTATGTCATATTATTCTAGGAAGGCCATGGCAATACGATGTTGGAGCAGTTTATGATTGCCGAGCCAACACTTATACGTTTGACTGGAAGGGGCATCGATTGAGGTTATTACCTAATAGCTCTGGGCAAGAATTCAATTCTACAAAAAACAAGACAGCTTTACACTCGGCCTCGGCAGCTACAATGTTAAATGCTTGGAAGGAAACCTCCAGCATTTTTGCCTTGATAGTCAAGGAAGTGGCGGACAGCACACCTGAAGCCAATTCATCTGTAGAACTGCAGGGTCTTTTGGATCAATTCGCAGATGTTTGCTTGGAGCATCAGCCAACAGAATTACCACTGATGAGATCAATCCAACATCAGATTGATTTATTCCCTGGTGCCTCATTGCCGAATTTACCACATTACCGGCTTAGCCCAAACGAAAATAAAATTCTGCAGCAAATAGTGGAAGAGCTATTGGAAAAGAAATTGATAAAGTATAGTTTGAGCCCTTGTGCCGTGCCGGTTTTGCTAGTTCTGAAGAAGGACGGCCAATGGAGGATGTGCATGGACAGCCGAGAAATTAATAAAATAACTGTCAAATTCAGGTTCCCAATGCCAAGAATGGAAGAGATGGTAGAAAGGCTAGCCGGTTCATCAGTTTTCTCCAAATTAGATCTTCGCAGTGGATATCATCAAATACGGATCAAACCTGGTGACGAGTGGAAAACTTTTAAGACAAGGGAAGGTCTCTACGAATGGAAGGTAATGCCATTTGGGTTGTGCAACGCTCCTGCTACTTTCATGCGAATGATGAACAAGGTACTCAAACCCTTCTTAAATCGTTGTTGCGTTGCATACTTTGATGATATATTAGTTTTTAATAGCAGTTTGGCAGAACATTTGAATCATTTGGGAGAAATATTGGAGGCACTGAGAAAGAATAAGTTGTATTTAAATGTTACAAAATGTGAATTTGCTACATCTGTAGTATCTTTTTTGGGCTTCAGAATCTCGGGTGAGGGCATAAGTGCCGAGCCATCTAAGGTTAAGGCTATCCAAGAATGGCCAACGCCGCTGTCCTTCACTGATATTCATAGTTTTCATGGGCTGGCAAACTTCTACAGAAGATTTATTAAAGGATTCAGTATTCTGATGGCTCCCATAACAGATGTTCTAAAAATGAAAAAATTTACGTGGGGTGAAGAACAACAGTTAAGCTTTGAGAATATCAAAGATACACTAACTACAATTCCTGTCCTTGCACTACCAAATTTTGAAAAGCCATTCACAGTGGAGACAGATGCTTCCACTGTTGGGATTGGAGCCGTGCTATCTCAAGAGGACAAACCCATTGAATTTTTTAGTGAGAAGTTAAGCCTTCATAGACAACGCTGGACTGTATACGAACAAGAATTGTATGCCGTGGTCAGAGCACTGCGACAGTGGGAACATTACTTGCTTCAACAAGATTTCGTTTTATGCAGCGATCACAAAGCCTTGCAATATATAAACACACAAAAAAAATATAAATCGAATGCATGCCAGATGGATCTTATTTTTGCAAAAATTCACCTTTGTGTTAAAACACAAGAGTGGCAAACAAAATCGGGTCGCAGATGCCTTGAGCAGACGAACGTCATTAGTCACTCAACTACAGACAGAATTTTTGGGGCTGGATGGTTTGACCGAGCTGTATTCGGAGGACGCTGATTTCAGCATAGCCTGGTTCAAATGCAATAATAAGGAAGATGTAGAAGATTTCAGTGTAATGCACGGTTTTCTTTTTAAAGGAAATTTACTTTGTGTTCCCAGGTCTTCTTGGCGTCAATAGGTTATAAAGGAAATTCGCAGTGGTGGCTTGGCAGCTCATGTTGGCAGAGACAACACCTTGGCTCAATTGCAAACCAAGTTTTTTTGGCCACATATGCGAAGGGATGTAGCCAAATTCATTGAACGATGCTCCATCTGTTAGCAATATAAGGGAGGTGGACAGAACACCGGCTTGTACATGCCGTTGCCCGTGCCCGATTCCACATGGGAGGACCTTAGTTTAGATTTTGTTTTGGGGCTGCCTCGCACTCGACGGGGGAATGATTCAATCATGGTGGTCGTGGACAGATTCTCCAAAATGGCACACTTCATAGCTTGTAAGAAGACTTTTGATGCACTTAATATAGCTAAATTATTTTTTCGAGAAATCATTCGATTACATGGTGTGCCGCGCTCTCTAACATCTGACCGTGACGTCAAGTTTATTAGCCATTTTTGGCGTGAATTGTGGAAGCGAATGAACACTCAATTGCAGTTTAGCTCTTCTTATCACCCCTAGACGGATGGGCGGACCGAGGTGGTGAACAAAACACTAGGGAACTTGCTGCGTTGCTTAGTGCAAGAGAACCCAAAACTTTGGGACGAAGTGCTGGGCCAGGCCGAATTCGCTTTCAACTCAATGGTGAATCGCTCGACGGGTCGATCACCTTTTAGTATTGTTTATACTAAAGTTCCAAACACAATTGTTGATCTTGTATCCATACCCAAGTGTACCAACCAAGCAGCGGCCTCTCTAGCCGAGCAGTTCTCAGAAATGTTGGCCAAGGTATGCACCAAACTGATAGATTCAAATCAAGCCTACAAGCAACAAGCGGACCTTCATCGCAGGGAGAAGATTTATAATCCGGGCGATCTGGTGCTAGTCAGACTGAGGAAGGAGCGCTTACCACCTGGAGATCATTCCAAACTCACTCGTCTCAAATTTGGCCCATTTACTGTTATCCACCGTATTAACAATAACGCATATGTTATTGATTTACCACATGAGTTCCAAACTTCAAACACTTTCAATGTGACAGATATTTTCTCATACATACCGATGGATGATGGCAGTGTTACAATGCTCTCAGGTGATAGCATGCTTCTTTGTGGAAGGGGCGAATGATGCGGAGCATGTTATTTCCTGGCAGCTGCGGTTCAACTTATTGGCATTATTTAGCTTTTCTGTTAGTTAGAATGGTTCCACTACCTATATTACCTTTTTATGCACTACAACCCATGTGCTTACTTTTTACTAGCTTAACCGTTTCAGTCCTTCCTCTGAGAAGGAATACTTAGGCGTAGGAAGAAGAAAGTTACACAGTTTTTCTTATTTGGTAAAAATTCTGCTTCTATTGCAGTTTTCAGAGAACAGCTCACTGTTCCATTGATTTTCTCTGTTTTACTTAACGTTTCTAGTGCAGGAACCTACATCATTATGTCAACTTATTAAAATATTTTGTCTATAAAATGAAATATTGCAAAATCTAAAAGCCACATAGTAGTAATTTTTAATATTTTAATTTTTTAATTAATATGTTTCTGTAAAACAGCCCATTCTTCATCATAATTTGGTTTGATTAATTTCCAATGAAGATGTAATGCTATGTTATAAAAAAATTCAAAATAAATTATAAGCCAAGAAGTATTGCTCATTTTATCAATCTTAATGATATACAATATTTTATTTTAAATTATATACTATTTATTTTATTTTTTTAAATATTAATTTATTTGTTTAATAAGTTTGCCCACTCTTAAATGAGTGGCTAGTTCCACCTCTTTGTTTGTTCTTAATTAACAGTAAAAAGAGAGAAGAGAGACAATGAGAGAAAGAACCGTACTATTTTGCTTAAATTTTTATAATGAATTTTTTGATGTGATGTGACTCTATAATTTTTTCTCAATTTTAAAATTTTCTATATTAAATCTGAGTATTTTTTATTTCTACTGTTGCTTTTTATTTCTTATTTCTGTTGGTTGCCTGTTCCACTTCAGCAGTCTCAAAAACGGAATGAAAAAGGGCACCAATATAAATGAACAAAGAAAATAAAGTATTCATTCGCTACAAAATATGTATTATAATAAGCATTCTAATTTATGAGGCATAAAGCTGCTGCTGGCCTGCTGCTTTGGCTTCCATAACCGAGAGGGTGAGAGTTTTTGGTTTTGAGGTTTTTCCTTAGAGAAATAAACGAGGAGAGCTCCTGCTGCCTTCGGTTCTTCCACGAAAATGTGAGGGAAAAGCATTTTATTCTTCCTCTTCTTCAGGTTTTCCTGGAAGAAATCGGGAAGAGTTTTTATTTACCCTCTTACAGTTGGAAGCCCTCAGCTTTTCAGTTGGGTGAAACAAAGCAGAGACGACATTTGACTGCTTTTGGCTGGCTGGTTTGGTCCTGCTGAAGCTTAACTTGCTTTCCTACCTCGTCCTCATCCTCATTCACCAACTTCAGCGAGGTGGTGGTGGAGGGGACGTCCAGAATAGTCCAAACAGCCGCTGATTTTCCTCTCAGTTGCTTTCGTCTCTTCCAGTAGTACTACAGCAGAAACCATGGGACGCTAGCTTCGGCGAGGTATATTCTCAAATTCTCAAACTTAGGTAACCTATTTGGCCTCTATGATTGTGTGTGTGTGACAATTTTCCCCAGTCTTAGGTCCATTTAGATCACCCTTAGCTTAGGATTTCAGCTAGCAACCCTATTGCCCTTTTCGTAAACCCATGTAAATCCGATGAATATCTATGAGTTCTCATTTGAGAACTCAAAGAAGAGGGTTGTGAGGCGCCGGATTATTGGACTCATGTCAGATAAACCCCCTAATGCATGAAAGGGCATTCATATTGGAGCCATCCATCGCTTATATTGAACCTTAGGCTATTCGTAGTCATTGGATCCCAAATCAAATGGCAGCACATTGATTTTAATCTGTATAAGTTGCATTTGCTTCTTATCAAGATCTAGTTTATAATAAAATTAATCTTACTTGTAGGAGCATTGTATTTGTTACGATTTGTAATCATTCCTTAAGTTTTGATGGATGCCCAAAAATGAATTTAATTAATTTGAAAAATTCATAAATTATTTTGAGATCTTTTATAAACTCTCAAAAATTAGCCATCTCAAAAATGGGTTAACGGCTCGGGTTTGAGTCCGACCTAAAATTGATCTGCTTTGAACCCATCCAACTTGTTTAATAAATTAATCAAAATCCTGAACCCGAACTGACTTGTGGGCAACCCATTTGTTTGGACATGACCCGCTAACCCAGTTATACTTAAAACGATTTTTTTTTCGATGTGGCTTAAATAGAACATAATCAAGAAGTGTAATAAAAAAATTGCTAAAACATCTTGGTTTAGTATTGATTATTCTATAAAAGTCATAATACATTAATTCAAATTATTGAAGTCATTATATTACTAAAACAACTTGGCTCAATAAATACTCGTACATGAGTTTAGCTACAGGTAGAGAAGAACTTTTTGCAAGGACTAAGCTTGTATTGTCATACATGTTCTTAGCATAAACTCTAGAAAATCATAAACGTCCTTCTCTACATCCTTATTAGCTTTCACTTGACACAGAAAACTTCTCTTTCCCTCCAAAATCAACTTAAAAGGGTGAACAAGCACATTTTAGCAAAGTTGAAACCATTATCTTAATAATCAAAGTGGTAGCACACATTACTATTACTGGCTTTTACCTATCATCGGTCAATCGACGTTGTTGGTTATTAGAGAAGGGAGTGTTAGTTTTGTGTGGAATCTGATTGACCAATCGTGTTGTATTGTTGCCTCGAACCTCCATTCAGTATGTCGAGCTCGTTGGAGGGTTGCAGGAGTTCCTTATCCTGTTTGGGTTCTGGTGCCATGGTGCTGTGCACCCGTGCGCCTCAGTGCTATGCACCCCAGCTCTCTGGCGCTGCATATTTTTCTTTGAGAAAAATAGGGAGTGGTGGCGCTGTGACTCTCTAGACCTTGATGTCGCGGTGCTATCAGGTAGACTAGAGACAAAAAGTTAAGCATGGAGCCACGATATTGTGAGGCTGGCTAAGCAGTTTTCTTTCTTGTTTTTCATTAAGGATTGTGTCCGCTGGTTGTTGTATTATATCACCTTGTTAGTTTTAAGTTTATAATAGTGCAAGGGAGAAGAGAGATATGAAGAGAGCGAGAGATAAAAGAGATCTGTACTATTTTTCATTTTCTCCCAAATTTTTATAGTGAATATCTTGGTGTGGTGTGGCTCTGTGGTTTTTTTCTAGTTTCAAAAATTTTCACATTAAATTATGATGTTCATTCTTTCTGTTATATTTTCTATTTCTTGTTTGTTTCGCTGTATGTTTTACTTCCCCTCAACAACTGGTATCAGAGTCACGCTCTTTAGTTCGAGTGTGAGTAATGATTGATGAAGCAAAATACAAGATTGAGAAGTTTAATGGTTCGAAATTTGTATTTTGGAGGTTGCAAATTGAAGAGTTGCGGTACCAAAAGAAGTTCTATTTGTCGTTGTAAGGAATCACCAAGAAGCCGGATTCAATAACTATGGAGGAGTGGGAGGTTTTTGACCGAGCATCCATAGGTTGGATTCGACTTTTACTTTGCTCATTTGTTGCATTCAGCATAGTAAATGAGAAGACTACAGTCAATCTCATAGTTGCACTGATTAAGATGTATGAGAAGCCATCGGCCTCAAACAAATTTTTTTGATGAAGTTGTTTAATATGAAGATGTTAGACATCACTTCAATGACAGAAAGACCTGAATAATCTGAACATTGTGATGAGTCAGTTGTGCTTAGTTGGCATCAAGTTTGATGATGAGGTGAGAGCATTACTGTTGTTATCTTCATTGCCAGATAGTTGAAATGGGTTGGTTACTGCTGTGAGTAACTCTTTAGGGAATTCAAAATTGAACATTAAGGACATTGTGGAGTTAATATTTAATGAAGAAGTTCTCAAGAAGACGAACGATGAATCTTCAAATTTTGCTCTTAATGTTAAAGCCAGAGGAAGGGGTTGTACTAAGCCGAAAATTTGAGAAGTGTAAAAAAATAAAAACTGAATTTATGTTTGAACTGGAGCATAATGACGCTGTGCTTTAGTGCGTTGCGATGCTGTGATGAGAGTATAGCGACGTTAGAAACCGATGTTGTGGTGCTCGACATTCTATTATACAATAATTCTTAATTTGACATGCAGCGCTGCGGTGCTAGGCCACTAAAAGTATATATATATATATATATATATATATATTAAATCATAATATCCTAAGCATTAAGCCACCACTCCCCCTCACAGCCGTGACGTGCTTACGAAGGAAGAATTGGAAAGGGAGAGGAAGAGAGAGGGAGGAGAGAGAAGGCATTCAGGGTATTTTCATTTGTCAATTCTGTTTAGAGATTTCTTCTAATCATTGTAAGTAATCAAAATCACATTTTAGTTTTTAATGATTTTGAGTTTGACGGATTTATTTGCTCTTAAATCGATAGAAATATATTTTCTTCTAATTTACCGCACTTTCACTGTAATTTTTTGTATATGATAGATATGAATTTTATGAATATTTTGATTGTAATATTATTGAATTTTATAAGGTAAAATAAAAGTTATGATTTTGTGAAGCTATAAATTAATATATAAATTTTTCTGCATTTTATAGAACTGAGCATTTCATGTTGCATTTTATACATTAAAAAATATTTCATGAAAGCAAGAAAGGTTGACTGTTAACACTATAATTAATTCGAATTGATTGTTAAAATATAATATCCTGCGCAGGAGGATGGGCCAACGTGCTTTCCTTTAAAGTTGATTTGTTGTGTTATCCCGATTGTAGCTTATAATTAATGACCGATTACGCCAACGGATAGAGGGTGACAACTCTTAATGATTTATTAAAAGACACCTAATATGATAAAATGATAACGATGATGTAATGAAAATTATAATGATATGAATGCACAGATGTAAAGATGAAAACATCATATTAAAGTTGATGTCCTACCTTACTAAATAATATATTGAAGCATGTATATATTGATTGTATCAATAAATAGAACAATAATGTGCATAGAAAGCATTGATAGAAATGTCATAATGGGTACAAATATATGTATTGACTACCTATGATGCATATAGTTGATAATAGATAAGATAAATAAGATTGATGATATTGACATTTTATGTTTGACTCATTTACTAATTTGTGAATAATTTAAGTATGATTGCTTTACGGATTTATTGATTTTTATATTGAATATTGATCCATATATTTCACCGAAATGATTTCTTAATTTTGTTATTGATCATTTTAAGCCTTACGAATAATAATTGATCATTGATGAGATTGCTATTGATTATATTGACTGAACTGAGCATGCATATTGATTTTTTAAGCCTTGCATTAGAAGCTTTAGTGAATTTGAGTTACTGTTGGATTTTTTAGCTCATTATGTGAATTTTAATAATTTCAGATCAGGAAAATGATCAAGGCTAGTAGGAGTGAGGTTGTCAGGGATCCTCAAATATTCTTTTTATTTTTATTTTTTATTTTCTTTTATTCTTTTATAGTCAGGAACTATGAATTAATTATTGATTTTACTGATCTCCTAACTATTACATGATTTTGGGAGAATGAATATAGTGAAATATTTTTCTGATGTATGATATTTAATTACTTTCGCTGGAAATTGAATTATATGAATAATTTATAGAAGCTCTGGTAAATGATTAAAAAGATAAAATAGATAATTCTTCTAAATTTTATTAAGAGGCTTGACAAATATATTATGATGTATATAATTTTAGTTGCTTCCACTGTAATGATTTATATTAATGAATTCATAGAAGTTCTGGTTGATTATTTAAGTGATTAAAAATATATAATTCTTCCAAATTTGATCTTGGGATATGATAGAGGTTTAGATAGAAATCCTACTAGAGGAAGAACTAATTTTAAGAGAGAAAAATCTACTTCAGGTAGAGGGAAAGTTGTGTTCTAGAACTATGGAAAAAAGGGTTACTTGAAGAAACACTGTACAGTTTGAAAGAAGGCTAGCGGTGGGAGTCAAGATAAAAGATACTCAGCAAATGCATCTATAGAAGAGTTTCAAACAGATTCTTTGATTTTATTTTTGGATAATTTAAATCTTGGGTTATAGATTCAGGTGCTTCATTTCATGCAAGTCCCAACAAGGAGGTATTCAAGAGGTAAACTCAAGGTGATCTGGGATAGGTGTGCCAACTTTTGACATGATTTGAAAATCTGACCAATAAATTCAATTTCGGGTTGAACCGTTTAACAAACAGGTTGGGTTCATGTTTTAATTTCCGACCCTTTTAAAAAATCAGGTCGTGTCCGGGTCAACCTGTTAACCCGAAAATGGCCCAAAAATTACCTGCGTATAGCCACGCATGCCTCGTAACTCGCGTCTCGCAGTCTCGCCTTCACCGCTCATGCTCGCAGCTTGCTTGCAGCCTGCCTTGCACCCGCTCCAGCTAGCCTACTCTCGGTCTTGCCCTCGCCCTCGCGGCTTCTCCCTCGCTCGCTCGTGATCGCACCCGCGCCCCACGATCCACTCTCAACGCTTGCTTGCTCTACGCTCGCCTAGGTCAGCGTGTCGGGTTGGGTCTACCTGAGTTTGGGGCTGGTTGGGTTCGAGTTCAGATTTTTGACCCGTTCGTGTAATTGGGGCGGGTTTGGATTGGATTAATTAAGGGTGATTTAGTTTTAGGTTAGACCAAAACCCGAGTCGAAAACCCTTTTTTACACCCCTAATCTAGGCAAAGTGTATTTGGGAGACAAGTCCTTTAGTATTGTAGGACAGAAAGATGTTAGGCATGTTCTTTGTCTGAAGAGGAATTTAGTTTATGTGTGTCATCTTGTAAATTCAGGCTATGTGACATCATTCATATGAGATTCGTGGAAGGTGACAAAAAAGGCTATGGTTATAGCTCACGACAATATTAAAGGAACCATGTATGTTATCAACAAAAGATCAAATTGTATTAGAGTAGTTGATGTAGGAACATTTATAATAGAATTCTCCTTAGGAATAGTTTAGCCTTTATTAGCTTTGGTATATATTTTTCTAAAATTTTTTTTGCCTTTATATAAACAAGGTATTGTAAGAAGGGGGATTATGAAGAATATTATATCTCTTTGAAGCTTTAAGTTTGTGTTTGTTCTCTGGATTGGGATTTCCTTCTAGCAGATCCAATTCTTCCGCCAATCCACTACATCAGTTGGTATCAGAGCCTGGAGCTTACGAAGAATGACAAACTGCCGAAGAAGATGGGTTGTTGACGACGATCGAAGTCGAAGAAAATGGGCGGTCGACGAATATCGATGCCAAATAAGATAGGCGGTCGATAACGACCGACGCAGAAAAAAATGGGCGATCGACGTCGAAGAAGATGGGCGGTCGATGACTATCCTCCACTCCAACTTCCACTTCAATGGTGAGATCTGTCGCCCGACTATTCTCTTCTCCAACTTCCAGTTCAATGGCGAGATCCGCCGCCCAACTATCCTCCGTTCCAACTTCCACTCCAATGGCGAGATCCGCCCGACGCTGCACGACCAACTTTCGCCGTGCGCAAATCCTCAACTCGGCCCCTCTTCACATCCACGCGGGATCTGCCCTCGTCCCGACCACACTCACACGAGGCTCCAAAGCCCGTTATTCCGCCTCCAGATCCGCCTACATCTCTGACCCTCCAGCACAAGGCTGGCCCCAAAACTACTCCGCTCCCGCTCACACGCCCTCTCCACTCTTGTGATCCCAAACCCACTCCAGTGTTTGTCCAAACCGCTCTCCCACAGCTCGACCCCGATTCCACCTTCGCTTTGTCTTGCGACCAAAACTGCAGTCCCACTTCATCTCATGACCATACCAGCAATTCTGATTTGCTCCGGCGCGATTCCACCCGGAGATCTTCTCCAAGGATGCAGATATTTGATTACTTGCCTTCTGTTGTCAAACAAGAGATTTCGCCTAGCACTCATCCTCCTCCGCTGCATCCTTTGAAGATAGAAAATTACTAAACTGCCACTGCCATCGAATCATCCTCAGTTTAGTAGAGTAATTAACAAATTGAATGAGGTGGCTTATTCTTCATTGCCGTTATGGCCGCCATCAAGACGCCAGTTTATAAAGCCCTTGCCATTGGAGGATGCTACCCATGCTGACATGCAGCATTCAATTAAGGTTCGGTTTGTTAGTGGCGGCGGAAGTTTGTCTTTGAGGCCCGTTGATGAGGAAGAAGCCGATTTAGATAGCGAGGAAAAGCCTATGCTGAAGCCCTTAAATTGGGATCAAGTCCGAGCAAGCTCTGATCAGGCCATGGTTTGGGTCAAGCCGAAATCTAGTTCATTCCATTTAGATATGATTGAAGCTTTGTTTATGAACAATTCGTCTTCTCCTCCTCCAGAAGAACAGAGCAGGAGAGTGATCCTTTCAGCATTGAAGCAAGAAGATAGAGTGCTCGATCCAAAGAAGTCGCAGAATATTGCGATACTCTTATGAGCATTGAATGAGACAAGACACTACAGGAAAACCAGGAAATACCGGCAGAATTTCTTGCGGATATAATTACGCCGGACTCAACGACGGCATTATCGGCGGACTTATCCGCCGGTAATCTTACGGCGGCCTTTCCGGCGGAAATAGCACCGGTAACTTTCCGGGAGCGGAACCGCCGGGATTGCGCCGGTGTTATCAATATACCAACGCATATTCCGCCGGTAATATCCGGCGGATGTTCCGCCGGGTTAATTAAAACCGGGCGAAGTATTACCGGCGGATAGGCCGCCGGTAAGGAATCCGGTGGATATTCCGCCGGAAAATACGCCGGTAATTTCAATATATCGGCCCCTGCCCTCGACTTCAGGACATTCCGCACAGCTTCGCTTTAGGTTGAACTTCGCTCCTTCGACGACGTCCCTGCCCTCGAGCTCCTTCGACGATGTCCCTGCCCTTGAGCTCCTTTGACGACGTCCCTGTTCGACCTCGCCCCTGCCCTCGAGCTCGCTTGCTGTGTACGTAACTTTCTCCCTTTCGCATTCTTCGCTCCGGCCAGTTCACGCTCAATTGACGAACTTCTCTCCTTCGACGCAATTCGACTTTGCTCCTTGACGCTGTTCGACTTCGCTCCGTTGACGCCAAATGGCCGAGAGCTCGCTTGCTGTGTAGGTTTACTTTCTCCCTTTCGCATAGTTTATCTTTTTGCTTTAGTCATGGATGTTCTCACTAGACATTTGCAAGAGGATGTACATTGGTGTATGCTTTTTGCTGATGATATTATTCTTGTTGATAGGACTAGAGAGGGAGTTGAAGGTAAACTAGAATTGTGGAGGTCAACCTTAGAGTCTAAAGGTTTTCGCTTGAGTAGATCTAAAACGGAATATATGGAGTATAATTTTAGTAATAATAGACCTAGTGAGGGGATTGTGATTTTGGGCGATCAAGTCATTAATAAGAGTACACGTTTTAGATATCTTGGATCTATTGTTCAGAGTGATGGTGAAATAGATGGGGATATTATCAGCAGAATCCAAGTAGGATGGTTGAAGTGGAAGAATGCATCGAGCTTATTGTGTGATAGAAAAGTCCCCCTCAAACTTAAGGGAAAATTTTATAAGATGGTGGTGAGACCTGCAATGCTTTATGATGCCGAATGTTGGCCAATAAAAGAGAAGCAAAATTCTAAGTTAAGCGTTGCAGAAATGAGGATGCCCAGGTGGATGAGTGGCTTTACCCTTAGAGATAGGATACAAAATGATGCCAATAGCTCATGCATACATATCTTGGTCAAACCCTCGAGCTCGCTTGCTGTTCTTGGAACTTTATCATATGCTTTCTCTAAATCAATAAAATATCAAATGTAGATCATCCTTATTCTCTCTATATTTCTCCATCAAACCTAGATAGGACTATCTTGCTAGTGCACGGGGGGACATGTCGGAGCTATATGTTTGCATCTAATAGTGTCTGACACAAGTCATTTGGAAGTATTTGTCCTTCATATCTTTTTATCAATGATAATATGTAACTATTTTGGCAAGTAATCGTAACTTATATTCTTATTGTCAATATTATATGTAGGCTATATATTATGGATATCAGAACTCAAAGAAGTTGGATGTATAATCGATTGGCGCAAGGACGAAAGACATTAACTGATGAGTTCATTAGGGGGTGAGTATTTTTATTCAGACAGCTTCTCAACTACCCAGCTTTATCTCAGATGGAAAGTTTCGTTGCCCATGTTCTAAACATAAAAATCAGGTGCACCTTAGCCTAGATGACGTAACTGTTGATCTATATCGTCGAGGTTTCATGCCAGAATATTGGTATTGGACTTCTCATGGTGAGTATGAACCACATTTCGATTCTCGATGCTGCCCCATCGACAAGTGCTACTAGATATGAGGAAGAGCCTATCATACCTAATCTTGAGGACTTAATTAATAATGCAAGTGGAGAACAATTTAAACAATATACAGAAGAGTCACATAATAAAGAAGCACAAAATTTTTATAAATTGTTGCATGCTTCCCAACAACCAATATGGAAAGGTTGCACCACTCACTCAGAGTTATCCGTTGCTGTTAAGATATTAAGTATCAAGGCAGAATATAATGTCCCCCATGATTATTTTAATCAATTTATTGAACTGCTCAAAGAAACCAATCCAGCAGATAACATAATTCCTACAGATTTATATCGGACTAAGCTGATTGGTAGATGGAAATGCAGCAGCAGCAGATGCAGATACAGCAGCAGCAAGCTCAAATGTTAGAAGAAATGAAAAAGATGAGGGCGCAGATGAGTAGTGGTAGGAGTACAGCATCACCTGAGGATGAAACTGAATCAGAGTAGACGTTATTTATCCATTTTACTGATGTGGACATCTGTATTTATGTGTTTTTGGACATATTTATCTATTTGCTGTTTGAACATGTTTAGATATTTATTTATGACACTCTTCTTATATATGTTTATTGTGTACATGCTTAATTATTTGTTATCTGGATGATGCTCTTCTAGTTTATGTGTAACTGTTGATGTTGTAGATCAGAATTGGATTTATCAATATATATTGTGTTGTATTTTTTTGTATGCAGGTATAAATGTGGAAATCCCTTTTCAAAGTGAGGAAGTTTTTTTTTTCTGCTACAGGTTTCCGGCGGATTATCCGCCGGTATATGTGCCGGAAAAACGACATTTCCGGCGGAATATGCGACGGAACTTCCGACGGATAGTTCGACGGTGATATCCGACGGTAAAATTAGGCATCGCTTTTTTTGCAGCGGAATATTCGCCGGTAATTCCGGTGGCTTATTTTCCGGAACACGGCGACAGAAAAGGCGTTGGGTTGTCAAGCATATCCGCCGGTTGACCGCCAGAAAGATAGCCGGAAATATTTCCGGCGCAAAAAATACGACGGAAATATTTTTCCGACGCGCGTTTTACCGTCGGAAATCCGCCGGAAATCTATTTTTTCCATCGCATTTTTCACTTTACCGGTGGATTTTGTCCACCGGTAATGGCTATTTTTCCTATAGTGAGAGAGGAAGTATCTGAAACCTTGTTACATGGAAATACTAATAGGCTAACGACTGAGTTTTTTGAAACCTTAGTTAAGATGGCTCCCAAGAAGGAAGTACAGTTCTAGCTTAGGAACTTCAATAGCCACTTCACCACTAAGTCAATGTTCTGTTTACTTTTAGAAAATCAAAACTTTGATCTTCTGGCTGTTAGTCTGAGAAAGTTTCGTGATGATGGATATTTCTGCAACTCCTTGATTGGTTTGCATGTTAGATGTAAAGATATTGTCTATGCTCGTAACATGTTTGATGAAATGCGTGAGAGAGATGTGGTCTCTTGGACTAGTATGATCTCTGGTTATATTCAGAGTAGGGACATCTTAGAATCCTTTAGATTGTTCCATGAGATAAGAACTTCTGGAATTAAGCCCAATTCTGTGACGTTTGTGGTTGTGATTCGAGCATTTAAAGTTAAAAATATTGTAGATGGAGGGAGGCAACTGCATAGTTTTGCAATCAAGAGAGGGTTTATTTTGATAGCATATAGCAAGATGGATTGTTGCGAGCAGGTAGAGAAGCTGTTTCATTTTATGGAGAAATGGAGTTTTATTTCATGTAATATTCTAATGTTGGCCTATTTTTTACCTGGGGATTTCTTCAAAGTAGTTGAATGTTTTTTGAGAATGATGGCTCAAATTGCACCTGATGTTCACAATAGATTGACCGAAGAAGAGAAGATGAAGATCTGTTGCACCATTAATTACGAGAAGCTCTCATTACAATCCTGCAAGCACTTGGCACAGAACCCCAAATTTTTGCCTAAAACTGTAGTTTAAGTGCTATTGTCTCAGCCATCCAAACTCAAGGGCCTACTCCAAGAGTCCAACCACTTCAAAAACTTTGATAGAGAGAAAAACAATCTAAAGATGATGCTTTGAATGGAATTAGGTATGAGTTCATTGTTCCAAAAACACCAAAGCAGAATGGTGTTGTATAATGCATGAATAAAACTATCATTAGGCGTGTCAGGGGCATGAGGCTGCATGCAGGTCTACCCAACCACTTCTAGGTAGAGGCAGTAAATATTGCTGTTTATCGATCAATCATGGATTATCAGCTCCTTTGAATGAGGGGTTACCTTAGGAAGCTTGGAGTGACAAGGAGGTAAGGTTAACTCACCTCAAGGGTTTTGGTTGTTCATCCTATGTTCATATTGATGCATGATCTTGGAGTAAGTTTGATCCAGAATATATTAAGTGTACATTCATTGGATATGACTCAGATGAATTTGGCTATAAATTTTGGGATTATTAAAATAAAAAATTATTAGGAGCAGGGTGTTACATTCAATGAAAATAAAATGTATAATAATATAAATGAGACTCCTGGATATTCTTCCAAACATGTTGTGATAGAGGATGATGATGATCAAGAAGACAAAGACAGGATGTGTGTTCAAGCTGAAGCATAGAGAGTTCCTCAAACTCTTGTTACTGAAGTCAAGAGATCCAATAGAATCTTAAGAGCAGCACAAAGGTATTCTTCTTCCTTATGCTATCTATTGTTGATTGATGGTGGTGAATAAGAGTGTTATAATGAGACCATTCAAGTTGATAATTCAAAAAAGTAGGAGCAATCAATATATGATAAGATGCATTCACTTGAGTTGAATCAGACTTGACAGTTGATAGAGCTACCAAATGATAAGAAAGCACTGCAAAATAGGTGACTTTATAGGCTGAAAGAAGAACTTGATGGTAGCAAACGCTATAAGGCCAGACTTGTAGCGAAAGGTTTTCAGCAAAGAGTAGACTACACTAAAATTTACTCTTTAGTGGTGAATATGATTACAATCAGAGTTATGCTGAGCATAGTAGTAGTGGAGGATTTACATCTAGAGCAGATGGATGTAAATATAACATTTTTTCATTGTGACCTTGAAGAAGAGTTGTACATGGTGCAACCTTATGGATATATAGTCACCTGTAAAAAAAATTTGGTGTGTAGGCTCAGAAAGAGCCTATATGGGTTGAAGCAGGCACCAAGATAATGGTACATGAGATTTGACAGGTTTATGTCAGATAATTGGTACACGAAGTCCAGGCAGTTCACTGTTGCTTCTTCAAATATTTTGATAACTATTATATCATTCTGCTTTTGTATATAGATGACATGTTGATTACAGGGTTATATATGAAGAATATAAGATATCTGAAGGAGCAGTTATCAAAGGAGTTTGAAATGAAAAATTAGGATCTAATAAAAAATCTTGGTATAAGAATTAACAAGGAAAGAAGTGCAAGTATGCTGAAGTTGTCTCAAACTGAGTATGTTGAAAATGTGCCGCAACGATTTGACATGAGTGATGCAAAACTAATTTGCACTCCCTTGGGTAGTCATTTTCATCTATCTAAGGAACAATCTCCTAAATCTAAAGTAGAGGAAGAACAAATGAAGAGGATTTCATATGCTTCGACAGTTGGAAGTTTGATGTGTTCTATGAATTGTACAAGACCAGATATAACACATACAATGTGAGGAGTCGGCATATTTATGAGTAACCCAGACAAATTTTATTGGGAGATGGTTAAGTGGATTCTCAGATACTTGAGAGGATCAATTTACAAAGCTCTTTGCTTTGGAGATGTAGGGATTGATCTACAGAGATATGTATATTTTGATCTTGCTGGAGTTCTTGATGGTTGGAGAAGCACAATTGATTATATCTTTACTTTGGGAAAGACTGCAGTGAGTTGAATTTTCAAATTACAAAAGATTGTTGTACTCTTAACTATAGAAGCTGAGTATATTGTTATTACTGAGACTAGCAAGAAGATGATATGGTTGCAAAGTTTCATGGCTGAACTTGGCAAGGGGCAAAGGAATGAGAAGTTGCGTAATAACATCATGAGTACTATTCATCTAGCCAAGAATTTGCATTCCATACTAGGACCAAGCACATCTGGCTTTGATATTTTTTCATCAGATTACTTTTGGAAGGTGATCAGTTATCTTTGGAGAAGATTCATACGACTAAGAATCTTGCAGACATGCTGATGAAGACAGTGATAGTTAATAAATTGAATCTATGTGTAGCTTTAGTTAGTCTTCATGAAAGATGAGAGCAGGGGTGAACAACACTAAAGTATTATGATTGGTGTTACAGATTGGGAGAATGATTGATTGCAATCAATTTCCAAGTGAGAGATTGTTAGTTGTGTGTGAAATCTGATTGATCAATCATGTTGTATTATTGCCCCGGACCTCAATGCAGTATGTCGAGCCTGTTGGAGGGTTGTAGGGCCTCTTTACCCCAATGCTATACGCCTGATCGCCTCAACGTTGCATATTTTTCTTGGAGAAAAATAGAGAATGATAGCATTGCGACACTCCAGATCCTGGCGCCGCAGCTCTATTAGGTAGACTGGAGACAGAAAGTCGAGTGTCATGGTGCTCCAACTTGGCGCCGCAGCATTGCGAGGCCGATTGGGCAGTTTTCTTTCTTGTTTTTCATTAAGGGTTGTGTCCTTTGGTGGTTGTATTATATTTCTTGGTTAGTTCTAAGTTTAGAATAGTGCAAGAGAGAAGAGAGAGAAGGAGAGAGCTAGAGATAAAATATATCTATACTATTTCCTCCCAAATTTTCATTGTAAATTTTTTGGCATGGTGTGGCTCCGTGATTTTTTTTTCGATTTCAGGTTTTTTATGTTAGATCCCAGTGTTCTTTCTTTCCGCTGCATTTTCTATTACTTGTTTGTTTTGCTATATGTTTTTACTTCTTCCTCAATTGGGAGAACTAGATGAGAGGAAATGTCTAGGAGGATTGGAGTATCGAGTGCGTGCAACTTGGAGGCTAGAGTTGTGGACGGTCTGCGACGTTGTGACAAGAAACACCGGGGAGAGAAGTGTGGGAAAATTTGAGAGAGTGAAGGAAGTGTTGTGCGAGAGATTTGGGTTGTTCTATAGGGACGAGTCGCACTCTATTTATAAATTACATCAAAGAAGTGAGATTTCTTCTGGCTATCAAATATGTACAGGTTAAACAACTTAATTTTAGGTTGGTACGTCAACCCGAACCTGACCCATTTATTGAACGGGTCAGCCCACACATATTTATTGAGTGGGTCAATTCGGACTTAGAACTTTTAAGTTGTGTCATATTTACATCCTAATAAAGATTTATGTTTTAAGTTTAATAATAGGTAAAGTTAATCAAATTCATTTTTGGATATTTTGCGAAATTTAGAGCATTAAAATAAAAATAATTAATTGCTTGATTCCTAGGAATTCCTTAAAAATCTAAATCTCCTTTATGTGCTCCCAAGGTCTTAGATTATAATAACAATAATCTTAAGATCTTCCGAATCCATAGAAATGATAGATCCTATTTTAATGAATTCAAACATTTAAGCTTCATAATATTTGACTTGGAGATAATTATTATTCTTTACTTTTTAAATATAACTCATAAATTTAGAAAGTTATATAGGCTTGTGGGTTACAACTAAAGTAATTGTTAATGGTGAACGAGAAGAATAAATCTTAAAGTGAAGCCCATTATGCTTCATAAGTCAAAGCTTAAAAGCTTAAAGTTTGGGTCTAAATTCAACGAAGTTGTATAAGGTAGGTAACTCCGATGCTATTTTTTATTTATTTCCTGATTGTAATAGAAGACATGTATATTATTATGTGGTTAAGTTTTATGTTTGATTGTTTGTTTGCTTTGAGTGTGTATTAGAAATGCATACTTTTTTTAAGTTTTTTTTATTGCTTTGCTTAGGGATGGCCTGGATATTTTATACGATGCTCTTAGAAAAATAAGTTTTCTTTCTAGTAAAATATATGTAATCTTAAAATCAATCATAGAATAATATTTTCAAATAAAATTGCATAGTTTATTCAAAAATAAACTAACTTTTCAAATTTAAAATGAAATCCAAATCCTTCTTAACTCAATATTTGACTGATTGCTTATTCATAATGGGTGTGGTTATAAATCAACAATAAATTCATGTATTTTGTTGATGAACATGATATGTATAGTCCTATGAGTCTCATATAGAAATAAAATTCTCACACTAAAGTTCATAAAATAAAAAAAAATTCATTATGAGTTAACATATGCATACTCTCATATTTAGACATCTTAGCTTAAGTGATTAAGCTGTAAGTTTTTTTTCCTAAAATCAAAACAGTTTAGCTCATCTTGTATATGCATTAAGACAAGCATTGCATAGTTTAAAAGTGCTTAAATGAGTTTAACAAGGCATCATTTATAGAAAGGATTGTAAGATTAAAAATCAGATTGACTTAACCTCAAGTAAGCTCTTTAAGATTGCAAGTCTAATGTATTCTATTAGATTTAGGTTTGAGTTAGTACTTATTGGTGGTTCTCATCTTATTTAGGGTCTCAATTTGATGTTTTTTTTTAAGTTATATCGTAAGTCCTTATATTTTTTAGGCATTTTCTCAATCTTGTGTTATTGTAATATAATTCATAACTTTCTAAATCAATTGGTCAATTTTAACATTAAAATTTAAAGTTCAATGTAAGATAATTTTGAGTGCCTCTGAACTTCTTAGAATTAAGTACTATATTTTTTGCTTCAGCTTTCATTCAAAAATTAATTTTAAGTTGATTCAATCACCTTTGAAATTTCAAAGACCAAATATTTGACATGAATTTTTTTAGAGATCATATTAAATGTTAGTTAATATTTTGAGAAATAATATAAACTACTATTTTACTAAAACTATTTCTCAAAGGACAAATATCATTGGGAGATAATTAATCATAGAGGTTTGGCCTTATGAAGAATATATATCTCATAATAAAATAAATCTTATTTTATCAAACATATTATGTAGGGGAAAATATCTTGGTATAAAAAAATAAATTGTTAGTTTGTTATTGAGTCTATAATAAAATAATATTTTTATCCCTCAAGATAATATAGTCACTATTCAAAACTACCCTACATAATATATTGATAAGCCCTAATTTAGGCATAGGATCCCAATCATATTCTTTCACATTTGCTGAACTCAAACTAAGGAAATAAATCTTTATCTTTTAACTCACAAAAATCTATGATACCTCATTGATTTGTAGTCCTAAAATTAGGGATCATTTCTCATTTCTATGGACCAAAAAAGTCATATAAATTTTTGCTCCCTTAGCTTAAAAGCAATAGAAAATCTATAATCCTAGCCCAAAAGCTATAGGTCTCTCCATTCTCCCTTACCTAAAAGTTATAGGAAATCCCTTAACCATTAGCCTCAATATTGAGGTTCGAGGCAACAGAACAACCCTTGATCAACACGATCAGATTCCATACATAACAATCTCCTACTTGAAAATTGATTGCAATCAATCCTTCTTCTGATATGCACTATCAATCATAGCACTTGTAGTGTGGCTCACCCCTACTCTCATCCTCCATGAAGACCAATTGAAGCTACACATAGTTTCAATTTATCAATTGTCACCATCTATGTCAGCATGTCTGCAGGAGTTGCATGTCTGCTCTCATTCTCGGTCGTGTGTATCTTCTCCAAAGATAACTGATCATCTTTCAGAAACGGCTTGATGAAATGATATTGAAGTTGGATGTGCTTCGTTCTGGCATGGAATGCAGCATTCTTGGCTAGATGTATAACACTCATGCTGTTACTATGCAGATTCCTGTACCTTTGCCCCTTGCTAATTTCTATCAAAAAACATTGCAATCAAATCATCTCCTTGTTAGCCTCAGTGATAGCAATGTACTCCATTTTTATGGTTGAGAGCGGAACAATCTTCTTCTATAACTTGGAAACCCAACTCACTACAGTCTTTTTCAAAGTGAAGATATAATCTATTGTGCTTCTCCTACCATCAAGATCTCCAACAAGATTAGAATCTATATATCCTTGTATATCAATCCTTGCACCACCAAAGCAAAGAGCTTTGTCTACTGATCCTCTTAAGTACCTAAGAATCCACTTAACCGACTCTTAATGAAGTTTGCTTGGGTTACTCATAAATATGTTGACTACTCCTACTGTATATGCTATTTCAGAGCTTGTACAGATCATAGCATACTACAAACTTTTAACTGCTGAAGCATACGGAGTCTTCTTCATCTGTTCCTCGTATGCTTCAAATTCAGATGATTGTTCCTTGGATAACTGTAAGTGGCTACCCAATGGAGTGCAAACTGGCTCATTCATGTTGAATCTCTAAAGCACCTTTTCAACATACTCTGCTCGAGACAACTTCAGTATACCTGCACTTCTATCTCAACTGATTCTCATACCGAGAATTTTCTTTGCTGGACCTAGATGTTTCATTTTAAACTTCTTTGATAACTATTTCTTTAGACATCTATCCTTGTACATTTCATTTTCATTGAATTTAACATCCCTACTCCTGATGAATTTCTTAGTCTAATAATTTCAAATTTTGTAGCCAAATTCATCCGAGTCATATCCAATAAATGTGCATTTGATAGATTTTGGATCAAGCTTACTTCTAGATCCTACATCAACATGAACATACGATGAATAACCAAACAATTTGAGGTGGGATAAACTAATCTCCTTTCCACTCTAGGCTTTCTCAGGTAACCCCTCATTCAGAGGAACTGAAGGATCATGATTGATCAGATAAACTGCTGTATTCACTGTCTCTGCCTAGAACTGCTTGGGTAGACCAGCATATAATCTTATGCTCCTGGCACGTTCAGTGATAGTTCTATTCATGCACTCTACAACACCATTTTGCTGTGGTGTTCTTGGAATAGTGAACTCATGCCTAATCCCATTCAAAGCATAATACTCCTTGAACTTTTTGTTCATGATACTCGCCACCATTATGTGATCTGGGATACTTGAGCTTCAAACCAGTCTCAAGCTCAACCATGACCTTCTACTTCTTAAAAACATCAAACACATCTGACTTGTGTTTTAAGAAGTACACCCATGCCTTTTTACTGTGATCATCAATAAATGTAACAAAATACAAAGATCTTTTTATAGAAGTAACTGGAGCAGGACCCCATACATCAGTATGCACTAACTTCAACTTCTTTGACTTAACCTTTGAACTAGTATTTAAAAAAACTCACTCTATGTTGCTTGTCATATATACAATCTTCAAAAAAATCTAAATTTATAGATTTTAAACCATTAAGATTTTCTTTACTAAGAAGTGAATGTATATCTTTCTTACTTATATGACCAAGTCTTCGATGTTAAAATCCTCCATCCACATCTGAATCTGCCACTTCAATAGAACTGCTCTTCTATTGATAACATACGTGGTGCCTTTAATACTATCACGAGTTATAACCATAGCTCTTTCTGTCACCTTCCACCTATCTCCTGTGAATGACGTCACATGGCCTGAGTTTGTAAGCTGACTCATATAAACTAAACTCCTCTTTAGACAAGGAACATGCCTTAACATTCTTGAGTCTCCAAATTGACCCATCCAAAATTATGATATCAACATCTTGTCAAACAATGTTGTAGGGCTTGTTATACCCAAGATACACTTTATCCAAATCTCATTTTGTATAGTTCTTAAATGCCTTATTGTTAGGACTTGCATGAAAAAAGCACTTGAATCTATAATCCAAGATTCAAAATTGTCCAAAGATAAATCAGAGAAGCTGACTGATACTCTTCTGCAAAAACATTTGCAGAATAATTTTTGTCTTAACCTCCACCACTGCCCTTCTTTGGAACTGTACAATCCTTCTTCAAGCACCCTTCTTTCCATAGTTCAACACAACTTTTCCTCTACCTGAAATAAACTTTCCTCTCTTGGATTTAGATCTTCCTCAGCTAGGATTTCTTTCTAATCCCCTTCCTCTTATTTCAACATCAGAGCAGAATTTGAAGATTTACCATTCGCCCACCTGCAAACCTCTTCATTAAGTACTAACCTTACAATATCCTCAAAGTTTAGCTTTGAACTTCCCAAAGAGTTACAGCAGTAGCAAGTCCATCTCAGCTTTTTGGCAATGAAGATAACAACAACAATGCCCTCACCTCATCATCAAAATTGGCGCCAACTGAACACAATTGACTCATCATAGTGTTAAGGTTATTCAGGTATTCCGCCATTAGGGTATTGTCCAACATCTTCATATTAAATAACTGTTTCATCAAGAACACTTTGTTTGAGGCTGATGACTTCTCATACATCTTAGTCAGTGCGGCTATGAGATCAACCGTAGTCTTCTCATTTATAATATTGAATGCAACAGATGAGGAAAGTGAAAGTTGTATCAAACCTAGTGCAGCCTGGTCAAGAACCTCCCACTCCTCCATAATCATAGAATTCAGCTTCTTGGCGATTCCTTCCAACGACAAATACAACTTCTTATATTGTAAATCTTCAATTTTCATCTTGTAGAATGTGAAGTTAGAATAGTTGAACTTCTCAATCTTGTATATTGCTTCGTCCGCCATTACTCTCACTCGAACTAAAGAACCTTGCTCTGATACCAGTTGTTGGGGATGAGGAGTAAACACCACAATGACGAAACAAGCAAAAAATTAAAAGCAGCAGAGAGTAAATGACACCAGGATTTAACATAGAAAAACCCAAAATAGAAAAAAAATCACGGAGCCACACCACACCAAGAAATTCACTATGAAAATGAGAGAAATAAGTACAGACCTATCTTCTTTCTCACTCTCCCCTTGCTTCTCTTCTCACATGCACATTCTCTATGTATTACATTACAGAAATACAAGAGAAAGCCAAGTAAACAACCCCAAGGGATGCAACCCTAAAAAAAAATGAGAAAGAAAACTGTCCAGTTCATCTTGCAGCACTGCGGCGTTAGTTTGGAGAGCTGTGGCGCTCAAGACTCTGTTTGATGATGCTGCGGCGCTCAAACTCTTAGCGCTGCGATACCGAATCTAGAGCGCTGTGGCGCTCTGCTCTTTATCGTTCAGCACTGGGGCGCTCGGGAACACAGCGTTAGGGCATTGTACGGGAAAAAAATTTTCGGGTGCACTCGAACCCAAGCAGGGGGAAACCCCCCGCACCCCCCAGCAAGCACGACAAACTTGAGGTTCGAGGCAACAGAACAACCCGATTGATCAACACAATTAGATTCCACACATAACAAAATATATAGGTATAAAAAATTAAAATACTAGTTTGTTATTGAGTTCATAACAAAATAATATTTTTATCCCTCGAGGTAATATATTATTTTTTATGCCATACTTGATTATAAATATTTTAAATCCATTGATGATAGAAAATTTCCCCATGATAGTGAGCTTTAGAGGGATCTTCTGAAGTAACAACCAATTGGTATAACTTACATGTTTTGATTTTTATATTGATGGATATAAACTACTTTTGATGTATATATATGTAATTGTAAGATTGTCTATGCCATTACCACTTTGCCTTTATATTTTTAAAATTTTGTTAATGGTAGACCGAGGTTTAGGACTATTTTATTATCATGATTGTTTGTTCCCTCCTTGATTTATTGGAGCTCTTGGGCTATCTCTTGACACTTGTTGACACCCAAGGTTTAGTCTTCGAGTAAGAAGAATGTTAATCCAAGACTTCTTAGATTGCAACCAAGGCATAGTTTATACTGTGTCTCTCTAATAGTCTAAATGCCGAAAGCTTAAAAGACCAAGCTTTATAGTGAGAAAAACACTTGATAATTACTCTTCTATATGACTCAAGTCTATGACGCTAATGCTTTTTTGCAGAAAGATTCCTAGGTCATGTATTTCATTTTTCTACTAACACAAAAAAGGATTTTGTGGATTTACAAGCTGAAGAAATCAAAATGCGATGTATTTAATGTATACTACACTTGGAACTTGCATATATCTTAAATCCTTGCAACTAAAAAGCCTATTCGTCATTTTTGTTTTTTCATCTTTTAGCGAGAATCAAGTTATTGTAGCGAATCAAGTTGCACAATTAATTGATGCACATATCAATATAGGGCTCCTAAAATTATGAAAAAGCATAAATAAAATAGTTCACTAAGTCAGGAACACGTTGATGCAATTGATTCACAAAACGGACACCATCCGACCTCAAATGGTGCAGTCATGCATGCATATGTCATTGGATCATACGACAATTCAGTAGATTGTCTATATCTTGTTGTCCTAATCTTATAAATAATTGGATGATTGTATAAGCAATTGGGTAATTGTGTCTATGATTGGAAAATCGTATGTATAATCATCTAGAGATAAAAGTAATTGGAATGATACCACAACTTGCTTAATAGAGCTTCTTAATAATCAAACATGCAACAACAACAACTTCATGCCTTTATCCCACTACGTGGGGTCGGCTATATGAATCCTTTTTCTCCATTTGATTCATGTAACCGACCACATGTAGTGGCATAAAGGTTTGATGTTGTTGTTGTTGTTGCATGTTTAGTCATTAAGAAGCTCTATTAAAATAGTTATGGTATCAGTCCAAGTACTTTTATCTCTAGATTATTGTACATACGATTTATTTCAAACATGCACACACATAAAATTTATTTCACCTAAAATTCATGTACCTTCTCAAACAGAGTTCATATCAGGTGCAAGTTAGGTCACTATGTAGGTATATTGAGTTACTAAGGCAGTGGATATTACACAAGTTCTTATTTTTTTCATTCTTCTTTCTACTCAAAGAACCTAAAGATTCCTCTCTCTGTATGAAAGTCTTCATTATTTCTAGCATGAACTAATCCATTTGGAACAAATAGTTGGACAACTCATCAGAGCATTATAGCAATTACAATAAGTTACAAAACAGTAAAGAGAAGACAATTAAAATGACTATAAACAAACTTATCTGTTCAATTATTCTACAAATATCTAACACATGACTTTACAAAATTTACCTCCGCATTTTAATTCTCAACAAGTACAAGATTGAAAATATTTTGCAAATAAAGTTGACTACTTATTCATTACATAAACTTACTATAAGTCGATAAGTATACACATAATCAATTAAATAATACAATAGCAAGTCCCTAAAGTACTATACTTTCTTTTGATCCTGCTTCTGTGCAATTCACTTGATCGGTTTTCCTACAAGAATGCCAGACCCTTCTCTTACTGCCTCTTTTTATTATTTGTAACAGCTCAAATATTAGTGCAATCTTCACATAATCATGTTTCATTTGCACCTAAGAATCATACTTTTCTAGATTGAAGACCAAATTCAATAAAGGCTACTCAGTCTCTTAGAGCTTTTTTCTACTCTTCTACAACGTATTGTCCTAGAACTACAATGTCTGCATGCATGTTTTGTCCAAATGTTAATCGGGACATCTTAGACTGCGATTAATCTCTTTAATAGCCCACATCATATAATCGCCCTCCATTTCTGTTAGGAACACATGAATGATACCTCCCTCTCAAGTAATAAGTTCTTTAACTCTCAGCCTTAGACATTTTGGGCTCTAATGTTCGTATTTGTTTTAAAGCTTCCTTGATTTTCTTAGAAACAACTTCTCAGATCTTGTTCAAGATCTAAGGATGTTCTACTTGAATGCCAATAACTTTTTCACCCTAGTAAGCAAGATTTGTTGGAAACTTTTTTCCATGAATATAGTTGACAGATTAAAAGCCCTTGTTTTTTTTTCCCCTTCATTTTGGAAACCCATACCTTATAGCTTCCCAAAGTGAGGGGGAAATGATAACCAAAATTCAAAATCATCTTGATAGCCCAATCTATCACATCCCACAATATCCCCTACCAACAACGCATGATGTAATAGAGAACACAAAACATTCTTAATATACAATATTTAATACTATTAATCATTTCCATCCATCCATATATATATATTCTATCCACAGCATAACACATTTTTTAAATAAATGGAAGCATCTATATAATCTTACTTGAATCATAAATTTCATTATAGAGCCACTAAGAAATTCAAAATAATACAATGATAAACAGTCTACATACCTCTGCTGCAGACTTACTCATGCAACTAATATTAGAACATACAGTTTTATTAACATGATCCTAATTTTCTTCCACTTTCTCCTTGCCCTTTCCTGTAATAACAGTCGATATAAAGTCTGGTGAGCTATGAGCTCATAAAGTTATACAATTCAAATAAAGAAATTAAATGAAATTTTATAACGAATAATATAATTGAAATCATAACTAAATTAAACTCATAAGATAATTGTAAAATAACTTAAAACATATTCAAGATTATCTTTCATTTTCTTTGAAGTCTATGCAGAATATCATAATTAGTTGTCTCAGGTTCTAAATATCAACTTCATATAGTTAGCTTTTATAGCTTTCATAATAATATTCAATGGAGTCCAGATAAATCTGACATTATCGCCATTGAACTACATTAAGGTCCCTTTTGCCTCATTCGGGGTCTCTTTTGCCTCACCTGCGACGCAGGTATTATATCATTTCATAACCAACCTTTCCTAATATGATATTCATTAGGCTTCAAAATTATGAACTCATATTTGCTTTGATATGCTTCATGCTTTATTATAAAAAATCTATTTACTATACTGTTTGCATAAAAAAATATGTATGTAATACATAACGTAATGCGTTTCTTTTCAAAATATTATCAATTAGGAAAACATTTAGGCAATCATATTACATCTCATTTTAAACTCAAATTATTCAAATGTACATGTGGTCACTCATACCTGAATACTTGGCTGTAGACATACTCTCAAATAATTTAATGCTTTTTTCCCTTCAATTAAGTCAAACAGAATTGTACATGCCTAGAAATGACAGCATATGCTTTTTAAATTAAAATTACATTTCTTATCTTTTTGACAAGTTGTCTCCTCAAATCTGACACCTTGCACCCTTTTTCTTTTGTAAATTCCCTCGAAACCTCCTCTCTATATATACTAGTTAAATCCTCTTTCATTTTTCCTTCTTCTCCTTTTTTCTTCTTCCTCTGATTCTTACTCAACCGAGAAACCACCGCCCCCTCATGACCACAGCTTCATCACGGCCACTGGTCCCAAGGCTTCCGCCCCTGCTTTGCATGCAAAGCCGAACACCCATTTATACCCAAATGAACTATGCTTCCATGCTCTACCGCTCCCTCTGCTCCACCCGCTAAACTGAGGGTCTCGCCGCCTGTAGCTGAAAGACCGAATAGATGAGCAGTTTCACGTATTCTCTACTATGATAAGGCATTGCATCCCTTGTATTAGACAACGCATGCTTTAATTAGTGGATAGTTTAGGAATTATACTTTATTTTATTAGTGCTATTCTAGTGGATTGCTGAGTATTGAACATTTTGTGTAATTGACCATCCATTAATTGCAGCCTGAAGGTCTTCCTTATTATGAAAAATCTGACCTTCATACATTTCAGAAGGAATATTTGCTTCTGTTGAGCTAACTATATTTACGACTGGAGCATCACAATAATCATCACCATCCCATTCTTGGGTTGTTTGAATTGTTTATGTGAACTCATTATTTGCGACCATCCCTTCTAATCCACTTCGATTTTGTCTTGCATGTACTTCAATATATTCAATACCATTATTTTCATCGTTATCATAATTTTGCATTGATTCATTCGTATCTAGTTCAGGTTGATCACCACCATGTGATGAATTAGTACTACCACTATCCATAGTTTTGTATGAATCTACTTCGTCGTTATCCATCTCATATCCCTCTGGCATTATATTTTCATTTTGACATGGCTGCTGCATGTATGGGCCTGAGGCTTGGTAGTCTGCACATGCACTAAAAATTGGTCTAACGTAACTTGGATGTTCACTAACACTAGGCCATGATACCACGTGTTGTTGTACAAATGTTGGTCGATCCAACAAACTAAGACGGCCATGAAAGTCATTCTGCACATCTATCGTATTTGCTCTTCCACCATACCGCATGTCAGGACTGGTTAAATTTATATTTATTAATGTGCGTGAATTAATTAAAAATGCTAGCACCAACATAATATATGGTCCTTAATACTCACATATGCACTTCGGTTGATGGACCACCAACACCGGCGTAATTTAATTCTTCAACCTCGATGTACAGAACAATAGTATGAGTCCTGCCTTCCAGCAACATGAACTCACAAACATCATCATCAGTAACATGTGTCGCGCAGTACCCACCATTATCACGAAAGCGATATGTTAGATTAATAGTATTTGTTGTTGAATTTATCTTAAGTGCGATCATAATTCTTTGTTTTAGCATTGCAAGTGAGATGTCCTCGTCGACGAGAAGTGGCCGATTTTGTCCACCAATATATGTCGGTGTGAATTCATCCCCAATACACAACTCTCCCCCAAAATATAGCATTAATCATGACATCTACCATAAATACATGATTGTTGATGGTCAATGACAAGAATGTAATATATTCTACAATTCTATATTTAAAAAAGTGCTTGTATAGATTATTGATGATTAATGCCACTTAATAATTTTAATCCTTAATTTTTTTAAGATTGTTAGGTCCAATAATACCATCATCAGCAACTATAATTTTCAAGCTTGAGTATGCACAAAAGTATCATTATATAGTTCATCTAAAATTTGATGATGCCTTAATTTTCATACCTTTCTCTCAACTAATAGGTAATATATTTAGGCATTACCATTCTTTTGGATAGGGAATGGTGCCAAAAATTTATATTATAGTCATTCTAAATTTGTTATTAGGGGGATTATGGTTCCTAATATTTTGCCTAAATTTGTTACTATAAAATGCAAAAGAGGATCATAATTTATTCACTGAAAATGGCATAATATGTGTATTAATGATATTGTAAAATCCAATTGGGTCAAATGCTCCTATTAGAGAAGCTTTCACCACTGCCATTACATTCAAAAATTAAGCATGACTGTTCACATAGATACACTTGCTTTTGTCCGATGATAGAACATGATCCTAATGTTCTCTATCACATATAAATTCTTTTCACCACGATCCTACTAACTTGTTAGTGTTCATCATGTGACCATTCCTTATGTAGAAATAAATCATACAATAGCTTCAATAATTATACTATAACTACCCACACTCAAATCATTAGCAGAATAAATGATCAATGTATAAGAATTTAAGTAGGTCTATTAAGTTCTATGCGGACCATTCTATTTGACACCTTTATGGCTGAACTCCTTCACCATGAGCGATTCACCTACATTCATGTTTGACTATTAGGAGAGGATGATGTGTATATTCACCACATTTGAAATAAGAAAGAGAATTGAGCAAAAGAGACCTTTTGAGATATTAACTCAAAGAAAGAAAGGGATTATGTTAATTACGACCTTGTAATTCTCCTAGTTTTAACCCTTAAGGTATACATTTTGTTTCTCAATAGTATACATAGGTTAAAGTGACTGAACTAACTAAAAAAGTGCTTGTATAGATTTTTTCTCAATAGTATAGTTTTAACCTTTAAGGTATACATTTTGTTTCTCAATAGTAATGTAAAGATTATTGATGATCAATGTCAAGAATTTTAATCATTACATATTATTTACTTGAAAATTTATTTCTTATTACATTTTTTAATTGCACATGACTCAAATGCAATTTTTATATTTCTTAAAGTTTAATAAAGTTTGACATATACTATATTATCTTAGTAATTTTACTAATACTTGATGTTAAAGTTTAATCTTTTATAATTAATTTTAAATTTTCATTATAATCAATATATTTCATAAACTTTAATATATTATTTTTTGGTACTATTTTATTTATATTTAATGTTATTTTATGTTATTCAATATTAATATTTGAAATTATAACATTATATTTTATTCCAATATTATTATATATGTTTACATTTATTACCATTATAATACATTACATTAACATTAATATTAAACATATTGAATAAATTTATTATTGGCTAAAATAATTGCTCCTTTATTTGAATTTTCTTTAAACAAATTAGATTATTATAAGAATGTCATAAACTAAAAAAATATTAGATTTTTTAAATTGTAAAATTTTATGGTTTATAATAATTAAGTAATAAATCTTTTCTTAACAATTTATTTAATCTTCGTTAATTTTTTTCGTCACTATGACAACGCTTCATTTCTAGTATATAAGTTTTTACTAATAAATATATATTTATTCTCATTGTCAATAAGAGTATTACATTAAATTTATAACATTATTAAATTAAACTCTCTTATTAAAAAGTATTTTAAAAAATAAATAGCATTTCCAAAACAACTCTTAAAGTCTCATTTTTTACTCTTCAAAGATTTATTAACGTTATATTATCAAAACTTTTGTTACATTATTAATACCTATAAATAAATCAAATAACATATATTGTGCTAATTCTTTTTTAAAACTATTGTAGATGACTATTTACATATTATTTATATTTTAGAGGAGTATTTACATATTATTTATATTTTAGAGGAGTATTTACATATTATTTATATTTTCTTTATACATAAATAAATTTAGGCCACAATTAATTACTTTAAATTAACAATAAAGTTATTAGTTAAAAATTTACATTAACATACTTTCTAAAAACTATAGGTTCATAGTTCAAAATACTATAAATTTTTAAAAAGAAGGTCAAATTTATAAATTTAAATAAATATTTTCTATAACTAAAAATTTCATTAGTTTAACATGAGTCATATTTTGTGTGTTTACAATGTGTTACTTAATGATTTCTTCCAAGTTCCTTTCATGTTAGATTAATATGTTGGTTTTTTATTAAAAAATTCCAGCATTTTTATCCTTTCACAGGCTACTTCTAACGTGACTAATAATTAGTTCTACGAGAACGACAAGAATTTCAAAAGTCGGTTTTAAGAAAATCTATTGAAAGCTAAAATTGAGAAGTTTTAATATATTATAGTTACTAAATTTAGGGTTTAACTTTAATATAAATAATAAAGTTTTAATAACTAACTGTTAACAATTATAATTTATTTTAATTAATAAAAAATATATACATATTTTAAAATATTCAGATAATAAATTATAACTTAAATTAATAAGTTTAAATTATTCATATTTTTAATCTACTGATTTCACTTATTTTTAAAACAAAATTTTCACGACATAATTAATTATATAAAATATTCAATAATTCTTATTTTTTCTCATAACATTTTCGTATAATTATTCTCTCAAATATTTACAATATAAGATGAAAAATAATGATTTTTTCAAATTTTTTCCTATAATTATTTCTCCGTTTAACTTAGTAGAAAGATTTCTTGTATGTAAAATTTGTCCACCACTACAAAATCTGTTTGTCTTTCACATCCAAACTTGCTAATCAAACTTCCCAATATATCTTCTTTGTTTTCACAATCCTTCACTTTTTCGTTCACAGATTTCCTCCCCTTCAAATATCAAACTAAATCACTAAAAAAATAATAATTTAGTCTTTAATTGGGACGTCTTTCTTACTATTACTTAAAAAAAAATTTCCAGTACAAACACTCATTTTCCTAAACACAAATTAAATAAATTAATTAGAATTTGTCTGCTTGACCACAAAAAAAAAAAAAACAATTTCTCTCTCAGTAAGGGCACTTCTTATTTCTTAAACTCTTAACTACAAATTAATCATATTTACAACAACTACAAAATTTACAAACTAATTATTAAGAAATAGATTAACACTTCGCAAAAAAAAAAAATACAACACCTAAACAACCAACAAACGAAAATAAATTATCAACATCAATCATATACAAATATCTACATAAAAAAGAACTAAAGAAAATATGTACCAAACAATTATATTTCATGTTCTAATTATTCTGTCAGATTAAACAATACTCAAGGAATTAATAACTTAAAACTGAAAAATTATGTATTCAACAAAACTAAATGCTGCAGAGTCAAAAATTTAATCTAAACTAACTTACCTTATGAAACCGACGGAGAGCTTCACAATTTCAATCTGAACAAGAACTTAATTTCTTTCTTTCAGAAGCTATGTGTGAGGGAGTGTGTGTGAGGGAGAGGCTTTTTATAAACGTTTTACTCAGCTACCCTCCAACCACCGCATTCACATCTCCGCACTAAACTCCACGTTTAGCCCGCGATAAGCGGATCTGGCCCCCGCTACAGCCAATTTTTTCCGGAATTCGGTGCAGGCGCGAGCTGGCTAGATAAAATGCGCTATGTGGATTGGCGTATTCTTTAGAATGCGTCATCTTGGTTGGCGCATTCTAAAGAATACGCTATCTTGATTGGTGTAATCTGGCGAATCTACCTTTTCGAGCAAAATGCGCTGTGATGTATGACGTATTCTTTAAATACGCCAAAGCTTTCGGCTGCTTTGCTCCTCTTTAAAATTTCCTCCATCCGCGCTTCCCTAGCTAATTTCCACGCACAAGCCGCTGCTTCTTAAAATTTGGCCTAGGAAATGTCTTCGAAGAGCAAAATTGACCAGCAACATAGGAGCCGAAGAGGGAGATCGGCAAGGGCTTGCGAAGGCTTGGTCGCCTGGAGCTCGGTTGAGGTCAGAGATGAAGAAGGAATTAGAAGTAGCGACGGGAGTTTGGTTTTGCGTGAAGAGAAGGCGAGTGTGGGTATTCGACAGAGGAGGGATTTCGCGTGTGCGGGAGCGGACCCGAAGGCTTCAGTTGCTCCTCATTTTATTGACGCAGGTGGACTGGGATTGAGGCGTGGACTGCTGCGTTTGGTGCCGTTTGCAGAGGCATGGGGCTGTAGCAGGCGGCTGATTCAGCAGGATATGGGTATGGGCAGCAACAGGTAATGAGCTTGCCTGTATATTTTTTATATTCTTTTATTATTATTATTTTTTCTTTGCTTTGTTAACAGAAGTCAACAAATAGGCACAAATTGTTGAACCACCATAAATTTTGTTGTCCTTATGTGATTCATCCCTTTCCCCTTTCCCTCTCATCACAAACACTGCTTGCGATTGCTTTGGAGTAAGTCCTTCTCTTGTAGTTTCATTATCCTATCTTGCCTCAAATGGTAGTTTTTCTCCTCATCCTCTTCACATGGATAAGTTTAGAAATTGTCGTTCAGAACAATCATACAAATAAAATAATTTCAAAAGAGAGATGCATGGTGATGTAGAAAGTTTTTGGGTCTCGGATTCCTAATGCATCTAAATGATCTAATGGATAAACGAATCGCCCAATAGGATTTGAAATTCATAGTTTTAAGACTACCAATAAAACAAGACCTTGCCTTTTGATATAAATCCAATAATATTGGAAATCCATGCTAAATAATGTTTTTAAGGATCGTACAAATTAAAGAAATTTGACAAAAAATACAAAATCACCAAAATAACTAGATGGTTAGGAGTTACGTCGAAAACATAAATATAGTTGTAATGTATAGACTATAATCAAGTATGCTCATATAGTAGAATAAAAAATAATCTTGTGAAGGATCTCCAAATATAGAAAATTTATGCCTAAAGCTAGTACAAGGAGATGACTTCTTCAAAAATAAGTTATCACAATTGCACCGCACTTGAAGGAATCAACTATAACCAAGTAGACACAATATTAATGAAAAGAAAACTTTTATTCAGAAATAAAGTTCTCCTTGCATGCCTAAATAAACCCATATTTATAATCATTTAATCTCTTAGTCGACTAACTCTCAATCTAATTGGCTTAATACACACAATTCTCGGCCAATCTACAACAAAAAATTTGATATGCACGAGCTAAGAAGCACGAGAAATCAGTCAGGATTGATTCTTTATTGTCCTCATTTGCACGGTACAGGAGTCAAACTATAAGAACTGCATTAACTTGGCCGAACCATTCCTTTTTAGCGCCAAAAAATGATCCAGTTACAAGGCAAGAACTGACATTGCTATAAGACCCAAAATAGAAGAGTTTTATGGCAACATAATCAATTAGCTTTCTTATTAGTAGGAACCATAGAAAATAAACTACAATAAGAAACCCAAATTTACTAGTTAAGCCACCCAAATCAGAGAAAATCATAAGAATTTTGAATGCATCTTGACCATGATGAAACAAGAGAGCATGCCCATACCTAAGGTAAACCAAATAAATTGGAATTGAGAAAACATAAAATAAAACAACTTTAAAATAAACAACTGAAGAAAATAATAATAAAAGCAAATTGCTAATGTGCTCGTCATATAACATTGAAATTTTCTTTCTTTAAGTGATGATCTATCTCCATGTATTTTGTTCTTTCATGATGAAATATTTTTTTGGCAATACTGATAGCAACTTTATTGTTACAAAACAGTTTTATAGATTCTTCTACTTGAATTTTTAGCTCTTTGAATAGTCTCAATAGCTAAACATTTTCAAATAACTTTAGGCATGGATTTGAACTCTGCTTCATCACTTCTCCCTGCCATCCTAACTGTTTGTTGCTTTGCCATGTGACCAAATTTCCGCGCATAAAACTATAATATTCTGAGGTAGATCTTCTTTCAATTACCGAACCTACCCAATCTGCATACGTAAACTCTTTAATATATCTTTTTGTAATCTCTTTGAAATATAATCCTTTTACATAATTTATCTTTAAATTTTATAAGATTTGATATATAACACTTTAGTGTATTTACCTCACATTGATTATTCATGAATATGCTTACCATGCTATCAAGAAACCAATGTCAGGTTTCTTTTATGAGAGATAAATATGTTTTTTAACAATCCTTCGGTATCTTCTCTTACTAACTGCACACTTCCTATTTCTTTTAGAAATATGTGAGCTCCGAAAATTCGCGCCCCAATCTCTCCACGGCCTTGTTTTTTTCTTCCAGTTGTCAAGGATAGTTTTAACGCTTAAGTTTCGAGGCAAATTTTTAGAAGGCAGATTGGGTTTTGAATAAGATATTACCCATAGATTTGACCTTCATTTTTGTGAGGATTTTATGATCTGAGTTTTGGTTTTCTATAGGTGCAAGCCCCTATAGTTAATTATCCCTCCCGATAGTGATAGAGAACTTTCTATTAAGGCTAGTCGTCAAACAAATACATAGTATCCGATGTAATGTACCAGCAGAGTTTTGATATTTAAAATTTAATATTTAGAATTGGAAATTTACCATCTTGCATTTAAAGCGGATAGTGGGGGAAATGATGATGAACTCGATTAAGATCCCATGATTCCATCGTCTTGAATTATCGTGGTCCATGGTCTACTTATTCAGAGGAGATAGTCGACCCAACCTGACAGAATGATCCTTGTAAGCAACCATGGGTTGTTTCATCTAAGGGTACATTATGGACCTGGGATCAATATTTGTCTAAGGGGATAAATTTAAAGCCACCTTATCTAACAGAGGGTTTTGTGCCTTATCGGTCATATCCTATTGATTCATTACTTAAGGATTTAATATCATTGGAGAACATACGGACTCGGACCTTGACTGTAATTTAATGGTGTCATTTGGCGGCAAATCCACCAGGTCAGAGGGTCTCGATCATAACCGTTTACCTGTGGTACCATTTGGCGGCGAAATCACCAGTTAGAGGACACGTTTCACATCCTTACTGGTAAGAGATGATTTGAGAATGAATCTTAGTGATATTCTTGACCAGATATTTGCTCTTTGTGAATTGAAGTGATTTTTTAGATTTGTCCACGACAAATTGTTGTGGAGGATGGATGAGTATTTTTGCTTTAAGTATTTTGGTGCTTTATTTCAATTTTAAATATCTTTAATTTTGGTGGTTTTGCATTTTGAGTTTTTATGAGAATTTGGGAGTCATTTTGAATATTTAGGGTCCCCTCCGGTTGAGATTTTCAGTCAACACGGCCATCATCGAGGTATTTATGACACTTTTTCATTTTGTTAGTCGAACCTTGTCGACTCTGTCTACTTACCGACAGAGGATCGGATTCGTTGTCAGCTTTATGCCTTTATTAATGATTTTTTTTCTTATAATAGACTTTAAAGGCCTAATATGGACGTAGAAAATAAATATCCCGGTCGATATCGTAACCTTATATTTGTTCAATAGTTTGAGCCGTGTTGGCTCATGTTTATTCACATAAAAGGTTCGGGCTCGAATTTAGGTTCATTTGTTGATCCGCGCAGTATCCTCAGACGTCACTCATGTGCATACATCACGCTAGTCAGGACCCATACGGGTAATCATATTTTAACGCACAAATGGGGAGCATTTAAATATTTAAATATAACTATTTGTGCTAAGTGTTTATCGTTAAAATTTGCACAAAATTTCATTTGAAGCTTGATAAACGCCTTCTGTCTGCTTGTATGAGTGTTGCGGATCGCCTTCTGTCTGTTTGTATGAGTGTTGCGGATTCGGTGACGTTGTTTAGCAGTGCGTTGGGTCCCATTTCATCTTTTGCATATTGCCATCTTCTTCACTATTTAGCTCGCGAGGGTGTACTTTTGCCTGCATACATGCTGCATAACGCATCAGGGCCTTCCATCTATCTCTTGCAGGTAAACTGATTTATCTAGCATGATAACCTGATGTCGCAAATTTATGGCCTCAATTTACCAATGACCCGCAATTTTTACTACAAATTTGCTGCTTTTGCTTGTAGGTGAATCATACCATTGCACTGCGGGTTTCTCGCCGCTTCTTTGTAGGCGAGTTATTACGCTACACAAGCTCCATTGAACTTGTTTGTAGGGCACCAATATACATTCATAAGTCACTAGTCTTTGCATGTTGACGAATTACACTCAGCTTGACATCCTCCAATCATTGCTTGTAGATGCTTGCATTTGCTACAGTTCTTCTATATTTGCTCGTAGATGACACCTTAAGTGTTTATGATAGGCCCTCTTACGGTGACTCGTAGGTGCTTGCATTTGTTGCATATTGGCCGCCATTGCTTGTGGAAGATCGATGTATTTGTCTTCCATTGAGTGGTTGTTGACTGCAAGGGCATTGTAACATTCATTGCTTGTTGCTGATTATTAGCTGTAGACATGCTATTGTGCATACAACAAATCTTTTGTCATTGCCAGCAGGTGTTCGCATTTATCGTATACTACACCATGTACTTTTGCAGATGAGTTGATATGTTTGTTGCAACCCCTTATCAGTGTTTGCATGGAATTTCTTGTACTTACACCATGTCCATTGTCATCATTCGTAGACAGCTTGGTATGTTCACTTGCATATTGATGTTTGACCACCGACCGAGTTACACTCATGAATAATCTCTTCATGCATATTAGCTAGTGAGTTATTATGTTCACTTGTACGTCTTTCGTTGCTACTCATGAATGTTCACAAGCTTCTTATAGTCGCTTGCAAGCACGCTGTTATGTGCATCAGCCTCCTTCATTTGTAGAAGGGTAATATGTTTGCTTGTATGTTGATTAACGTTGATTGTAGAAATGCCACTACATTCATTGCACACTCTTCATGAACATATTATTGTGTTCATTATGACTATCATACCCCTGTAAGCTAGCTGGTGTTGACTGAGGGGATATTGTAGCATTCGTTGCTGCTACTGTGAGCTTCCTTTTATAAATGATCTGTTATGTATATTGAGGGTTCTTTGCTATCCTTGAAAGTGATCTGTAGGATGCATAATGCACCCATAAATGTTGCTCGTTAGTGTTTGCGTTTCAATTGGCATGATGTCTTTTGATATTCCTTGAAAATTTTATATCATTGCTTGTAGGCAGGTCAACATAATCTTCCATAAATTCTTATTGCAAGTAAGCTATGCTTGGAGCTTGGTCCACCACAAATCCCGTACTAGTTCATTCAAGCTTTTACTTGCGTGTTTGCATTTTAATTTTGTTATTTCATGATTTATATTTATGTTAAACATTAGGTTTGGTTCCCTGTAGTTACAAGTTTTGTTCCCTATACTTGTTTAAGTTTTGGTCCCCTATTCACTAAAAATTTTGGCAGCCTCCCATTATCTCATTTAGGAAAAATTTTAGGAGCTGGGCCTTCCCACCACGCTAGAGAAAAACGTATATAATAAGTGTCGGGCGACACCACGGCTATGGTCTTTAATCCCACCAAGCCAGAAAAAGGTGTGTATGGGTAGGGGTGTCAATATTGGACCCGACCCGAAACCCGACCCGAAAATTTCGAGTTTGGGTTGACCCGAACCCGAAACGGGTCGGGTTCGAGTTCAACAATTCGACCCGTTTCATAAATCGGGTCGGGTTCGGGTTGACCCGTTGACTCGAAATTGACCTGTTTTTGACCTAGCAACCCGAGATTGACCCGTTTCTGACCCGGTTTTGACCCGAAAAGCGGAGATTGACCCATTTTTGGACCCGAAAACTAGCAATTTTTTGTTGGCACCGGGTCATTCGGGTTGGGTCGGGTTGACCCGGACCCGAAGCGGGTCGGGTTCAGGTCCGAAAAACCGACCCGTTTGCAAAAATGGGTCGAGTTCGGGTTGACTCGAATAGTGCCGAGTCAGTTTCAGGTGCGACCCGAACCCGACCCTGTGACCCGAAATTGACACCCCTATGTATAGGTCTTCGGGGGTACCTGTTTGAGATGCACAGTTCTTTCCCTGCAGGCATGACGTCACGTACACGGATACTTAAAGTTGTTCCTGCCATGCTAGAGAGAAGCGCGTACAATGCCTACCTACCTCGCCTCAAGCGTCCCACTGGGTTCCCTCCCACCACTATAGAGAAAAATGTGTATAGGTGTTTTTCCAATGCCTTGCGAGCGTCGAGAACATGATTTTAAAGGATTTTGAGTTTGAGAAATCCTTTATACCTTCGGCGAGGTGGCGACGACGGCGGCGACGGTGAAAATGTTCACACGAGGATTTTTCTTTTTCGCTTTTTTCTTTTTTTTACTCTTTTTTATTTTCTTTTCTTCTTCTTTTTCTCTTAAATAATAGTAATAGTTATAATAATGCTAATAATAATAGTAGTAGTAGAAATCATATATAATAAATAATAATAATAATAATAATATTAAGGGGCTACTATAGGTTTGGGTTTATGAGGCAGATTTGGCTGAGAAGATGGAGTTTGGCTTGTTGAATGGGTGAAGAGGGGTAATGGGTCGTTGGGCCTAGGAGGGTAGGAAGGTTAGAGGGATGTGGGCCTTTAGAGTTAGTTAAGTTGGGCTTTGGATTTAGGCCGTGAGGGGAGGTCGGGGCGTGAGTTTTTGGACCCATAATTTGTTGCAATCCAGGATCCCTAGCACTTGATTTTAATGATGATAAATAATATTGACTGAATTATTATGTTATTTCTTAAAAAATATAAATGTTTATTTTTGTCTGTGAGCACTAATATTTCTGTTAAGATACACACCGCTCAAGATTACTGGAGACTCAAGATTGGGTGGAATAGGATGTAACAGAATTTGTATTTTGCACTTTCTTTAATTTTTCATTTTTTTGAGTCTGCCACAAAAGAGTGTATGCAAATGGGGTGACCACACACACACACACATGGGGAAAGTTTCCTTTTTTTGAAGTAAATTTAAAAAAAAAAAGCAAATCATACTATACGATTTTTAATCGTACTGTACGATCTGTCATTAACACTCAGGCTTAACGGCTAATTCTAAATGATTAGTTTGTGAACTAATCATACTGTATGATCGTGATCGTATTGTACGATTTGTTTCCATCTAAAAATCTTAGCCGCCAGCATAGTTTAGGTAAGATATTAAATTTGATTTTTTGAACTAATCATACTGTACGATATTGGATCGTATTGTACGAACAATATCATCTAAATTGAATCATTAGGGTTTTCTGAAGCCCAATTTTTAAAAGGAGTTTTTCTTATTCAGAGAGGTTATTGTTGAAGTTCTTGTTGCTATGTGAAGAAGAGGAGCATGAGAATTGAAGGAACTCTTGAGAGGGAGCTTTTGGAGAGATCCAAGATTTATGAGAGGAAGGAGAAGGCGAGCTTGAGTGTGAGGGGATCACACGGTTGCTCTGAGCTAGCTGCACGCTTGCTCCTCCTGTGGCCTTGGTGAGTCTTGTGGAAGCTCTCTAGGGAGAGACGCTTTACGGTCAATGTCCTCGAGGTTCTCTGCCTTCTCCATGAGGGAGAAAAAGGAGAAGGTCCGTTGCCGTCACCAGGAGGGTGACATAGCGTCTGACACTCCGCCACACCGGGGAAGGTGAAAGTGAGTTTTGTAAAGGCTTCTCCGCCTTGCTGTGGGAGCAGAAGGAGAGTCAATTTTTAATAGTGCAACTCTCGGAGTGGAGGACTCCGGGGAGTGGACGTAGGTCAAGTGACCGAACCACTATAAAAATTTCTAATGTGCTTTTTCCGTTTTTCGCATTTATTTTCTATGTTAACTACTTGGTGAAAAATCTGACTCTAACTTTTTATTGTGAGATTTGAAATTGTATCACCACTATTGTAGTTGTGTACGAATCATTAGCTTCCGCATTTGACTAGTTTAGTTTTATTTAAAAAAAAATTTGAAAAATCTTTAAAAATTAGAACTCGTGTTTAGGATTTATTTTTTAAAAATACCAATTCAGCTCCTCTCTTGGCGCATCTCGTACTTTCAATTGGTATCAGAGCAGGGTTTCAAAATAGTGTTTTAGAAAACTTAGAAACACACGATCCATGACACAGTTTGGTAACCGTAACACCGCGGAGGGTTATTCAATAACCCGTCCACCCTTATTTGACAATATACCATTTGACTTTTGAAAATTCGTATGTCTATGTTTTTATAATCTATAGACTATCGCATGTGAATGTTGGTTCAAAAAGGTTACTCTGCACCTTTTTGTCTCACAAATGGAGTTAAAACTGTTTTATCATTTAATGAATGGAGTAATGAGGATAGGAAACTCGCACAATTAAATGCAAAATATTTGAATTGTTTCTTTTGTGCATTGAAATTAGAAGATTATATGCGAGTGTCTACTTGTAGTATTAGTAAGGAGATCTGGGATAGATTGTGTATCACGTACGAAGGAATCAGTGAAGTTAAACAGTCTAGGCTAAACATGCTACTAAATGATTACGAATTCTTTCGCATGAAACCTAGCGAGACTGTATCTAAAATGTACACTAGATTCACCAAGATAATGACATCCTTGCATTCTCTAGGAAGAGAGTTATCTAATTTTAAAAAAGTTGATAAAATTTTGAGATGCTTAACTAGTTCTTATGATGCAAAAATAACTACAATAATTGAGTCTAAAGATTTAAGTATTTATTCAATTGATAATTTGCTTGGGTCGCTCATTGCCTACGAGCAAGGAGTAAGTCAAAGGCAAAGTGATGCAGGAGAAAAAGGAGCGAACTGTGTCTAAAAGTGAACAATTCAGAAAGTGATAGCTCTACTTCGGAGGAAGATGACGACATAGCCTTAATGACTCGTTAGTTCAAGAATTTTCTGAGAAGAAAGCAACGGCGTTATCAAAACAACTGGAACAAAGGTAAAAGCTCAAAGAATACTAAGGTTGCATTTGACACAATTTGCTTTGAGTGTAGGAAATCAGGTCATCTCCGAGCTGACTGCCCCAACATAAAGACTCACCCAACCAAGGAGAAAGATGATGAGAAGTCAAAGTATAAGAAGAGCAAATTAAAAACACAAAAAACTTTGGGCTGACTCTGCTTCAGAATCGTCAGAAGAAGCAGAGGAGGTAACGAATTTGTGTCTTATGATTAATGATAATGTTGAACAATCAGATTAAGATGAGGTATGTCAACTCTCTTATGATGAGTTGTTAGTTATTTCTAAAAAAATTCATGACTCGTATAGAAAGCTGAAAAAAATGCATGCTAGTCTTAACACTGATTTTAATTCTTTACAAAAAGAGCATGCTAGTTTAGTTAAAGAACATTTTGATTTGGATAGAGATTATATGTCCCTACCTGATGAATTTGATACATTAAACAAGAAGCATGTTGAATTAACTGTTGCACATGATTCATTGAAATCATCACATGTTAAATTAAAAAATGCATTTAAGGAATTCGAAGAACTTGCATTTCAACTAGATAGCAATGAGTATACATTGAAACGAGAAGTATTAAGCTATGAAAGAACAAATGAATACTTAAGAGCAAAGGTAATTACATTGGAAAATAATAAACCATTACCCTCACGTGTCCAATGGGACAATCCCTCTATATTGCATGCATCACACAAACTTAGGAAGAGGCACCATCACCCACATAGGTTAGTGATCCCATTTTCTGGTATTAGGTGTTACTTTTGTGGCATGCTAGGTCACATAGCTCGTACTTGTACAATTCACCATAGGACACATCTAGTGTGGAGACCTAAGCTGCATTCATTACAGCATAACATGCATACATCTCATTCATTGAAGCATAAGAGGAATCCAAACTCACTTGGGTTCCCAAAACTAATCTTTGATTGACATTGTAGGGGTGCTCTCATAAAAGATATAGTGAGAGTATGTGGTACCTGGACAATGGCTGCTCAAGACATATGACTGGAGACATGAAACAGTTCACGACACTGGAGGCCAGGTCAGGAGGCAAGTTGACTTTAGGAGACAACACCACCAGGAAAGTGGTGGGCTCAGGTATTATTGGAAATTCTAAAAATTTTATAATTGAAAATATTCTTTTAGTTGATGGTTTAAAGCACAATCTGTTAAGCATTAGTCAATTGTATGACAAGGGTTTTGACATAAAGTTTCTTTCTAACAAATGCATGATTAGCTTAAACGATAAACTTGTGTTAGAAGGAAAATAAATAAACAATGCCTATATGTTAGATCTCAATTGCATTGAAAATTTAAATCTTTTATGTTTAAAAACAATAGCTTATGACTCTTGGTTATGGCATAGGAGACTATGTCATGCTAGCATTAAAACATTTAAGAATATCACTCAGAAAGACCTAGTTAGAGGCATACCTAAGTTAGACTTCACTAAAGACCACCTATGTGATACCTGCCAACTAGGAAAATAAGTTAAACCATCATTTTATTCAATTAAGGATATCAACACCATTAGGCTACTAGAAATTCTTCACATGGACTTATTTGGACCTGTTAGTACAGCTAGCATAGGAGGAAAATCTTATGGATTTGTAATAGTAGATGACTACTCTAGATTTACTTGGGTAAAATTTTTAGCAATAAGATTTGTAATAGTGGATGACTACTCTAGATTTACTTGGATAAAATTTTTAGCACACAAGAATGAATCATTTGAAGAATTTAGAACCTTCTCCATTCAGATTCAAAGGAAATTAGGATGTGAAATCTCAACAATCCATAGTGATCACGGTGAAGAATTTGAGAATGATAGGTTTGAATCATTCTGTCAAGAGATAGGAATAGAACATAACTTCTCTGCTCCTAGGACCCCTCAGCAAAATAGAATACCTGAGAGAAAGAATAGAACCTTGGTTGAAGCTGCTAGGACAATGTTAGCTGAATATACTCTTCCTAAATATTTTTGAGCAGAAGCAGTGAATACTGCTTGTTATGTTTTGAATAGGGTGAATGTTAGGCCCAAACTTAATAAGACACCTTATGAACTTCTTAAGGGTAGGACACCTAATCTTTCTCACTTACACGTTTTTGGATGCAAATGCTTTATCTTAATTAATGGTAAGTCACTCTTAGAAAAAATTGATCCTAAATCTGATGAAGGCGTCTTCTTAGGCTATTCATCTGTAGGTAAAGCCTATAGAATCTTCAATAAGAGGACCATTGTAGTAGAAGAGTCAATCAATGTGGTATTTGATAAATCAGATAAGACCTCTGAACCTAATCTTGAAGAAGAAGAAGTCGAGGTCATTCAGGGGGTAGAAACTATTGCCATAGAAGATAGAGTAGAATCTCAGGAGCAATTGCCTAGAGATTGGAGATATTTTCTAGTCATCCTAGAGAATTGATTCTAAGAAACCCATCAGAAGGTGTAAAAACTAGGCATGGACTTAGAAGGAAGTTAGTCATTCTGCATTTATCTTCATGATTGAACCCACCAACATAAATCAAGCCTTAGGAGATGAATTATGGATCCTAGCAATGCAAGAAGAGCTAAATCAATTTGTTAGGAATGATGTGTGGGAATTAGTCAAGAGACCTAAGGAATAAAGTTGGTCTTTAAAAATAAGATGTATGACTCTGGGATAGTAGTGAGAAATAAGGCTAAATTAGTAGCTAAGGGGTATAATCAGATTGAGGGAATATATTTTGAGGAAACCTTTGCTCTAGTAGCTAGACTAGAGGCCATAAGAGTACTCTTAGCCTTTGCTTGCTTCAAGGGTTTTAAAGTTTAAACTATATCAAATGGACGTTAAGAGTGCTTTCCTAAATGGGGTAATCAAAGAAGATGTTTATGTTGAGCAACCCCTCGGATTTGAAAACTCATAATTCTCAAATCATATATTTAAATTGAAAAAGGCCCTGTATAGGTTAAAGCAAGCACCTAGAGCCTGATATGAAAGACTTAGCAAATTCCTACTAGATAGAGGCTTTGTTAAGGGTAGTGTGGACACGACCCTTTTCTTAAAAAGGGTTGAAGATAAGATACTTATTATTCAGATTTATGTAGATGACATTTTGTTTGGATCTTCAGAGAAAACCTTATGTGATAAATTTTCAAAAACAATGAGTGCTAAGTTCGAAATGAACATGACGGGAGAATTTAATTACTTCTTTGGATTTAGTGTAAAATAGATGGAAGATGGAACAATCCTTAGCCAATCTAAGTACATCAAATATATTCTAAAAAAGTATGAAATGGACAATGCTAAGGCCATTAATACTCCCTTGAGTTCTACCATTTAATTAGATAAAGATCCAAATGAAAAGTCAGTAGATCAGAAGAAGTATAGGGAAATAATTGATCACTTCTCTATTTAACTGTCAGCAGACCGGATATAATGTTTAGTGTATGTCTCTGCGCTCGATTTCAAGCCGACCTAAAAGAATCCCACATGACTGATGTCCAAAGAATTCTTAGATATCTGCTAGGCACTCCGAATTTAGGAATTTGATATCCTAGACACAGCACTACATTTGAAATCCTAGGGTATTCAGATTCTGATTTTGCAGGATATAAGGTCGATAGAAAAAGCACCTCTGGTACTTGTCAATTCATAGGATAATCCTTAGTTTCATGGTCCAGTAAAAAATAAAATTCGGTAGCCCTCTCAACTGTTGAAGCGGAATATATAGCAGTAAGGAGCTGTACTGCTCAAGTTTTGTGGTTAAACAACAACTTTTAGATCTTGGACTACCTGTAGGAACCATCCCAATTATGTGTGACAACACTAGTGCAATTTGCATATTTAAAAATTCAATTCAACACTCACGCACAAAGCATATAGATATTAAGCATCATTTCATAAGAGATCATGTAGCCAAGGAAGACATCAAACTACACCATATAGCTACCGGAGATCAACTGGCTGATATTTTCACAAAATCATTGGCTTATGACACATTTAACACGTTGAGGACAAAATTGGGTGTCATAGACGTTCATACTTAATAAAAAAATAAAAAAAAGTTTTTGAATTCATGTGTTTGTACTCGTTTTTTGTGTGTTGTTATTTTATTAGAAAATAAAAAAAAAAGGAGGGTTTCCTGATCATCTCAGACACATCTTAGTGACACCAAAACCTTGCATTTTTTTGTATATCGTATTATACGATACACAATCGTACTGTATGGTCCTCACAAATACACAAATCATAGCCCTTAACTCCATCAATGGTCCAGATTGCTTGTTGATATATGAATAGTACTGTACGAACCACCACTCGTACTGTACGATACACATTATTGATCATCGTACGGTACGATCCACGTGTCAAAATGGATGGGAACGAATTTAAACTCGGCCGGTACGATCATAATTGCTCTTCGTACTGTATGAACACCTGTTCGTACTGTACGATTCTTTTAGTCAAAGGTCGTACCGACGACTTCTCGGGACGAACAAAATCTCTTAAGATCGTCCAGTACGATCATGATCGTACTGTACGATTTGATCACTTTTTTCGATAGGTCGTCCAGACAAATTAATTGCCTGATCGTACTGAACGATCATCCATAAAATCTATAAATTGAAGGGTTTCTTTGGCTCAATTCACTCTCAACTTCTCTCAATCTCTCATCCCCTCAATTTTTGTCCAATGGCTGGTGGGAGCAAACGTGGTAGACTGATCGAGGGGAGCTCTTCCTCCTCTCGGCGGTTCAACGACTATTTTCTCTCCGCCGCTGACGAAAAAGCCTACAACAAGTTCAAAGAGGCAAAGATCACTCCTTCACGCATGCTTAACCAAGCCGCTTTACAATTCGAGGTTATGAATCTTTTTGCCTCCATCACTCTTCAGTTTCTTCTTACCCTGGCCTTCCCTTTTCACTTCGAACTCCTCTACGAATTTTTAGCAAATCTTAGGATAGACTTCGAATGCACAACCTTGACCTCCTATGTATGCAAACGAGATGTAGAGATTACTAAAGCCGATCTAGCTAAACACATTGGCCTCTCTACCGAAGGACCTCGTCCCAAATCTCTCCTCACCAATGACTTTGATTGGACCTCAGTCAATATGCTGCTTAGGAATGTGCCCACAAACCAACACCTACCACTTGTCCAAACTCTAACTCAGAATGCTCGCATTATCCAGCACGTTCTTCGAACATCCATTATACCAAAAGCTGGAGATCGCATACACATTACCCCGCTTCTGTTTGTAGTCACTTATTTTATCATGTCAGTCACCAAGTTTGATGAAGCTTAAATGATCCTAGATTACATTCATAACCTATTTGCTATTCGATATCCCAGTGCCCGACGAAAATAAAATATTGCCTTAGGACATATCGTAGGATACATCCTCGATGCCAAATATCAACTCAGCTATCCTATACCACCAGATAATCATCCCATCTTCTACACAGACGCCTCATTTCGTATTCTCTTTCATCGGGGACAAGAGCACGCTGATCTTGATTTTGATGAAGAAGGGGAAGCTGCTCCTGTATGAGGACCTCCACCACCACCAATACCACCACTTGGACCTGCCTACCCTGCCTTCACCCAGGATGATATTGTTCAAAGGCTTGATCGACTTGAAACTCTACTGGACTACCACATTGACCAATAACAACGACAGCACGACGATGATTTGCGATGGTTTGGCGAACAGTTCACCTCAATAGATCAACAATTCGTGTCCATTCATTAATACTATCAGCCGGCTCCACCACCACCACTACTTAATCAGGATCCCGACTACTAGATTATTTTTGCTTGTTTGTCGTGTATTTCTTTTTCCTGTACTGTTTTTAATTCCCTGTTTTGTCTGTACCCCTCTTTTTATTGATGTCAAAAGGGGGAGAAATTTCTATGTTATGATGTTTTTCAAAAAAAAAAAACTACGTATATTTTTTTATGTTGTGTTTTTTTTCTTAATCCTGTTATGCCTTGTTTATGCTTTAAAAATAAACAAAAAAAAAATTAAAAAAAAAATTGTTTGTAAATCCTCCCATTTTTTAAAACCATCATCTAGTAAGGGGGAGCTAAGGAAGAAATAACACTTATCTTGCCTTTGAGCTAAGGAAGAAATAACACTTATCTTGCCTTTTAGATAACATTATTTGACATTATCAAAAAGGGGGAGATTGTTGCAATCCAGGATCCCTAGCACTCGATTTTGATGATGACAAATAATATTGACTGAATTACTATGTTATTCCTTGAAAAATATGAATGTTTATTTTTGTCTGTGAGCACTAATATTTCAGGTAAGATACACACCGCTCAAAACTGCTGGAGTCTCAAGACTGGATAGAATAGGATGTAACAGAATTTGTATTTTGCATTTTCTTTAATTTTTCATTTTTTTGAGTCTGTCATAAAAGAGTGTATGTAAATGGGGTGACCATGCACACACACAGGGGGAAAGTTTCCTGTTTTTTTTTGAAGTAAATTTTTTTTAAAAAATAAATCATACTGTACGATTTTTAATCGTACTGTACGATCTGTCATTAATATTCGGGCTTAACGGCTAATTCTGAATGATTAGTTTGTGAACTAATCGTATTGTATGATTGTGATCGTACAATACGATTTGTTTCCATCTGAAAACCTTAGCCGCCAGCATAATTTAGGTAAGATTTTAAATTTGATTTTTTGAACTAATTGTACTGTACGATCCTAATCGTACTATACGATCATTTGAAATCTTGTCAAAATTATCCCCTTTAATCAGGCAATTAAATCTTGGTTTCTTAATTACTGTCGATCGTACTGTATGATATGAATCGTACTGTACGAACAACAGAGATGATTTTTGATCGTCCCATTGATCGTACCAGACGAAACCACGGTTTTCTTAACTAGTCGTCCCGGACGATATTTATATCGTACAGGACGATAGCCTGAATTGAACTAATCGTACTGTACGAAGTGTATAGTGCGGGACGATTTACAGAGACGAATTTTGGTCGTCCCATAAATTGTCCCGTACGAACAGTTGAAATTAAAACGATCGTTCAGTACGATCTCTCGATCGTACTGTATGATGTTCGTAAAACTTGTGAACTGTTCGTCTGCCTTCGTACTGGACGGAACTGATTTTGAACTGATCGTACTGTACGATATTGGATCGTACTGTACGAACAACATCATCTAAATTGAAACATTAGGGTTTTCTGAAGCTCAATTTTTAAAAGGAGTTTTTCTTATTCAGAGAGGTTGTTGTTGAAGTTCTTGTTGCTGTGTGAAGAAGAGGAGCGTGAGAATTGAATGAACTCTTGAGAGGGAGCTTTTGGAGAGATCCAGGGTTTGTGAGAGGAAGGAGAAGGGGAGCTTGAGCGTGAGGGAGGAGTGTGAGGGGATCACACGGTTGCTCCAAGCTAACTGCACGCTTGCTCCTCTTGTGGCCTTGGTGAGTCTTGTGGAAGCTCTCTAGGGAGAGAGGCTTCAAGGTCAATGTCCTCGAGGTTCTCTGCCTTCTCCAGGAGGGAGAAAAAGGAGAATGTCCGCTGCCGTCACCAGGAGGGTGACATAGCATCTGGCACTCCGCCACACCAGGGAAGGTGAAAGTGAGTTTTGTAAAGGCTTCTCCGCCTTACTGTGGGAGCAGAAGGAGAATCAACTTTTAGTAGTGTAACTCTCGGAGTGGAGGACTCCAGGGAGTGAACGTAGGTCAAGTGACCAAACCACTATAAAAATTTCTGGTGTGCTTTTTCAGTTTTTCGCATTTTACTTTTCTTGCATTTATTTTTTATATTAACTGCTTGGTGAAAAATCTGACTCTAGCTTTTCATTGTGAGATTTGAAATTGTATCACCATTATTGTAATTGTGTACGAATTATTAGCTTCCGCATTTGACTAGTTAAGTTTTTATTTTAAAAACAAAAAAATTTTGAAAAATCTTTAAAAATTAGAACTCATGTTTAAGATTTATTTTTTAAAAATACTAATTCACCTCCTCTCTTGGCGCATCTCATACTTTCACAATTTATATGAGAACTTGACCCTTAATAGGACACAACGGAGAAAAAGGATTCATATAGCTGACCCCACATAGTGGGATAAAGGCTTGTTGTTGTTGTTGTTGAAAGGAACTTAAGACAAAAGAACTTTATTCAGAAGGGGAAACCTGTATAGATGCCAATTATGCAGGATTTATGGTTGGTAGGAGGTCAACTTAATGATATTGAGTATTCTTATAAGGCAATCTCGTGACTTGAAGAAGTAAAAAAGTAAAATAAGAGTAGCTGAATTTAGATCCATGACATTAAGAATTTGTGAACTTTTATAGCTACAAATTTTCATGAAAGATAATGAATAATTGTTAATAGAGTATAAGTTTGCAATCTCTAAGTTTATGTATTTGTTGTTTGATTTTAACACATCTCAGTAGATTGTATTTGAAATTATAGGAAATCATACAATCCTCAACCCACAACAGGAAAATCATGATTTTTGAGTGCAAAACCTATTATCAATGCATAGTGAATGTCATCTAAAAAGATAAGCAAAGATGTAAATGCTGTTCAAAATATGTCCCTATCATGTTAAGAAGTACTAAAAAAGTCAAAATTGTGCTAAATAAGTGTCAAAGAGATTTTGGATAATTAAAAAAAAATAACAAAACTAAAAAAATTTAAGCCTCCCACCCAACGTTATTGATAATGACGATATTTACATCTCCCAGCATCTAGGCTATGCTGATACTTCTATATATTGTTGTTCAACAACATTGATCCCTTACATAAGTTCACATCTTTTTAATCATCCCATATATATATATATAAACTACAAAAGCTTTTATGGGCCTTTTAATGAGTTTAGACAAGTTAAATTGGTCTTCAAATCTAAAAGATATCTTTCCCCATCCCTTCATATAAATCGTACTAAAAATTTTAACACTCCGTAAAATCCCATGAATTCCTTGTTATGAATCGTCGAAATTTTAAATTCATTAAAATTTATCTAATTAATCCTCTTAACTCTCAGTAATTGTCCCATGCTTGTCGCTTATATGTGGCCAGGCCCTTTTGTCGACTGGTTGTTCATCATTTTTATATTTTTCTGCTCTCGTTATGCTAGTCAGTTCTCTATCTATAACACCAAATATTAGATGTTAGTCTTTGTAAAAATTATCTCCCCTTTCAGGGTATTTCACCATCACCAAAGATGATATCTATATGAGTTTCTTCATCTTTGACGTATTCTCAAATTGTCTTCTTGATGCTCGACATCCCTAAAATTGAACCGAATGTTCAAACATTGAGTTAGCATTCACTGCTTGCGATTTAGACTCTACCTTTGCTAATATTTCCAATGCTGCTAGAGTTAATAAATATCATTTAAAACCTCTACACTCGAAGAGGTTTATGATAGATCGGCTGGACCTGGACCAGTCCAGGTCTACTGGAGGCAGACTCCTTCCTCCTCCACAAGTGTTCGACCCCCTTTGGGGGTAGGGCCCATACTTTAATGCAAAAAATTAAGAGGCGGTTTAGGAGGAAAAATTCAAAGTAAAGGACTGTTTAGGGATTTAGATATTTATTGTTTTGCTTTAAGTAGATTATTGTTCCTAAGGTTAGGGTTATCTAGTGTTTTTTTGAAATTTGGAGAGTTCTTTGGACTTGTTTGGGCTCTAGCGGCGTTTAGAGATTTGGGAGAGCTAGATACTCCTCTCTAATTGAGGATCCATTGTGTCTTGTTATTTTCTTTCATCTATTATCAGTAAAATCTTTTTCGTTAGTATTTCCACCAAATTCTTCTTAATTTCTAGTTTGAACCTTACTAAAATTCAAATTCAGCCAAGGGAAGTCACTTCTCTTAAGAGTATTTCCTATCAGTTTATCACTTTGCATCTAAAGCAATTAATTTAAAACAACGAAGAAAGATAATTCATGGAAATGAATCTGTAGCATTTTAAAATTGATATATGAAATGAAGTGTTGGTAGACTTATTTTGGTGGGCAGAAGGTGAAAATATTTATACTAGCATAAATCAAAGTCAGTTAAGAATATATATAAAATTATGTGTAGTGTGAAAAATAGGAGCGCACACATGGGTTAATCTAAAATATGACTTCACTAAGGTTCAACATCTTCCCATATGTGATGTACGCTATTTGAACCTATTGTTCTGCACATATTCATTGTAGTATATTTCTTTACATCTTGCATGCTAAACCTTAAACGCTAAGTCTTAGAATTTTGATCATTGATTAGCTGTCTCCTCGTTTGGACTTGGAGCTTTTTAATACAATTTTTTTAGTAGTCCATATTTAGTTTTATCCATATTTCATCTATTCAATCCTATTTAGGGATATTTGTATAAAACTCCAAACTGTTTGGTCTTTTATGTGGAGGACTATAATTTTGAAATTTGCCTTACAAGGGTAGTAGTTTGCTCCTTTTGCAAATACTGACAACCAAACATAGCGTACATGTTCGGGTTTCTTAAAAACTTGTCTTAATGTTGGGTTTCTTGAAACCCTAGTATTACTTCTAGAGTTTGTTATGAAATTTTGATATGCAACTTAGGTATAACTTTAATGGTAATATGCGGATTCCAGGGTTTCAAGAAATCTATGCGTATATGCCAGAGTTTAGATAACCTGGCATGCGTGTGAGGATTGGTTCTTCTGATTTGTAAAATAGGGAAAATTATTGTCTTTTTTTACAAAGTTTTGAAATTATTGTCCTTAAAAAATCAAATTATAAGGATTTCTATAAAAGTAACCTCTCTTTTTATTTTTATTTTTATTCACTCTGCGGTCGCACTGCATCATATGTTAATGAAAGTGGAATCTGCATGACCTATCCCTTTATTTTCCTGGCCCAGGTAGTATTTTTACTGGCATCACATGCAAAAAATCGATCAATGGTGCTATTCAGTGGTACTATGGTGATGACATCTGCTGACAACCATACAGAAGCTATTTAATGTGGGTGCTATAGCTTGTTCTCCTCCTTTTCTTTATTTTTATGTCGATTTCCTTTTGTTTGCGCTATACTGCTTTTGTTTGCTTTTGGAAGATATTATACATGATTTGTAGGATTCTTTTGTCCTATATAAATTTCAAAATCATTCTTTCAATGTCCTGTACTTCCCATCCTGTGACAATATCTGCTAGACCTTTTGAATATAGTATTTGGCATTTGCATTCTATTATACAATATCTAATGAATTATGATATTATAGCATAATTCCTGTTTCTATATTTGCTGCTTGTCAATGGGCTGATGTCTTCTTATGTATTGAGTGATTCTCTTCTTTGTGGGACTGCATAATCTTTAGCATTGTGCTTGCCTGCATTTATTTCTATTATACTGTTTTGATGCCATTGTTCATGTTGCATTACTGTATATCGGCATTTAATTCTTGACATTTATTGATTATATTTTCTTCTCCAGGGTATCACAATTGCAGCTCTCACCCTCGTTGTCCTGGCTAATTGGAAGCTACCCGTCCTCAGCTTACAGAATCAAAAGCATCCGACTAACACTAGAAACAAACTAGAATCGAAAACATTATACCCCGTTTATACCCCGTTTAAACAAGGATAAACATGAACATTTGGTTCTGAAATATTTTTGTGCTAAATTTGGATAATTGATTGAACGATACCCTGGAGCATAGCAAGTTGATTCATAAAACCTTCTGATGTACCTTCTAATTCGTTTTTTAATCTTAGGCCTTCATTAAGTTCTTAAGCTAGGCTTGGAATAGGTCTGAGGCTCCCAAAACCTGTGGATTAAATATGTTGTTGCACTTTTTTCAATGATGCATGATGTCAATTTCTTGAAGCTTGGGATAGATCATAGAAAAAGTAAAAGTTCTCATGTAAATTTACTCTGTGCAACTGCGTGAGTTTTTTTTTAATTATTTATACTTTTGTATCTATGTTGTGAGGGTCAAAACCATTGTCATGAGCAAATTAATTTCATGACTCATATTGGTAGGTTGAACCTGTGCCATGCAGTGGCATCATCTGGACAGATTTACACTGTTGTCATTGCTGATGCTGAGCATTATTTACAAGGTGCAATAAACACCTAGGCCTAAATATTGGTACTTTCACTGTTTTGCATTAATGAGTTTCAGGCTTCGTTTGGGACGGCTTTTTAACTGCTTCTTAAAACAACTTTTTAGTACAAAAATTTTAATTTTTATACTAAAAAGCAGTTTTAAGAAGCAAGAAGAAAGACGTCCCAAACGAAGTCTGTTTATTATTATGAATAAAACTGAAACCCTAAACAAAAATAAATAAATAAATAAAAAGAAGTGATTTCTATGCTTTCATATGAGCCCATTTGATGTTATTTAGATTGCAATGCATTGCAATGATATTTGTTTGTTTTGCAGGTGTTTGCTTATGAATTAAGTTATTATTTTTGTTTGTTACAATTTGTCCCATTGTTAGCCAACCTCATATTAAGCTTTTAATTATTCTATTATTAGCAAAAGCAACAGTAATATTCTAACTTTGAACACTTGATGATTTAGCGCTCATCAATAAATTAACTAGCCTAAGAATAGGGAGAAAATTAAAGGCTCAAAGAATTGGTGGTGCATAACCTGCCAGGTTTGTATTCTATTGAGAAGTCAACATGGCCAGCGTTTCCAAGAAAAACAAATTGGTTTAGGATATTCAACTCAAATTTAATACGAATGTTTTAAGTCATTAAATTTATTTGAAATGAATAAATATAAAATTTGTTTGGTTAGTTCCATATTTTATTTATTTAAAAATAAAATTAATGATTATAAATATCATCATGTTCAAATTTGATTCAGTAACAAAAAATTCTCCCACGTTTTCTCAAAATTTTTTTTTTGTTAAAACCCACTAGAGGAGCTTACGAGTTAAAATAAAATGGATTACAAGTCTTTAATAGAATAAAAGCTCATTATAAATACAACATTTGAAATAAAATTTAAGAACGATTGTTTTAATCAATTATAATAAACAAACAAATATAAAAAGAAAGCGCTAAAATCCACGGATGAATAGCGACTGGAAACAGCCTAGTCCAACAGAAGTCCCGGCATGAGCAACTTGCAAGGAAAACCTCGAGAACCAAAGCGAGAAGAAACGGACCAAGAACCAACGCCAGGCAAAGCAACAACCCATCCAGCAGCAACATCAACAGCCAACAACAAAGGTTGAGGCTTCGTTTGTGATTGTGTTTTTGCTGTTTTTAAAAATAATTTTATGAGCTAGATATTTTTTATTTAAATTTTACTTTTAAAAGTAATAAGAAAGCTGTCTCAAGCAAAACCTGAGTAATTTTGGAGAGAAGACAATATGCCTACTAAGTTGGACTACATGCAAGGAATTCGGTTCCACTTAAATGATCTACAGCAGGCAGAAGCTGGTCAAAATGGTTCTTTGAACCTTCAATAGAATCTGAGCATGTGCTGAAGGAAGAATTCACAAGGAACAACTTCCCCTTGTTACTAGAACACATAAAAGCTTGGTTTGTCCATGTTTCTGCAACGAAATTGGAAAAAAAAAAATTTAAATAAAGAAATATCTCCTGCAATTAAGTATAATGCATTGATTGAATTCTTCATTTTGGCAAACAGAACCTGCTGGATCTCTTACTTAAGCTAAACTTAATGTTACTTTAAGAAACTAATGAGATAATTATTCCCTTGTCTAGCAACTTTCTCAAAAGAAAATTTTAGTGTGTATTGTGAACGTTAATTATCTCACTACAGAAGCAAAGGGTTATGGTGGGCACCCATAATTAAATGGCGATAGCAGCAAACTAATGAGGATTGATTTGGAGCAGTGATTAATTAAAAGTTATGAAATAAAGAGTCGTGAAAACGACTTTCCAATTTCTTTTGGATGGCTGCATTGGCGAGAGTTCTATGCATTTTATTTATTATTTTTAAACTATTATTTATCAGAAAGATTCTCAAATAATAGGTAAATGAAAAAAAAAATCTAATTTATGGAAGTATTTTTGTTTATAGGCAAACTATGAGATTAACGGAAACCAAAAAACCGTTTGTTTCATCAGATAATAGATTCCAAATGTCAATTGAATAAGCAATGTCAAAGGCCAAGTATGTTAAAATAACTTGGGAGTTTTTGTTACTTTTGGGTAGAGATCTGGAATGGCTGTGTCGAAGAGGACATTGATCTTCAACTAAAAGCTCAGCATGTTAGTTTTTTGTTTTATATTTGAGTTTAATGCTGTCGTGATTGATATTTTTTATTATATAATGAGATTTATTTGGGATAGTTTTCTTATTATTTTTTAAAATAGTTTTCTATCATTTATGGAGATTCATTTAGTTGATGAAAGAAAAAAAAATCACAATCACTTAAAACACAAATAGTATGGTTGCAAATTAGAAGATTGTGTGGGGGTTGATGATGCATTTTTTGTTTTATTGTTACACACACAAATAAGAGAAACTCGTAGGAGGCAGAAGAGCTCTTATGTGAAAAAATAAGGAAGAAGAAAAACTTAGGAGCTTGGCCCCATTAAAATAGTCCAATGCAAAATTTGATGTTTATAAGAGTTTGCACTTCCTTTAACCGGAGGAGATAGGATTGAAAATTCTATGTTATTTTTTTGATCTCCTTTGAGAGTACTTGGAAATATTAGAGGAATAATAATGAGTGATTGACATCCATGTTGGGTGATGATGGATGGTGAAGGCTATTAGGAGACTATTGAGATTATCGGTTGATGGTTGATGATGTTAGTTTACAGAAGCCAATGGTCATCGACGTTGGTCAATAGTGAGAGGTCAATTTTGGCCGTATGTGCTTTATAATGGACATTACTTTAGGATTCTTCGAGTCATAGAAATTTATCCACGTCCAAGTCTCATTTCAAGTGTAGAATAAAGACCTATTTATAGATTTTTGATTTGAAGATTTTAATTATTTTTGTCAAAATCTTTGACACTATTAGAGAGTCTAGAATATTATCCCATAACATTAAATTTTTTTTGAGCATTTTAATGAAATCAAAATTGTTTGATATTGGGCTTATCAAATTCATCTAGTCATTGTGGATATTTTGAATTTAAATTTACTAAAAATGGAATTTGGATATATGAAATTTAAGTTTTTTTTTTTGTAAAAATTGTTTTGATTAGTACTAAAAATATATTTTAATATGTTAATGAGCTAATTCAATCAATTTGAAACTCAATTTAAAATAAAAAATTATTAATTCAAATTTAGCATCGATCAAAATAAGAATATTTAATTTAAAATTAAACTTGCTTACTCAACTTAATTAGATATCACTGCAAGTCTAAAATACCATTAATTATAATGAAGGGTATACATCCTTAAATACTGAAATTACAAACCCTAAACTAAAAAGATTATATCATAGTATTCTAATATATTTTTTATATCAAATTAATATAATATAAAACATATATACTTATAATATTAATGAAAAAATAAATATAATAGCTTACCTTATAAAATCATATTATAATATCCTAACCCAATATTTTTTCATCAGATCATCCACTTATCCTGCAAAGCAACGGCCCATTATATGCTGCTGGGCTCAGCACTACAATGCCAATTTTCTTAAATAGAAATACATCACAAATATTTTAATAATTAAAATAGGCTAAATAGTAAATCCCACACATGAATTAAAGAATATTAAATTTAAACCATAACGGGCAAATATTTAAATCTATGATAAAAACTAAAATTATTATATGAGATTGAATCCAATCCATCAAATCTATGATGAGACAATTTATATATTCTCAATTGTGTTCCACCAAACAAAATTCTTTATTTACCACTATATATATATATATTTCGCAATTAGCACGACAAAATTTATGAAATAATGATGAAATGAATTATCTCTCATATATAGTGATTAATTTAGCTGGCATAATTACATCTCAGCTACTTTTGACAGGATTAAAATCATCGCATATTTACGTATATCAAATGCTCCATTGATGGCACATGAGACTCTTCTGCTTTTACTTAATTGCTTTCGATTCAGCCGTGTCAGTATCTGAACGGCTGCCGCAGAAAAGACTTCCATCTATATAGGTAAAGCCCATGGTTCTTAACATGTGTCAGCCATCCTCTTCTGCTTTCTCTCTTACCTCTTTTAAAAGTCGACGATTACAGCGTCCGTCAACCCCACCCCTCTCTGTCTCTCTCTCTCTCTCCATCTCTATCTCGATATCTGTTTCTCTCTCTACCTCCTATTTTCTTGATAGTACCTATAAAGCAAAGATCTGAGCATATTTCCTCATTTTATTATATTCTTTATTGCAATTATTGTACCCATCAGCCGTACCCAAAGCGGAGAGCTGCTTATGCTTTATAAAGAAGCGTTACCTATTCAGTTCGTATACAATATAATATGTAAGTTGCTTATGTATTCTTAAATGGAGGCATGAATGGAATCTGCTACTGTTATTAGCAAATTAACGACCAAAAACAAAATTGCATGCAGAGCTATATGAATTCTTATGCAAATCTCATATGCATTCGGGTCAAGGAGATAAATTTTAGAAAAAAAATCCAATCTTGATAGCTTCTTGTGAAGGTCGGATCCGGATTTCAAAAACTTGGCCAGCTGTTTGGAGCTGCGGCTAATTAAGCAGTACTTGGAAAAGTTCATATCTAGTAATGGTTTTTATATGGTTCTGTGTCGAAAGTATGGGGCGTAGAAGGTGACATAGCAGTAAAAAGTGTAGCAGCAATAAATTTGAGGTTCTGAGCTTCTTTTTGGCATGGTTAAGCTGTAGATTCTCTCTCTTATGCCATGGACAGAAAGCGACTGAACAGCGAGGATTCAACGGTTTTCTCAGAATGCAGGGGCTGGTGGTGGGGCTACTGCCCGTGCTGCCCGTTTTCTTTCTTCGGGCAGGAATTATTTCGGGTTTCCCGCCCGCCAACAATGGCTTCCCTACAGGCTGCAGCCACATATCTAATTTCAACCATTTTATCTTTAGATATATTTCCTTAATTAAAATTCAATAATTATTTAGAATTTCACCCCAAAAATAAATAAAATTTATTTGTACTTCAAACATGATGATTTTATTTTTATGTATGTAATTAGTAAAAGCAAAAATATTTTTTCGAATGTCTTATTAACGTTCATGTTTATATTTGTGAATTTATTTTCTCAATCATTAGTAAGAGTTGCAACCAAAAATAACTATTTGTCTCTGTTCGATTAATTTGGAGTGTAATTTGATTGAGTCAATCAATTGGGTTGTACAGCTAACTCAAATCTTAATTTTTTTTTGTTTGTACAGCCATAGAGCACTGTGATGTTGTATATTAAAGTACTGTGGCGCTATAGTTTTTGGTTGGAGACAATGAGCTGAGCACTACAGCGCTGTAGGTTGCAATAATGTCGCGGTGCTGCAGGCGGAATTAGAGATAGATAGTGGATCACCACGGAGCTCTAGACCTCAACGTTACGGCTCTACGAGTTGGGCTAAGCATATTTCTTTCCTATTCTTGTTATTCCATGGTGTATGAAGCCGCAAATCTCTACCCAGGAGGAGACGAAATGCTCTTAGTAGTGAATGAAAACTATGTATTCTTCAATAACATGGCAAGGAAATTACATACATGTATATATCCTTAACCTATCTTCCTTTAGCTCAATTCCTGGCCTGTAACTAACAAAAAGTGAAAATGTACTATAATAACTAAGAATAGTAAAGCTGTAAGGAAGTAGTGCTAATCATATAAAAGTTAAGTTGTGCAGCAGCACAATATAGTTATGATGATCCACATCAGTGGCCCCCAGTGGGTGAAGAATTTTGTTCCAATGAATTGATTGTAATGGAAGCCTCATCAGGTGAAAAATATGGGAAGATATCTGCCACGTTGAAGGTGGAAGAAGTGAGAAATTCAGCTGACAGATCCACAACATATACATTGTCACTAATTTTTCAAAGAATCGGAAAGGGGCTAATTATGTGTGGGCTGAGTTTGGTGTAAAAGCCTGTAGGGAAGCGCACCTTGCGAAGCCTTGACATGACTAGCTCACCAGGATGGAATATTTGCTGCCTACGGTGGAGATCAACATGGGTTTTATAGTTGGTTGTGGATTCTTATAACTTTGCTTTAACATTTTGTAGCATGTCCTAAAAGTGTTCGGCTATTTTGGTGGTAGCTTGGTTGTGACATTTAGTTAGCACTACAAGATCAATTAAGTGGTTAGGAGTTTTTTTGTATACAATGTTAAAGGGGGGCTGATTTGTGGAGCAGTTAGGCATATATGGAGTTAAAAGCAAATTCAGCCTAAGTAGTTCTTCCCACTCGCAAGGATGTTGATGAGATAAACACCTTAGCATACTTTCAAGTGTCCTATTCATAACCTCTTTTTGACCATGCATTTGTGGGTGGTAAGCCAAACTTAGTTTGATATCTATTAGTCTATTCAAGAATTCACGCCAAAATTCCCTTATAAATTGCACATCACCATCAGAAGTTAGGCTTATAGGTAAGCCATGAAGACACACAACTTCTTTAAAAAAAAGTTGTGCTACATTGAGAGCATTAAATGTATTTACACAGTATAAAATATTCCATTTTGGAAAAGCGATCCACAATAACCATAATTGAATCATCTCCGTGTTTGGTTCTAGGTAATCCCAACACAAAATCAAGGCTTAAGTCCTCCCAAATAGAATCAGATAGGAAGTGGGGAGTACAAACCAAAATTTTCACTTGTCCCTTTATAAATTTGACAAATGGAGTAGCGTTCTACAAATCGAGTGATATCACATCAAAGATGTGGCCAATAAACTCGTTTTTGAAGCTGAGCCAAAAGTTTTATACTGACCCACATAAGCTGCAAGCCCACCACAATGAATTTCCTTAATTAGTTGCTATTTTCAGGAGGACTTTGGTATAAATAAGAAATTAGCTTTAAATAAATACTCATGCCTTATAGAAAAATCACTAGTCGGTTGGCCCGTTAAGCACTTTTTCCATGGTTCAACAAATCTTCATTAGCTACATATAATTCAGCCAGAATTTTCAATCCAATGATCTCAGTTTGTAGTTGGACCAACATTACAGCTCGTTTACTCAATGTATTAGCTATCTGATTCAATTTCACAGACTTGTGCTTGAATACAAAACTAAATTTCTGCAGGAAGACAATCCAATGAGTATGCATATAATTAATATTTTTTTTATTGTTAATATATTGCAAAGCTTGATGACCACTATAAAGTACAAAGTCTTGGAGAAGTCAATAATGCCCCTCATTGCTTTAAAGCCCAAACAACTGCATAAAATTCTTAATCTTATATATATATTGACAATTTCTGGCGGGTGGGGTTTAATTTTTCACTAAAAAAATTCATAGGCTAATTCTCTTGCGAAAGAACAACACTAATTCCAATGGAGGAGGCATCCATATTCACTTGGAAAGGCTTTTCGAAATTAGGTAAGGTAAGAACTAGGGCGGAGCTAAGAGCAGCCTTGACTATTTCAAAACTATGTTGTTGGCATTTGGTCCACTTGAGAACAGGTGCCATCAAACAATCCATTATTAGTGCCATCAAAATGCTAAATCTTCTAATAAATCGATGATAAAAATTAGTGTGTATGTGGAAAGTGCGAATATCAAACAATGACTTAGGGAATGAACAAATTGACAATTGCACCAACATTGCGTGGATCCATATGTACCCCTTCATGTGAAATTATGAAACCTAAAAATTGCATGCGAGGAGTAGCAATCTCACATTTAGATAAATTAAGGTATAATTTGTGTTGTCTTAGTCTCTAAAAGATTAGCTTGAGATGATTGAGATGATCAAAAGGAGAAGATCTACAAACAAGAATGTAATAGAAGTACACAACATAATACTTACCCAATAATGGCTTGAGGACCTCCTTCATAAGTCACATGAATGTGGAAGGTGCGTTACAAAGCCCAAATGACATCACACACCATCCATACAAGCCTTCATGAGTTTTGAAGGCTGTCTTCCATTCATCGTTGGGTCAAATTTGGATTTGGTCAGACCAACTCCTCAAGTTTTAACATTGAAAAGATGTTGGCACCTAATAATTTATCCAGTAAATCACTAAGTCGAGGAACTGGGAAGTGATACTTCATCGTAATTTTATTAATGGCTCAAGTATCAATGCAAAGTCACCATTAACCATCTTTTTTTGGAATAATCAGCACCAACACAACACATGGACTGCAACTAGGCTGAATCAATTGTTTCTGCAGCAAATCATTTATAATTTCTTGTAATATAGATTGTTCTTTTGTGTTCAAACGATAGTGAGGGAGGATAGGAAAAGTGGCTACCATAATAAGCTCAATTTGATGATGAATGGCACGAATGTGCAACAATTCAGATGACAATTCCTTAGGGATGAAGTTTGCAAATCAATCAATGAATATGTATCTCTAGAGACCAAATATAAGTAGTTTGAGCTGTCCCTTTTTTGCAAGACTTCACCACAAGTGCCAACAGTAACTCCAAACTGTGCTTAGATAGAATTGCAACCTTCCCGGTAAGGATATAAGCTACTGTTCGGCCCTTCTCTAACTGCACACCTAAATTGCTTGATTGTGGAAATAACTGTAGCCTTTTACACTTCTAATCAAAGGAATACATTTTAGTTTGACCATCATGCACAACTAATGTGTCAAATTTTCAGAGTCTCCCTAAGATGAGGTGGCACGCATCCATATCTAATACATCAAACATAATATCACATGTATAATGTTAGCCAATGGAAAAGACGACACAACACATTTTAGCGACCACTATATCCATTCCTTTCTTGCCCCAATTGATTTTATAAGGTTGAGGACTTTTAGTTGTCTTACGGTGAAATGCTTGAATAGCTGCACTTGAAATTGTATTCTCAGTACAAACGCTATTAATTAGCAACTCACATACCTTGCCCTCAATAGTAAAATAGGTTCAAAACAACATGTATCATTGCTATGTAGCAGACAACCAGTGTGGTAGAAGTAGCTTTTCTAATATACATGTTAAAGATTCTCCTTCATCTCCATGTACTTCCACCTCCTCAAATTTTGATGACTTGATCTCTGATTCCCCTAAATCAGCAACGACTTCCTCTAAATCTCCTCTAAGCACTTGTAATTGCGGTCAATTAAGACATTCATTGGATTTGTGACCCAATTGGAAGCACCTGTAGCATTTAAGGGTACCTTGTATAACATATGGATTATCTTTGTATTGGAGCCTTCCACTTATTTTGAATTTTTGGATCCAATGAAGTGTTATCGCTTACTGGGGCTTTGTGTGTCTATACGGGGGATGCAAATGGTTGAGTATTTGGTATTTTATTGTCTTGAGACTAGGCCATAAAAGGTTGTCTACTTGTATGATTGCAGAAACGACTTTGGATCTGCGACTCCGCCTTCAAAGCAAAATTGACTGCTTGTGAAAGTGTCCACACCGAATCAAGCTGTAATTTTTCTTGTATCGTTTCATTCAAGCCCCCACTGTAGCGAGCTACTAACTGATTTTCTAATTCCTTCAGATTATTGTGAGCACTGAGGCGATAAAATTCCTCTATTTAGTCATTAACAGTGCGTAATCCTTGCAAGCAATATTGATATCTTAAGTATAACATATGTTCAAAATTAGTAGGTAAGATGTCTGCGGAGGAGTTGCTTTATTCTAGACCAATTTCGCACTAGGCATTTACCTTCCCTTTGTCGATTCTATATCAACTGCATCCACCAAGCACTTGCACCCCCTTTCTACCGACAAGTCACGTATTTAACCCGCCTCTTCAGAGCAATCTCCATGTACTAAAAAAAAGTCTCTACATCACACTCCCAATCCAAATAATCCTCTATATTTAATTGACTATAAGAAAAAGGTATATAAAGATTCACTCTAACTTGTCCATTATCTCTGTTCTGTGGAGTGTGACATCTTGGAGCTTCATAGTAATGAAAAGATTCATCATCAGTCGATTTCGATGCTCTGCGGTGCCTGTGTGGTTCCAATTCTTCCTTTGAATCAAAGAATTCTGGAGCAGTAACATGGATTCGCCTCCTATGATGGGTCCTTGTTGTTGGGACTTGATGGTCCGGTATGGTTGGTAGAACTTGCGTTCGTGTGGTCCGTTGCAGGAGCAATACTACTTTGAATTGCTGAAGATCATTTCTAACATCTATGGAGAGACGAAAGAAATCGGTTGTTAACTTATCTAGTCGCATTGTGACGCTCACCTACGCTACCCACAATGCTTCCAAACCCCGATCAGTATCAAGGGTCGTATTTATGCTTCTTTCTGCCATGATTTTTCATCAGCTTGCTAGCTCTGATACCAATTGGCGTATGAAGCTGCAAATCTCTACCCATGAGGAGACGAAATGCTCATAGCAGTGAATGAAAACTTTGTGTTCTTCAATAATATGGCAAGGAAATTGCATACCTATATATATCCTATACCTATCTTCACTTACCTCAATTCCTGTAACTAACAAAAAGTGAAAATGTACTCTAATAATTAAAAATGGTAAAGCTGCAAGAAAGTAGTGCTAAGCATATAAAAGATAAGTTATTCAGCAACAGAATATAACTATGATGATCAACATCACTTGAAAAATTGAGTTTTTTAGTATAATATAAGTGCATTTTTTGTTTTTTTTTGTACGTAGAATAGTGTATGAAGTGAAGAGAGAGAAAAGATAGAGGATGAGAAAAGACATCTGTATAATTTCTCATTATTTTTATAAAGATATTCTTGGTTTTCTTTTTCTCAATTTCTGATTTTTTTTCTTCTTAGCTGTTTTTGTTTTTCTTATTTATTTGGCTGTGTGATTATACTTCCCAACAGTCCCAATAAAACATAAGATGAAAATACATATAGGAATATCGGCAAGAAATTCGTTATAGAATTTCGTTCCCATTTGGAGAATCATTTACTTCTCTCGCTCTCTCTCGGTCTACTCTCTCAGCATGTTTCTCTCTAATGAGTGAGCACAATGGGAATAGTGCAGAAGGCAGAGAAGCATCTCAAAGTGGAGTTGGTCGATCGGCATCTCCCTGCAACCGATATCACTGCTTCCTCCTGGTAGAATTAATAAATAAATGTGCACAAGGAGGCGAGGTTGATTATAAATATGAGCCGGGTTGAGTTATTTCACCTCTCATGTACCCATATTTGGTAATTAAAATCGTAGGTGGGGGGAAGGAATTGGAAGAGAGGAGCTGGCTTTGTGCTTTTCTGTCAGGTTTGTAAGTGGGGGAGAAGAAAAGGATAAAAAGAAACAAAGCTTAGCTTGTCAGAATTCATTCATTCAGAGATAGAGATGGAGATAGAAAGAGAAAGAAGGCTGGGTGGAGGTGAGAGAATTATGAGAAACGTAATGAAGAAGCTGGATTTTTATGTGGTGTGGTCCTGTGAATATTGATGATATTGTTTTCCATTTATTAAGATGTAATAAGAAGCAATTTAAATAATGGTCTCGCAGCACTCCTGTTGTTGGGCACCAAGCCCTTTCTTCATCATCTGAATAATAAATGATGACCAGCAAAGAAAGAGACGAGAGAGCGAGAAAGGTGATGGGAGAGATATATACTTAACTGGTCCACTATTAGAGTTCTTCTTAATCTCTCTCTCTCTCTCTCTCTCTTACAAGGCCCACACTTAACACTTGTTCATGGCTATACCTACCTCTCCGCTTTACCAGAAACCTTCCCTTTCTCTCTCTAAATATCTTGGTTAATATGATCATCAACAAAATAGCTAAGCAGAAGAGGATCATCTGCCATCTATGACAGCCCTAAAGTAGCCCGAGGGCCCCACTCTTTTTTCCGGGGGGGGGGGGGGGGGGGAGAGATTTTGGGGCAATGCCCGTACCCACTATTTCACAGAAAGAAAAAAGAGAGTGGAGGGGGGCATCCCACGCGGCAACACCATATACATTTGTGGTTAATATTTTTTTTTTCTATTTTCTTAAGCTTTGAATAAATTATAGAGAGATGTATATAAGTTTGCACACAAATTTAGATGTGAATCACGAATCTCAAAGCACTCAACAAGATTAAACAGCCAGATATCAAACGGATTCAGATTGAGAAATTAATTTATGGTTGAAAATATCATCTTATCAACATGATTTCATGAGTACAAATCATTCAAATATATATATTTTTTTAGGAGAAACCCCTCGGTGGGAGCGTACATGTTAATATAAAAAGCAATTATAAGATCCTTAAAGGGCCCTCAAGCTCACTAATACTCGAACGAGCTACAAAAAGAATCAAAAGAAAAAAAACCTATGAGCTCGAGGTCCCTGCTAAAGGAAGATACACAAAAACCTAATAACATTCTACGGTGCACAAGAACGAACACCCAAAAAAGAGAAGCAGTCCAAAAAGAAAAAGTCAAAACCAGCTTCTCACCCAAAAACGGCTCATAACTAGCCCACGATAAGAGAGATAACTTCAAAATAGCCTTCCAGTCCAAAAAGGTAGTGTATCGATAACCAGCCATGAAAGGACCCTGCAAACAAATCAACGTAACCTGCAAAAAAGAGACTACTGCACACCAAACAATGCAAACAAGCAAATGAATAACAGGGGGATGAGAATCCAAGATATAGTTTAATAGATACTTAGTTAAATAGTCACGGCCATAGAGAGCCTTAATCTCCCAAAACCAAAGATACTTAACATTCAGAAAAAAATCCCAGAAGAAATAAAAAGACATCCTAACCATCAGAGACCAAACAGTAAAACCAACAATCAAAGCAATATGATTCAGGCAAAACCAACCACACCTCACAATAATACTAACAGATAACTGATCCCAAAAAATGACGTAAGGAGAACACCACCCAGCAGCGGTACTAAGGAGAAGAGCAGCCATAACCTTTCCCAAAAGGAAAATCAAAGCAGAACAGATGCAAACAAAAGGCTCCCGAACCCAAAAATCAAACAAAAAGGGATTCCCACAGGGAAACCCCAAGACCGCCATAATCTGAAAGTGAAACAGAATGAAGAGAGACATAGGGCCTAAACAGACACCAAAAAAGGCCAAGAGAACAACCTGAATACAACTGCAACACTCAGGCAGCACAATCGACACAACAATAACAAAAACTAAAAGAGGAGCACACAGACTCAGGAACCGAAATAAAAAATAGAGGCAACAACACCCAAGATTAGAGAAAAAGGCCACAGAGACACCCAGGGGGAAACAAAATAAATTAGTTAAGCACATAAGGAACTCCAGTACCATCCAGCTTTAATAAACCACGAAGATAGGCCGGTACAGAAGAACCAACCAAATCAGTGAACAACTCAAGATGGCACCCCCAATCAGCCAGCCAAGTAGCACATTTATTACCCTCTTTACAAATATTCTGAGGGGAAAAATTAAAATAACTCAACATCCTTTTAATATTATGGATTTGATAGAAAATCTCAGAATTGCTCAAAGTATCCCTACCAACTAAAAAAGTGCTGAAATCAAAGTTAGAATTAGCCTCAATTACCAAATTAAAAATCTTGAGAGACAAACAGAGCTGACAACCATAAAGAATGGCACTATTAACAGCTATAGAAACATTACTATGAAAAATAGGCCCAGCAAAAGCAACAATAAGGTTACCAGTACTATCTCTGATAGTGCCACCACAACCCCCAGGATAACCAGAGCAACTTCCATCCACATTGAGTTTCACAACATCGTTAGGAGGCTTATTCCAATAGACAAGAGTAGGAGAGGGTTTCCCCATAATCGAAAGACCAAGAGTATAACCAATAGAATGATAATTCTTGAAATTCTTTTAAGAAAGTAATCTAACAGCAATTAGAGAGAAAATCTTGTCTTTGATCCTTTGAATCATATTATTATGATTCATTTTAACATTATTAAAAAGCGATTTGTTCCTTTCTAACCAGATGAACCAAAGAATCAAACAAGGAACGACATTTCTAATATGGCCTTTAGACTTGATAAACCAAGCATTAACAAGAGACTTTAAAGACATACTACCAGTAAAGCAATTAAACTGAAATAAATCATCAAAATAAATCCAAGTACGAGCAGCCACCAGGCTAGATATAAGAACATGATGCATACTTTCCAGATGACAACAACATTGACATTTAGAAGCTAACTGAAAACCTTTTTTAATGAGATTATCCTCAGTGGGTAAATATCTATGAAGTACTCTCCAAACGAAAATAGAAATAGTAATGGGAATGCTTTTATGCCAAATACTCGCGAAAATAATATCAAAATTATTAGCAACACGAAGAGAATTCCACGCATCCATAATATGGAAATCACCATCCTTAGAGAAGTTACAAATGATAGAATCTTTTAAACCAACATTAATGGGCACGTTCAGAACATGATGGATAATACTATGAGGGATAACATTAGAAAGCTTATCCACATCCCACAAATTCTCTTTAAAGAAATACTTAACCTGAATCGTATCCATAGAAGATGTGTTTAACATAGAATCAATAGACTGCTTACCAAGCCACCTATCTTGCCAAAAGAGAATATTACCACCTCCAAGACTCCAGGAAAAATATTGTTCCATCTCTCATTTAACTTTACAAAGCCTTTTCCACACTTTAGAGTCACCATATTTAGCAACATAAGTAGTCGGATGTTTATTAAGACAATACTTAGACAACATAAAGTTAGCCCAAAAATTATCATTAGTACGAAGACGATGCTAGAGTTTAAAAGTAAAAGCTTTAGAAAGGTCATAAAAGTTTTTGCACCCAAGACCACCCTCATTCAGCACACCACAACATTTATCCCAAGAGGCCCAATAGATTTTAGAGGTAGAAGAGGTGCCCTTCCAAAAAAATTTATTAATCAACTTATAAAGACGATCACACACAGTATGCGTAGGAAAGATAGTTTGAAAACTATAAACATGTAAAGCATTAAGCACACTTCTAATGAGAGTGATTCTACCACCAAAACTCAGAAAATTCCAATCCCAAGATAAAAGTTTATTGTGAACAGATTCAATGAGTTTATCAAACAGAAAAGAATGCCTTCTCCCCTTAAACAAAGGAGCACCCAGATAATTGATAGGCAAATGCGCCTGAGTAAAACCAGTTGTGTTCTTAATGGATAAAATACGAGAATTAGAGATTCTTTTAGAAGCAATAAAACAACTTTTATTTTTATTAAAGGAAATACCACTAACCATCTCAAATCTAGACAAAAAATCCATAATTTTCCGAATTTGATTTCAAGAAGCATTAGAGAACACAATAAAATCATCAGCAAAACACAAATGAGAAATCGAGTTGCCACCCAAGATTCTAAAATACAGGCCATAATTAATATTGAAAAGATAGGATAAACCCCTAGAAAGGAATTCAGCAGCTATAATGAAAAGAGCAGGAGAAATAGGATCTCCTTGTCTCAGACCCTGAGAGACTTTGAAAAAACCATAAGAAGACCCATTAATAATGATAGACATAAAAACATTCTTAATACAATTCTTAATGAGGTTAATAAAGATAGAGTCAAAACCAAACAAATCTAAGATATAATATAAGAAATTCTAATTTAAATTATCATAGGCCTTGGCCATATCAAGCTTAAAAATAACATTACCACCTCTCACCTTAACATCCAAATCTTGACATAATTTTTGAGCCAGCAAAATGTTATCAGTAATAGCCCTACCTTTAACAAAACCCATTTGATTAGGAGATATAATATCAGGTAAAATAGAAGCAAGATGGTTTGACAAGATTTTAGAAACCAGCTTGTTAAAGAAAGTATAAAGACTAATCGATCTAAAGTCATTCCAAGTATTAGCACTATTGTTCTTGAGAATAAGCACAATAGAGGTAGAAGTAAAGAACTTAGGAATAGGGTTTCCCCCAAAAAAATCCAACACAGTAGAGAAAATATCCTGATCAATAATATTCCAAGTTTTTTGAAAGAAAAGGGCAGTAAAACCGTCAGGCCCAGCCACAGAGTCACCATTCATACCAAAAACCATCTCCTTAACCTCCTCAAAAGAAGGAAGCCTAGAAAGCTGATCATTAACTTCAGTGGAAACAAGAGAAGGAATGAAAGACTGATCACCAGTCAAGGCTAGATTGTAATTTTTATTAAAGCAGGATTTAAAATGATGCACGGCTAAATTAACAATTTCCTCAGGATTATCAGTTAAAGAACCATCTTCCCTTTTAATGTTATTGATACTATTTTTAGCCCTTCTATGTTTAACCATCGCATGAAAATATTTAGAATTATTATCCCCATCAACCAGCTTTCTATCAGAGGCTTTTTGTTTCCAAAAGGCTTCTTCATGGAATTGAAAAGATAAAAGCTCATTGTTGGCTTTCTTTAACATCGATAAATTACTATCAGAAGGATCATTTTGATAAGAAGCGTCAAGAGAATAAACATGTTACTCAGTACATAGAGTATTAGAGAAAATGTTTTTAAAAATATGGTGATTCCACCAATTAAGAACCTGCTTCAATCTTTTGAGTTTCAACCACAATCTCTTCATACCACAAATAGAGTTATCAGGATGTAAAGGGGATTGCCAATTAGTCTTAACAACATCAAAAAAAGACTCATGAAGAAGCCACATATTTTGAAATCTAAAGTGAGGGATGGTACTATTGCATCTATTATTAGTAGTAAGTAGAAGTAACGGTGCATGATCAGACAAGGTCCTACTCAAATGCTGCACACTAGTAAGAATAGATGAATTAACCCACGAATCATTAAACAGAATACGGTTCAATCTTTGCCATAAATGACCCCTATTCCAAGTAAAATTATCACCAGTAAAGCCAATATCAATCAAACTGCAATTAAAAATCATATTATTAAAATCCTTCATAGAACGGGCAGAAGGGGGAGACCCACCCATACGTTCATCAGGGCTGGTTATAGCATTGAAGTCCCCACCAACAAGCCAAGGGAGAGAGCAAATATGATGAAAGTTATTAATTTGATCCCAAAGAAATTTCCTAATGTAAAGAGAAGAGGCAGCATACACTAAAGAAACACAACAATGAAAATTAAAGGCCTCCACTTTGCAGTGTAAAACTTGAGTAAAATCAGCAATCACATCAATTTTAATCGGGTCTTTCCAAAGAACCCAAATCTTATTAGCAACATTTGCAGTAGCATGCTGAAAACCTAAAAAATGAGAAGTACTCATAAGCCAAGACTCAGAAATAAGAGGTTCAAGTAAAATCAAAATCTTAATATTGTGAATACGACATAAGTTTTTAACCCAGGTTCTAGAGGAGGGACAACCAATACCCCTAACATTCCACACAATAGCATTAAACATAAAAAACAAGATTAATGAAAAGCTTTTGATCTAGTAGTCTTAGGAGGTTGTATCAAAATGGTTTTAGGTTTTTTTCCTTTTTTGCTACGAACCTTGATAAAGCTTAAATCATTATCATCCCTACTAAAATGATTGGCAGACATATCCAAATCTTTATATCAGTAAAGACATCATTATTATAATATGAAGAAGTAAAGTTCTTGCTACCATTAGGATGCTCCCTTAATACTGTCATTTGCGGGCATTCCTCCTCCATAAAATGACCATCCTCATCCTTATGCAATTCTAAATCTTCCTTTTCCTCAGTAACAGTATTGCATTCATCCGTAGAAGGGCAATGCACAACAGCAGTGATTTCCCCTTCCTCTAAGGTCCTACCATCAACCTCAACAGGTAATTGTATGACAAGATTAGGACCAATATCCACTTCCTATTCAATCAGCGGTATAGAAGAATTGTAGTAAGTAAATTGATATCTTTATCAACAGAAACATTTTGCATGTTATCTTTATCAATAGAAACATTTTGCAAATTACTTGAAGAAATAATAACTTCAACATTAGTATTATCTTGGTTAGTGATAATAGGAACAGCTAGCTCCTCATAATCAGCAGGCAACATAGGAGATAAAAGGACTTCCCTTTCAGTGACCTTAAGAACATCGCCAGTCACAAGTAGCGGAATATTATCATTGCCAATTGAGAAACCAGAGAACCTGAAGACTTAATATCCACCCCAGTCTTATTATTCATCAAATCTTTCTCTTTACTCAGTTGGGGGCAAATCATTCAAATATGAGTATATTTAGGGCGGGAAATTGGTTGGATCAGCTAGTGTGTGGTGAATTAGCAGTGACTTATTTGGTGCTTGAACATCCCCATCTCGCCTTCATGCAATGAAAATAAGGATAGCCTCAGGCCCTTCACCTTCCATATCGATCGGTTGGGAGGCTATCCTGTCTTCCCTATAACATCTTATCTCAGCTCATGATAAATCCACATGGATAGATCGTGATAAGATGTGTCAATTTTCATCCAATTTATCTTATCTGATCAAAATTAACTTCTATTAGTTCTTACGACCGCTGTATATCTTTGATTGATGAGCTCTTTAACTTTCATGTATAATTGTTCTTTGAGGGGATAAATAACTCAATAAATGAAAAAAAAATTATATTGGTCTCTCATTATAGGTTCATTGTTAACCTAAATGTAATCCACAAATCTTTCAAAATTATACTAAGAAAATAAATAAATAATAAAAATAAAAAATAAAAATTTCCAATTAATTCAACATTTAGAATTTTGATCCATCAAATCTGTTGGATTCACCATGTTACCACTCCACCGAGAAGCTAAGTGTTCGACTAAATGCCTAATTTTGAGTTCACTTCTTCTCCAACTAAGCAGTTAGAGATTTGAAAAGATTCTTTTATTTGTCTACTAAGTGAGCGCTAAAGATGAGCAATAGTTAGCTAGATTCATCGGCCGTGCTGACTTCTATTCTTCGAGCGACTTCATTTGTTTGGTGAGTTTAAAAAAAGATTTTTTTTTAACGGGTGTTGTTTGATTTTTTTTAAAGAGAATGCAATCAGCAATTTTATTAAAGACTATTACTTATACTCACATTCCTCCTTTAAAAGATTGAGAAAAGAAGGAGGAACATTATTAGAACTAATGTTATCCAAAAAAAATCAGAAGAAAGAGCTAAATTAGCACATAAATGTGCTAACTTATTACATTCTCTATTAGTAAAAAGAAATAAAACTTGCTTGAAATTGGAAAGAAATCCTAAATCCTTCAGATCCAGGTAGTGTTCCTCTTCATCAACTTTATTGAAAACTTGTTGGAAGAGAGTGATAACATTGCAGTTATCACCTTCAATAATGATACCCTCCGCATCAAACATCCAATCCTGAATGTATTTTGTAATAGATAGAACAGTAACATCTCCAGCTGTGCGGTGTCTCAGTGCAAACAATTGAAGCCAAAGGCACATAAGAATCTACCTTTCCAGTCTCTAAAAACTCCACCAATGCCGGCCATATTTGAACTAATTAAAGCAGCATCTACATTTACTTTCATCCATCTGAGAGGTGGGGGACACCAAAATGAAGAGGACAGCTTTAACCGCTGGTTAGCATCCCAATTCTCCCAAATAAGATTAGAGCAAAATGAAGCAACAGTGTAGCTAATAGCATTCAGCATTATCATCAGAATTTCTATGCACTATCTTGTTTCTACCTTTCCAGTAAAAAAATACAATTGAGCAATAAAGGTTACCTAGAAATGGATTTGAAGAAGCAAGATGCTTTAATTTATCAAAGCATTCCTGAATGGATTGAAAAGCAGGAAGAACGAACCCCCATTTTGCAACAGACTCAACTACATGATGCACCTTAATGCAATTTACCGCCACATGCTCTAAACTTTCTTCTTCCTTACAACCTCTCGGACAGTATACAAAATCAATCAACTTTCTATAAAATAGAAATTGATTACAAGGGATAGCATTGATCATCAAACCAGAAAAGAGAAATGTTTGGTCTTAACTTAAGCTTCTTCATCCAGGTCCAATCTTTGCCATCAACATTATTGCTTTTAGATGTCTCCATTAGTAATGCCGAAATGATTTTCCCTGAGCATTTGCGAAGCAGTTCCATATTATCTTGAAGTAGACTTGGTTGAATAGGAACAGATAGTATGAGTTCTACCAGGCTTCTCCCAAAAAATTCTCTTAACTTACATTCATTCCACATGCGATCACTAATAAAACCTGGTAGCACCTTGGTTTCATCATCCATGTTGGCAACAAAAGTGGGCCATTTATCTATGCTTCTATCAAGAATCCAAGTGTCTTTGATGGTGTTGATATTCAACCTAGTAGACACCTTCCATCTCACAATCGAATGGAGAGATTTGGCACCATTCAACACAATCTTCTAAGTGGGAGAAGAATAGTTTCTGCATTATGAATTCCACACATCAGTCCCATATTTAGAGATCAGCATTTTGTTAAGAAGGGAGTTAGGCTTTGATATAAAATTCTAAGCAAACTTAGCCCTTAAAGGGCCAACCTTCTTCACAATTGATTGCACTCCACATCCCCCAAATTTTTTCTGCTCATAAAAAACATCCCAAGCAACATAATGAAGCCCTTCTTCATATCACTTTTGTTCCATAAAAAATTCCTGCACATCTTTTCAAATTCATTCAAGACTCCCATAGGGACTAATGAATGAGTTACCAAAAAAATCGGTAGAGAAGAAGGACTGATTTAATTAGAATAAGTTTCCCTGCCAGCGTCATGTATTTGTTTCCCCAAGATCTCAATCTATTACCGATATTCACAAGTAAGTTTTGGAAATCTGAAGCAACCAATCTCCTCAAAGAAATTTTAACTCCCAAATACTCAATTTCATGCACAACTTTGAAGCCAAACAACTTAGAAATAGATCTACAAGTTCATCTTTTTACTAACTTGCCAAAAAAAAATAGAGGACTTTAGCACATTGATCCACTGTCCCATCCATTTACAATAGTCTCCAATGATGCTTTTAATTTTCCTTGAGCACCTAAGGTTAGCCACTGCAAAAATCAAAATATCATCTGCATACATGAGGTGGGAAATTAAAGGAGCATTGGGTGCAATCCTAATTCCCAACTTTATTCCTCTTTGAGCAAATGTAGCTATCAATAATTGTGAGCACATAATAAAGAGATAAGGAGACAAAGGACACCCTTGTCGAAAACCACTTTTAGCTTCAATCAATTCGGAATGGCTCCCATTTACCATAACAGAGAATTTTGGATTCCTTACACATTCCATAATATGGTTCGAAAATTTTCTAGGAAAACCAAGTTCATCTAGAACATGATTTAGAGTGGACCAACTCATGCTATTATAAGCTTGTTCCATGTCAATCTTAATAGTCATCAGCCCCTTCTTGGATTTTGAATGTCTAAGCTTGTTGAAAATTTCTTGAGCAATTAAAATTTGCTCTGACATAGACCGGCCTTTCACATAAGCAAACTGAACTTCTGAAATAATTTTGGGGAGAAAAAGAGACAACCTATTCAATACTATTTTGGCCACAATCTTATAAATGGATTTACAAAGGCTAATAGGCAGATAGTTGGACGGAACCAAAGGGCTTTTAACCTTAGAAATCATAACAACATTTGTCTCCTTCCACTCAGAACATAAATACCTAGAAGTAAAGAAGGAATTGATAGCCAACCAAACATCATTTTTAATGACAGGCCAATAGGCTTTGATAAAGGAGTAGGTAATGCCATCCATACCTGGAGATTTGTTTGGTTCCAACTGCTTGATGACCTGCTCCAATTCATCAAATGAGAAGTCCTTCTCAAGAGCCAATTTGTCTCCATCCTATAACTTGACCAGTGGGGACGGCCACCTTTTGAAACATCACTTTCTAGTTCTCCATTTCTCCTTAAAGTAGTTAAAGAAAATAGTCTCAATTTGTACTTGATCTTCAATCAGCTCCCCTTCTTTATTTTTAATTTGATTGATCCAATTAGCATTTTTTCTATTTGAAGCATAAGAATGAAAGAATTTTGAGTTAGAATCACCTTCCTTCATCCATTGAACTTTGGATCTTTGTCTCCACCAAGTACAAAGCCGGCCAAGTGTGGTATTGAGCTCATTGACCTTTGATTTCAACAAAAATAGCTTTTGATCTGAGAGACCTCCACAGGTAGATTCTTCAACTTGCAATTCAAGGATTTCCTTTTTAAGTGTATACTTCGTGTTATTCAAATATTTGTGCTTTGCTTTACTCCAAAAAATACAGAGCTTTCAAAACTCTTTTGAACTTCTCATTAAGCATTTGCACGCTATCACCTCTTACCGGTTTCTTTCAAGAGTGATAAACTATAGCAAAAGAAACAGGAAAGGTAACCCAAACATCTTCAAACATAGTAATCCGGCTTTTATAGTAGTTATTAGGTAACATTTTTAACATAATGGGGCAGTGATCAGATGCCACTCTAGCCAAATGCTTTACAACCGGCATCTTAATAAACTCCAATGCAACTGAATTCAGTAAGCAACGATCCAATTTTTCGAAAATGCAAGCTTTAGCGACTTTATTATTGCACCAAGTGTATTTGGGCCCTACAAACCCCACATCATGAAAATCACACTTGCTTAAAAAGGAATACATATCTTGAGACCCCTGAGACATAACAAACTTCTTTCCACCTTTCTTATCATCTTGGGACAACAAACAATTGAAATCTCCTCCCACAACAGTAGGAATATCTTTAACAGAAAACTTTTCAAGGGAACTCCATAAACTTCTCCTCTTGTAACATTCTCTACTTCCATAAACAGTGGCTATTGACCAAACATATTTACTGGAAATATTAAGTTGTCCTAAGACAACTTGAGAATCAGCTTCTATGACAGAAAAGGAGACAATATCAGTCCTCCAGCAAGTTAATATACCTCCCGACAATCCTTCAGCAGGAAGTAGGAAGAAATCCCATTTCTCTCCAATGAATCTCTTGAATTCAAATAAATCAATATCAGCTACTTTAGTTTCTACAAGACCAACAAACATCACGTCATGATCTTTAACTATTTCCTTTAGATAGTGAGAAGCCTCACCTTTCCTAGCCCCCCTACAATTCCAGAAAATAATGAAGTCATTTGACAATGTTAGTGGGACCTTTCCCACTAGCATTTTTCTTCGAACCTTCAGCTCTTCTATTTCGAGACTGCACATTATTATTCCCAAGTGATTTTAACTCTTTTAAGAGTTTGACTTTCATAGTATCAGAAGACTTCTTCCCCGAATAAAGGGAGCTTTCCAACTCACTCAATTCTCCATCCTCCTTTTCATTTAAGCACATTTCTTTCATAGAATCTAAAGCACTTGCCTTCTCTTCAATGATTTCAACTTCAAGTAATGAAAATCTATTGCATGATTGATTAAAGGCTCCTTACCTATACTCAATGGACTGGTAATCTTCTTAACCTGATTACCTGGGGAATCATAAAGCACATCAACCTTTTTCGTATTATGTCCAATAACTGGCACATCTTGACCTTCAATTACAAGTTCTTCTTCATAAACATTTGGTACATGAGTAGTTTTATCTTCAGCATTTATCAAATCTGGACTTGTTTGAGACTTCACCATATCCTGAACTTTTTAAACACATGTGGGAGAAACTTTCGGTTTAAAACCTCTACCTCGGTCTCCTTTAAAAAAGGGAGCCACTTTCCTCCTTTTAAAATGATTAACATGGATCCAAGGACCATAGGATTTATCCACAATAGAATCTGATTTTTCCTTACCGACCTTTTCTAAAATTGGAACAGTTGAGCTCCCAATAACAGCAGTATTACCATCCAATCCACACTCATTAGATAGATGCCCAATTTTTCCACATGTATAATAAAATGTAGAGATTTTCTCATATTCTAATTTTTTAGAAAAACCTTCCGTCAAGCCCATCCACCCATATTCCCAAAGGGAGTTGTTTGTCTAGAGCTAAATGAATGCAAACTCTAGCGAACTCTCTCCTCCCCAATTGGAACATATTGCCATCTAAAAATAAGGGGGTTCCAACCATTGAAGCAATACGAGAAACATTGATTTAATCCCAACAATAAAGAGGAAGGTGTGGCATTCTTACCCAAATTGGAGAAGTTAAACCTTTAAGAGATGTTGGTGAAAAATCAGGTGACCACTTGTCAAGCCCCACAATGTGTCCACGAATAAACTAAGGACCACCCGAAAGGACTCCTTCCATAGCTTCAAATTCTAAAAAAGAACAGAGAACCCACCCAAGACCAAGAATGGTTAAATGGAATTTTCCATACTGCTTCCATTGCCTGCGTAGCTCTTCCGCAATAACATGAACTGGAATATTGCTCTCAAAAACTTTCACCACAATAGAAAATTGAAGCCTTTCAGAATTCGTTTAACCAAAGGTTGAAAAAGTTTAACAGCATGACCATCGTCTGATAAAATAGATTCATCATTATTAAAGTTAATCTTGATATTAGGCCTACTCTTCCACGGGTTGCCAGCATTCTGAATCACAACATTCACATTTTTAGAAAAATTACTTTCTCTGAGTTCCTTACCAACAATCTTCCTGTATTCCTTATTACTCTAAACATCCTGCTGATGTTCATGTGGAGGAATGGAATGACTAGTCACAGTTTCAGGATTACCCTTACCCTGCTCACCATCTAAACAATTGTGGACTTCCAACAAATCCAATTTTGAATTACCAATATTCTCAACATTAGCTGAATCAACAGAGATATGATCCACCATCAGGGTAGGAGTTCTACCATCCAAATCCTTGACATTAATAACATTTGAATTTTTGTTAATCAAAATACTGGCATTCGCATTTATCACACTATCGCTAATGATAGGGATTGCATTTGAAGTACCAAATTTGTTAACAAAAATTTTCATGCCAGATGAAGAAGCCTCATGGTCGGATTTAAATGGTGAATAAACATCTGAAATTAAATTACGAGGGGTATTACATTCCACAGACATAGCGATGGATTTGCCTTTACCTTCCACAGGAGAGATTTTAACAGAATCAAATGCAGCATTCTCCTTAATAACCAAAGCACCTTTATTCAATCATTTCCAAGCTTCAAGAACATCTGAATCAATCTAGATTTTGGTTTTACCGAGTTGTCTCCCATCATCGCACCACCAGGTGGTGGACGACGGCCAAGCATATGGCCGACCACCAGGAAGGTCCGATGATCATCCCAAATCCCGCCTAAATATCCTCAACAAAAATTTAAATTCCAACTTCTCTCTCTAGAAAATCCTAGAGCTTATCTCTCTCTAGAAAATCCCAGGAATTGGGTGTCGTTTGATTTGTTGAAAAAAGAAATACAAAATAAACTAGAATGTAGTGTAAAAGAAACGTAATGTATTTAAAATGCTTGAATGAATTTTAAACAAATGTTGATGATCATTTTTTTGTTTAGTTTGAAGTGAAATGAATGAATTCTAAAGCTAAACAATGGTGGTGGCTGCGTGTGGCAGGCGGCATTGGGCAACATGTGACATTATGTAATGACCTAAAATTTATGAAAATAATTATAAAATTAAAATATTAAAAAATTGGGCAAGAGCGTTGCAACTTGCTGTGATGCTGTGCTTGAGAGCGCAGCGGCTTCGAGAAAGATCCATTATGACGCTGATCTCTTTTTGTTTGTTAAAACTCATTGACGGGCTTATGCATTAATAATCTAAAAAAGTACAAGGTCATTAAGGAGACCTCCAGCTCAGTACTACTGCTTCGACGAGCTACAAAAAAGTCAAAAAAATACCTACGAGGTGGTGGTCCCCACTACGCACAAATACAAGACAACCTAATAACATGCTAGGTCGGCTAGAAGCCATCACCCAATAAGTAAAGATCCAGATATATCCATTCAGCTCCGCCTTTTTACCAAAAAAAAAATAGGTCTGCACCAAAAGAGGTGAGTCTCCAAGAACCAGAGGATGACAGATCTTAGAAGATGGCCAGCTATGAACATTACCTGCATAAAACCTACCAAAACACAAAACAAACCAAACTGCAAGAGCAAAATGGCATCCATCAAGCTAATATTATACACACAACCAATCTAGAGCAGATTAAAAATCACCATGGTCATAGTAACAGATATAACCAGGAATGTAGTAACATTAAAAACATAACCAGCATAACCAGGATGTATCAACTTCAAACCGGATGTAGTAACATTAAAAAAGTGGCAAAATCAACATAACAAATACAAAAGAAAGTATAACCAGGAATGACAATATGAATATGTATCTACCATTGTGCCAAAAGCAATTAGAAGAGGATTTAGATTGAGCACCAGCCACCCAAACCAACCACCCATCATCTCAAAAAAATTGTTGACAATGGGGATAAGATTACGAAGAACTCTCCAAGTTAAGATAGAGTAAGAAGCAGTAATAGTTCTATGCTAAATAGTAGTATGAAGAGGAGCAATGGATCTTTCTTCTCTAATTAAATTCCAAGCCTCTTTAAAATCAAATTTACAATCATTAGCCTTATTAAAGAGAATACAATCCTCTTTGTCAAGCTGTAAAAGAATTTTAGCAATACAGTTAATTAAAATATCAAGAATAACATCCTTTAACATATCCACATTCCATCTGCCACTCCTAATAAAACTTTTAACTAAAATAGAAGATATAGACCGAGTGTTTAATAAGTTATCAATGAAATAATTGTCCATCCATTAATCTTGCCAAAAAAAACCTCACTAGATCCAATCCCCCATTGGATATAATTTTCTACATCCCATTTGATGCTACAAAGTCTTTTCTAGATAGAAGAATCCCCCTTTTTGCCTCTTTTTGGACACACAGGTTAAAAGATGATTGTTGCCACAATATTTGGTGGTTAAAAATTTAGCCCATAAGCTCTTTTGAGATTTGAAAGAAAACCAGAGTTTATGAGAAAAGGTTTTAGTCATGTTAGTTAAACTTTTACATCCTAAACCACCTTCATTGATAACGCCACGTACAACACTTCTTCCATGAAGCCCAAAGAATGGTAGGATTATCATTATTAGTCCCCTAAAAAAATTTATTAATCAACTTCTCAATTCTAGTATAGACATTAAGAGTGTGATTTAAAGTATGAAACAAATAAATAAGCAGAGTAGAAAGCACACTTTTAATTAATACTAATCTATCACCATAAGAAAAAAAAATTAAAAGCCCAAGTAGTAAGCTTTTTATGCATAGACAAAATGATCTCATCAAAAAGTGGGACCTTTTCTTACCTTTGAAAAAAGGGGTACCCATATAAATAATATGTAAAGTCTTATGGGATATACCAAAGTTGTCATGGATTATAGTAATTCTTTGCATGGTAATAGATTTGCCAGTAATAAAATCACTTTTAGAATTGTTAATCTGAAGGCCACTAACCTTTTGAAATTGAGTAAGGAATTTAAACATGATGTTAAGCATTCTAATAGAATCATTAGTAAAAATAATAACATCATCAGCAAAACTTAAATGGGTGACAGGGAAATCCAGTCATACAAAATTGAAGGTTCGGGTGAAAAACATACAATCTCTCCAGCCCTCTAGACAAATGATACATAGCAATAATAAAAAGGGTAAGAGAAAAGGGGGGGGGGGGAGCATTAAAAAAATCATGACTTTTCCTATTAATAATAATAGAAAAGAAGCAATTATTAGTACTATTCTTCACCAGATTTATGAACTCATCATTGAAACCAAACCGAGCAAGAATACTATATAGAAAATTCTAATTTAAATTATCATAAGCTTTGGTGATATCAATCTTAATAACCATGTTCCCACCAGTCACAGACTTATCGATATCATGAATCAATTCTTGAGCAGGAAGGACATTTTAAAAAATTGAACGGCCTTTAACAAAACAAGTTTGACCAAGCGAAATAATTTTAGAAAGAGTTAAAGCCAACCTTCCCATAATGATTTTAGATATAAGCTTATTAAGAAAACAACAAAGGCTAATAGGCCTAAAATCATCCCAAAAATTAAAAGCTTCTCTTTTGGGCACTAAAATAATAGAAGTAGTACAAAAAAATTTAAGATAGAGGTTACCCTTAAAAAAGTCCAAGACGGCTCTAAGATATAATGTGCAGAATTTGACATGTTAATATTGTATGATCATCAGTACGAATGAACAGTCGTACAGTACGATCAGCTCAATTTTTCCTGTTAGTTTTATATGATTACTAAAATAAATGAACAGCCTTATAGTACGATTAGTTCAACCGAATTACAATTTATCCAGGATGAAACCTGGGACGACCAAATATCGTCTCTGTTGATCATATAGTACGATCAGTTCGTATAGTATGATAAAAAATCAAAATTAAGCAAATTTGATTGACTAATCATAAGATTAAATTAGGTAATATTTTAAATATTGTATAGTACAATTTGGTTTGTACAGTACAAATAGAGCAATATTTCAAATTTAAATTTTTTCCTAATTTAATGAATGACAGGGTTTTTAATTATAACAGATTTTCTAGTACAATCTGGTGTTTGCACTATACGATTAGTTATATTTTAAAATTATTTTTTTAGATAAATAAAATAATTTAATTAATTTTTATAATAACAGATCATCCAATATAATACTTATCGTATAATATAATTTATAAAAAAATTAAAATATTTAAAATTAATTTTTCTCCCCTTGTGTGTGTGTATACGATCACCCTACGAGCATACACCCTTACATGATTTGACTCAAAAAATTAAAAATAAATAAATAAAAATTATAGACTCTTTTAACATAACCTATTCTACCTAATCTTTAGCCATGAATCTTCAAAGAACAGTGCATGTTGTACCTGAAATATTAGTCAACACACTAACATATATGTATTACAAATACCAGAAGAAATAAAGAGACAATCAATAATATTTGTTATTATCAAAAATATAAACTCAGGAATCTGAGTTGTAATAATCTCCCACTTTTTGATGATGACAAATATTATTGGTTGAATTTATAAGCTAATATAATTTTTTTCTAATCTCCCCCTCACTAAAAGAATTATATTAAAAAATAAGGGAAAATAGTTATTTTATTTTTTATTTTTAAAAAATAAATTTAAAACTAAATAATAAATAAATAAATATAAAATAAATACAACTAAATATCTTGTCCCCCTTTAGATATCACCAAAAAGGGGAGAGAATATAACACCTAAAATTAAAATACATGTAGAAAAAAATAACATAAATTCATACATAAAACAAAATTATTAAAAAAATAAAGAAATAAATAGAACAGATAAACAAACACACAAAATACATAAATACAACACACACATAAATCTTGGCATACGTATAGTTGATCTGAATTAACAATTGAATCTTTGATGATTCATCATAAGTTTGTTACCTCATCTTATTGCTCATGTTCTGATGAATCAAAGGCTAAGTCTACCAGGAGATTTTTTGTTACTTTTTAGTCCCCTTTTTACATTTGGTTTATCATCACCCTTTTTCTTTATAGGGTGGCTCTTAAATTTGGGGCATTTGGACTTTAGATGTCCAAGTTTCCTATAACCAAAGCAAATAATGTTAGAAGAAAATATATCATTTTTATCATTTTTATCTTTGCTCCAATTTAGTTGACGCTTATGCTTTTACTTTAGGAAACTTTTGAATTTGCTTGTTATTAATATTATCTCCTCACTCTCATCGTCTTCTAAGCTATTTTTATCTATGTCTTTGGGTTTTAGTACTATAGTCTCACTTGCCTATAAAAATCTTTGACTCACATTTTACTCGTAGGCAATAAGTAAGCCAATCAAATTATCAATAGAATAAGTATTCAAATCTTTTGATTCACATATAACAATGACTTTGGCATCAAAATTATCAAGTAAACGACGTAGAATTTTATTGACCTTCACAGAGTTTGAAAGTTCTCTACCTAAAGCATGAAAATGTGTCACTATTTGAGTGAACCTAATGTACATATTTGAGATAATCTCATAAGGTTTCATGTGAAAAAATTTATAATCATGCAATAATATATTTAACTTAGATTTTTTGACTTCATTAGTACCTTCATATGTAATGCATAATCTATCTCAAATTTCTTTGATAGTGGTACAGGTAGAAATAATTATGTAATCTTCAGACTTAAGTGCATAAAAAAAGTAATTTAAGAATTTAGAATTCAATTGTGTAAAGACTTATACTTCTCTACTCCATTCATTAAAAGGAATGTTAGTTTTGACTCCATTGATGATACATGATGGTACAGAATAATCAGTTTGAATTATATGCCATATTCTAAAATTAATAAATTATAAAAATATAGACATGCATATTTTCTAAAAATTAAAAGAAATATTTTCAAATAATGGTAGATGGATTATTGAATAATATTTCACAGTATTCCTATTTTTAAATTGTGCAATTGATCATTTTTCTCTGGGTTTTCTAAAATACTATTTTGAGTACCACTCTGATACCACTTGAAAGTCCGAGGAAGTTGTAAGACTTCAATGAACTAGCCTGAGATAGGGGTGTCAATTTCAGGTCACAGGTCGGGTTCAGGTCGAACCTGAAATTGACCCGACACTATTCGGGTCAACTCGAACCCGACCCATTTTTACAAACGGGTCAGTTTTTCAGACCTGACCCATTTTTGCAAACGGGTCAATTTTTCAGACCCGAACCTGACCCGCTTTAGATCCGGGTCAACTCGACCCGACCCGAATGACCCGATGCCAACAAAAAACTGCTAGTTTTCGTGTCCAAAAATGGGTCAATCTCTATTTTTGGGTTAAAACTGGGTCAATCTCAGGTTGTCAGGTCAAAAATGGGTTTTCGAGTTAAAAATGGGTCAATAGTTCAACCTGAACTCGACCTGATTTTTTAAACGGGTCAAATTATTGAACCGAACCCAACCCGTTTCGGGTTCGGGTCAACCCAAACCCAAAATTTTTGGGTCGGGTTTGGGTCGAGTTTTTGGGTCGGGTCCAATATTGACACCCCTAGCCTGAGGCACACCAAGAGTGGGGCTGAATTAGTTATTTTAAAAAAATTTTATCACAAGAAAAATCTTTGTATAATTTTTTAATACCTTGAAATAAATAATTTGATCACTCGATATGAAAGCTAATAAACTTAATAATAATTACAATAATTATATTATTCTAATTAACACAAAGTATATTAATCTTAATTTATCATAAAGCAGTTATCATAAAAATTAAATACAAAAAATAAATTATAAAAAATAAAAATTAGAACAAACACACTAGAATTTTATAGTAGTTCGGTCAAATCATGACCTACGTCCACTCCCCGGAGTCCTCTCTGAGTATTGCACTAAACCTTTTAGTGCCTCTCCTTTAGTCCCCACAACTAGGTGAAGAAGCTCTTATAAAATCTCTTACACCAACCCGATATAATAGAGGACCTCGAATCCTTTTTCACCCTCCTGGTGAAGGCAGAGAACCTGAAATCCTTTTATACCCTCCTGGTGCAGGCAGAGAACCTGAAATCTTTTTTCAACCTTTTAGTAAAGGCAAAGAACCTGGAATCACTTTCACCTTCCCCGGTGCGACAAAGAAGACGGGTCTTTTGGCACCAAAGAGATCTTCTTCCTAAAGCATCCCTCAAGGAAACGCGTGACATATGGAGGAACTCAAGTGCAAGTTTAACTGAGCAACCGTGTGGAACTCCCTCTCACACTCCCTTGAAACTCATAAGGATCTTCTCCCTCTCTCACAAACTCCAGCCTTTCTCTCCTAAGCTCTAGGCTCTCTCTTCAAGCTTTCTTCAGAAGAAAACATCTTAATGAATGCCAAAAAGACTATTACAAAGTATTATGAGAAAGATTAAATAGAGGGCTTAAAAAAACCCAAAAAATTTAATTCAATCGTCAAAGATCGTACAAAATGATCATAGGATCATCTGATACGATGTATAAAATTTGACCTATTAGTGCTATATGATCATCAGTATGAATGAACAATCGTATAGTATGATCAATTCAGTTTTGCCTGTTAGTGTTGTATGATCACCAGTACGAATGAAAAGTCGTATAGTATGATTAGTTCAACTAAATTTTAATTTGTCCAGGATGAAACTTGAGACGATCCAATATCATCTCTATCGATCATACAGTATGATCCAGTTCGTACAATACGATTAAAAAATCAAAATTAAGTAGATTTGATTGATTAATCATAAGATTAAATTAGTCAAAATATCGTACAATATGATTTGGTTCGTATGGTTTGAATAGAGTAACATTTCAAATTCAACTTTTTTTCTAATTTAATGAACAACAGAGTTTCTAATTATAATAGATCGTTCAGTACGACCTGGTGTTCGTACTATACGATTAGCTATATTTTAAAATTATATTTCTAAAAAAATAAAATATTTTAATTAATTTCTATAATAATAGATGGTCCAGTACGATACCTATCATATAATATAATTTACAAAAAATTAAAATTTTAAATTAATTTTTCTTCTCTTGTGTGTGTGTATGGTCACCCTGCAAGCATACACCCTTACAGGACTTGACTTAAGAAATTAAAAATAAATAAATTAAAATTATAAACTTTTTCAACATAATTTATTTTATCCAATCTTGAGCCCCGAATCCTCAAAAAATAGTGCATGTTGTACCTGCAATGTTAGTCAACACATAAACAGATATGCACTATAAATACTAGGAGAGATAAAAAGTTAATTAATAATATTTATTATCATAAAAAATATAAACTCAGGAGCCTGAGTTGCAACAAAAATTTAGAAGCAGCCTGTTATCTCCAATAAGCCTCTTCCTTCTCTTGGAGTTTAAAAAGATCCTTTTTAGCTTCATTAAAATTACATAGATTTTCATTAGAAGCATCCAACATATAAATATTATCCAAAGAGAACCTTATTTTCAGCATCAAAAATGTCAGATTCTCATTAGCTCTATTCTAGTTGAAAGCACTTCCAAAAAAGCTAATATTATGTAAATTATAATCTAAAATCATGCCATTGAAATCATCCATAGCCAAAGCATTGGGCCTGTTAACCCCAATTTTCTCAGCCATATTGGAGGTCACATTGAAATCCCCATTGACAAATCAAGGATTATTAATAACATAAGAGAAATCACAAAGATGTTTCCAATGAGCATTCCTACCTTGTCTTGCTAGTACAAGAAGTGTAAACAAGAGAACCATAACATAAAAATTATTGACATTCAATTCTAGTATGAACAGTGTTAGGAAAATCATAGGATATCTAAATTTATAGAAAGATTCCACAAAAGCTAGATTTTATTTGTATAATTCGCAAAAGCCTTGTTGAAACCTATCAATTTTCAAGTAGAATCAAGTTTTGAAGCAACAATTAAAGGCTCAAGTAACACCAAAAAATAAATATTATGAATCCTACAAAGATTCCTCACTCTATCTCTAGAGATAGATCGAGCACCGAACTCCGCTTATATTCTAAATAAAGGACTTAATCATTAGTGTGGTTAGAGGAATTTGAGGCTCTGGCAACCCATGGGGTAAAAGCCAAGATTGCTTTAATGTTTTTACTCTTCTTTTTGTTATTAACCTTGACAAATCCATCGGTCAATTGCTTCTTGCCCTCTTTAAATTAAGGTGATGACTTGGAAAATTGTTGTGGTCTTGGTGGGCCTTAAAAGATTTACTGATATAAGGATTATTAGATAAAGGAGAAACCTCCCCCTCTTCCATATCACCCTCCCCCATAATGGTGTTATCATTACAAGCACCAATAAATTAGTTTTTCTGATTATCATTAGAAACCTTTATATCCTTGATCCCTTCAGAATCATTCAAACCACAAGGCATATTATCATTAGGAGGCTCGGTAGTTGATATTCCACCAACTAAATTATCAGAGGATTCAATGTGATTCGGGCTAGAAATTTGCTCTATATTCTCATTAAGTTTCTCTATATTGTCACTCCCATATCCCACACTCATTTTCAAGTCCTTATTAATAAAAGGAACACTTTCCATGTCATTATTACAGCCAAGTTAGAAGGAACATTTTCCCTATGATCACCTATAGCCAAGTTAATAACATTAGAAGGGTTTAGTTGTTCCTGTATGTTCTCTCCTTAATCCTCCACCCCTCATTTTCCTGACCACATTTTTTATTCAATCAGACATTATTTCAATTGGGGGTGAACCACAAAACACTCAATGATTAAGTGACCATGGCTCTTATAATGGTTACAAAAATCTGGCATATTCTCAAATTCAACCTTTTGTAAATAACCAAGACTTTGAGAGCCCAACCAAATCTCTCTAGGGTCTTTTTTAGTGATGTCATTTTCAATAAGAATTCTAGTAACTGATGGCCTTGAAGCAGTTGTTTAATTCATTTATAATGGCCTACCGAAAATAGACTTAAGTGCATGAAGAAAATGTTGATTGAAAAAATGCAGACGCAATTAGACATATCAAAATTATCGATGATTCCTCCTTAATATCAAAATAAGGCATCCATTTCAACAACCTCGTTTGACAGTTACTTATATAATAAGATCTTCTAAAAAAAATGTGACTGCAATCCAAATCATTAGAAAGTTGAATAACAACATGCCTTAGATCAAGTAAACCAATGGAAAAGGTCCCCGATAGTTTCAGGCTTTGGAAAAAGTAATGGATGACATCTAGGTTAGGATGATAGACAGAAAACTTGCCAACAAGAGTAAATTGGAAAAGCGATGCAAGTTTAACAACATCCTCGTTAGAAAGTAAAATCACCAAAAAACCTTTAATAGAAGATTTTTTAAATGAAAAATCGACATTGTTTAAATTAGAAACACCCGCTACAACATCATTAAAAGAAAGAGAGGAGGAGGGTTTCTCACCATCAGCTAGAGCAAAAAAACCTGATTTCAAAGATTTCAGATCTCCTGGAGGAGAACCCCAAGGGTTTACCACTACCGCCGAAGCTTCCATGGCATCACACAACTGAAACCTAAGGCTAGAAGGCCCTAGGGCAATCGCCTCGCTGATCCAAGCAAAAAAATTTAGAAGATTGATCTAAAACCCCGAGAGAGCAAAGCTAGAGAAAAGGGGAGAAAAATGGTCGCCAGAGCACGCATGGAGAAGAGGAGAGGGAATGTGATGATGGTGATGATCTCCGCTGAGCTCTTTGTTCTATAGTAACTTTGAGAGTGGCATGCAGCGCTGCGGCATCCGGTTCAAAGCACAGTGACACTAAGCATAGAATTATTTTTTTTAATATAAATCTTCCACTCAACCATTCCTCGCTTGTTATTTTTTCTCTTGGTTTGTCGGGTAAGGAAGAAGGAGAGAAAGAGGAACAGGAAGGGAGGAGAGAGAGAAGGGAGAGAAAGCTATTCAAGTTATTTTCTTCCATCGATTCTATTTCATGACTTCTTTTAATCGTGGTAGGTAATATGAATCATACCTTTATTTTTAATGGTTTTATGCTTGATGAATTTTTTAATCTCCCCAAACCGATAAAAATATTTTTTCTCCCGATTTATTAAATTTTCATAATGTACGTAACTTTTTTGAATATGATAAATATGATTCTTATGAGCATTTTAACTATAATATTATTTAATTTCTCTGAGTAATTTGATAGTTTTGATTTTCTGAAATAAATATATCGTGTATAGATTTTCATGCATTTTTATAAATTATTGCATCTTAGACATGATATTAAATTTATATAGAAAATGATATGATTGATATAAGATAAATGTGGCATTATAAAAAAGGTTGGCTAGTTGTAAATAATTTAGGATGGTTTGAGCAAGATATATTATACAGGAGGATGAGCCAATGAGCTTTCATTTAAATTTTGGGTTGAGGTGCAATCCTAATACAAGATACAAGATGGGGAATCATAAGAGGACAAAATACATCGACGAGCATGAGTGACAACTCTTATATGATACAGGAAAACACAATGTAACTAGTTGGATGTTCTGACTTGCAATTCATAATTATATCCATATTTACATACATTTACATAAGGGCAAAAAAGTATATAAAATATTTGATAAACAGAATTGATACAGATTTGATAGAACCAACACTTAGACTGATATAATATGACATAGCACATGACAAGGACACCAATAGACATTAATAGACATCTTGATATAATATACTGATATGACATATTGATATGACACACTGATACATAACATAATGATTGATGTCAGCGAATGATAGAATTATTGGCATGAATATAATTGATAGATAATCAATACACATTTACTGTACGACACTTGACATTATTTTATAGATTTTTATTGATTTTCTTATATGTTGACATATTTCTATGCTTTCGACGATCTACTAATCTTAATAATTCTTATAGTGATTTCATAACTTGTTTATTATATATACTAATAATCACTGATTTTATAATAATTATGATGAGCATGCATTAATTCTTGAGACCTTGCATTGAAAGCATTGATAGTTTTGGTTGCTACTGAGCTTTGTAGGCTTATTATATGGTTTTGATTTTAGGTCTTGGAAAGGAACAATATCCTACAGAGTGAGGTTTTATGAGGTTTCCAAGTTTTATTTTATTTTGTATTTTTTTAATTCTTTTGTAATAAGTATAACAATCCAATTAAATAAAATTATTTAAAAATTTAAAAATTTTTACACTGTAGCGCTACGGTGCTGAGATTTTGAGTACCATAGCTCTGGGGGGGTATTGTGCTGGGGCACCAGTTGATGTGGCGGTGCTAATGCTCTCTGTTCTATAGTAACTACTAAATGAGAATGCGACGCTAGGTTGGAGCACCGTGGTGCTAGGCACTAAAAATTTATAATGCAATGCGGGGTCATTCAAACAATTATCAAATCATGGTGCTAGGCGCAATATCAATGCTATGGCGTAGATGATTTGTGATTTGGACTTATATTGAATACAAAAAATTTTTTTTTGACAGAGTCAACATATGAGTTATTACACCTCAGACAGAGCATCCCTAAACAAATGAGATTTCGTCTTCCCATTCAAAAATTCGGGGTCATTCAAATGATTAACTGCCATTCACACCGAATTAATGGCCGACGGTAGAAAAATTGAAAGAAAAACCAAGTACAAGAACAAAAACTAAGGAGAGAAGAGGAAAACTTCTCTGATGAAGAATCAAATGACGGAGGACACATACAACGCGGCGTAAGGAGGAGGGTGGTTAGGGCAGAGAAAACCCTAGCCATGAGATGGGTGTGATTGGAAAAGGTACATGATCCTGCAGAGTGAGGTTGATTAGGCTTTCCAGATTTTATTTTGTTCTATATTTTCTTTTACTCTTTTGTAATCAGGAGATGAAAGATAGATCGACTATTGTAAACCATATTTTGAAAGAATGAATGTATAATTATGTTTTAATATATATGATTTGTAGTGGCCTTCACTAGAATTTTTAAATTAATATGAATTTTGAATTCATCAGAATTTAGAAGATACATATGATACAATTCTTCCAATTTAGATTGATGGGCATTACACATTGGATGGTTGGCGATGGTGACGATCGTTGGTGGCCATTAGTGATGGCTAAGGGTTGGTGGTGGCAGGAGATGACAACATACGACAGCTAATGATGAGAGTAGAGTTAGCTAGTAGATGAGTTTTGAAGTCATAAAAAATTAATTATAGAGTAAATTTGGACTTCACCAAAACTTTAATTTGCATTTTTTTCCCCAAAACAAACATCAAAATTTTTAAACTCTTGTATTTTGAGTATCTTATACTCATTTTTCATCAAATCAAACAACCCTTAAATACTTTTTGAGAAAACTTATAGCTCTTTGGTTTATATACTTCAAAATTTAATCATAATAACAATATTAACTCAATTCAAATAAATTGCGAACAAAACATTTTAACTCATTAACAAATCTGAATTGCTCCTACTCACCCATCAACACTTTTACTCTGCAGAGTCGCACTCAAATAATACATGATAACTATTCTGACTAAAAGAAAAGAAAGAAATGGACCTCCATTACCGAATCGCCAACATGAACTAGAGAAGAGGGCCAAACCCTAGCAAGGAAAGCACCTACACGTTGCATGGGGCCCATGCAGGTGCCCGTGCCCGTGCCCGTGCCCGTGCCCACTCCTATTACCAGTCCTAATTGCTCCCTACTGTGCACAGGTCGCCTTCGAAGTTGCCGGCCTCTCCCCCATCACCTATATATACATATATATTATATCATCTTCATACGTACCATCTCTATCATCTTGTATACGGAGTATGTTATACGATGCAGCTGAAGCTAAGCATCGGGTGGTCCCTTAAATGATCAATCAAATGGCAAACCTAATAGCTAATCAATACTCTCTCTCTTTCTCTCTCTCTCTCTAGCTCGATCTCTCTCGATAACATGTGCACTGTACTACGGCTCACTAAAGTTGCTAACCGGGCCAGCCCTCACTTGTCGCACTCCAACAAGGTCCCCTCTCCTCTCGTGGGAACAACAACATGGCCCATCTCCATCTATCCGGCACGTATCTGCATATTTAGAGCTTCTTCTCTGGAGTTTGGATTACGAGCATCTCAAGGCTCCAGAAAATTTTACTTGCGTGATTTAAGGGGCATATATAAATTAGGATCGAGCTCCAGAAGTTATTTATGTTATTGGATGATTTATTAATTGTTATCACGTCTTTTTAATATTATAGAATGTGCTGATTTGTTATTGTAATTAGTGTGGATTTTTTGTTTTAAATTTATGTGTTCAGCGTTTCATTTTTTTAAAAAATTTATATGTAGTCAATTAATTAAAAACTTAGACTGCCCTTTACAGGAATTCGAACGATCAGAGTTCCTCGATGAATTTTTTCTACCCGAAACACACCGACAGCTAGACATTTTTCTCATATTTTCTGTTAAAAAAATTATGAGCAAAGGTACATTTTAATCATTTTTTAATCATCGCTATAGTTGTTAAGAAATTCAAATCTTGTTGTTAATTTTATCAAATATATTTATGATTAAAATGTTAAGTTTTTGTTTTTAACTTTGATTAAAATTTTAATTTTCTTTGAAAAATATATAATTAATTATAAGACTAAAATGCTACTAATCTATGTTTAAAACTTAATATCTAATTATGTTTTCAAATAATTTATAATGATAGCTCAAATTTGTAGGAGTGAATAGAGATAGCAATACAGACAACTACATAGTATTAATTACAGGTACTTTTAAGTATTGCTTGGCTCCAACGTCCATGTTAATTAGGGTGCAGAGTAGATTGGCTTAATTCATGTTTGATTTCACAGCTAGCTATGCTTTGTAGTGAATGAGTACATTAAAGTCGGAAGAAAATGACCAAAGAGTAATGATGCAGGGGGGCTACATGTGTTGGTAGTACAGTACTGCATATGCTATATTATGCATTGATTTATTGGGTTAGCTTTCGCATATTGGATGGAAAGGCAAATATACAAAGAACAGATATATATGTTCGGTTTGGCTTGGGGCTTCTGATGCGTAGAGGACATGGAAGTGCTCTCTGGTTCTCTTCTCAGATGGAAAGTAGCGGTATCTGCTGTGTTTGCAGATTTTATTATAAAGTCTGATGCGACATTTAAAGCTCTTCTCTTTAAGCAGATCTCTCCGTGATGATAATCTTTCTCTGAATTCATTGTTAAAAAGAAAGGATTAATTGCTAATTAAACATTAAGAAAATGTTAAATAATTTGATTTGAATCTTTTGTACTCTTCCCAGAAAAAAAGATTTTTGTGCTCATTCTCAATTTATTTGGTCATTTCACATGTTCATCCCAGTTATTTTGTAAAGAAATGAAAAATAAAGATAAAATTCTTAACATCCTTGAAGACAATGTACCACTCATGAAGATGGAATTGGTATATTGGAAAAAGTCTTTTATTTTATTATGATATTTTACCTAATTGGAAATTAAAGATAATACTATAATAATTTAAAAATAAATAAATATATAAAATTCACAAGAAGATAATATAAGATACTATTGATTTTCCATGGCGATTCATCTATATATTAATTAATTCTCTTAAATCCATAGTGAGATGAATTTCATTATATTAATCGTTAGGGTTATAATTTGATGAGATGAGATGAGATGAGAAGAGAAGAGCTCTTTTAAAAAAAATGTTTCGTTGATTATATATAGATATATTCATATTGCTAACAAAAAATGTATGTTGTTTGCAACGCTCTGCTAGGGTTTTGGTTTCTCCCTAGGTTTTGGTTTCTTCTCCCGCCTCCTCCGCCTTCCCGCCTGGGGCTTCTTGCCCCATGGCTAACTGTGATTTTCCCCCGCTTCCTTCTTCTTCCATCTCTGCTTCTTCTCCAGCTTCTTCTCCCCTCAACTGGAAGAATCTCATAGTTACAACCCCCCAAGTATCCACTGAGTTTTCCCACTCTCTCTCCTTTGTTCCCACTCTTAACCTAACAGCTCAGTTTACTAGCGAACAGTTTGTTGCGGGAGCCCCGGAATGGTCGCTTTCGTTGGTGGGTTATTCGATCGGAAGGCGGCCCTTCTATGAAGCGCTCCTCTCGGTGATCAAAAAAACTTGGTCATTAAAAGGTTCTTTTTCTCTTCTCACCATGGATGATGGTTTTTTCCTTCTAAAATTTTCTGCTATGGAAGACTACGAGTATGCCTGGACTGCCGGCCCTTGGTTTTTCTTCGGAAAACCATTCATTTTGCAAAAATGGTCTCCAGATTTTGTCCCCAAACGTGAAGAATTTCCTTCCATCCCCCTGTGGATCAAGATAATGAACCTCCCGCTTTCAGTGTGGACTCCTGAAGGTATTTCTAAACTTGCAAGTTGCGTTGGTATCCCACTTACTGTTGATGCCCTCACTGCTGCTAAAACTCGCTTGACATTTGCTAGAGTCTGTGTTCAAATAACCAGCTCCTCCCCCTTACCCGAAGAAATTTTCTACAGTGTAGATGGGAAATCCTACCCTCTTCGTGTGCAGTATGACTGGAAACCAGAACATTGTTCTCAGTGTGGCTCTATTATGCATCCTCCCACGCTCTGCCCTAAAGACCCAATTCTAAAAACCCATGTTAGTTCAAAACCGAGAGGAAGAAGCACTAGTAGGAAGCCCCGTCCCACCCCTCCCCCCCTGCCTTACGATACCAAAACCAACACTCAAGCTAAACCTATCCAATTCAAACCCGCCCCTGTTACCGAACCCCCCTTCTGGAACGCTGCTACCTAATCTGAACTCTCCGTCTGGAGAAATATCAGACATCCCTGACCCAACTCAACCACTGCTAGAAATCCCTCTCCTAAGTACTAACAACACTTTTGAGGCACTTGCTGACCGTGACAACTTTGAAGATAATCAATCTTTAATTCAAATCCCCAGTTCTCCCTCTCTCCCTACCAACCCCAACATTAGAAGCCCTCCACAGACCTCACCAAGAAATCATCAACCCAACATACCACCCACTAGCTCTGAGCCACCCTCTTCTAGCTCTACTGTCATCAAGACGCAACCCCCTAGCAGCCAAAACCCCAAGCAAACTAGAGGAAAGCAAGCCAAAAAAGCCTCTACTCCCACCAATAAATGTCAATGAACCTCCCCAATATTGCAGCCTGGAATATTCGTGGGTTCAACAGACCAGACAAAGTTCTATGCTGTAAACAGCTTGCTCACATCCACAAACTTGACCTTCTATTTATTTTAGAAGCAAAAATAAGTCATACCAACCTCTCTAACCCTTGGTTCCAAGCTAACCACAGAATTTTCCCTAACGAAGGCAGCTGTGACAATTTCATGCATTCCAGCCCGGGTCGGATTTGGATCAAGTGGAATGAGGACACTGTGAAGTTTACCCCTCTGCTCATGACCAGTCAATTCATTCATGGAATCATTTCGGGAACATCTACTCCTATATGTGCTGTTACTGCTGTTTATGCTAGCAATTCTATAGTCGAAAGACAATCTCTTTGGAAGGGTATCCAGGATATTGCTGATCACATTTGCTCTCCTTGGGCTATCATTGGAGACTTTAATTGTTGTAGGGAAGCTAATGAAAAAGTTGGTGGCTCGGCTCTTCATTACTCCAAGTTTGGAGACTTTAATAACATGGTGTTTAACACTGGTGTTCATGACCTTTCTTCTGTGGGGCATTTCTTCACCTGGCATAACCAGCAGCATCACAATCCCATACATATTAAGCTAGACCGTGTCTTGGTTAATGATTACTGGCTTGCCTCTTTTCCCAACTCCTTTTACCAAGTTGGCGACCCAAATTGCTCTGATCACTCTCCTTTGATAGTTTTAAACTCCATTAATAACACCAAAAAACATAGATTCATGTACAAAAATTATAGCTCCAAAATCCCGGATTTTTGGAATTGCCTTATTGATGTTTTCTCCCAACCCAATTTGAGCAGCCCCCTTAGTTCTTTCAACTACAAGTTGAAGACTCTCAAGAACATCATCAAACACAAACCTTGGTTCAATGGCAACAACATCCAAACCCAGATCGATTCTCTTCTAACCAATCAAAACCTGACTCTCTTACAAATCCAAAGCAAACCATTAGATGCTCACCTTAACTCCACTCTCAATGCCATTAACACCAAACTTTCCTATTACCAGAATACTCTTACTAGCTGGATTTCTCAGCGTGCTAAGGTAAAATGGCTTAGTCAGGGGGAAGATGACTTAAAATTCCTCTACTCCAAACTTAATAGTGCTAAAAACCATAATCAGATCAAAATGATCACTACTGATCACGGCAATTACTCCACCCACCAAGACATAGCTACTGCTTTCATCAATCATTACACTTTGCTGTTTAATACCCCTCCACCTCCCACTGCCAACCTGCATTTCACGAATATTCCCCCCGGGAATACGATCCCTGCTCATCTTATTCCCACCCTCACTGCCCCGGTTACCATGGAAGAAATCAAGAGCATCATTTTTTCTAGTAATTGTAACACAGCCCCTGGACCAGACGGCTTTACATTCGAATTTTACAAATCCACTTGGAACACTATTAAACATCAGTTTTGTAATGCTGTGACCTCCTTTTTTACCACTGGTTTCATGCCCAAGCAAGTTAAAGCAACTGCTATTGCTCTCATCCCCAAACAAACTCATGCTAGCAATATCAAAGATTTTAGGCCTATATCCCTTTGCAATGTCATTTACAAAGTCATAGCTAAAATTATTGCTAATAGGATGAAGGAGGTGTTGCCCTTCATCATCCATTCGGCTCAAGGTGGTTTCATCAAGAAGCGTATTATTACTGATAACATCCTTCTAGCTGCTGACTTACTTGGAAACTTTAATGCTAATGCTAATCAAAAGTTCTTTTGTGCAAAATTTGATATCAACAAAGCGTTTGACACTGTTTCAAGGGAATTTCTCTTTAATAGGCTTGAGGTCAAAGGTTTCCCTGAACTGTTTATTTCTTGGATTAAAGCTTGCACGACGAATGTTCATTTCTCTATTTATATTAATGGAGCGCTTGAAGGTTATTTCAACTCTACTTCTGGTATTAGGCAAGGTTGCCCACTCTCTCCATACCTCTTTAGCATCATTATGGATGGCTTATCTTCTTGTTTTGATTTAGCCTTTTCTGGTAACACTTTTGAGGGCATTTCCTCTGGAAATTGCCATATCAATCATCTTTTGTTTGCTGATGATTTGTTAGTCTTTGGAAAAACTACTACCTCTAATGCTCATGCCCTCAATGCTATCCTTGCCAACTTCAATGCTGTCTCGGGACTTCACGTTAATCCAGGAAAAAGCTCCATTTTGATCTCCAAAAACACCTCGCAGGCGGATACTATATGTGACATTCTGAATATCAAGCAATCTTACTCTCCAATCAAATATCTGGGACTGCCAATTTTCTATAAGAAACTAAAGGTTATGGATTTTCAACCTTTGATGCAAAAACTCTCTTCCTATTTAGATGGCTGGAAAGCAAAAACCCTTTCGTTGGCTGGCAGAATTCAGTTTCTCAAATTCACCATCAGCAACACCTTAGCCTACTGGATCCGCGGTTCTATCCTACCAAAAACCTGCTGTAAGCTCATTAACCGTATGAGCTCTAGGTTCCTATTTTTTGGCAGCACCAACAAGAGGAAGATGCACCTCATTTCTTGGAAAGAAACTTGCTATCCCAAACCAAATGGCGGTTTGGGCATTCCCTCAATCGACTCCCTCTACCACGGTTTTGCTTGTTCCACTATCTGGAGATTTTTAAATTCAAATAACTTACTATTTAGCTGGTGGAGAACAAAGTATTCTTCTTTTTGGAATTATTTGGCTAAGAATAGATCTTCTTACTGGAGTTTTTTGTGCAAAAAGGCTGTCAACATTAAGAACTGTATTTCTTTCTCTATCCATCCTAACAGCCAACTCTCTGTAATTTGGGACCCCTGGTGTTTAGGCTCTTCTATTGCTGATTTGCTGATTGCTTCCCAGTCCCTTGACAGTTACGCCCCTTACTTTGACTGGAAGATTGCAGATATTATTCAGGATAACAATTGGCTGCTCCCCCATTGTTTTAACTCTCTTATTGCCAATGCTATTTTTGTTGTTCATATCAATGAGTGTGCTGAGAACCATCTCTGGCTTGGTTCTCAGGACCCTCAATTTGGTAATTTTAGTTCTCAGCTCTACTCTGACCTGGATACAGTTTCTTGGCATAAATTTGTCTGGCACAATAAGTCTGCTCTACGCTTCTCTCCATATACCTGGCTTGCTTTCAAGGGTGGCTTAAAGACTGCTGACGTTCTTGCTACCCATGGAATTAACATCTCTAGGAACTGTTGTTTCTGCCACAGCGAGAATGAATCTCTCTCTCATCTTTTCTTTGATTGCAGCTTCACTTTTAACATTGTTAAACAATTTTTACCATGGTTGAATTGTCTGCTTATGAGACCGAACCTGCATCAAGTTTTTGACAGCATTTTAGACCATAGTTCCAATGTTCAAGGCACTAATTATTACTTGCTGACTGCCTGCGCCATTGTTTACTACATCTGGAGGGCTAGAAATGATCGGATTTTTGGGGGAATTTTGGATTGCCAAGCTACGGTTAAAGCCAAAATCAGGACTGCGGTTTCCCGGAAAACATTTGGGTGGAAAAAACAATAATTTGTTTATGGCTTTGTTTGGTTACTGTTGTTCCTCTCAGCATCTGACTTTCTGTTCTCTGATCTCTTTGCTGCTGTCCGTTTGTGTTTTTGGGAAGGACAATGATGAATGCTGTACATCAGCTAGCCCTTGGACGGTCTTTTTGGCAACCAGGGCCCCCGCTCTTGTTCGGTCCCTCTCGTGAATATTTGAAGAGCTCCTGAGTCCTTCTTGGCTTTGCTAGCCATTTTTTGTCACTGTCAATTTTTGCTTATTTTTGAGTCCTTCATCTCAGTTTTGTTTTTGAGATTTAGGACTATAGTTTTCTCTTTTACAATTTATTACTTGTAATTTCCTTTTTATCAATGTTACGGGCTCTGCCCCAAAAGTTCCCCAAAAAAAAAATGTATGTTAGAAAGCATGCTTTATTTGGACTAGTATAAGCCGCTTATATAGCTAGCTCAACCAGGCCTGACATCATTCTCATTGGGTTGGAGAGGATTCACCTACACAGGTAGCCAGGTAGGTTGTTTCAATTAAGTTCATAGTAAGGAGATATTTTCTTTAGTAGGCGAATCCAAATGAGATATCCCTCCTCACATGCATCTTGTTGATTTTTGGTACTTGTTTGTTTGTTTCTAATATTTTGAATTTTATTTTGAAATTTCCTTCTGCAATTGCGCATGTAGAATTTATATCGCTTTGACTCTAGTGTTTGTGTATTTGTAAAACTCAATAACACCTAGAGATGGAGCAAAATCAACTCAAATGGATTTAGGTTAGTGGATTGATTGGTGCCATATACGATCTCAAATGAATTTAGGTTAGTGGATTGATTATAAGCAAATTCAACCTGTGCTAGAATTTGGTCCCATTGGCATTATTTTTGCAAATGAAACATCTCACCAAAGTTACCTAGGCTACAATGAACCGATTCGATTTTATCAATAGTTTGAGGATGCATAACCAAGATGTATTGTAGCTATGTACCAAACTTTACCCATAATATTTTCTAGAAAGGGCTTAAGAACTTGATGTCATGATTTGACATGATGGTTTTTAGAATGCAATGAAATTAACTATCTTTTGAAAATACGGTGTTGTCGCATGTGTTCCAGCCGATGTGTTAGTACATGGCACAAAGTATGCCATTTTAGAAAATTGGTTCACCATCGCTAGGATTGAGTCTTAATTACATTGCATTATGGGAAGGCCAACAACAAGGTCCATGCACACATTGGTTCATAGGAGCTCAAGTACTAATAGAGTGGCATATACAAAACAACATCATTTTCCAGTGTTTTAGCCATATGAGATGTGCTTGATAATATTTGACAGGTCGATTAACATCCCTATTTATCATGAGCCAAAATAAGTTTTCTCAAGTGTTGACAAGTGCCTAATAATCAACCATTCCTCCATTAAGACTTCAAAAAAGAATAGCCTGGTGAACAGTGACGGAGCCAGAAACTTTTTTTAGAAGGGGCACAATTTTTTTTCTTAAAAAAAATCTCTCAACTTTTTTCATCCGGGCTTGGGACCGGCATTGACAGTTTTAAAAATTTTTTTAAGAGATTGAATTCTAAATATAATATGAAAAATACTTACAATTTATAGCGTCTGCTCTTCATATTTTTAAAAAGATTAATAATTACTCCATTATCAATACAATCCAATATTTTTTCTCAATAAAGGTGAGTAAAGTATCATTTATCCACTGATCTCCAATCCTATTTCACAGTCAAGTTTTAATGATAGTCATTGCAAAAAATACTCTTTCCACTCCTGCTGTTGCAACTGGCAAAACTAAAGTGAGTTTTATTAGCTTGAAAATAAGAGGATATAAAATATCCTTCTTGTTCTGTATCATCGTCTCAGCAAGGCATCCAATATCTTTTAACAAAGAGAATTGTGGATCAGATTACATATCCATGAAATAAGTTTCCAACTAATTGTCTAGAATTGCTAATTCAACAGGAGTAAAATCACATGGATAAAGATATGTCATTCGAATTAATCTGTCTTTATTGAATGCACAGAATGAATTAATTGGATTTAAACAGGCAATAGATAAAACTAACTTAGTATTCGTCTCTATGAAATGATTATTTAACTCTTGAAGTTGCATATCAATATCTATCACTACAGGAAGATCTCCGATTACCGGCGAAATTCCAGCAGAAAAATTTCCGGCGGATTTTCCGACGGATTTCCGGCGGATTACTTAGAAAATGTTTTCGACACATTTTAAGTGGCTTTTCCGGCAGATTTGTTTCCGTCGGACTTTCCGGCGGATTTTCTGACGGAAGATAAAAATTTTTGAAAAAATATCTTATTTTAATTATCAATTAAATAATAAATTTAAATTATTTAATTTTAATTGTAAAATTATGTCCGTTTTAATATAAATAAATTAATTTATCAAATTAATCACATTTGCAAAACTGGTATAGTGGTTGGCCTGGCGCGAGCGGCTGTGCGCGAAGGTGAGGTCCCAGGATCGAATCTCAGGGCGGGCAGGCGCGCTGGGAGCGGGTCCGCAGGCGAGCTGGCAGGAGCCGGTCGCGGGCGGGCTGGCAGAAGCGGGAGCGGGTCCGCAGGCTGGCGGGAGCGGGAGCGGGTCCGCGGGCGGGCTGGCGGGAGCGGGACCAAATTTTTTTTTTAATTCTGTATTCCGGCGGATAGGTTCTGCCGGTGAAATTTTCAGGCGAAAAAATTCCGCCGGAAATAAATTTCCGGCAGATTTAGTCCGCCGGAAACATTTTCCGACGCATGATTTACCGTCGGATTAATTTTCGCCGGAAATTCGCCGGAAAATTTTGAAATCCGCCGGAACCTTCAGAAATTTCCGCCGGAAATTCCGCCAGAAATTTGTAAGTTTCCTGTAGTGTGTGTAGAAAATTTCAACTCGAGGGTGATGTAAATTTATCATATCATTAGCTCTATGATAGGGCCTTCCTTGAGCAGCCCATCTATCATTCATATGGAGAATTTTTATTTTTTGTTGCTCACAAAAAGAAGTTAGTTGAGTGATGAACTCTTCCCATTTATTATCTCTCATGTCATGTAGTCCTTTTTTACATATTCAAACCAATGACATGGAATTTACAATGTCCCGTTCCTTTCTCTGCAAAGCTTGTGACAACTCAGCAGTTATACCAAGTATATCCTTCATAAAAAATAAGCAGAATGAAAATTCAAACGATTGCATTGACTTTAACAATACGAATGCCTTACCTTTCTGTTCAGAACTTATACCATCTTTGACAACAACTTCTAGAATATCAATAACTAATTAGAACATTGTAATCAATCTTATAATTGATTCATAGTGTGATCCCCATCGTGCATCACCAAACCGCCTCAGAGTTATTTCTTAATTCAACCCTTGTCTAATTACAAGTTCTCCATTCTGTAATTCCATTAAACTTCTCTCCAGTTGTTTATCATGAAGTTGGTCATGATGCTTGCATGAAACACCAATAATATTCATCATATTTAAAATTATTGTGAATAAGAGAGCAATTTGAATATGATTTTTTTGCAACAACTATTAAGGCTAATCGGAGCTGGTGTGAGAAGCAATGAATGTAATGTGCTACCTTATTCTCAGTGAGGAATAATGTCTTTAACCCATTAAATTTCCCACTCATATTACTTGCTCCATCATATCCTTGACCACGCATGTTGGATACACTTAAATCATAAGTTGAAAGTAATTCTTCAATAGATCTTTTTAGACTTCTAGCCGTCATATCTGGAACATAAGTAATGCCTAGAAAATGTTCAACTGTCAGACCTTTTTCATTAGCAATTCGCACCACAATAGCCATTTGCTCTGTTGAAGATATGTCATGGGCTTCATCAACTAAAATAAAGAAGTAATTCTCTCCAATTTCTTTTTTTATAAAATCTATGATGGCAGTCGATGTAGCTCTGGTGATATCCTTTTGAATATATTGTGCAGTTAATTTTAAATTCTCTAGAGCATTTTTTAGAACCATATTATTTATCTTATTGTTATGTTCGACCAAAAACTACAATAATAGATGAAAATTTTCTTGATTTTTGAATGTGTTAGACTCATCATGTCCTCTAAATACTAATCCTTGTCTTAAAAGAAAATACACAAAATCAATAGATGCATTTAGACGAGTATGATATGCAGCTGTGGCTTAATCTGATTGCTTCTGAAATACAAAACCAATATGCTGACTTTGCTTCATTAAATCTTCACAGTTTTGTCGTGCATTATTGTGTGCACTACTATGACCCCCAACAAGAAGTTCAAATTTATTTAATTTTTTCCAATTTGCAAATCCATTCTTATTGAATGCATCTTCATCGATCCTCATTTCCTCTACCTGCTACTTTGAATAGATAACAATATAAATAATATGCCTTATCTTTGCATATACTGTATTCTAACCAATTAAAATATTTATCAAACCACTCAACATTGAATCATCTATCCTTTGCTCTAATTTAGTTTGGGAAATTCATGAGTGCAAGGCTGGAATGAACCTCTTTGCAAGTGTGACCATCAAACTTGGTCTTGAATATTAAGTGTAAATTCAAAGATAGGAATTCACAAACCATGATCAGATGGAAGGGTCTCTAAATCTACATCTAGATTTCTTAATGATTCAATTTCCACATGAATTCTTTTTTGATTTTGCTCTTCGTCTTCTTTGTTTGTCTCATTTGAACTCTTTGTAAACTTCTTAAAATATTTCTCCACAAAATTTGTGCCAAATTTAATTATCTAGAAAATGTAACAAAAACCTAGTTTAACATATATTATATGATACAAAAATCAGCATGAAAACTCATAAGATAAATCAAGAATTCATTAGAAGAAAGAATTTGAACCCTAAATCATGAATAACTCATAAGATCGATCAAGAATGAAGTAGAAGAAAATATAAACTTGTACCTCATGCAGTTAAAATTGTAGATTACCTGAAAGCTGAAGAGGAGGTCGACCGAAATCAGTGACCTGTAGCTGAACAGGGATAAACAGTTATGATTTCATTTAAATATGATGATAAAATAATTTTCTCTTTATTTCTTACAAACCGGCATATAACATTTAACAAAAATTCTTAAGGTAAAAAAAACCCAAAATAAAATTCTTAAACCCTAAATTTTAAACCCCAAAACCTCAACACATGGATTAGTATAATAAAAAATTATATCATAACAAATACGTGAATGATGAACCAATAACCAGCACAACAAAGAAACATTATCTAAATTTTACCTTATAGACCAGCATTCATAGATAAAAAAATGGATGTCTGTTGACCTCATTTATGTATGAGGTCACTAGGGCCAATCCAGTCCCTAGGACTACTTAGACCCTAGATAAATCCAAACCTTGGGATCTATCTAGAGCCTAGGATTCTTCTAGATCGCTGACCTTAGGACTTATTAGATTGTAGAACCCTCTTAGACTCTAGATCCTAAGATCAACCCTAATCTTAAAACAAACCAAACCCAACCTAAATCTAGAAATGCAGACCAAAATCCAAGGCTAAAGGCTTAGATCCTGAAAGCCTTTTCCAGTGATTTTTTAAACACTTCAAAACCCAATCAAGTGACTTCTGATTTAGGATCTATCAATTAAATATTGATAAGACATGCCTGTAGAGGCAATCCTCCAAATTTGAGCTCAATCTGATACTTTTAACCCCATAAGCTAAATTAAAACCCAAATGCTACAAAACCTTTAAATATTTACGGCCTATGCCACTAGACCTATCACATAGTGGAATTTGATCTTGGAGTCTCCTCCAAACCCTGTAATCTCTTCCAGACCTTTGATATTGATATATTAAATATTAACCTATATCTTTCTAGAATCATTTTGACCCAGAGTTGACTAGGGGTCAAAAAGACCAGAATGCCCTTTAAAGGGGATTTTTGGACTTTTGATCAAAACTCAACATGGTTCAATCTCATCAACCAAACCTCCTCCAATCAATTCTAAATAAAATTTAGGATCCATTGGACCCAAACCCAAACCCCGGGACAACCTGGTCTACTAAGTAAACCCAGGTTGACCCAAAAGCCCCTTTAGGGTCAAAACAGTCATTTTGACTGAAGTGATCCCCCCAAGACCTTGAAACCACCTCTAGTGGACTCCTAGGATCAATCCAAACATGTTGAGTCCAACCCTTGCCCCTGAGTCACCCTGGTTGACCAAGTCAACCCAGGTTGACCAGATCAACCATAAACCTCATGATTAATCAAATCAATGTCAAATCAATATCAAACTCATCCAAATTCCATTGATCAGCTTTCCTGGTGGTTTTGAGTTGACTGAACACTTTGACCCAATTAATAGTGGATTTGGTCAATTGAGTCAAAGTTTGACCAAATCTAACCCCATTGAGTCAAACTACTTGTTTCAATTGAGCTCGACCCCATCAAGCCCTTCAATCCTTTACTCTCATCCTAATACATGCCTTAAATACATATAGATCATGGGTGACCCAAAACCCCAAGACTTTGACCAAGTCAACCTTCTAATCTTGGTCAAACCCTTTCATACACCTAATCATTCACTTGAACTCCCTACATATAACTTACCACTCCTTCCAAACCCATTCAATCAACATAGATACCTTTCCTTAGGTTTAATCTTAGTCAACTCTAAGATTTTGACTAGCCAACTAGTTAATTCAAACTCAAGAGAGCTCTCCCATGGCTAACCTCTCCCTCAAACCTCAAAATACATTGCTCCATGCTTTGGGGCTTGCTCAACTAGCTGCCCAAACCCCTTCCTTGCCACCTCAACCCCCTTTGACCAGTTGATTGGTCAAGGAAGTCAACATGCTCTAAACCCTTTCTAAATGGTCAAAGGGCTATCCTAATCCTATATCCCTTAGATTAGGCTGTCGGAGTGTTTCCATTGGAGAATTAAAGCTCTCTTTAGGCCCTTTAAACCAGGCCAAGAGGCTGGTTTAACCAAATGTGGAAAGGATGGTCCCCCCCCCCATCTCCAAAAGCATCCAATGGTAAGGGAGGCCACTCCAATCTTTCTCTCTGCCACCCAACCATTTGGGGCATGTGGCAAGCATCCAAGAAAGTGGTCTGATGCATCAGGGCCGTCCAAGATAAACCCTAGGGATTAAGTTACTCAAGAGACTCTCATTTTTCAAAAGGATCACCATACCCTACCTCTCAGAGCTCCTCCAACCGAAACCTTGTTTTGTTCTAGCTCCTAGTAATCTCCTCTCCACTTACCCATTTAAATCCGACTGGTCAAAGCTGTCGACGATCAGGTTTACGGCGAGTCTAAGCATATTCCATCTAAGCTCCCATACGACTCGATCCACAGCTTTTCAGGCCACGACTTCTGAAGAGGAAATATATGTTGATAGTCTACAAGCTCAATAAGCCTAAGAACGTCTAAATCCATCGGTTAAAGCTCGGTATATCTCTAACCCTAGTTTAAGACACCTAGATTTAAATAGCTTTTATTTAAGCACATTTTAAATTGTAGAAATCATTCCCCATGAATGCTCTTCATCCGTGCTATTTGTGTTTAAAATTTTATTGAAAATGATCAATCTGATTGAGAGAATGAGAGAACGAGGCAAAATAGTGATCTTAGTGCATTTTCGTAGTCTAGTTAACGTGTATGAAATATCAGTCGTTGATCTTACGATCAACGGTTGAGATTTTGCTATATCGTAGTCCCTCCAATCGTGTATCAGTAGGTGATTGAGCTAGCGCGCGTCCCCCTTGATCAAATCGTTGAATCCAAACCGTGCGGAATCAACGGATCTGATAAATGCTTACGTGGTTTAGTGAAACAACGTGAGATAGCGGACGGCTGACGTGTGTCTAACCACCGCCGCTAATCATTAGCACCTCCGTACATTTGGTCTAGCCAACGGGAGCTCGCCACATGGCCATCCAGTCGCCAGAATTTTTTTTCTTATTTAAAATTAATTTTGAAATTGTTTTAAGCTAATTTTCTTTAAATAAAATTTATATAAAATTAAATAATAATAAAAAATTAAGTATTATATATTAAATTTTTTAAAAATTTATTTACTTTAATTTAAAATTATTATTAAATTAAAATATCAAATATATTTTGAAATATTTTAAATATTAAACTTTAATCATTTTAAATTAAAATTTCATTAAATATGATTAAAATATTTTATAGAATTTAAAATTTTATTTTATGCATTTTAAATTATCTTTATTTTTTTATGTTTCTTTCAAACTATTTTGAAATTATCTTAAATAATATTTTAAGTCTTCAAAATATTTATAATTAACCTATTTGCAAATATAACTTTAATTTTAAAATTATATACTTTAAATATTTGAGAACCTTGAGTTGAGTATTTTTTTTGAAATCTTAAACATAGCTAGGAATGATTGAATACCATTAATGGGGAGTGATGACTAGTTTATGAGCAATTACTTTGTTAATTGCTTATTGATTAATTTTTTAATTAATTAAGTCATTTCTTGACTTGCATGGTTAGGGAGCACACACTTGTACCTAGTCTTAGAGCTCTCCTAGATCTAGGATTTGATTATGAATGTTGTGTGTGCATCTATGTATATTATTCCAAGGGTTAGAGAGAACAATTGATTTAAACCTAGCTAATTTAGTGACAATATTAAGGACAATAATTAAGGATTTATTTAGAGAGCTTAGAAAAATTTTAATAATTAGGATACATCTTCTATTAATTTAGAACTTTGAATATTCAAACTTAGTGATACCTACAACCCATAGAAAAAATTCCATAAATTTTAGAAGTCATTAAGCCCCTTTATTAATTTACTCAAGTTTAAACTCTTAACTAACCCTCAAAACTTCCAAAAAATTCCAATAAATACAATTTAAATCCAAAAAATATGCACAACACCTCTAACTGACCAAAATTTAACACTTAATTAATGAAAAATAAAAGCCTTTTAATTTGACATCAATTTTAAGAATAATTTAACTTTAATTAAAAATTAATATTTAATTAACTTAATTAATTAAAAATAATTAAAATTTTCAAAAAAAATTTGAAATACTTGATAATACCTCCTTAGATCATTTCTGATCTTTGGAGGTGATTTCAAGAAGTTTGGAGTTTATTTAGATTTGAATCATCAAAAGGCCTTTAATTAATCCAATTAAATAATTCAATAAATACATAAAAATTTGAAAATTCATGAATAATTATAGAAAATTCTAAGTTGACCAAACTCAAAGGCATTCAACTCTAATTAAATCCTAGTTTTTTCTAAAAATGTCAAACTTTCAGAAATATTTCAAAGTAAAAAAGTCAACTTTCTGGTCAATCGTAGTTTAAATCTAGGCCAAAACTTTTAAAATTTATAACTTAATGTAGAAAACTCTAAATTGAGCATACTAACAGTCTAGTTACTCATCCTAAGGTTTAGTATTTATTAAAAATTTGAAACTTTCAAAATTAACTTTAATTTAAAAAGTCAACTTTTAGCCCCTTTAATTAATATTATTAAATAATTCTAATAAATCCAAAAAATTAAATAATTAATTAAAATACCAAAAAAATTTAGTTTGATTAATAAAACCACATAACCAATATTTTAATACACAATAACTACTCCAGAGATAAAGTTTTTAGGATGGACTACTCCAGGCTACGGGGCTACGGGGCTACGTGTCCTAAGGAGGCTTGGTTCCTCGAGCCTGGTGGCACAACGCTATGAATAGATTCAATGAAGTATAAAACCTCAAAATTAAATTACTTTTAATTATTTAATTAAATAAAAAATTTTAATTTAACTATATCGATAAGATTTTTAGGATGGGCTACTCCGGGCTGTGGGGCTACATATCCTAAGGAGCTTTGGTTCCTCGAGCCTGGTGGCACAACGTCATGAACCTGTTAATGGAAAATATAAACTAATATAATCTTTTAAAATTAGTAATTAATTAAATTAATTAATATTAATTAACCCTTAATTTCTAACCAACTAAATTAACTTTATTAAACCCGATTACTACTGGGTAACCTAGGCCTACGAGGTTATTAGCTTAGCTCCAAGAAAGGTGAAATAAACTTTACAGCCTTGGTGAGTAACAAAGGTAGTAGTTATTTAATTATTAAAATATGCTTAATTTAAACTTTAATATATTAATATTTAAACTTTGATTAAATATTCTATTAAACCTTCAACAAAGTTAAACTCTAGATAATTCTAACAAGTTACCAATTCTAGGATCTACCCTAGCCTCACGACCTTATACACACTTTAGAAGGTTTGTTAGAACAACCAACTTTATTCTAGGCTAGGCCGGTGTTTACTTTCCGGCTATGTGTCGTATTTTCTGAAATTTCATTGCATATTGTGATTGAAAATTGGTTGCTGTATTTGCTTACTTTTCTGCACTTTGTGGATTGATGTGATAGGTGATTAGATTATCCTTTGGTTAGGAATGATCTGGATGCTCACTGAATTTTTTACAGGTAGCCATGCTCATGTAGGGCAATAAAGGGGGCTAAATAAATAATAAATGTATCTTCTACAGGTGCTTTAGCTGCTTAGCCCCCAAATAAAAAGAGCGTAACCAAGTATGTTTACTTTTCTATAAATATATATAACTACTTGGGAATTGATTCGATCATTAAATGCTTAGGATAACCTTACAGGAGAGTCTAAATTTTTTTTATATTAATGTAATTCATTTAAAGTATTGAGTTGTGAAAGTGCATATTTGAGTTGGGATACACAGATTTAAAGCTTAGATTCTAAAGAGAAAAGAATACCCCTTTGGGTGGATAGTCCTTTTCCATTTGAAAGTCCAAATTTATATTATTTTCATACCCAAAATGGAAAGAATAACCTCTCCTTCGAGGGAAGCGTTTTCTTGTCCATTTGGGTATCTAACTATGAAGAATCTAAGAAATTCGAGGAGGAGAAGACCGAGGAGTTAAAGATAAAGAGTATCCCACTCAAAGTCACTTACGTTTGTACTAGGATTAGAATCCGGGTTATTGTTAGTACTGCCTGGCCACTTTTAATTTCTGCAGACCCTAGGTTGTAATAAAAAGGCAGCAGTTTGCCTATGGATATTTATTTAATTTTTTTTATTTATTGATGTGTTTAATTTACTTTGATTGCATATAGGGTTGCCTGTTTTTCCTAGGTTTTTGGTATTTGTGTGTCGACTTTTATTTTAGCCTGGATACACGGAGGCCCGTGAGGGTATGATAAAATTTTTCTACTTAAAACTTTGATAAATATTTTAAGATAGCATATAAACTCTAATGATCTAAGAAGTAAGCCCGAGGTCACCGGGAGTTCTCATAAGCATCTTTGTTACACTTTCTTTCCTTTTGTTAGGCACCTCCTCGCCTGTGGGTTCTGGTAGACTACATGGCCTATGAGGGTACAGATCTTTCAAGGAGAATCTGTACAATCCCTAGGATAAAAACTATTTTAAAGCCATTTTAAAACCGCTTCATTCAATTTTATATGTTCAATTGAGTCGATCAGCATGCATTACATTAGAAACCAATTAAAAAGAGTCTAAATTTTTATTGTATCTCTTTTAGCATTTTCACCCAACATAAGTCAAGGGGCCACTTAGGACAATCTCTAGATGTTGGCTCCTACTCTCTAAAAATCTTAATAAAAATATCCTTACCACTCTTTCATAAAATGACCAAACTTATGGATTTTAATCGCTTAGGTGGTTAGCTGGTTCCCCAATCCAGGCCGGGGTAAGTCCAGATTTTGCACTGCATTAGCTAGGTTTGGACTACTGTCTTCTAATATCCAAATTTAGATTTAGGATTTGGGGCAGGTCTTGAATCATAAGACCCCAACTTTTGGGAATATAATATCAAATTTCTAATAAATCATTTAACTCAAATCAAAGCATCTCTCAATCTAAAATTTAAAGACCAACACTTATCTTAGGTTGAGACACTTCTGAATCATTTTTAGAATCCTAAAGTGTCCCCTAACTTTCTTCCGTTGACCCCAAAAATAAGTGTTCAAAATTCGATACAATCCTTGTTGAAACTCCGGATTCACTTCCTTTGACATTACTCCTAGAAAATCTTTAAATAAAATTTCTGTCGTTATTTTAATCGAGAGTATTCATAAGAAGCTCTATTTTTCTACGCTATAATTAACTATGAGGACTCGCGCTTGTAGGATATTTAGAACCCACACTTGATTTTCAAAATTAATTTTTAAAACTCAATTAGTCTTCTATGAGAAAAATTAAAATCAACGATGACCATTATCGTCATATCTGAATAATCAATAATAAACGATATTCTCTTCCTTTGAGAAGATATATCATTCTTTATCAAAGCTTCAAATATGAGATCAATGATAACTCATCTAGATTATCGTAGCTAAATATTCGATCAAACTATATTTTGGCCCTTTGGGACCATATGCAGTTCTTTCTTAAATCTGACCACGACATTCAAGATGAGGTTTATAATTCTGAATTTGAACCCCACTTTAAAATTTTATTTTCACCTCTCGAGGTGGTATACCTTTTTCTAATGGGATGCTCGATTTTAGAATTAAGATTTAGAGTCAATTTCAAAATTCCCAATTAAGATTGAAATTTTCAAAACCCCTTTTCAAAATTTCCACCAACAAAAAAATGGCACGCCCGATGGGGCATAATCTCTCTCTCCATCTTTAATAATGGCAAAATTTTGTTTCATCGATAGTCTTAACTACCTTTCTTTTCGTTGGCATCTCTACCCATTTCTTCCTTGGGAGAGTTTAGCCAACATTAAAAAAAAAGTCCTTTCCAAAAGAGAGGTTCAACCTCCTTATAAAAAATCCGACTTTGATCTTCTGCCCCCAAGTCAATTGGTGGAGTGACAGTGTCGGGTCAAACCCCTAAGAACCTTATTCTCAAATTTTATGAACTTTGACTATTGAATCTTCTTCAGCATATTGAGTTCTAAAATAAGGAAGGGTTCTATCAATTTCCAAAATCTCTAATCTTCCAAATTCCTAGCTTTGACTCTCTACCTTCAACCAGATTGGTAGTGCGGAAGAGTTAAGCATTCAAACTCTTTTGAATTTTCCTGCTGATTTTGTATGCCTTCGGTTTGAGTGAAAACTTGACTTGTTGTATTTCAAAGTCTAAAGGAAATCCATCAATTTCTTAAATTTGTTCCTTTCCTAGAATTCAATCTTGAATCGACACCAGCATACGCTACTCTATGATGCACTGTTGTAGTTTAGCATATGTAGTGGAAATTCAAGTCTTTTTCAAATCATAACAAATCTTTAAATTTTCTTATCATACATCGGGTTATAAGTCTTATAGCCCAGTATATGGCATAAGATATAGGGTCTATCATGATTTTTAAAAGAATTTTTTTATTTTAAAAATATCTAATTCTAATTCTATTCTTCAATTTTAGAAACTCAAACTTCGCAATAATGGTTGGCAAGCTGATCTTTTCCTTCGATAAAGACCTTGCCTGTGAGCAGATTGGCTTAGGAAGCAACATACTATTTGGGATAGGCTTCAACACCCTTGAGTTATCAATGGATGGGCATAAGATAATTGATCTGGATGTTACTATGGAAGATCCCCCTGTGGTGGAGTTGATTGTAGAGATAGGACCTTATCCCCTTATTTTTAGTGATGAGGAGAAATAATCTCAGTTGACTGTTGAGCCTTCTGCTACTGTTAAGTCTATTTTTGAGGAAGGATGGAGTTTCAGGATCCCGTTTACCAGCAAGAATCAGAAAAAAAAATATTTGAGATAAGTAAGGAGGAAAATAGCCAAGTCAAGGAAGGTTATTGGGGTCAAGACTCTAGGCCAGGTAGAGCCAGAGGCTATCGAGGATTTGCCTATTCCTGATTCCTCTCCACTCCATAAAGGGAGTCATTTTCACCCTCTTACCGCTGCTGAAGGGGAAGAGAGGGCAGCTAGGATAGCTAGCTCCCGCCATGCCCGATTGACTACTCAACCAAGAGAACTCCTAAGGAAAAGCACCTCCAAAGGACAAGAACTCTAAGAAACATAATTCATACTTGTGCAGCTCAGTCTGGACAGACAAAGGAACAATACATGAAGCAGCTAAAAGGAGTTATCTCCCATCGCTTCTAGAAGGAAATCTTGAAAGAAGAAGCATCCGAGGCTAAGAAATTGACTCCTCAACTCGTTAGGAGGAATAAGAAGTTTGTGTGACAGCCTGCTACCTCGGTGTTAGTTGATGGTTATCACTGGGTGCCACGCCCTCTGTCCTTTAAAATGGAAGGTATTGTACTTATCGAGTCCAAGAGAGGCTGCTATCCTATTAGCAGGTCACCGGTTCCCTCTCCAAAATTTAAGATGTTGGCCTCAGTGTTGGTCGAAACTAAAGAAGATTTTAAAGTTAAGAGAATAATTGATGTTTAAGGCAAAAGGCCTAAGTCCCCTGAAAGGAAATATGTTCCTAAGAAAACCAAGTTTGATGTTCCTCCACCATCGTTCAAAACACCCCGGCTTTCTGTCAAGCTGACACAGACTCTAGTCAGTGTTCCTTCGACCCCAGTTGACCCAGTAAGTACTTGTATTGATGTCCCAATTATCATAATAGATGATGTTCCCATTGTCATCTCAGTTGATGTCCCGGTCACCGATCCTGTTGATGCCCCAGACTTATCTTCTCAAATTCCACCTATCATCCCTGAGCTCCCCACCCAGGGATTTGAGGAATTTACCTTGCCTGATGTAGGAGCTATTACCCTCTAAGCTCCTGCATCACCTCCTGAGGTATATGTCCCTCACCCAGTAGAGGGTGTCACCCTTATGACTACCAGTTTAGGGATAATTGAAGGGGAGGGGATAGACTTAGATCAAGAGATGATTGATAAGCCAGTTTCAGATCCCCAAACGGCCGATGATCTCAGACTACAAGCCATCATCTCTAAACTTCAACATGATGAACTTTATGATATGGTGGAATACAAGGGCTACTTACCGATTGATCCTGAGGCGATAGGAGACAGATAGATCGACAAGGTAGTTTAAGAGATAAGGGACATTTTACAAAACAAAGAAGAAACAGTGACTTTTGACCCAAAGTTAGATGATTTGTTAATAAAAGAAGATGTCTTCACTGGTAGCATCTACATGGTTGAGACCCGTGGATCTATTAAAGAAACTGAACCTAGTAAGCATTGATCTGGCAAAGAGGAGGGTTCAACAGCTGTTAACTCAGATTCAGATGATTCAGTGAAAGCCAGAGATGAGCAACACATAAAGTACCTAGAGGCACAAGTAGCAGAGATGTTGCTACAGGTTAAGGAAATGAAGGAACGGCTAGACAAGTCACAGGAGACTTCCCTCAAATTATAACAATCTGCTCGACAAATCTCTAACAGAGAAAAAAGGTGGAATCTAGTTCTAAAGTCCCATCTATCCAACAGCCAGTCTTACCAGACCTCCTAGTCCAGCCAATAGTCCCTTTAGTCCCTCTGGTTGCTCCTCTACCACCGGCCCAGAAAGTCATCAAACAGTTGATTAAGGACCAGGTAAGGGATGCCTTAGCCCATTCATAAGGTACTACATCTATTCTAAAGGGTAGGCCCTACTCTGAGGAATATGATTCGGTCCCTTATCCAAAGGGTTTTTTTCCACTGTCTTTTAAGATTTTCTCCGATATTTAAAACCCGAGATAGCATCTGGCCCACTTTCGAGTAAGATATTGTAATGTAGGAGGGTCGGATGCTCTACTATTTTGCCAATTCGTTAGTAGTCTCTCTGGCATTACTTTTGAATGGTATGCTGATCTATCCAACGGTTCAATAAGAACCTTTAACGAACTAGAAAATCTATTCTTAAAGAGATTTTTTGGAGTGCAACATCGCACTACAATGGGCGATCTCATTGTTAAAAAGTAAAAGTCGGGGGAGTCGCTTGTTGAGTACATCATGAGATGGCAAAATCTCTCGATGAAGTGTGAACCCCAGTTGTAAGAGTAACATGCAGTGGAAATTCTTCTGAAGAAAATATCCACAGGCCTGTTACTTTTCTTTTGAAGGGTTTCACAATTAAAACTTTTGAGAAACTTCTAAACAAGGCTAGTAATCTATAGGAAGAGGCTCCTAGGATGCCATTCTTATGAGATCAGTCTAATGAAAAGAAGGGTCCTAAGCCGGTGAAGTCTTTTGAGAAGAAAGCCACAGTTTCAATAGTTGATAAGGGGAAACAACCAATTATCAGTCAGCCTAGTGTTTCTCCATCACCGCCGATTTAAAAATAGCCATTTCAGATCACCCCTCAGCCTCCTAGGGAGCCTTACTCGACCTATCTTAAACAGAGGTTGGCTAGACCATACCCATTTAAGAAAGAGTCAATAAGGAAGATTTTTAGAAGTTTAAAAAAAAAACTAGTTTTCCAGTTACCTGAGGCTAGGAGGCCTGAAGATGCAGATAAAAAGGATGATCCCAAATATTACCCTTACCACCACATGATCAGTCATCCAATTGAAGAATGTATTATTTTCAAAGATCGAGTAGATAAGAATTTCAAGCAAGGTAACATTATCATCCCTAAAGAGTATTTGATCAATCCAGAACAAGGATCAATCAAAATAATCTCAGGTAACACTTCTAATACTTCTTTTTCAATTGAAGATGGTTCAGATATTACTTTATCCCGGGTACTTAAAAAGTTGATTAACAAGTCTTTTCATCTTTCTCAACAGCTGCCCACGATAGCCCATGACCCAATTTGGGAGATTGACCTGGACGCTTCATAGGAAGATGTTGAGCCACTTTCCTCTCTAATAGTTATAGGAACTACTGTATTGAATGAAAAAGAAAAGAATGAAAATTTTGTAGAGAGGGAAATTTTTTATGAGAGATGTATTCGAGTGGCAGATAGTGGTGTAAAAACCCTTTCCCCACTCCTATTATTTGGCTTTTACTTTTCCCAATCAAAGGCAAAGGATCATAAAATTAATAAAAAGTATCATTCTATGCCAATTTTGATTATTAACCCTGAGAATGAAATACGATTAATGACTCTGCCTCACCAATTCAAAATTCTGTTGACATTAATTTAAATACTCAAAAACTCAACCTTTTTTATTCAACCCTTCAAGGAGAGTTTGAATTTGAAGCCTTATCAAAAAGTGACTTCCCTCAAATTAATTTTCAGGGAAGTCCTATTGTGATAGACTTTACAAATTCTGACACCCATTCAAAAAATGACTATTCAACACCTTTGGTGAGTGTAAACACCGCCTTAGTTTGCCCTCCCGAAGATATCGAGCAGGTGCAACTTTATGATGGTAAAGTCTTACCCCTTAGGCTTGCTCCTCAGGATAAAAACAAGCAAGTTCTCTAATGATCCAATTCCAAGTCCTCCTCAACAATCTGATTTTCTTCTAATTCTGACGGGTTTTAGGTCTATTTTTCCTAAGGTTGACTATAACATCTTAGCTCATCTTAGGAAGTTGCCGGCCAAACTGAGCATCTACGACACCCTCATGCTCTCCAAAAAAAATGAGGAAATCCTTAATCAATGCACTTCGCAACCTCAAGATATTCTTAGCTCAGCTAGCTTCAACTTCAAATGATGAAGCACTCTACTTCAAGGAAATCCCATGAGTGACCTTCTCTAATGAAGATTTACTTCTGGGTACTGCCCACAATCACCCACTTTACATTATAGTAGACGTGGGAAATTTCAAGTTATCCAAAATTTTAGTTGATCTGGGTGCATCGGTCAACATAATGAATTTAAAGACTCTCGCATACCTTAAAATTGATACTAGCAAGCTATCAACTGACAAGTTGGTACTTCACAGGTTCAATAAGAAGGGTGAGAAGGCTTTAGGTTTGATCACGCTCCTTCTAGAAATTGGAGGTTTGAAACTGAAGTGAAATTTTACATCATTGATTTGCCAAAGTCCTTCAATGCACGCTTAGGTAGGCATTGGATCTACGAATATAGAATGGTTCCATCTATCCTTCATCAAAATATCAAGTATCAATGAGATGGCATTAAATATGTGATTAAGGGTGATTTGCAACTATTCTCCATTCAAGAGATCGAGATCTACGAGGATGTGACATACTATGCACCAAAAGGGTCCTCTTTTAAGTCTAAGTTTGAGATCAACTTTGAGGAGAAACCAAATGAGCATAGCTCAGGAGGAATCCGGTAGTCAAAAGAAGAAAAAGAAAAAAGCTAAAAAAGTGCAGGAAATAGATAGTGAAGACGACTTCAAGATCATGCTCCTTAGGCCTCCAAACACCTTACCTCAAAGAGGTGGGAGGATGGCCCAAAGGGCACGTGGTCGAGGCCGTGCTTCGTTCAAAAGAAGGACACCCCAGTCTACATTAATCTGGAATCAAGTTCTGATGAAGAACCAGAAGTACGGGGTGTGTCAATTTCTTTTGACTACCAGAAAATCAATTCTCCTCCAAAATTTGTTCTCACTTTAGAATCAAATAGTGACCCCGAGGTCGATGTTCCAAAAGTTTGAAGTGACGTGCCTGAATTAATAATGTATGAAAGCTTAGTAGGAGAATTGAAGCTTTATCCTTAACCTTAATATCTATAGATAGGGTTGCAGGGTTAGTGATTAAGGACGCTCCTAACCTAAATGGTGAAGGAAAGTCCAGAAGTTTTTTCTGGCTCCCCCTCCTTAGGGAAAGAAACTGATGTAACCCTCGAGGAGATAGATTTCAATGAATTAATAGAATTACCTTTTGGCTAATTTTTTACTGGTATTAAAAATCTTATTTCCAAAGGTTTCATCCCGAGTCGATGGATGAAGGGTCAAGCTCGATACCATGAGAGTTTATGGTATACAAAAAATAAGAGAAATTCAATGAGTGGTATTGGCTTTGGTACCGTGAGTTTATTTGATGATGATGAATTTTGTTTTGTGATAATTGATCATCCTGAATCTAAGAATGTCCCTACTGAAGTCGTCGGTCCTCTCGATGGACTTTATTTGGAGACTTTAGATGATTTTGATGAGCTTCAAGTTCGGGATGCACCCCCTGAATTTGAGGAAGAGATAAAATCGACAGTTATTGAGTTAAGGTAAATCAACCTAGGAATCGATGATGACCCTCACCCCACTTTCATAAGTACCCTATTGAGAGAGGATGAGTCTCGGGATCTAATTCAACTACTATCTGAGTTTAGGAATTGCTTCACCTGGACATATGACAAGATGCTGGGCCTGTATGCCGATATAGCAGTTCATAAACTTAGAATCTGGCATGATGTCATTCTTGTTAAATAAGCTCCTCGATGTATACCTTTAAAAATTGAGCAGCAAGTCATTTCTGAAATCAAGTAATTGACCAAGGCCGGGTTTGTTCAAGAAGAACAATATCCCTCTTGGGGAGCCAGTGTTGTGCCAATTTGAAAGAAGAATGGTCAAATTCGAATCTGTGTCGACTATAGGGATCTGAATAAAGCATGTCCCAATGATGAATTTCCTTAGCCCATACCCAAGCTTATGGTGGACATTACCTCATCACATACTATTTTCTCCTTTATGGACGGCTTCTCTGGTTACAATCAAATCAGGATGACCCCAAAAGATGAGAGAAATACTACATTCAAGACCCATATAGGAATCTTTTATTATAGAGTGATGCCATTTGGCCTTAAGAATGCTGGCGTAACCTATCAGCGGGCTTTGACCCACATCTTTGATGACTTAATTTATAATCAAGTTGAATGCTATATCGACGATTTGGTTGTTAAGCAAGGTCAAAGAGGCTCACCTTTATGAGTTAAGAGTCATTTTTGAGCAGTTGCGTCGCTACGATCTCAAAATGAATTCCCTGAAGTGTGCTTTCGATGTCACTTCTGAGAAATTCTTAGGATTCATAGTGAGATACCATGGGATTGAGATTTATTAGTCCAAAATTGAAGCCATCTTAAATATGCCGTCTCTGAAGAGCCTTACCTAGTTGAGGTCTCTTCAAGGTAGGTTGGCGTATATAAGAAGATTCATATCCAACCTTTCTAAAAGATGTCAACACTTCTCTGTCCTTGATAAGAAGGATGCTAAATTCATTTAGAATGAGAAGTGCCAAAGTGCTTTTGAAAGCATCAAAAAATGCCTTTATAATCCGCTAGTTTTTACGGCCCTTGTTCCAGGGAAACTTTTGATTCTTTATACTGTGGCCCTAGATGAGTTCATGGGTGCCCTATTGGCTCAAGTCAATGATGAGGGGAAAGAGAATGCCCTATATTACCTTAGTTGAAGACTTCTTTCCACAGAAATTCGATATCCCTCAATTGAGAAGCATTGTCTTACCTTAGTTTTTGCAGTCCAAAAACTGAGGCATTACATGCTTTCTCATTCAAACAGCTTGATTTCTAGAGTCAATCTTTTACAATATCTTATGACACAACCTACATTATCAGGATGTTTATCCTAGTGGTCTATGATATAGCTTAGATTCAAAATCACTTTCATTCCCCTACGTGTTGCGAAAGGATAGATTGTTGCCGACTACCTTACAACACACCCACAGCCGGCAGATTCTCCTTTGAATGATGATTTACCTGACTAATAGATCATGAGTTTAAGGGAACTCGATGACCCCATATGGGAATTATATTTTTATGGTGTGGCATCCTCTCAGTACGACAAAAACTAAAAATCTACAACCCCCAGAAAAGTCAGAGTTGGCCCAATTTTTATAACGCTATAAAAGGGAATGATGCATTTTTTCTATCATTTATCAGAGCCTTACATGAACAATGAGGCTGAGTATGAAGCTCTGATAACTGGTTTGAAACTTATAATTTTATAGAGATTAAATAGATTAAAATCTTTGGTAATTCCCAACTAGTGATCAACTAGATTGGAGGAACCTATAAATTTTTGAATCCTAACCTCCTCAAATGCTACCAATATAACACTCACCTGCTCAAGAAGATCCCCGTCATAACTTTTTATAGGATTCCCCGTGGAAGCAACTCCGTGGCGGATGCCTTAGTAAAGCTTGCAAAGGAATTCGTATGCCCGGAAGAAGACTCCATTCCTAAAGAGATCCAAGGTTGTCAGGTTCTTTCCCCTTTAGATTTGGAGCACATCAATAAGCAGCCTTCTTAAATCCTTTCTGCCTCTTTGGCAACTGATGAAGAAGGCGATTAGAGATAACCGTTAATCGATTACCTCTGGGAGGGCAAGCTTCCCCAAGACAAATCCCTCATTAACCAAATCAAAAAACGTACCTTATCATATGCACTAGTCAATAATACATTATACCGCCGGTCATTCGATCAGATGCGTCTATGTTGTTTGGACAAATGAGAGGCCCTGAGGATTATTAATGAAGTCCACTCTGGACTATGCAGTGCTCATCAATCGGGTCCAAAAATGAAGTTAAAAATTAAAACACTTAGATACTACTGGCTTATGATGATTGGCGATTGCATGAACATTGCACAACATTGTCATCAATGCCAAGTCCATGGTTTTGTTTTACACCAGCCACCTAATGTGTTGCATCCCACAATAGCTTTGTATCCCTTCGAATGTTAGAGCACGAATGTTATCAGGCCGATTGGCCATCCTTCCTCGAAGGGTCATCGCTTCATATTAGCTACAACTGATTACTTTTTAAAGTGGGCGGAAGCGATTCCCCTACGAAATGTAACATGACACCATATCTTAAAATTCTTTCATGACCATGTCGTATATCGATTCGGCATACCCCATAGAATTATATTCAATAATGGGTCTGTATTTAAGTCTACCAAAATCATCAATTTCATAAGACACCATAACATTGATTGGAGATACTCGACAATCTATTATCCTCAGGCTAATGGGTTAGCTGAGGCCTTCAATAAGATTTTGGTGCAAATTATTAAGAAGATCCTTGATGATAACAAACATTAATAAGATGAGTGGTTGGTGGAAGCTTTGTGGGCCTATCAGACCACTTATAGAACCCTGACCCAATCCACTCCGTTTGCACTAGTGTATGGTTCCGAAGCCGTACTCCCCATGGAGGTATAAATTCTCTCGCTCAGAATTGTAATTCAGAATCAAATCACAACCGAGCGTAATGCATAATTCTGGCTGGAAGAACTTGAAGGCCTTGAAGAGCACCATCTCTAAGCTCAACAGAGTCTAGAGTTATATAAGGCCCGAATGGTTCAAGCTCACGATAATTTAGTGCAACCTAGAACCTTCCAAGTATGAGACTTGGTCTTGATTCTTCAAATTCCTATCTTAGCTCACCAAAAGATTGGTGAGAAATTTGAACCCACCTGGGAAGGACCCTTCATTGTTGAAACTGTCTACGAAGGAGGCTCGTATCAGTTAGTGGACTGTAAAGGAGATCACCCAATGTTACCTGTCAATGGGCATTTTTTTAAGAAATACTATGCTATATATAGCTTGAACTTTTTATTAATGAAATGATTTAGTGTTTTGAATTAAGTTCAATCAATCTTTTTACTATTCAAGCATTCTCAAAAGATTAAAAATGTCAGTCAATTATATCCAATCCTATCCCCTTCGGGATAGGTGATGTCTTCCCTTAGGTTTCGGTCCTCTGTAGTGGGCATTTCTTGACCCCTTCATACGACCATCTAACTTCGATCATTGTGGTCGGCGTATCTTTTCCCCATCACATGATCTTCGACCCTCTATGATGGGCGTATCTTTTTCCCAACATATGATCACCCAGCCGATCCTCTGCGATGGGCATATCTTGATCCCATTATACAACCATCCAACTTCGATCATTATGGTGGGCGTATCTTTTCCCCATCTCATGATCTTTGACCCTCTATGATGGGTGTATCTTTTCCCCATCATATAGTCACCCAGTCGGTCCTTTGTGGTGGGCATATCTTGACCCCATCATATGACCATCTAGCTTTAATCATTATGGTGGGCGTATCTTTTCCCCATCACATAATCTTCAACCCTTTTTGATGGGCATATCTTTTCCCCATCATATGGACACCCAGCCGGTCCTCTATGGTGGGCATATTTTGACCCCATCATTCGACCATCCATCTTCGATCATTGTGGTGGGCGTATCTTTTCTCCATCACATAATCTTTGGCCCCTTATGATGGGCATATCTTTTCCCCATCATATGGTCACCTAGCCGGTCCTCTATAGTGGGAATATCTTGACCCCATCATACGACTATCCAGCTTCAATCATTGTGGTGGGCGTATCTTTTTCCCATCACATGATCTTCAACCCTCTATGGTGGGCGTATCTTTTCCCCATTATATAGTCACCCAGCCAATCCTTTATGGTGGACATATCTTAACCCTATCATACAACCATCCAGCTTTGATCATTGTGATGGGTATATCTTTTCCCTATCACATGATCTTTGACCCTCTATGATGGGCATATCTTTTTAACATTATATGGTCACCCAGCTGGTCCTCTGTGGTGGGCATATCTTAACCCCATCATACGACCATCCAGCTTCGATCATTATGGTGGGCATATCTTGACCCCACCACTTAATCTTTGACCCTCTATGGTGGGCATATCTTTCCACCACCATATGGTCATCCAGCTTTTGATCCTCTATAGTGGGCATATTTTGACCCCACTATATAATCATCCACTTTTGATCCTCTATAATGGGTATATCTTGACCCCATCACATGATCAATCAACCCACTTTTCCTTAAGGCTAGGTATTTCCCTCCCATAGGATTAGATTTACTAGTAGTAAGAATTGCCCTTAGCGGTGCTACTCTACAATCCATTTAATCTTGAATCTTTAAGACTTAGGTTGCCCTTTTCTTAGAATCAAGATCTTAAACTTCAATCTCTCATTCAATCAATGCCAATATGTGTAGTAGAAGTTTCTTTTGCTGTACATATTGGGGGTCTATTTGTTGACCTCATTTCTGTATGAGGTCACTAGGGCCAATCTAGTCCCTAGGACTACTTAGACCCTAGATAAATCCATACCTTAGAATCTATCTAAAACTTAGGATTCATCTAGACCCTTGACCTTAGGACTTCTTAGATTCTAGAACCCTCTTAGACTCTAGATCTTAAGATCAACCCTAATCTTAAATCCAACCAAACCCATCTTAAATATAGAAATCTAGACCAAAATCTAAGGCTAAAGGCTTAGATCCTGAAAGCCTTTTCCAGTGATTTTTTAAATACTTCAAAACCTAGTCAAGTGACCTCTAATTCAGGGTCAATCAATTACATATTTATAAGACATGTCTCTACAGGCAACCCTCCAAATTTGAGCTCAATTTGATACTTCTAACCCCATAAGCTGAATTGAAACCCAAATGCTGCAAAACCATCAAATATTTACGACCTATGCAACTGGACCTATCACCTAGTAGAATTTGACCTTGTAGTCTCCTCCAAGCCCTTTAATCACTTCCAGACCTTTAATATTGATATATTAAACATTAACCTACATCTTTCTGGAATCATTTTGACCCAGAGTTGATTGGGGGTCAAAAAGACCAGAATGGCCTTTAAAGGGGATTTTTGGACTTTTGATCAAAACGTAACATGGTTCAATCTCATCAACCTTTGAAACCTCCTCTAATTAATTCTAAATATCATTTAGGATCCATTGGATCCAAACACCCAGCCCTTGGATCAACATGGTTGACCAAGTTAACCTAGGTTGAGCAAAAAGCCCTTTTAGGGTCAAAATAATCTTTTTGACTGAAGTGACCACCCCCCTAGACCCTGAAACCACCTCTAGTGGACTCCTAGGATCAATCCAAGCCTATTAAGTCCAACCATTCCTGAGTCACCCTAGTTGACCAAGTCAACCTAGGTTTACCAGATCAACCATAAACCTTATGATTAATCAAATCAATGCTAAATCAATATCAAACTCATCTAAATTCCATTGATCACCTTTCCTAGTGGTTTTGAGTTGACTGAACACTTTGACCCAATTAATAGTGGATTTGGTCAACTGAGTCAAAGTTTGATAAAATCTAACCCCATTGAGTCAAATTACTTGTTTCAATTGAGCTCGACTCCATCAAGCCCTTCAATCCTTTACTCTCATCCTAATGCATGCCTTAAATACATGTAGATCATGGGTGACCCAAAACCCCTTGACTTTGACCAAGTTAACCTTCTAATCTTGATCAAACCCTTTCATACACCTAATCATTCACTTGAACTCCCTACATATAACTTCACACTCCATCCAAACCCATTTAATCAACATACATACCTTCCCTAAGGTTTAATCTTAGTCAACTCTAAGATTTTGACTAGTCAACTAGTTAATTCAAACTCAAGAGAGGTCTCCCATGGTCAACCTCTCCCTCAAACCTTAAAATATATTGCTCCAGGCTTTGGGGCTTGCTCAACCAGCTACCCAAACCCCTTCCTTGCCACCTCAACCCCCTTTGACCAGTTGACTGGTCAAGGGAGTTAACATTCTCTAAACCGTTTCCAAATGGTCAAAGGGCTATCCCAATCCTTTATCCCTTAGATTAGGCTGCTTGAGTGTTTCCATTGGAGAACTAAAGCTCTTCTAGGCCCTTTAAACTATGCCAAGAGGCTAGTTTAATCAAATATTGAAAGGTTCCCCCCCCCCCCCCCCCCCCCCAATCTCCAAAAGCATCCAATGGCAAGAGAGGCCACTCCAGCCTTTCTCTCTGCCACCCAACCGTTTGGGGCATGTGGCAAGCATTCAAGAAAGTGGCCTGATGCATCAGGGCCGTCCAAGCTAAACCCTAGGGATTAAGTTACTCAAGAGACTCTCATTTTTTAAAAGGATCACCATACCCTACCTCCCAGAGCTCCTCCAGCTGAAACCTTATTTTGTTTTAGCTCCTAGCAATCTCCTCTCCACTTCCCCACTCAAATCCAACCGGTCAAAGACGCCAGTGATCAAGTTTCCGACGATTCTAAGCATATTCCATCCAAGCTCCATAAGGCTCGATCCACAGCTTTTCAGGCCATGACTTCTGAAGAAGAAATATACGTGAATAGTCTACAAGCTCAACAAGACCAAGAACGTCCAAATCCATCAGTTAAAGCTTGGTATATCTCAAACCCTAGTTTAAGACACCTAGATTTAAATAGCTTTTATTTAAGTGCATTTTAAACTGTAGAAATCATTCCCCATGAATGCTCTTCATCCCTGCTATCTGGTTAAAAATTTTATCAAAAATGATCGATCCAATCGAGAGAATGAGGAAAAATAGTGATTTTAGGGCATTTTCATAGTCTAGTTAACATGAACGAAATATCAGCCGTTGATCTTGCGATCAACGACTGAGATTTCACTATATCACGGTCTCTCCAACCATGTATCAGCGGGTGATTGAGCTAGCGTACGTCCGCCTCAATCAGAACTATTGAATCTGAACTAGGCGAAATCACCGATTCTGATCAATGCTTACGTGGTTTAGTGAAACCGTATGAGACAGCGGGTGGCTGACACTGCAAATCATTGGCGCCGTTGTGCATTTGGTCAGGCCAACAGGAGCTCGCCACATGGCCATCCAGCTGCTAGAATTTTTTTCTTATTTAAAATTAATTTTGAAATTATTTAAAGCTAATTTTCTTTAAATAAAAATAAATAATAATAGAAAATTAAGTATTATATATTAATTTTTTCAAAAAATTATTTACTTTAATTTAAAATTATTATTAAATTAAAACATCAAATATATTTTGAAATATTTTAAATTTTAAACTTTAATCAATTTAAATTAAAATTTAATTAAAGATGATTAAAATATTTAATAGAATTTAAAATTTTATTTTAAAATTAATTTTAAATTTTTAGATAAATATTTAAGTTATTTTCTTATTTTAAAATTAAATTTAATTTTAAATATTTCATTTAACCATTTTAAATAATTCTAATACTTAAAAAAATTTAATTAATCATTTAATTAATCTTGATCTAAATATTTTCAAATAATCGAAATTCTTATTTTTTTTTATATATTTAAAAGAAATATCAGAGAATTATTCTAAAATATTTAATTTTAAACTTAATTTATGATATATTATATATTTAAATAATTTTAAAATATTTAAATATTTAAACATTTAATTAATATTTAATTAAACTTAAATTTAAATAATCTTAAAATTATTTTAAAAAATATCTTAAATATTTTTAATATTTTAGAAATTATTAAAGAATTAATCTAATTTAATTTGAGAATAATTTTGAATATTAATTAATTTTTAATTATTTAAAAAATATATTTAATTACTTTAAAGTTCAAAATTTCAAAAGAGATTTAAATTAAAAATATATATATAAATAATTTCTTAAAATTTTCAAAATTTTAAGTATTTTTATTTTAAATTAATTTCAAAATTAAAATCTTATTATATTTTAAATAATATTAAATATCTTTATGTGTTCAATAGTTGATTATTATTTTGTTAAATATCAATCAAAATTTATTTAAAATTTGAGAAAATATATATTTCAAATTATCTCCAGTTTTTTTTTTATGTTTCTTTAAAAACTATTTTGAAATTATCTTAAATAATATTTTAAGTCTTTAAAATATTTAGAATTAACCTATTTTTAAATATAACTTTAATTTTAAAATTATATACTTTAAATATTTAAGAACCTTGAGTTGAGTTTTTTTTTTTGAAATTTTAAACATAACTAGTCTTAATTGAATACCATTATTGGGGAGTGATGACTAATTAATGAGCAATTGCTTTATTAATTACTCATTGATTAGTCTTTTAATTAATTAAGTCATTTCTTAACTTGCATGCTTAGGGAGCACATACTTGCACCTAGTCTTAGAGCTCTCCTAGATCTAGGATTTGATTATGAATGTTGTGTGTGCATATGTATATTAGTCCAAGGGTTAGAGAGAACAATTGATTTAAACCTAGATAACTTAGTGAGAGCATTAAGGATAATAATTAAGGATTTATTTAGAGAGCTTAGAAAAATTTAAATAATTAGGATACATCTCCTATTAATTTGAAACTTTAAACATTCAAACTTAGTAATAACTACAACCCATAGAAATTTTTTTTGAAATTTTAGAAGTCATTAAGCCCCTTAATTAATTTACTCAAATTTAAACTCTTAATTAACCCTCAAAACATCCAAAAAATTACAATAAATATATTTTAAATCCAAAAAATATGCACAACACCTCTAACTAACAAAAATTTAACACTTAATCAATGAAAAATAAAAGCCTTTTAATTTGACATCAAATTTAAGAATAATTTCACTTTAATTAAAAATTAATATTTAATTAACTTAATCAATTAAAAATAATTAAAAATTCTAAAAAAATTCTCAAACACTTTATAATCCCTCCTTAGATCATTTTTGATCTTTGGAGGCGATTTCAAAGAGTTTGAAGTTCATTTGGATTCAAATCATTAAAAGGCTCTTAATTAAACCAATTAAATAATTTAATAAATACATCAAAATTTGAAAATTCATGAATAATTTTAAAAAAATTATAAATTGACCAAACTCAAAGGCATTCAACTCTATCTAAGGCCTAGTATTTTCTAAAAATATCAAACTTCCAAAAATATTTCAAAGTCAAAAAGTCAACTTTCCGGTCAATCGTAGTTCAAATCTAGGCCAAAACTTCTAAAATTCATAACTTAATATAGAAAACTCAAAATTGAGCATACTAATAGTCTAGTCACTTATCATAAGATCTAATATTTATTAAAAATTTGAAACTCTTAAAATTAATTTTAGTTTAAAAGTTAACTTTTAGCCCCCTTAATTAATGATATTCAATAATTCTAATAAATACAAAAAATTCAATAATTAATTAAAATTCTAGAAAACTTTAGTTTAATTAATAAAACTACTTAACCAATATTTTAATACACAATAAACACTCCAGAGATAAAGTTTTTAGGATGGACTACTCCGGGCTGTGGGGCTACACGTGTCCTAAGGAGGCCTAGTTCTTCGAGCCTAGTGGCATAATACCACTAATGGATTCAATAGAGTATAAAATCTAAAAATTAAATTATTTTTAATTATTTAACTAAATTAAAATCCTTAATTTAACTACATCGACAAGGTTTTTAGTATGGACTACCCTAGGCTACGGGGCTATATGTCCTAAGGAGGCCTGATTCCTCAAGCCTAGTGGCACAACGTCATGAACCTGTTAATAAAAAATATAAATAAATCTAATATTTTAAAATTAGTAATTAATTAAATTAGATAATATTAATAAACCCTTAATTCCTAATTAACTAAATCAACTTAATTAAACCCGATTACTACTGGGTAACCTAGGCCTACGAGGCTATTAGCTTAGTCCTAAGGAAGGTGAAATAAATTTCATGGCCTCAATGAGCAATAAAGGTAGTAGTCATTTAACTATTAAAATATATTAATTTAAACTTTAATATATTAATATTTAAACTTTGATTAAATCTCCCTTTAAACCTTCAACAAAGTCAAACTCTAGATAATTACAATAAATTACCCATTCTAGGATCTACCCAAACCACACTACCTTCTACACACACTTTAGATGGTTTGTTAGGGCAACCAACTCTAGTCTAGGCTAGGCTGATATTTACTTTTTTGCTATGTGCCATATTTTTTGGGATTTCATTGCATGTTATGATTAAAAATTACTTGCTATGTTTACTTACTTTTCTGCACTCTGTGGATTGATGTGATGGGCGATTAGATTACCTTTTGGTTAGGAATGATTTGGATGCTCACTGAATTTTCTACAGGTTGCCATGCTCATGCATGGTAATAAAGGGGGCTAAATAAATAATAAATATAACTGCTACAAGTGCTTCAGTTGCTTAGCCCCCAAATAAAAAGAGTGTGGCTAAGTGTGTTTACTTTTCTGTACATATATATAACTGCTTGGGAATTTATTCGATCATTAAATGCTTAGGATAATCTTGCAGGAGAGTTTAAACTTTTCTTTTTTATATTAATGTAATTCATTTGAAGTATTGAGTTGTGAAAGTGCACATTTTAGTTGGGATACACAGATCCAAAGCTTGGATTCCAAAGAGGAAAGGATACCCCTTTGGGGGGATAGTCCTTTTTCATTTGGAAGTCCAAATTTGGATCATTTTTATACCCAAAATGGAAAGAATAACCTCCCCTTTGAGGGAAGAGTTTTCTTTTCCATTTGGATATCCAACTACGAAGAATCCAAGGAATCCGAGGAGGAGAAGACCGAGGCGTTGAAGACAAAGAGTATCCCACTCAAAGTTACTTGCTTCTATACTAGGATTAGAATCTGAGTTATTATTCCTGGTGCCCGACCACTTTTAATTTTTGCAGACCCTGGGTTGTAATAAAAAGGCAGTGTGCATATGGATATTTATTTAATTAGTTTAATTTATTGATGTGTTTGATTTACTTTGATTATGTATAAGGTTTCTTGCTTTTCCTAATTTTTTGGTATTTGTGTGCCAACTTTTATTTAAGCCTAGATACGCGGAGGCTCGTGAGGGTACGATAAAATTTTTTTACTTATAACTTTGATAAAAAATTTAAGATAACATAGAAACTCTAATGATCTAAAAAGTAAATCCGAGGTCGTCGAGAGTTCTCATAAGCATCCTTGTTGCACTTTCTTTCCTTTTGTTAGACACCTCCCCACCTGTGGGTTTCGGCAGACCACCTAGCCTATGAGGGTGTAGATCTCTCAAGGGGAATCTGTGCAATCCCTAGGATAAAAACTATTTTTAAGCCTTTTTAAAACTGTTTCATTCCATTTTATATGTTCAACTGAGTCGATTAACATGCATTGCATTAGAAACTAATTAAAAAGAGTCTAAATTTTAATTGCATTTCTCTTTTAGCATTTTCACCCAATATAAGTTAAGGGGCCACTTAGGACAATCTCTAGATGTCGGCTCCAACTCTAAAAAAACCTTAATAAAAACATCCTTACAACTCTTTCATAAAATAACCAGACTCATGGATTTTAACCACCTAGGTGATTAGCTGGCTCCCCAATCCAGGCCGGGATAAGTCCAGATTTTGCACTACATTAGTTAGGTTCAGACTACTATGTTCTAGTGTCCAAATTTAGATTTAAGATTCGCGGCAAGTCTTGAATCATAAGATCCCAACTTTCAGGAATATAATCTCAAATTTCTAATAAATCATTTAACTCAAATCAAAGCATCTCTTAATCTAAAATTTAAAGTCCAACACTTAGCTTAGGTTGGGATACTTCTTAATCATTTTTAGAATCCTAAAGTGTCTTCTACCTTTTTTCTTTTGACCCCAAAAATAAGTGTTCAGAATCCGATCCAATCCCTGTTGAAACTTCGGATTCACTTCCTTTAACATTACTCCTAGAAAATCTTTAAATAAATTTTTTGATGTTATTTTTATTGAGAGTATTAGTAGGAAGCTCTATTTTCTTATGATATAATTAACTAAGAGGGCTTATGCTCGTAGGAGATTTAGAACCCACATCTGATTTTTAAAATCGATTTTCAAAACTTAGTTAGTCTTCTATGGGAAAAATTGAAATCAATAATGATCGTTATCGTCAAATCCGAATAATCGATAATGAATGATATTCTCTTCCTTTAAGAAGAGATATCATTCTTTGTCAAAGCTTCGAATATGAGATCAATGATAACTCATCTAGATTATCGTAGGTAAATATTTGATCAAACTATATCTTGGCCCTTTAGGACCATATGTAGTTCTTTCTTAAATCTGACTACGACATTCAAGATAAGGTTTATAATTCTAAATCTAAACTCCACTTTAAAATTTTATCTTTACCTCTCGAGGTGGTATATCTTTTTCTAATGGGATGTTCGATTTTAGAATTAAGATTTAGAGTCGATTTCAAAATTCCCAAAGAAGACTGAAATTTTTAAAACCCCTTTTCAAAATTTCCACCAACAATATCATAATTGGTCCAAAACAAGTTTGCCTTATAAATATTTTTTTAGTGTACTAATTACATCTTTTTGGAAAAGGTAATCACCTTCTTAGGCGAAGAAGCAACCGAGGCTGTGGAAGTGTCATGCATCGAGCATATTTTAGATAGAGCAGTTGGGAGGTGACTCACAAATAAGATAGATAGGAGGTGAATCGGGAACAGGCCGGCTGCCAACTAGATCAAGAATGTCAAGCTTTGAGCAGTCAAGGCATCGAGCTGATGTTGAGCGATCGTTATGCAGTGTAGTGGTGTCCACCAATGGGAGGGAATCACGAACAGGACGAGAGAAACTAGGTTTTGTTTTAAGCCACCCGAATGCTAAGGGGGGTTTAGTTTTTCCGATTTAATGAGGGGTGCACATGCCCTCATGGGTCCCCCTTAATCCACCCTTGTAGGTGAAGAGAATATTGAGTGATGCACAATCAATTACCATCATCCAAATAACCATTCACTATCTAAATCGACCCATGTTTTCTTGATTGGCATTTTGCCCAAATTTGTTCAAATTTAGCATCTATTGAGTTTTATTCCTTCAATGTCACAAGCCTAATGACTTTAGCACATAAGGTCATGTTTTGTAGATGTTCGAGAATTAGTGCATATGCCACTCGATTGAGATGGCCATCTTATAGTAAAAAGAAGGTAAGAACTTCACCAAAGTGGATTTCCTCCCTTTTAATTTGCTTTGACAATTCATATATGTGTTTTATGATCTATAAAAAGAACTGATATATCATAAAAATTTTATCATTATCAAGCACGAATCTCGAGACAAAATCAAGTTAAAAACTTTCAAAATTAAATTCAGGACCATTCGAACTCTGATTTCTGAAAACTTATCAAACTGAATGTCTCAAAAGACAAACCCAACGACACCAAATTCAACCTAATTCAAGGCCAAATGGGTCCAAAAGGAAGACCCAAAGCATGCTTTTAATGTTAAAATCATAAATTGGATGACGAAATGGTTTCCAAACGTGACATGCTTATAGTCAAATAGAGCATCTTGATGAGAAAAATCTAACGAGCTCAAGATCATTGAATTATGACATTATTAAGATAATTCAATACTCGATAAATGGTCTGTAATCAAAAGAGTCAATATCAGCCTTCCATTCCAAACACTCCCAATATGCCCTTGATCTCCTCCCTATTTACTGGTCATACCACTCCCAAAAAATTATAAATAGACCCCTCATTCTTCATTGAGAGGGTAGGAAGTAGGGGAGCAAGAAAGAGAAAGAATAGAGGACTAGGCGAGGAAGTAGGCGAGCAAAGAAGAGAAAGAAGAGAGGAAAGCAAGAGAAATCTGAAATATCACTTGCCACCAAGTCCTCTTCGACCACTGGCCACCGACTGTCGCTAGACCATTGCGAAACTTTCATCAAACTTTTACTCGACCACTAACTATCTCTGAATTTAAACTTGGCCGCCAACTGACTCCAGATTTACACCTGGCCACTAACTATCCTCAATCATTCTGACCTCTGTCGCCAGACAACGATCCTTCTGACCTTTTTTGCCTGCCAACTAAGGTCCTTCAGACCTCCATCACCATACAATGATTTTTCTGACCACTGTCGCCTGTCGACTATAGATCTTCCAACCCCGATCACTAGATAACAGTCTTTCTAACCATTATAGCTCGTTAACTATGGTGCTTCTGACCTCGGTCCTTCACTATCAACTATGATCCTTTCGACCACTTTTGCCCAACTACGATCCTTTTGACCTCCATCATCAACAATAACCTTTTTGATCGTAATCTCCTATCAACTACGGTCCTTTTGACCTCCATCACCAGATAACGATCCTTCTAACCCCCGTCGCCCATCAAATATGATCATTCTGATCACTGTCACCTAACTATAATCTTTCTAACCTCTATCGCCTGCCGACTATGGTCCTATCGACTAAATGAGCATGTAAATATTGATTCTTCTAATTCTCACCATGTAATACACTCTATATGATGTATTTGCTACATCAAGCCAAGGCCTTCCCCTAAGGAAGGGAAACATTTATAATTAACTGTAAATACTAGTAGATTCATTCAAACTAGGTCATGCCCATAATTTTCTCCCCCTTTTTAAGGGTTTCCATGTAAAAATTATGGTATCTCTCATGAACTCTACACCCTTCTATTTTATTTGATTGTGTGTTGGATCTTTGTATAAAGCTAAGATGTTGAACTTTATATTTCTCTATCACTGCAAATATTCTAGAGAATTTAGCTTACATCATACCAATGAATTATACTTAGTTGTGCCTGCTTTCATATTCCTCGGCTCCACATTACACCTAATATTAACTACACCACTATATGCGTTAAATGAAGACTTGGTATATTAAAAATATCATAAAATTATTGATAAAGAGAATTCATTAGTACTCCATATTTTATTTAGACCATCAACAAAAAATTAGAGAATTTAGCCAAACATGTAAAACAAGTGAAGTAAATTTATTTTTATTAATTACACAGAAGGAAAAAGATATCACCGAATGGGTTCAATGGTCTTCTCTATATTCCTCCTTAAACTTATAGAATTACTTCCACAAATACAAGCTAAACACTCTAATAGAATGTATCTAGCACTTCTCTAAATTCCCTTAGTTATCACTCCTAAGAAAAAATTTAGATAAGCACTATAAAGATTGCAATTAAATAAGTGACTAAACTCCCTTACTAACATTACAAACAAACTATTTATAAAAAATAAAAAAAATGATTCTAGCATCGCGGCTCTCGAGACAATTATGATGTGGTGCCCATAAAATAAGCTAACACTGCAGAGCTGAAGGGTTTCCTACGCTGAAGGTTTTAATGAATCAATAAGTCTATTCACTGGAAAATAATGGCTTGAACGATTACAACTGTAGCACCACGATGATGCTGACGGTTGAGTGCTGTAGAATCCATGCGGCACTCCCTTGACTTGGCGGCACTGGTTTGGCACCGCAGTGCTATGCAGATAGAGACTGGGCTTTATGGCTCTGACTCAATCCTCTAACATTGTGGCTCTTTCAAATAGAGACTGGGCACCATCATATCAATATTTGGGCACTCTAATAGTGTCAATGATGATGTCATGGTAGTATAGTGTCTGATGCCTTGATGTTGCACTATACTTAAAAATTTTTATCTATTTTTTGTATTTTTTGCACAAATATAACTAAAATAATATATTTTTACTAACAAATTAAAATATAAAATATAACATTATTTATACTTATCATGGATGAATGGTTTTACTCTTAGAGTCTATTATTCATGGTGATGGTATAATGGATGGAGATATTATTAGCATAATTCATATTAGGTAGTTAAAGTGGAGGAATGCACTGTGCTTATTGTGTGATAGAAAAGTCCCTCTCAAACTTGAGTGACTATTTTATAAGATGGTAGTAAGACTTGCAATGTATTATTATGGTGTAGAATGTTGGTCATTAAAAGAGAAGTATAATATTAAGTTAAGTATTACAGATATGAGGATGCTTAGGTGGATGAGTGGCTTTATATTTGGGAAACTATATGTATTAGTGTGTTGTGCTAATTTACACACACTTCTATTACCCAATATGCAATGAGTAGCTGATGGAGTCACAAAATTATCCATGTAAACTCCTAAAATTATCACAATTGTACATATTATTAATTTTTTTAAATTAATACAAATATAATTATTTGGTTATTAAAATTTATAGTCCAAGTATGATATGGATATTTGAAAGTATAGAAGTTAGATGCATAGCCAACTGTTGCCTGGATGTAAACATTAATAGATGAATTTCTGAATAGAGTGAATTATCTTATTTATGCAGGCTGTTAATTACCTTCATTTATATTAGAAGGTAGGTTTCATTTTCCATGTTCCAAACAAAAAAAATCAAGTATATCTCACACCAGATGAGATTACTATTGATCTATATCGTAGAGGATTCATGCCAGAATATTGACATTAGATTTCACATGGAGAGTACAACCCTCATTTTGACTCTCAATATGGCTCATCATCAAGTTCTAACATAGTTTAGGAAGATAGATTTAGGATGTTTGAGAGCTTGATTTATGATGCAACTAGGCCATAATTTTAATAATATATAGAAGAATCCCTAAATAACAAGGCACAAACTTCTATGATTTGTTGCATACTATGCAATAACTAATTTGGAATGGGTGCACTACTTACTCAAATTTATCTATAGCTGTAAAGAGGTTAAGCATAAACATAGAATATAATGCACCCATAGAATATTTTAATTAATTCATTAGCCTACTTAAAAAGATCAACCTGACATATAATATAATTCTAATAAATTTATATCGGACTAAAAATTAGTTTTTAAACTTAGTTTCATAGTTATAAAAATAGATTGCTGTGTTAATATATACATGTTATACTACAGGGATAATTTGTAACGCTTTAAGGTTTAAACCAAATTTTGGAAATAAAAGAAAGTAGAAGGATATGTCATTCAGTCAATTATTTTACTTATTTATCATTCACAAATTATAATGTTTATATGCTTAAATGAGGCCTGCTGCACATATGAGATGAAGTTACTCATAATTAGATACAGAAGATTAATTTTGATAATGTGTTCAATACAATGATGGATATCAAAGGTAAATCTAAAGATAATGTAAAAGTTAGGATGGATTTGAAGGATATTTTTAGGAGAAAAATGCTTGAGTTGAAGGAAGGTAAAAATGGTCAACTTCTAATGTCAAAAGCTCCATTCACCTTCACTTTAGAGCAGAGATGAACAGTTTGTGAATGGGTGTAAAGCCTAAAGCTACTAGATGGATATGCTTCCAACCTCAATAGATGTGTTGACATGAGATCAGGAAGGTTATTTGGATTGAAAATTTATGACTGTCACATCTTCATGGAATGTTTGTTGCCTATTACTTTCAATTCTCCTCCAAATTTAATCTTAAATTTCTTAATCGAACTAAGTATCTTCTTTAAGGACTTATGCTCATCAAGATTTAATGAAGAAGATTTGTTCCATATTGAGCATAACATTCCTTTCATTCTGTGCAAGCTTAAGAAAATATTCCCTTTAGAGTTTTTTAACTCCATGAAGCATCTGCTCTTGTAATTAATTTATGAGGCATGAGTTGGTGGACCCGTTCAATATCGGTGGATGCATCTTTTTGAGAGGTAATTTTGTGCAAACATAATATATCAAATATTATTAATAAATTTTAAATTCATAACCATACATCATTCAAGTGCTTAAATAAACTTAAGAAGATTATAAAGAATAAAATACGTCCCAAAGGATATAATATATGTGAAGCATGCTTGATGAATGAGACTACTTAATTTTGCTTAGACTACTTTGACATAGAGTTGTAATCAATGAGGAATATTATACCTCAAAATTTGGGTGATCTAGATGTATGTCCATCTACCAGTAACATATTAGTATTCAACAGAGATGGTGAGGTAGTAGGCGCTTATACTATGCGCTATTTGATAGATAAGGAGATGAGAATTGCCTCATAAGGAAATGATAATAACATATCTATACTTTCTACATCAATCAGGTCCATAATAAAGCTAGAGATTTACAAGAGCATGGACTAATGAATCTAGCTTGGGGACCTATAAGAGCAATAAAATATTGGATAAATGTTTATCATCAATGGTTACAGATTTCAAACTAAAGATTGGTGTGAAGGTTGAAAAACAAAAAATTATGGTATATATGTGAAAGGGAACAATCATACAGGTGATGATTATTAGTATTATGGGGGTCTTACATGAAGTACTACAATTGGAATATCTTAGTGAATGAAATATGGTGTATCTTTTTAATTATGATTGGTTTGATCCAATATAAAATAGATAAACCAGGGTGCATCCACTTTATGGTATTACAGAAGTAAAGTGAAGTAGAAGATATGAAAAATACGACCCATTTTTCTTTGTTAGCTAGGCTACCCAAGTATTATTTGCTAACTATCCAGGTTGACTGTGGGGTAAGAAATATTGGCTTATAATCATCAAAACTAAATCTAGAGGGGTTATTGAGAATAATGTATCAATACTAGCAATACATCAAGAAGAGTGTATGTCAAACTTTAAATAGCCTGCTAATAATATAGATGATCCAATTGTAACTAATGAAATTGAGTTGTAGTTAGAGGATGTGGACTTAGATATTAAGGAGAACATTGAAGATGTTAGTAGTGAGGATGTGTTCTCATCATGTGAAGGTGAATCACCTAGTGATTAATGGTTAGGAGGTAATTGTGAATCACCTATTATCATACAGTAGATTTTTTTTACATGTTAGCATACATATAGTTATTATTATTTTTACATGTTAGTATACATACATTAAATTTTTTTTATATATTTTCATACATACAATAATTTCTTTTTTACATGCTAGTATACATATGGTAGATTTTTTTTACATGTTAGTATACATACAGTAGATTTATTTTACATGTTAGCATACATACAATAGTTCTTTTTCATATATTTAATTTACTTATTTTTTGCATTTTGAGAATACCAGTGGAGGATCCAATAGAGATAGAGGTGCTGAGGGGACCTCCTCTTCATAGTTTGCCACTCATACCTAGCCTAGCCCCCTTTTACCTACACCTCCTATAGAGAGTCCTATGTTTTACTCTGTAAACTTTCACTTTATCACCAAACCCTACATAGACGACATCCTTTTACCCGTACTACCCCCACCATCTTATTAGGGATTCTGCTACTTACCCCTATCCACCATACATTCCGTCATTTTACTACCCATCACCCCCTCAGCCCTATGCAACTGGACTTTCTACCCTGACTATAGTTGGACCTTCCATGCAAGCTGCTGCAACATCGACTGCAGATGGGCGCATGCTGATTTAGCTTGAAGGTGACACGTATGTAAATATGTATGTTTTATATTACGCATATATTTGAGAAATAATATTCTTCAACTAAATATTTTATGCAGGTTATATCCATCAAAGTAGCCCACACACAAGATACGAGATATCATACGGAGCAGGTTTGATGCTCCATATATCTCTTGGAAGAAAATACCAAAGGAAGAGCATGACATATGATTCAGGGAGTTTGAGATTAGTAAGTTGCAATATTATTAACATCTCTTCATATTTCATTACACTTATAAAGAATGTTTTTACTAATTTATTGTATATATCAAGATTTCTATTAGTTGCCTGAGCATGGTATTAGAATCAGATTAAATTTTTGAGAAACATGGAGAAACTCACCTGTGAGTCATGGTCACTCGTATTAAGAGGATGGTGATCGACCGCTTTGAATTGGAGAGGGTGTATGGGCAGAGCGCAATAGTTCTTGGGGAAACAAAGATTTTATAGTAAGGAGGGAGCAGAATAGACATAACCGAGCTTTTGATGTCCGGGGCCTGGGTAACTCGCTCCATATTGGGGGCTTAATTCCACACATTGAGCATAAATAATGATTGGTAAGAATTTTAATAGATTTTAATAATTTTTTTGTTTATACATCTAATATAAGTATATTTAAGTAAGAGATGCTTGGTAGAGAACCCACTATAGCTGAGTTATACAATTACACTCATAAGCATTAAGTAGACCAGCAGTAGGTCGATGAGTGAGCTAGGAGGGTATATATAGTTATATAAGGATATTATGCTTATAAAAATATTATAAGTAACGATTATATGATGATTAATCTTATATTATATTTTGTATGATGAGTATACAAGGCTTTGAGAGAGCCAGGCTATAGTAGGTGATGGTTTTTCTGGGGGATCTATAGATGTTTCTTACCACAACACTTGGTCAAAAGCGATAGGTGGAATGTAGATGTGATAGATTTACGAATTAGGCTTACAAGCATATGTGTATGAGGGATAGTCCTCTTATACTACCTGCTAATCTACCGATAGCAATGAGAATTTATATAGCCAATAGGTGGCAAACCTGATAGCGGAGTTAGAAAATATCCAAAAAATACAAGTGGACATAAATATTCAGATACTAGATGAGCTTAGGAGATTGAGAGAGCATATTGGCAAAAATCAACCTACGCCTACATCGGCCAAGCATAATAACGAAGACACATATTCCTCCTAGAGTGTTCATAAAAATATTTTTGATTTAGTTTACTACTTTTGATGTATAAGAGCAATTGAGACTTTAACAGTGTTATGACAATTGTAGAATTTTATAGAATGTTATTGTTTATTTGAGTTATTAGAATATTTGTTATTGTTTGATTATCATTGCTTCTTATAACTGCTTTTAATTATTTCTTGTAAGTATTGCTATTGGAAAGCTCAATAATCAATTATAGGAGCAATTTTATTTATTTATGCTACAGGTTCCTAGCGGATTTGAGATGAATTGTTCACCACAATTTATGATGAATATTCCACTGCAAATTACGGCAAATTTTTTGTCACACAACTGCTGAAAATCTACTGTAAATTATTTGCGATGAAACTATTCCGTTGTAAATATTTTTGTGATGCAGGTTTAGATGGCGGATTCAATGCCGTCACAAATTTACTGCAATCCAGGATTTACGGTGAATTTCTCTGGTTTTGTGGAGGATTATTCGCCTCAAAATATTAAATTTTTTAGTAATACTTTAATTTACTACACTTGTCTTTCATGTTATAATATTTTTCCTTATTTATTGTACTACCAAATAGGATGGTATAATAGCCAATAGAGTGTATTTTTGTGATATTATAATATTTGGTAGGAAGTGAGGATCTAGTTTGATACTACTACTTATTTTTTAGTTTTACGTCATTCTGGGTATATATTTGTTGAGTTGGTATAAAGCTCAAATTATTTTAAAAAATAGTTTCTTTTATTATGGGTAGTGAGAATTGCGTATTCTTGAGAGTTAGAGGAGTTCTATCATATTATAGAGGAAGGGTTTATATGATACTTTTGACTTTTATTTTGGATAAAAAAGTGTGGAATTCAGATCCCTATATGATGTTTCAGGAGTTCAACAATTTCCCAATATTTTCTTAGAGGAATTTGTAAGTTTACCACTTGACATAGATATTTAGTTTTATATTAATGTATTTTTTATTATGGCTCTTATATCCAAGGCTCTGTCTAGGATATCACATAAAAAACTTTTAGAGTTGAAGGTACAGCTTCAAGAGTTTTTGTCTGTCCTAGTATGTCTCCATGTGGAGCATTTATTTTTTTTTTAAGAAGGATGATACTATAAGTATGTATATTGACTATAGAAAATTGAATAAGGTAACCATCAAGAATAAGTATTCTATACCAAGGATTGATAATATGTTTGATCCTCTTGCAGTATCTTTTATATTTTTTAAGATTGATCAGAGGTCCGAGTATTATTAGGTGAAGATAAAAGAGGAAGATGTGGAAAATACTTCATTTAGTATAAGATACAAATATTATGAGTTCTTATTAATACCTTTTGGGTGATTAATGCACCTATAGTGTTTTATGGATTTGATGAATAGGATATTTTGAGAGTATTTGGATCTATTCATAATTGTCTTCACATATGATATTCTAATTTACTCAGCTTTTGAGGAAGGTCATGTAGTGCATTTGAGGGTTATTCTGGAAATGTTGTGATAACATCATTTATATGCATTTTTAAGTGTGAATTTTGGTTGACGAGTATCTCATTTTTGGGATATGTGATAAGTAGCACATGTATCTCTATTGATCTCCAAAAAGTATGAGCTGTTGTTGATTGTCTGAGGCCTACTAAAGAATATAAGGTACATAGCTTTCTAGGCATGGTCAGCTATTATAAGAAGTTTATTAAATGATTTTTTTCATTTTTTTGCACCATTAACATGACTGACTTAAAAATTAGTGACTTTTATCTAGAAATAAAATTATAGGAGAGCTTTTAGAGATTGAAAGATTGTTTGACATTCACTCTAACTTTGACTATCCTATCAGGTACAGAAGGATTCTAGGTGTTCAGTGAAGCTTTACTGAAAGGATTAGGATGGGTTTTGATGTAGCAAACAAAGGTTATAACGTATGCTTCCTGATAGTTGAAGCTATATGAAAGGAATTATCTGACATATGATTTAGAACTTACTATTGTTATATTTGTTCTTAATATCTAGAGACATTACCTATATGGAGTTAGATTTGAGATATTCTCTGATCATTAGAGTATGAAATATATACTCATTTATAAAGTTCTAAGTTTGAGGTAAATGGGATAATTTGAGCTAATTAAGGATTATGATTTGACTATTTAATATCAGGCTAGTAAGATGAATATATGGCAAATACTCTGAGTAGTAAGTCTTCTGGGTTATCGAGTATTCTGCTTACCTTTCATGAATATCTAATTCAGGATATGAAAAGATAATAAATGAAGGTGATTACTTGTGTTGATCGAGAATTAGGTACTTTAGCTCAAATAAATATCCAACTATTTCTACATGAATGGATTCAAGAAGCTCAAAAGTCATATGTAAAGTATTCAAAACTGATTGATCAAATCAGGTTTAGTAAGAAACCCAAACTTTGATTACCCGATTCTGGTATTATTTTTTATAAGAACAAATTTTGATTTCCTAGCTCTGGAGATTTAATTTGAGAAGGATGATTTAGCTTGAGGCATAATATTCTTGTTATAATATTCATTCGGGGAGAAAAAAATATAAAGTGATCTGAAAGATATATTTTGGTGACATAGATTAAAAAGAGATGTGGCATGTTTTATTATTAAATATGAATTGTATTAGTTAGCGAAAGCCAAGCATTAGAAATCAGGAGGTATTCTGTAACTGTTAACTATTTTAGAGTGGAAATGGAAAAAGTGATTATGAATTTTGCTATGGGCTTTCCTAAATTAAGGCAAGGACACAATGCTATCTAGGTAGTGGCAGAACGTCTGACAAAGTCTGCATATTTCCTTTTGATTTGACACTCTAATTTAGTAGATAGATTGTCATAAGTGTACAAGAAATTGTCTGACTGTATGGAATACCAAAGGCAATAATTTTTTATCAAGATGGTAGATTTACCTCCAGGTTATAGAAAAGTATTCAGCAAGGTTTGGGCATTAAAATATATTTCAATTCAGCTTTTCATTCACAGATTGATGGATAATATGAGAGAACTATTTAGGTGTTGAAAAATCTTTTGAGATTATGCATTTTGAATTTTAGTAGAAGTTGAGAGGATTATATTCCTATAATTGAATTGGCTTATAATAATAGTTTTCAATCAAGTATATGTATGACTCCTTATGAAGCTCTGTATAATAAAAAATATAGGACCCCACTAACATAGGCAAAAAGTGGAAGAGAGGAATTTGATTGGGCCAGCTTTGATGGATGATACTACTAAAAAGATCAATCTTATTAGAGATAAATTAAAAGCAGTATATGATTGGCAAAAAATAGTATTATGATGCAAAACACTGAGATGTGGAATTTCAGATTGGAGATTTTATCTATGTGAAGGTTAGGCTAATGATAGGCATAAGCAAGTTTGGGAAAGAACGAAAGCTAAGTCTATAGTACATTAGATCATTTGAAGTAATTGAATGGATTGAGAAGTCTACTTAAAGGTTACATTTGTAAGAGTATATGTATGATATTAATAGTGTATTCCATATATCATATCTGAGAAAATGGATATTTGATTCTAAGAATAGAGTATCTACAGACGAGGGTGAAGTACATCCAAATCTTAGTTATAGAGAAGAACCAGAATGAATTTTGGGATATGATGTCAAAAGGTTGAGGAATAAATAGAACCCAATGGTAAAAGTACATTGGAAGCACAAGACAGAAAGAGAAGGTACTTTGAAGAAGGAATATAAAATAAGAAAGATATATCCTGATCTGTTTAATTGATCTTGGATCTAAAATGTTAAGGAAAATATTTTTTTTTAGTAGGGAGAATTGTAATATATACTAAATCTATTTTTTGTTGCACCTGTTTTGATTCGATCTGACAACGAAGTAAAATTTCTCCATTTATATCTTCTATATGTGTTTGCGAGTGTTATATATATATATATATATATATATATATATATATATATATATATATATATATATATATATATATATATATATATATATATATATATATATATATATAGACATATTTGAATCTATTTTGAAGCTAGTTATGGGGGTTTGTATGCATGCATGTGAAATTGAGAATTTTTCCCTTGGGGGTGCTAGGATGCTGAGCTCTCTAATAGATTTTGAGGAAATAAACTAAAGCTGCAACACTGGAGTTGGGCGCTACAACAACATATCTCCAGCAGAGGCACTGTGGCACTGCGGTGCTAAATGAAATTTTTATAAAAATATATAATTTTATTTTCCAATTCATTTAATTGAAAAATCAAAAACCCCCTTCACCTGTGTAGAGAGAGAGAGAGAGAAGTAGAGATCCTAACAAAAGAAAGCAGGATTTTGGTGCCTTCAATTTGTTTTTTGCTGTCAGCCTAATTCAGGAAATTATCTAGATCGAGGTAGGTTGCATTCTGCATATCTTAGTTTTTAAAAAATACAAAAAATTTGAAAATTTTCTAATTTAAATTATAATTTTGTATTACAAAAATGACTGTACCTTCGTAGCCACAAAACTTTCACTGCGTAACTATCTGTATATTGTAGAAATAATAGTTTTGGACATTTAAGCATTTTTCTGAAAATTTTACACGAGGTAGTTTAGAAATTGTGCTATTTTATTTAACCGAAAAATAGAGTTGTAATATAATTGAAGCTTCAAAATAGTGTTCTGAGCAATCCCTGGTAATTAATCTGATTGTATTCTAAACTAGTGAAATTCTGCTCAGTAATTGAATATGTGCCTATCAGTAAAGCATTATTTGAAATTCTGAATTTGATATATTTATATTTCTTTTATTGTATTGAAATGTTATATATGTTTTGAAATATGTGATTCTGAGAAGATCTGATGTGTCGTGAAAGTTCTGTTATATAGAAGTTCTATTTTGGTATTAAATACATAGAGAGAATCATAAGAGTTTGAATTTTTTAATATATGATATGTGCTAAGCATTAGAAATCATAAGGGACTGTTTTTTGATATGCTAGCACATGGAATCATAAGGGCTTATTTCTGATTAGAGATATAACAGTCTGAGGGAAATCTTTTTTTTTTTTTTTTATGATATAAGAAGTACTTATTTATTTACTTTCTTTGCATTGTTATTTAAATTTCTGATAACTGCAAGTATTTTTAAATTCTGTACAATAAATAATTATGAATTGCTTTTTTTGAAATTCAATTAAATACTTAATAAATAAAATATTTAGAAATTTAAATCGATGGATGTGATCTACGCTGTGTTGGCTCGTAGCTGCTATGCCATCTGTTTTAGGTAGGGAAAAGAGGAAAAAGCCTGTTGAGTAGCTGAGTATTCAGGAATCTAATCTATTAAGTTTGTAGAGATAATTTTTGAATTTTTGTACAATAATGATCGGTTATTTATTTTTTATATATAAGTATGTATGTCCTGTAACGTAAATATGTATATATATTGATGATGAAATGAATAAGAAATTTGTGGATGTCTAATTTTTTGTTTATTGGAAATTAATTAGAAGCTTCATTGTTCGTTGTCTGTGTAAATTTTATATGGAAGAAAATTTGAAAATCCCCAGAAAATTAGATCTTGGGCTTGGCCTATCGCAAACCAACACATTATGACATATCTGTCTGTGATTCATATCGAGTTGGATTGTGACATATACTAATTATTATTGTCTTTTAAAATCAAACTTCACCATCATCAATAGATTTGACGTCCATCATTTGATTCTTGGCCTTTTTTATGTCCAAAATGATTGATGCAATGTCTAGCAGCCGTAAACATTTGACATGTTCTTCAAGAATTAATATATGAAACATGCATAATATGAACATTCTAAATCATGACCCACTATCTGGTGTACACTAAAGTCTAATGTTCTCTGCTCATTATCTAATATCCTCCATCACAGCTCATCTTCTCCTAATGTCCAAATCCACCATCTCTTGACATTTGCCGTCTATCGTTTAATTTCGTTTATCAAATAATGTCGTTCATACCATGATATCTGACGCCGGTTATTTGGCTTCCTCTAGCACTAAACCCTAAACTATCACCTGATGTCCATTGCTAGCATTGAACATCTTATACCAACTATTACCTGACGTCCTTTAACAATTATAAAATATTTCATAAATCTCTCGCTCTCTCTCTCTCTCTCTCTCTCTCTCTCTCTCTCTCTCTCTACTGCTGCTACTACTAATATTACTATTTTACTGCAATTAAAATTTTATCTCATATAGCTTACTTGGTAATACTTTGTAAATAACAAACAACAGTTTATAGCACTAACATTTTTTATTAATTATGACCTCAATATGATTCACGATATGAATAAAATAACACTCACACCATATTTGATGCATCTGACTCGCGACCTCATATGTATATATTTATTTGTTTGTTTGTTTTTCATTGTAAGCTAATTACTTAGGCCAAATCAAGGGAAATTAACAACTTACATGAGTCATATCAGCCTTGCTGAAATGGCTCATAAGAAGGCGATAGGTATTGAATTTAAAGTATATTAGTAGAGTATGGTCCCTATCAGGAGGAGGGTGTCTCAGGTGTTAGGGCTGGATAGAAAGTCTTATTTTGCTTGGGCCCCAACCAGATTAAGGACATTTAGAAGACGACAACTCTTCTATCTACTTGTGATTGGGGCTGCTATGGCTTACACACGATATGCCTTTTAAATGGAGAAAAAATATTGATTAACAATAAAAGGACAGTTTAGGGAGTTAATTATCGATTTATAAAAGAGTTAAGGGCAGATGACTGACCAGCAAGGGAAAAAAATAAGAGTGGAAAGAGAAGAATCTCCGGTTTCGATGGCAGCAACGGTCAACCCCGGCGCTCCGGGATCTGACGGCCGACGAACGGGCTGGGCGGGCCCTCCGGGGCATGTTGGAGTTGAACATTTCGTGGGTCGGGTCAGGGGGAAATAAAAAAAAAACAAAACAATATATGCGATTTAAATGGAATTCTATTGGTCAAATAGATTAAAACAGAGGCACCTAAAAATAGTAATTTGATACTTTTTATTAGAAAAAAAATATTCTGACAAAATTGTTTTTTTTAACTTAAATCTGTATTTTAAATAAATTTAATAATTTTAAATTTAACATGACCAGAATATTCTGACAAAATTCTTTTTTTTTACTTAATTAAAAGTTATAATCTTTCATTAAAAAATCATAATTATTTGGTTCAATCATAAGTCTAACATTTATACTTATTTTTTTAATTTCATAATAAAAACAAAATACATTATATGTCTTTTAAATTATTTTATACTTTAACTTTTAAATGATTTATTCCTCCATTTACCATAATTTTGTTTTTTAAATTTTATTTAAAAGGGAATTATGCACAAATATTAAGCAAACAAAATATTATGAGTATAAATAAATGAATTAATATTCTCATAAGGCTTTAATATTATATATAATTATTAAACATTTCTCATAAATTCAAAGGGATAGGGGTGTCAAAAAATGACTCGACTGGCTAACCTGACCCGAACCTTACCCAAAAAATATTGGTTCAAGTTGCCTGTTTTAGAAAAAAATCAGGTTCAGGTTCAAAATTTCGACCAATTTTTTAAACTGGTCATATTCGAGTTGGCCTGCCAACCCGATTTTTGCCCGAAATGACCCGTTAATGTTTTTAAAATTTTTTATTTGTTGGTATGATTGTCTTATTTTTTACTAATTAATCTAAAATCTATTGTTAAAAAGTAAAAAAAAAAAGTCAAAATGGGTTATCGAGTTTGGTTAAGATCATTTGGGTTTCCAGTGGGTCGGGTTGGAGTTTGCATTTTTGATATGTTTATTAAATGAGTCGGATTCTGATTGACCTAATCCAAGTCAGATCAATTCCGATCAAAGAGAAGTGGGACGACCCTCACCTCCTTATTTTTTAAAAAATTCATTTCACACTTATTTCTTTTTTATAGCTATGCATAGTAAAAAAAAATTACAACATAAAAAAAATAAATTATTTTAATTTTTCTTAATTTTATTGGACAAAATGAGAACTCTAATCCATCTCCTAAAAATTCTCAAAAAATTTTCAACCAATGAACCACGTGTACAATTCGAGCCTATCTTTTCTCAAATTGAAACATAATTTTGGTAATAATATCATTTAATTAATTTAATACGCATTAGATGAAAGAAGGTGTTTAAAATTTTATTTTTTATTAAAAAATTACTTTAAGAATTAGCAAGAAAATCGTCCTAATATTCAGGAAGTAGAACATTTTTAGCTTATTATAAAATAGTTTCGTTAATAACAAGGGATGCCAATTTCCCGCCACATGTTTATAAACCACGCCGCGAAAGCCACGTCAGACGCGCTGTTGCCGCTGACGTCGGCGTGACCTGAGATTTATTAAACTATGGCGTACGATAATAATGCTCCGGTGATTAGAATATTAAGGTGGGCCTAACGGTTATTAAGGGCTAATGGACGTCTCTAATCTGCAGCTTAATCAAGAGAGCATTATTAAAGAGAATTTCGAATTAAATAAATAGCCTATAAGTACGAAAGTTAGTAGCAAATCACTTTTTATTATCCCATGTGGGTTTTGGGCTGAATTGTTTAATACAAGAGGGTAGATATTAGTATTTGATTAAGGGAGTCAAGCCATAATAGAGTCAGGGGATTATGGGATTAATGATTTAATTAAGGGATGAGGGATGACGTGGCCTAGTTTAGGCCTGTTGTTGGGGGTTGCAGGAAACTTGGGTTTGCAGCCCTGTGAAGTAGACGAAATCAGTCCAGGGTGGTGTTAGGATTTTAGTAATCGCATATAGCTGTGGATTAGGTATGGTGCTGATCTTGGTCTTGTTTGCAAGTAAGTTATCTGTGGGCGGATGGTTGATTAATACCTGAATCAGTTCCCGGGAAATGGTAGGCCCAATTGATTTCGACTAGCTAGGGTTTGTTCTCATGACAATTATTTGGCTATTCAACTCGTCGAATGAACAAAAGAAAAATAAAATCTTCGGTATCACATGTGAGATTTTATTTGTCAATTATTTAGCCGATTAAAGATTTTTTTTTAAAAGATTGAAGTTTAGGGTTTAGTATTTTTTTTATTCATATTTGGGTGATTTATTTTGGCTGAAAATTATGAGAAGGGCAAATTAAATGAGTTGGGCTATATGTAGAAGATCTATTTGATTAGAACCATTTGATATGTTTCACGGTTGATTCATGCTAATGTTTGCTCTAATTTGGGTGATGAAATTGGCTCAAAAGAATGAAATGATTGGCCTTAATTAATCAATTAATTTTGCTACGAGTGAATGATAGGTTTGGTGGAATGTAGCTCATATTATACTTATGTTTTAGTGTTTTTTATTTGTATGCTACCATATGATGCTTGTTGTGTTGAAGATGAGCATGATCAATCATATGTGAACTTTCACCAATGTGTTGATATATAAATCTCAGACTATGATTTCATTCATGCTAGTGACTCGTTAATATAGATGATATAAATGCGATCAATCGATGGAGACTATAAGGCTTAAATAAATATTGTGCAGTCAGTCAATTTTACTTATTTTATACTTGAAAATAAACTCGTCACATTTCGTTCATTTGAACAAGTTTATAAATGATGAAAGATGAAAGTGAGAAATAATATTATAAAATGGCAAAATGTGACTAGTATCAGCAACGATTGAGGCTGGATAACATAGTACATGGAGGGATATTAACATCAATTGATAAAAAGAATGGTGAATGCCAGTGTTGACAGTTGAAGATCGATGTCAGTCACCCAGTGGAAGACAATGATGATTGAATGATAACTGATATGAATAGTACGAAATGATAAAATTTAATGTTAATCGATGATGGGCAATAATGAATGATCGAATAATGCAAAAAATTAGTGCCAATCGATGATGAATGGTTGGCAATAAGGGTCAAATTATGATGGACATTATTATTGAGTTCATCGGGCTGTGAATTTCATTATTAATCCTTGTTTCTTTAGTTTAAATTTTTTCTTGAATGTTTAAAAATATAGCCAATTTATAATTTTTTGGAAGGAGATCTTTTAATTTTTTTTTGTCATTGTCCTAAACACTTCATTGGACAATCTAGCGAGATTAATCTTGATCATTTGATATTTTTTTAGTATTACAAGTAGTTAATGATCTCAGAATTAGGCGATATTGAGTTTGTAGAATTCATCTTATCACAAACTAGTTCTGATTATAAATATACAATTTTTTTAATAAAATGTAACCCACCAACTGGTCTTTAAAAGTATGAAGTTATACATCCAAGTCTTTGAATTAGGCTACAAATAATGATCATTCTAAAAGTGTGGAGAATGCCTTGATGATTTTTCTTTGACATGTGAACACCTAAGAATATTTAATCCCATCTCGACATGCCTCCACCCCCACATCCATCAAAACCATCACATAAAAAAACTATAATCAAAATTTACTTTTATCATACATCAAACAAGAATTACGAGAAAATATAACATGGTTCAATTACATCAAAACAAATGATCTGATTTACCATACATCACCAATGAGGTTTGATCTATGACGTGATCGAATTTGACCTAATCTAGTACATTATCATCCATTTCAAATCAATCAGGGGCACTCCGGCTCCCAACTTCTCAAAGTTATTTAATTAAATATTTTTAACTACTACACCATATTTTTAGAGTTTCCATTGTTCTACTGATATGCATCCATCATACACTAAAGCCAACTATTACAATCCGTATAAAAAAATCAGCTTGGTGTGATTTGCTAGTGCTTAATACTTAAAATTTGCGGAGCTCATCTTGATATATTAGTTGAAAGCTATCAAGAGGTCTTAATACTTAAATGTCCAAAAAAAAAATCACAGATTATTTGTGGAGCTTGCCAATTGACATAATGTATCTCATTGGAGTAGAAAAACCTCTACTTCAAATAAAAAAATAAAATAGTCAGATCCTCATTGGCTACACGAAATTTGACGCATCAGATTCGGGCACAGCTGCATATTTACAAAGTGACAAGGGTGGTTGTAAATTGTAAACATAAATGCAGCTATACCAATTGCCACGTATACTTCCACTGCCCAATCACGTACATAATTGCCACGTGTCCCATGGTGTGAAGCAGTGGGAAAGCTTGATGTAATTCTGTATACTCTTTTCTCAGAATTAATAGACCAAGACATCCATGGCCAGCTTAAATCCAAGCAGATGTCACCATGGCATTGTACCATCGCACATAAATTGAGGGTTAAGAGTAGCTGAGATGAGTACTGTTTTTCCATTATAACAGGATAATTAATTAAATCTATGGCCAGCTTATGGACAATAGAAATGATCCAAGGATGTCATGAATGATATGGTGGATGTGCATGCAAGGCATCATATCATGGAGTTATGAGGCTATGGATGGACCACCAAGTGGCCATGGTCGCATGGAGAAAAGATAGGCTACTTGGCTAATATTGGGTGAGATCCAAACCTTTTTTATTAAATTGGATTTTGTCCCTCTCTTCTTAGAATTGTGTGGTCGATATTAAGAAGAAATGAATGACTCTATTAATTATGTTTAACTTAAGCTACTTAATTTCGTTAGCATTATTTAATTTCTTAGCTTGTTTTTTCTTCTCATTTTTCTCCAACACCTAAACAGGGATTTTAAAATATTTGTCTTCTTTATTTGACACTATGTGGATGGAGGTATGAAGCAATGAAATAAAATATTAAAATACATCAATTTAAAAGGAATGTATGGGGCCGAAATTTTAATATTTTATACATAGTAGCAGTGCAGGTGAGTCAAGTTGACTCTTGAGTCGAGCTTATTCAGCTAATGAACTAAGCTTGACTTAGCCCTGACTCAACTCATTAGCTCGCGAGCTAGCTCGTTTAAGAAATACTAATATAATATGCTTAAAATATATTAACAAACAAAAGCTAAAATAAAAAAATTATAAAAAATATATATAAAAATTTAATCTCAGCTCTTTATATTAAGTGATAATTTATTATTTATCTTCCAATTTCTTATTCATTTTATCATTTTATTATAAATAATTATTTTAATCACAATCATTTTCTTCTTTTTATAATAAATGAGCTAGCTCTTAGACTACTCGAACTCGTAAAATTAAGGTCAAGCTCGAATTCAATTAATTAATCAAGTTCGAATCAAGAGTAAAACGGGTTCGATTCAATTTGTTTACGCCCTTAATACGTAGCATAAACATGATTTACCTTTAACCTATGTGGGAATGGGCCACCCCTACTCTCTAGCTTCCACTGCCATTAAACTATAATATGATTAATTAAGCATTAATCATTAGCTGTGTTTTTTTTAATTATAAAAATATTGCTAACAATAATTCTTAACCGTTTCTACTCATATTTTTAATGAAATGTGGTGATTACTACGGATCATAATAAAATTTTAGTCATGCTTTCGGAAAGGAATTTTAAAATAATATTTGTCCACGTTATAGCTCAAATTTCTAATAGTATTAGATGAAAAATTTTGAATTTTGTGAGGGGTTACTTACAAAATGTGAGATCGTTTTTTAAGCCGATAGAATCCCCAAAAAGGGCCGGAACTGTGCAATGTCCAAGTCTTCAGATTTAAATCTTCAAACAAAAGCAAGTGGTTTATAATTAAAAACATATATATTTATTGTTAGCTATTACTTGAAATGATTAATAAGACATGTTGGGTTGGAAGGTCTGAAGATCACGAGGGGATGAAAGGAACCTAGCTATTATTTTTTTTAGGATCTCTTCAAAAAATGTATAATCTGGTACGATATGTGGTGTGCATTCGGAAGTCACATAGGTAGTTGTTTTATATTACATCCCAATTTTTCCTAGGAATCTATCTTATGATTAGAATAAGAGCAAGAAAGAGATTAGTAAGAAGATGGGAAAGCGTCCTCTCTCAAGAGTTTTAAAAATTGGATCAGATCGGACGGTCAAATCATGAATTGGTGGATTAGCTAACTCGAAGCAATCTGAAAATCAAATGTAGCGAAATTTTACTAGACTTAAAACACTGGCCATCAAACCCTAACTTACTGAAGATTTAATTGAGTTGTTTAATTCATTCAAATATTGATCATTTCTCTTTTTTTTTTCCTTGCATTTTTTTTAGTTGATGACAACTTTTGATTTTTCCTATTATTTTATGCTAGAAAATTCATGACGATAGAGAAAAAATTTTACATCCTAGCATTGCAAGAAGATCCAACACACATACAAATTAAAGAGAAGAAATGCATAAGACACATACAAATTACGGGGAAAAAATCACGAGACTTAACTCAATTGAAATAAGCTATAATATGGTTGAAGTTACATAAATCCACTCTTCCCCATATTTGGACAACATGGAATCACAAAATTGTGAACACTTGAGTGGTTTCCTATAATTGTCATATAGATTGTGAGAGAATTATTGGAGAGATGATAGCACTAAATTGATGATGTTATTTGAACAACAATGGGAATACAATGGTGGTTGAACGACAATGATCTTGCAATAGTGGTTAGACGATGGTGGTCGTATGATAATGATTGGATGATGGTGGTCAAACATCAATAATCGCATGATGAGAAATGGATTGTGACAACTAGGTAGTGGCGGTTAGTTGTTGATGTTTGGATGACGACAATTGTACAACGACGTTGATTGACGATGATCATCGACATCAAATGCCAAGTAGAACTCTAAAGTTTTTCAGATCTCCAAACCCTCATCAATCTCAAGTCTAAGCTCTCATCATATAGAAAATGAGGGTCTATTTATAATATAGTGGGAGTGATGTTTTGATAAATTAAAAAGTTAAAACACTCCCTCAAAATCGAATGTTCTTTGGCTTGTGGATTCATCTCATCGCGTTGCTCGAATTGAGTATTTATATGTAATATTTAGATATCATTCGATCTCTCAAAAAATGCCAGAGTTTTTAACTTTACTTCATGTGCTTGATTTATGCTCATTTGAACTTAGATCAGATTATCTTGTCTTGGGTTCATCTTGTTAAGATGCACATTTTAGACATAAGTTTACATAAATTGTAAGTAGGATGGTTCTGGATTTAATTTTAGAAGTTTTTAATACAAAATAATGCATCAAGATTCATGTTGATCAAGTAAAATTATTGTAGACAAATCTTTTACCCCGTATTTTGGATTTTGAATTATATATTTTTTAAAAATATATTATGTCATGCCCAGAATCTAATTGGAACAACAATTTTTAATCCTAATGAACACATCCTTAATTTCACATACCAGAGCCGACTAAACATCTGGAATTTAGAAGATAAAATATAAATATTCATATTTCATTTCGTCCAAAGTAATTATATACAAAATCCAATATTTTTTTAATTCATCAAAATATATACATAAGTAAGTGGATTATTAAAAAAGTACCTCTATATTGAATGTACTCTCAATCTGATTTTAACTATATCAAGCTCTAATCTGTTCTGTTCGAATTTTACCTTTTCCTGAAATGATATACAAACATATAGAATGAAGAAATCAATTGCTGAGTAGACTACATGATTCATATTAAGGAAATCAAGATCAACATTTGAAATAATTTACATGAAGTAAAACAATATATAATAATAGAAAGTATTTCAATTTAAATCAAAGCAACATTTCACTAGTGTGGGGCTTTATCATTTACAATCTTATATAAATAAATTGGCATTAACAGTTTTTTACTTACCAATATTTTAAACTTGTAAATGGCAATAAAATGAACTAAACTTGAACTTATACATCAAAACTTCATGAGAAATGATAACATAGACATTTCTTGAACTTGAATATGAGTAACATAAATGAGTATCATAAATGTTAACATGAATATTACTTGAACTTGAATATGACTATCAATATATATCACAAGATAGACTTAACATGCAACATAAGAAATATGACATGAATATATCTCGATGCTTTCTTATATCTCCACTTCCACTTATACCTTCACTTGATCATAATAGTCTGATTCCCCTTATAACTCATCTTTTACTTATACATCCACTTGATCTTCTCGCATCTATTCAAGACATATGGAAGTAATGTAATGTATGTATGTATGTATGTATGTGTATATATATATATATATATATATATATATATATATATATATATATATATATATATATATATATATATATATATATATATATATATATATATATATATATAGTAACTATAGATTAGTACACCATTCATCCTGTTTTAACCCGATCTAATTCAAGGTATTACTGAATTTTTGCATTTGAACCCTTCTACATATGCTTGAGAATGTTTGATATGCTTGTGAAGGTCTGCATGTATTTTGAAATAGGTCCCGAGGGTCTATTCATATGATTTAAAAATATAGAATTTTTCCCCTGGGATGTAACAACATTAGGGTAGGTAGCGCTAAGCTCTCTTGAATTTTAAAAATTAAATTAACATGGTAACACTATAGCACTGTGGACTCTCAAAGAGAGAGCTGTGCCATGCATGATTGAGCACCGCAATGCGATGGGGGCGGTGGAGTAATATAAGAAATTGTGAAAATGATTTAGGGCTCAATCAATTTCAAAATAATACTTAGGTTTCCTTTAATATAAAAGTAATAAAAATCCCACTTAATATACGCAAATATACATGTCAAATCAAGTAATATAGTGATAGAGTAGAGTATCGATCCAACAAGAAAGAATGTTTACTTGTAAATACTAGTACTATCTACTTCAACTACAATAATTATCCTATTCAATAAAATAAGTTTTGGTGAAGATTCAATCATCTAATTTAAAATCAAAAATATTTAAATGAAATATTATTTGGATAAATTATTTTAGATTGAAGGAATATAAATAAAATATATTATTTAATGATTCTCTTTTATGTTGATGTTATTCAGTGCATATGCATCATCGACCGTTCAGTCATGCGTGAAGAGATAAATGACAGATTAAATCTTTCAACCTCAATATCACTCTAAACTCTTATAATCTGTCACCCTATGAGAATCTTAGAAGAGTAAGTAAAATATGTACTGTTAAAACCCCCTCATAACAATTCATCTCTATAAATTTGATACATGACAAGCACTATGCCTATGCTTGCATCATACCATTCTAACATACCTGATTGTGCTTGCTTTTTTATTCCTAAGCTTCACATTACACTTGATATTAACTATACATATGGCCACTATGTGCATTAAATGAAGACTTAGCATATTAAAAAATTCATGAAATTATTAATGAAGAGAATTCATTAGTACTCCACATTCCATTTATACCATTAATCTAAAACTAAAGAATTTAGCCAAACATGAAGAACGAGGTAAATTTATTTTCATTAATTGCATAAAAAGTACAGAAGAAAAGATATCACCGAATGGGTTTAATGATCTCCTCTACACTCCTCCTTAAACTTATAAAATTGGTTCTATAAACATAAGCCAAACACTAATAAAATATATCTAGTACTTCTCTGAATTCTCTTGTTGACCTCATTTTTTTATGAGGTCATTAAGACCCAATCCAGATTCCAGATTAATCTAAACCTTAGGATCAATTCAGATCTTAGATCACTCCAGACTCTCGATTAATTTTAACTCTAGATCATTCTTGACTCCAGATTAATCTTGATTCCAGATCAATCCTGACCCCATATAAGTCTAGCTTCCAAACCAATCCAGACCCTAGGATCTATCTATACCCTAGGATTCTTCCACACTCTAGACCCTAGGACCTTCCCAGACCCTATGATTCTTTTAGACCATAGACCCTAGGACTTCTAGACTCTAAGATTCTCCTAGAGTTTAAACCTCAGGATATATCCAATTCCTATAGCCTTCTAGATTCCAGACCCTAAGACTTCCTAGACCATAAGATCCTTTTAAATTCTAACCCCTGTGATCAATTTAAATCTTAGATCAATCCAAACATCAAATCAATCTTGACCTCAAGCCAATTTAGATCTTAATTCAATTCAAACTTTAATCAAATCTAGCCTTCAAACTTCAATCAAATCTAACCTTCAAACTTTATTCAAATCCAGATTTCAATCAAGCCCAGACTTCAGATTAATCTATACCTCAAGTTAATCTAGATCTCAAATTGATTTAATCTTCAAATCAAACCCTAACTTCAAGCCTATCCAGATCTCAACTCCATTCAAACCTTAATCAATCTTAGCCTTAACACTTAATCCAGCCTTCTATCAAACTTTCATCCTATCCAATCATTTATAATCATTCAGATTATTATCAATGATTTGGATAATTTAAAGTTAAATCCTTAAAACCAAAATCTAGATCAACTCCAGATTTCTAGACAAAAATCCAAGGCTAAAAGGCTCTATCTAAAAGCCTTTTCTAGTGATTTTTTTTCAAACACCTCAAACCCTAGTAAAATAACCTCTGATTCAGAGTCTATCAATTACATATTGATAGGACATATATCTAAAGGCAACCCTCTAAATTTGAGCTCAATCTGAGACCTCTAACCCAAAAAATTGGGTTAAAATCTAAAGGCTGTAAAACCGTCAAATATTTACGGCTTATGCCATTAGACTTGCCACCTAGTGGATCATGACCTTGGAGCCTTCTCCAAACCCACTGATCACTTCTAGATCCTTGATTATGATATGTTGAGCATTAATCTATATTTTGGTGGACCCACTTTGACCCCTACTTGACATGGGGTCAAAATGACCAAAATGCTCTTTAAGGGCAATTTTGAAGTTTTCTCTAAACTTCAACTTGGCTTTTTCAAATTAAACCTTGAAACCTCTTTCAATACATCCTTATCATCATTAGGATTGTAAGAGACTCAACCCAGCCCCTGGTTTAACTTAGTTGACCCAATGACACATTAGGGGCCTCAATAGGTGTTTTGATCCAAATGACCATTCCAACCTCTAAAATCACATCTACCAGGCTCCATTTATTATTTCAAATATGTCCAACCCTAACCTAGGTCCTGGGTCAACCTCATTGACCAAGTCAACCCTTAAGCTTTTTCATATTCAATCAAGCTTTAGATCAATTCCAAATTTGTTCAAACTCCTTTGAGCACATTCCCCAATAATTTAGATTTGACTGAACCCTTGACCCAGTCAATAGTTGACCTAGTCAACCGTGCCTAAGTCTAGTTAAAATTGACCCATTTGAGTCAAATCAATGACTCTTAGTGAATCAAATCATTCAAAACCCATCAAGTCTTTAATCCCACTGTATTTTAGAGTTTAAATGCATTCAATTATAATACAAGCGAAGTCTTAGGAATTTTAACCAAAAGTCAACTTACATGTTTAGTCAAATATCCACTAATTTGTTTGTATACCTATTTAATCCCTTCAAACTCCTTTCAAGTCATTTAAACCAGCCCTTGAGGTCACTTGGCTGCCACCTTAGCACTATTGACCATTTTGACTAGTCAAACTAGTCAACACAAGCATTCAAATGGTTTAGGAATGGTCAAATAGTCAAATCACTTAACCCATTTAATTTTGTTCCATGCTAAGCATCTCTAGTAGCTGTCAAGGCTTTCTAGAACCTTCCTAAACCAAATTTAAGCCTTGAATTAGCCTTAAGCAACTCCTAATCCTCCCCATATGCTCTAAAGGACAAATCCCTTTCCATGTCATGTCCTTTGATCCGTCCTTGGCCTATGCTCCTAACCACTCTAAGACACATGACAACCATTAGGGAATACCCCAGGGCCATCTCAGCCATCCAAATGGGCTTAGGGTTGTAGAGTTAGCAAAAAGGAATTCATTCAATCCCTAATACTATCTCTCTACTCTCAACTCCTCCAGACTGAGACTATTCTCATTTTGGTTCTCCAGACATTTCCCAATAACTTCCAAGTCAAAATCTGACAGTTGAAGGCTGCCGATGATCAGATTCCGGCCACCCTTATTTGAGACCGTCCCAGGCCTGTAGCTCAAGATCCAGACTTTCTCAGCACTTGACGCCTTCTGGAGAAATAATCTTGGATAAACTACAAATTCAGAGAGCTCAAAATCCCTCAAATCCAATGGTTAGATCTTTCAAAACCCTTAGCCCTAGGTCACAATACTTAGAGTTAATTAGCTTTTTAGAAAGCGGTTTTCAAAGTTTAAAACCACGTCCCCATGCTTTCTATTCAAGCATACTTTCTATGCTTAAAGTTTTATCGATTTTGATCCATTGGTTTGGAAGAACAAACCAAATTACCCATCTAGGACTTAGTTTATGCAGTCCATTAGCTAGGGGAGATCGGAACCGATGATGTTACGATCAACGGTTGCAATCTAGCTTTTCCATGATTCGGATTAACCGTGGATCTGATCCTATGGTTAAACCCTCCGTCCGATGCGATCTCAACCGTTGAATTAAAACCGCGCTCGATCTAACGATGCCCGCGCGGTGATGACTCGTTTAAGTTAAAATGTGTGGGCCCGCCGTCGGATCACCTTTCAGGCAATGATTGCGCCGCCTCACAATCATTGCCTATGATTAGCCTACCACAAATGCAGTTTGATCCAACGAACCAGGGAGCGCCACATGGCTTCGCTGCCGCCATAGTTAGTTCGACCATAAGGAATGCGCCGCGTGTCCCATGTTCAATTAAATTGATTTTAAATTAGTTTTAAACGTATATTTCATTAGAAAACTTCAAATAATTATTAAAAATTAAGTATTAACTCAAAAAATACGTATAATATATCGAATTGATTGTATTTTAAATCTTTTTCATTTAAAATTAAATTCAATTTTAAAATGTTTAATATATATTTTAAATTATTTTAAGTAATTAAATATTAAGATTTTAATTAATATTTAATTAAATATTGAGTTAACTATTTTCTAAAATTTAGACTTTTATTTTAAAATTACTTTAAATATTCAGATAAATTATTTCAAATATGTTATTTTAAAATTAAACTGAATTTAAAAAGTCTTATTTAAATATTTTAAATTATGTTAATATTTTCATATTTAATTAAGTTTGAATTAACTTTAATTTAAAAGTAATAAAAAAAATCTTTAAGTTTATTTTAAAATATTATAATTAATTATTAAAAGCCCTCTTAAATATTTTAAAATTAAGTCAAACTTAAAATATTTAATATAATTTAAGTAATTTTATTTATTTAGCTATTTAAATATTTAATTTATATTTAATTAAAATTAAATTTAAATAATTTAAAAAATATCAAAGAAATTATCTTAAATAATTTAAAATTCTGAAAAACATTTATCATTTAATTTAATTTAATTTAAAAGTATTTTAAATATTAATTATTTTTAAATTATTTTAAATTTATCTAATTAACTTTAAACTTTATAACTTTAAAGCAATTTCAATTTAAATCATAAAAATTAACGTAATACCTTAAAATTTTGAGACAATTATGTATTTTAATTTAAAATTAATTTCAAGAATTAAAAATTTAATTTATCTTAATTAATTATAATTATTTAAGTACTTTAATATTTAATGAAGTATTATATTAAATATTTTCAAAATTAAAATTTATTTTCAAATTATTTTAGAAAATTAGAGGATCTCTCAAAAATATTTTAATTTAGTTTGATGATATTTTTAAGTATTTTATTTTAAAACTTATATTTTTATATATAGGTTTATGTATACATATATTTTAAAATTTATTTTAAAATTATATGTATTTAAATCTTTAGATATTGAGACATCTCTTAAAATTTTAAACTTAGATTAAGCATGCTTGAATAAAATTAGTGGGGAGTAGTGATTAATCAATGAATAATTACCTTGCTAATTGCTCATTGGTTAATCTTCCAATTTATTAAGCCGTATTTTAATTTGCATGCTTAGGATGCACACACTCGCACTTACCATAGGCTCTCCTAGATTTAGGATGTGATTGTGCTTATGTGTGATGCATACATGTATGTTAAGGGTTAGCAAAACTTTAATTTAAACCTACATAACCTAGTGATATCATTAAGGATAATAATTAAGGACATGCCTAAAAGATTTAGAGAAATTCTAAAAAATAGGATACGCATCCTATTGACTTGAAAATTGAACCATTTGAATCTAGTGATATATATAACCTTAAGAAAAATTTTCACTGATTTTTGAAATCATTATGCCCCTTAATCAATCAACTTAAGCTTAAAACCTTAATTAAGCATTAAAAATTCCAAAACTTTTAATAAATTAAGTTTAAACCAAAAAATTATAAATAATACCTCAAATTGACCAAAATTCAATTCTCAACTTAAGAAAAATAAAAGCTCTTTGATTTGACATCATATTTAAGATTAATTTAATTTTAATTAAAAACTAATATTTAATTAATTTAATTAATTAAAAAATAATTAAAAATTCAAAAAATTCCCAAACACTTTGGAATCTCTCCTTAGGTCATTCCTAACCTTTGGAGTTGATTTCAAGAAGTTGGGAGTTCATTTGAAGCAAAATTGTTAAAACCCCTTAATTAAAATAATTTTAATAATTTAAATAAATACACAAATTTTGAAAAATTATAACTAATTCTTAAAAATTTCAAACTAAGCAAACTCAAAGGTAATTAACTTCAATTAAGATCTAATATTTATAAAAAATATCAAACATTCAAAAATCTGTCAAAATTAAAAAGTCAACTGTTTGGTCAAATCATAAGTCAAAATCAAGTCAAAACTTCAAACCTTCATAACTAAATCTAGAAAAATCCAATTCCAGCAGACTTAGTGTCTAATTGTTCATCTTAAGGTCTAATATTTAATAAAAATACTAACTTTTTAGAAATTAATTTTAATCTAAAAGTTAAAATTTTGACCCCTTTAATTAAATATATTAAATAATTCAAATAATTCCAGAAAATTAAATAATTGATTTTAAAATTCAAAACATTAATTCAACCATAAAACCAGCAATCAATTAATTTTAATCATAAATTATTAACCTTCAAACCTTAATCAATTTAATTCACTTAACTATACTGGTTACTACTAAGTAACTCGGGCCTACAAGGCTATTAACTTAGCCCCAAGAAAGATGAAATAAACTTCATGGCTCTAGTTTAACAAAGGTAGTAATCATCCAACCTTTAAAATATATCTAAAAGTTAATCTTAATTTATTAAGATTTTAAACTTTAATTAAATATTCGTTTGAGCCTTTCAACCAACCAGAACATCAAAATAACTCTAACCAATTACCCTATATAGGACATATCCAAACCACACAGCCTACCACACACACTTTAGATGGTGTGCTAGGATAACCAACTCTAGTCTTAGGCTAGGTCGGTGTTTACTTTCTGCTACTTATGCGTGTCGGGTTTTTCATGATTTTCACTACATGCTGGTTGATTTAATTGATTGATGTGATTATTTATTTAATTTCTATACTCTATGATGTGATTGATGAGAGTTAGATATATCCTAGGTTAGGGATGATTTATACTAATTCAATATTATGCATGTGGCCATGCTCATGTAGGGCATTAAAATAAAGGGGACATAATATTAAGCTTTAAAATTAATATATTTTGTGTAGGTGCCCCCCCCCCTTTTAAATTTAAAAGAGCATGGGCAAGTGTGGCTGTGATTTGAGTACTTTAATTTTTGATTGATATATAATTGCTTGAGATTATTTGAATTCAATTGCTTAAGATAACCCTACATGTTCTACCTGCGTCTAGATTTTTATTTTTAATTGATGTAATTTAATTTCAATTGAGTTGTACGTTTAAAGTGAATTGAGATGGGACATGCAATCTAGAATCCAAAGAGAAGGGTGGCATCCATTAGTGGAGAGTCCCTCTTCATTTTAATATTCAGATTAGGATGATTTCAAAGAATCCAAAGAGAAAAGATAACACCCATTTCGAGGAGGAGTTTCTTTTTATTTGGATATTCAGACCTAATGATCCAAGAAGTCCATAGATGGACGAAGAAGTGAAGAACGAGAAGGCTCGTTTTCAAAGTCATTTGAGTCTTAGAATTAAAAATCTAAGTTTGTTGCCAGTGGTACCCGACCACTTTAATTTCAAGCAATTCTAGGTTGTAATATTAAGTGGCATTTGCCACATGGACTTTCAATTTGAATGTTAATTTGGTTGATTTTATTATTGATTAATATGTTAATTGTGATATAGGATTGCATGCTTTTAGTAATTTTTTGGTGATCTTGCATTTCATATTTGATTTAGCTTGGAACCCGATTGGAGGCTCGTGAGGGATCATTAAAACTTTTTCTACCTTAATTAAATTAAAAATTTTAGATAGCATAGCAACTCTAACATTTTAAGAAGTAAGCCTGAGACCACCGGGAGTTCTCATAGCATATTTTCTGCACCTTCTCTCCTTTTCTTAGGCACATCCCCACCAGTGGGTTTTGGCAAACCACTTGTCCTATGAGGGTGTAGATCTATCAAGGGGAATCTGCGTATTATTCTAGGAAAAAAATCTATTTTTAAGCATTTTTAAAATTAATTCATTCAAATTTTAAGTATTCATCGAGTCAACTATCATATATTATATTAGATATAAATTTAAAGTGTCTAAATCTTTAATTATATTTTAGCTTAAGTATCAAACACCAAACATAAGTCAAAAGGGGCCAATTAGGATTTGCTCTAGATGTCGGCCCTATTTTCAAAAACTTATCTTAAATAACATCCCTACCACTCTTACATAAAAGATCAGACTTATGATTTTGAAGCTTTTAGGTGGTTTAGCTGGCTCCCCAATTTAGGCCGGGTTAAGTCTAGATCTTAAATTACATTAGCTAGGTTCGGGTTACTGGTTTTCAGTACCCATTTTAGACTTAGGTTCTAAGGTAAGCTTAGGCTATAAGACCTCAATCTCTAATAAAATTGACAACTCAAACTTAAATCTAATTCCATTAAATTCAAGCTCAACACTTAGGATAGTCTGAAGTGTTTCTGAAGTGATTTAGAATCTCAAAGCACTTCCTACCCTTACTCCTTTGATTCCAAAAATAAGTGTATAACCTTAATCCAATCCCTGTTGAATTTCCAATCCTCACCTCCTTTGACATCAAACCTTGAAATCTTAAAATAAAATTTCTACCACTATTTTAATCAGGTGTATTCGTAGGAAACTCCAGTTTCCTACAATGTAATTAACTATGAGGGCTTGCGCTCGTAGGAGATTTAGAAACCCAGATTAAGTTTTCAAAATCAAAATTTCAAAAATCAAAATTTTTCAAAACTTTAAATAATTATCTTTGGAAAAATCAAATTTGACGATCATTATCATCATATTCAAATGATTGATGATAGGCAATATCTTCTTTCTCCGGGAGAATATATCATTCTATCATCATGATTTTGATTATGAAATTAATAATCTCTTATACGGATCATTGTAGTTAAACATTCGATCAAATACCATTTTGATCCTTTGGGATCATATGTCATCTTTCCCTAGGTTAACTATAATGATTAGGATAAATTCAAAGGTTTTATAATTTGAACTCATTAGAGAATGATATGTTCATCTTTCAAGGTGATCTATCATTCATAATGGAATGTTTGATTTCAAAACTAAAATTCTAGAAAATTAAATTCTCCCAAAGATAACTTTTCCAAACTACACTTTTTAATCAAACATCCCTTAGTTATCACTCCTAAGAAAAAATTAGAGAAGCACTATTGTCATCCATCTCTCTCGTTAGGTGAGGAGATTCACAACTATAGGAGAGGAGATTAGGCCTTCCTTCGAGAGAAGAGATGGGAAATGACAAGTTGGGTCGGCGGTTTGAAGAGGTCGGGTCCACTCACTATCAAAACCCTCTCCCTCTCTTCCTAATCGAACCACACTAATCCTAATCAACCCAGCCCATTACCCTCTCAAGGTCAACTGAGTAGCTCTTTTTTTACTTTTATTTTATTTTTAAAAACCCTATCGATCATATCCTATTAATTCATATCTCAAGGATTTGATGTCAATAAGAAATGTATTGGCTCTGGCCATAAACGATATTACATGGTGCCATTTGGCGGTAAAACCACTCGGTTCAAAGGGCCCTGGGTCATAACTGTTTATCCTATAACGCCATTTTACGGTGAAACTACCAGTTAGAGGACTCGTACCACGTCCTTATTAGTAAGAGATTGTTTGAGAATGGATCAATAGGACATGATCGATAGGGCACAAAGCCCTCTATTAGCTAAGATGGATTCAAATTTGCCCCCTTAGATAAACATCCACCCAAGGTCTTCAAGGTACCATTGGACGACGCAAACCATGGTCCGGCGTTTGCTTCTATATAGCATGTAGTGCATACTGCGAGGCTCCTATAACCCCATAGATACTTGTATTTCACTACGCATCATCTGCCCTTGTTTATACCCGCTCTATGTATCATATATCATATGTAAGGGGAAACGAAAGGCATGCATCAAATGTAATCTTCTACAAGTTGCTGTAAAAGAACCGTAGTACACCCAATTTAATATAGTCTACTGTAGGAAGGAGATGGGGACAAGCCTGGAGCTTCTTGCGGCTAGGGCAGAGGTGATCAGCTAGAGGGAGGAGGCTTTGAGGCTTGGGTCAGTTAAAGTGTAAACCAATAAGCAACGATGTTCATATCAGTCAATTAATGAACTGTTCACTAGCAAGGCATGAAGGTAGTGGTTGACATACAATGAGGATAAATATTGTCATCTGCCACAGCTCCCTCGTATCTTTCTTGTGGATGGCATATTAGCTATACAACGAGTCTCTTTCGGCAGCCTGTGGGCACTTACATTTGCTATATTCGCATGGCATTCTGTTCATAGATGACATTTTGTGTAATATTTTATGATCATATCCTTTACAATCCTTTCTTTGTTTGCAAAAAAGTTCCCCTTTCAATCTCTTACCCTTCAAAGAACTATAAAGACTGAAATTAAACAAGCGACTGAACTCCTCTACTAACATTACAAACGGGCTATTTATAGAAAAACATAAAAATAGATTATGGCACTACGACGCTCTAGACACTTGCACCGTGGCACCCATAAAATGAACTAATGCTGTAGTGCTGAAGGATTTCCTCCACTGTGGCGCTCACTGATATGGACCCATTGTTTAATAAATCGACGCATTGCTTTATTGGCAGATCGTGGCCTGAATAGTTTCAACTGTAGCACCATGGTGCTGATGACGGTTGAGTGTTGCGATGTCTATGTGGCACTTCCCTTGACTTGGGGGTGCTAAAATTTGGCGCTGCGGTGCTTTGTAGACAAAGACTGGGCTTTACGGCGTTGACTCCTTTGACGCTGCGGCACTGTCAAATAGAGATTGAATGACACCATGTCCATATTTGTTTGCTCTGGTAGTGCTAACAATGGCACAACTATGGTATAGTGTCCAACGCCGCGGCACTGTACCATACTTGAAATTTTTGCTCATTTTCTATATTTTTCGCACAAATACAACTAAAATACATGTTTTTATTGATATATTAACACATATAATATAACATTATTTACACTTATCATAGTGCTTGACTATTTTATATTAAAAATATCATTTTTTTATTATTCCACTCATTTCCACCCAATCAAGGAAGTCAGTTAGAGAGAGAGATAGAGAGGAATAATTCTAGATAGAGAAAGTATATTTCAGGCCACTTCAGCTCATTTTTTATTGTCGGACCAATTCTAAAAAATTGTACATCTCAAGATAGGTTGTATTTTGCCTATCTCGGTTTTTAAAAATACAAAAATTTCTATAATTTTTAATTTAATTAATAATTCTGTTAGCAAAAAATGGGGATAACTTGACATATGCAAAACTTTCACTATGTAACTTTTTAAATATTATAAAGTTGATGATTATTGATATTTTTATACTTTTCTAAAAATTTTACAGAAGGAGTTTTGAGAAATTCATCATTTTAATAGTCTAAAAAAATAAATTTGGCCCTAAAAAGTAATGTTCTAGTATAATTAAAGCTTTAAAATGATACTCTAGATAATCTCTAATAATTTGGTTATGTTCTGTCTAATATATTAAGCACTTCTTTATATACTTTTTTTTGCATTGCTATTTACATTTATGATAACTATTCTGTCCAATATTATGATTATTATGAATTACTCTTAAATTTAGCTAAATGTATAATAATTAATTTAATTTAATATTTTAGATTAGTAAGTGTGGCCTATTGAGCTTTATTAGCTCATAGTTTATATACATTCTATTTTAGAGCCAGGGAAAGAGAAGGAGCCAGTTGAGTAACGAATTATGGATCTAATCTATTTGAGTTTGTATATGCATTTTTCTTTCTAATTTTATATAGGTATGACTAGTTACTTAAAATATTATGTTATGTAGTTCAATCTGTAACCATGCACTGTAGTGTAATTATTGTAAATACATTTTGATGAGAAATGAAAAGAAATTTTATGGTTGAGTTATTTTTTGTATATTGGTAGTTACTAGCAGCTCTGTGGTATATCATCTGATTTCTATATTATATTGGAAGAAAATATTTAAAAAGTTTTCCAAAACTCTGATATTAGGTTTGACCTGTTGCAAGCCAACATGATAGGACATATTTCATATGTCGGTCATATCAGGTTAGGTTATGACAATATAGCTATGAAACCACTTAAGTAAAATAACTAAAATCTTAAACATCGAGGTATATTTTGGTGTAATAGTTAAAATTTTATTAAGAAACTCAACAATTAAGCGTACTCATCCGGAAAAAATCCTATAATGGGTGACCTCCTGGAAAGTTACATCAATAGGACAAACCGTGAGGTCCTTAGGCCAAAAGGGATAATATCTTGAAAGTTAAGAGTTTAAGTTGTTGCAAATAATATCAGAGTAATATAATAGCTGAAAGATAGGAACTAAGTGCCATACAAGACAAAGTGCTACGCCATGAGAGCCATCTCTTGAACCTTATATGGGACGAAGTGCTGCATGGTGGGAGTCACCACTTAAACTTATAGGGGCCACCTCTAGAATCCTAACTGTTTAGTGGATGATTTTAGAATAAAGATGCTAATGAAGATGTTAGTTACTTAAATGGTGAGATTGTGAAACTTCTTAAGTAAAATAAGCTAAACTCTTAAACATCAGAGTATATTTTGGTGTAATTGTTAAAATTTCATTAAGAAACTCCATAGTTAAGCATACTCATCCCGAAGAAATCTTGGGATGGGTGACCTCCTGGGAAGTTATATCAATAGGACAAAATTATGAGTTCCTTAGGCCAAAGCAGATAATATCTTGATAATTAAGAATTTGGGCTATTATAATAGTTGTAACATATATCACCTCCATTCCTCCTATAGTATATGTGAGGCACAAGTAAATACTAATATATTTAACATGCATAAGCAATAATTTAACATGAAAAAAATGCATAAATTATTATATATACAACATTTCAATAAGGAACACATATAAAATTTGCATACATACTTAACGACAACCATTTATAAAACCATTCATAAGAAATATTTATGGCATCATTTTTGTGTCAATAACATATTCTAGTGTTATATATACATTTTGTTCTCATAATACTCTGAATTCTATCTATTCGGAGTTATACGGGTTAAAATTGTCACAAACCAACCTGATGTTATACATACATGTCATATTGTATCCGATTATGACAAGACAAATCCTAAAACTGGCCAGAGAAGTAATCAAATAAAACTTTCAATTTATATACTATATTATTGAATGCATTTCTATATGAGCTACTAGGACCTACCTGGGTTTCTGTTTGGTCCACCCCTTGATCATATAGGTCCCATGCCAAAACCAGATCCAATTCCATCCTTCAATTCAATCTCTAGTCCAGCCATCCACCAACTTTTAATCTACCTTCAAATCACCTCCAATCAATCTCAATCATTCATTTAGTTGTCATTGATGTGGGTAATTCAAGATCAATCATTCAAGTCCAAAATCCAATCCAAGTCCAAGTTTTCAAACCAAACCCTAGGGTTAAGGACCTAGGTTCTAAAACCCTTTCTGGGTGATGTTTCTGTCACTCTGAAACCCAGTCAAATGACCTCTGATTTAGGGTCTATCAATTGTATCTTGTTTAGATATGTTTCTAAGACTGACCCACCAAATTTGAGTTCAATCTGAAACTTCTATCCCAAAAACTGAATCTTTATTCACATGTTGCAAAACCTTCAAATATTTATAGCCTGTGCCACTGGACTTACCATTCAGTGGAATTTGACCTTAAAATTCTTTCTAAATCTCTCAAATCCTTTGATCAAGACTTCTTCAGATCCATTCAAACCCATGGGGTGACCCATTGGGTCCTTAAGAGACCCCTCTTGAAGACCGAAGCCTTGGGCCCACTTGGGTTAGCCATTCAACTTGACCCAAGTGTCCAAAGAGAGGTTCCCCTTGAGCCAAATTCCAACCCTAGCCCAATTAGATCAAACCAATGGTGGTATTCAGTTCCGCTTGACCCAATACACCTTCCCTAGTTGACCCAACCCTTGGGTCAAGATGGGTTAGGAATTAGGCTAACCCAAAGTGGTCAAAACTACTATGGGTTGAGCCATTTCCCAACCTAGGCCCCACTAGCCCAATTCAACACTTGCATTAGCTTGCCCTAGACCCAAGGAACCTACCCTAGTTGACCCCACCCTTGGATTGACTTGGGTAAACCTCTAGGATACCTCAAAGTGGTCAAAATCACTTTGACCTAAGCCATTTCCCACCTCAGACTAGACCAGCCCTAATTGACACTTGCATTGGATACCCCTTGACCCAATGCACCATCCACCTCAATCCTACTACCTGACTTGACCTAGGTGGAGCCAAAATTGACCCAAATCATATAATTTTGGGTCAACCCAAGCTCATCCCAGTGATTAGGCTCTCCCATGCCCAATTGAGCTCACTCTCAAGCTCACCAGACCTCCAGACACCTTTCCACCTCAGCTTGACCCAACCCCTGGCCGACGGTGGCTGGAATGAATGAGAAATTAGCTTCGGTGGTCCACCCATCCTCAAGCTTTGTCCAAAGGCTTCTAGAGCATAGTTTTGCTGGGCTTGAGCTCATGAGGCTCTAAGACGATATCCCCTTCCACCTGGAGGCCATCCAGCAATTTCCCCGATCGATCCCGACCATCCAAGCTAGTAGAGATCTCTTGAGTAGGGCATTTTACCCAGATCCTCCCATTCTATCCCAAGATTTTGAAAAGCTTCCCCATAGCTCTCTAAGCATTCCTCTCCATTCCCCCAACTTCCCAGCCTCTTTCAGCTACAGTCCCGAGTGAACTCTGGTGAAATCCCTCCGTGCTCTGCTCGAAGTCATAGTTATGGTGATCCTCTGGCCGAGATGTCTGAAGGAAAAGTGCTTGCCATCCCTCCCTCAAGCTTCCTGATAGAAAAACTCATTCGTTGAGGCTTTTTATATGGTGAGAATTCATTCCCGATCTTCCTAAATAGGTAGTCCGGTCAAGTGTGAAGGAAACATTCACCGTAACAAATTTTCACCATTAGATTGAAGGTTTCCATGGCTCTGATGCTCCCTAAGATATTTGAAGGGGTTTCATCGGTGAGATCTCTCAGATCATGCCGAAGAAGCTCTACGGCTATGGGATCCTGCAGGAGGTTGAAGATATAATTAGAGTTGTTAATCTTGATCAACGGCCCCGACTAGATCCTGTAGTCTTGGAGCAGCTTTAATCTTAGCCTCTTGATATGGCATTAGATCGCTACGATTAATCCTACGTTATCCAGTTAGCCGCCAATGATTGGCTGCCCAATCATGCACTGCCCACGTGGAAAAGTGCGGTTGACTAGGCAATTTTAGAATTTTACATTCCAAAAGTTTAGGAAAACTTCAAAAAATTATATCTCTCTCCATACTTAACCAATTTAGATGTTCTTAGGCTCATTAAAAAGTTCTCAGGAAGATCTTCAAAAGCTCTATGGTCTCAAGCTGATTATTTCTATGTTAATGTTAATTTTAATTTGAATGTTTATGATATTATTGCGTTTATGTGTTCAATTAAAGTTATCATGGCTTGGGACTCTGGAATGAATTTGGACCTGTTTCTGACATGTCCAAAATTTTTCTCCTATAATTGGTGTGTTTAAGGGCATAATTGAGCAAATTTGAGGTCAAAGGTCATGGTTTGACCCTTAATTTCAAATTGCTCTAATGACCTTTCTAATTAGGTATAAGATCTAAGATTTTGTGTATTGATTGTGCTTAGTCTAAGGAGTTTAGGGCCACTGATTTCATCCCCATTTAAGCCTAGGGTAGTGACTTAGGAATTTTTGAAGGCAACTTAGAGGTTGCCTTAGGTGGTTTGGTTAACCACCTTAGAAAGCTCAACTTGGGCATAAATTCACGGGGTTTGGACCTTGAGATCAGGTGATCCCATGGTCCAAATTTCATTAGAAATGGAATTCATTTGGTTCACTAACTAGGGGTCCCAAAATCCCATCCATGATTTGGCCTAGAACCTTAATTAAATCATGATTAATTCATATTAAATCCTGAAAATTCACATAAGAAATCTAATTTCTCATAATTGAACCCTTAATCCATTAAAAAATAAAATCCCTATCAAATCACATTTAATTTAACTTTAATTTAATTTTTAGGAAAAATTGATAATTAATTAGTTTAATTAATTAAAATATTTTAAAAATTCCAAAAAAATCTATACATACTTGGAAACATCCTCTTAGATCATTTATGACCTTTGGGGGTGATTTCAAGAGGTTTGGAACTGATTTGGATCAAAATCAAAAAATCTCCTTAATTAAGCAATTTTAGAAAATCCAAAAATATCCAAACTTTAAAAAATCACCAATAATTCTAGAAAAATCAAATTTGATCAAACTCAAAGACATTCAACTCTAATTAAAATATAGTATTTTCTAAAAATTTCAAACTTCTAAAATTAAGTCAAAGTTAAAAAGTCAACTCCCTTGTCAAATGTAGTTTAAAAGTAGGTCAAAACTTCATAAAATTATAACTTAACATAGGAAATTTCAAATTGGGCAAACTCAAAATCTAATTACTCATCTTAAGATCTAATATTTAAAAAAAAATAGTCAAATTCTAGAAATCATTTTAATTTTAAAAGACAAATTTTAACGCCTTAATTAACACATTTTAATAATTTCAATAATTCTGAAATTTTCAGAATTTAATAATCTATTTAAAATTTAAGAAAATCTTAATTTAACCATTCAAATCTAATCAATCAATTGGATTAAAATTTATCAACCTCTAATTCCTACCCAATTAAATTAACTTAAGCAACCCCGATTACTATTGGGTTACTAAGGCCTACGAGGCTATTAGCTTAGCCCCAAGGAATGTAAAATAAACTTCACGGCCTTAGTGAGCAATAAATATATTAATAATTTAACCATTAAAATACACCTAAATTAAGCTTTAACATATTAATATTTAAATTCAAACATATTTATATTTAAAAAGTGTATGGCCAAGTGTGGCTGAGATTTTAATTCAATGCAAATATATAAACTGTTTGAGATTTATTTAATTTTAAATGCTTAGGATAACCTTGTAGGAGAGTCTAGATTTTTTTTTTATTTTTTAGTTAATGTAATTTGTTTAATGTTAAGAGTTATGAAAGTTAGACATTTGAGTTGGGATACAAGTATCCAAAATTGGATTTCAAAGAGGAAATGATATCCCTTAGGGGGACAGTCCTTTTCCATTTGGAAGCTGAAGTTTGAATTATTTCAATACCTAAAGTGAAAAGAATAACCTCCCCTTTGGAGGAAAAGTTTTTTTTTCGTTTGGGTATCCAGATATGATGAATCCAAGAAGCCCGAAAAGAGAAGGATGAAGAGCTTAAGATAAAGAGTATCCCACTCAAAGTCAACTTGCGTCGATTTTAGGATTAGAATCCGAGTTTATAGTTAGTGGTGCATAGCCACTTTTAATTTATGTAATTTTAAGGTTGAAATAAACAGGCAGTTTGCCTATAAACATTTATTTAATTTGTTTAATTAATTGATGTGTTTGATTTAATATGATTGTGAATAGGGTTGCCTCCTTTTCTTAGTTTCTTTGGTGATTATATGTTGTTTTTTATTTTAGCCTGAATACTCGGAGGCTCGTGAGGGCACATTAAAACTTTTTTTTATTTAAAATTAATTAAAAATTTTAAGTTAATATAGAAACCCTAATTATCTAAGAAGCAAGCCCGGGACCACCAGGGTCTGCATAATCATATTAATTTACTTCTCTTCCTTGTTAGGCGCCTCCCCGCCTATGAGTTTTGGCAGGCCACCTGACCTATTAGGGTGCCGTCCTATCAAGGGGATATTGTGCAATCACTAGGATAAAAACTATTTTTATACCTTTTTTAAAATTGCTACATTTCATTTTATACATTTAATCGAGTTGATCAGCATGCATCACATTAGAAACTAATTTAAAGAGTCTAAAAATTATTTAATTGCATTCGATTAGAACATTTTCACCCTACATAAGTTAAGAGACCAATTAGGATCCGCTTTAGACGTCGGTCCCAATTCTCAAAAACTTTAACAATAATATCCCTACCACTCTTTCATACAAATGACCGGACTCATGGATTTTAATTAACTAGGTGTTTAGCTGGCTCTCCAATCAAGACCGAGATAAGTCTAGGTTTTGCACTGCATTAGTTAGGTTCGGGTTACTGTAGTCTAGTGCCCAATTTAGATTTAGGATCCGGGGCATATTTTGGATCATAAGACCCTAACCTCTTGGAATATAGTCTTAAATTTCTAATAAAATAATCAACTCAAATAAAAAATTTTCTCAATCTAAAATTTAAAGTCTAACACTTAAATTAGGTTGGGACACTTCTAAATTATTTTAGAATCTCAAAGTATCTTTTACCTCTCCTCCGACGACTCCAGAAATAAGTGTTCAAAATTTGATCTATTCTAAGTTCAAATTCTAAATTCACCTCCTTTAATATAACTCTTAGAAAATCTCTAAATAGAATTTCTGCTGTTATTTTAATTAAGAGTACTATTCATATGAGACCCCAATTTCCTACAATATAATTAACTATAAGGGCTTACGCTCGTAGGAGATTTAAGACCCACATCAACTTTTCAAAAATCAATTTTCAAAATTCAACTAATCTTTTTTGGGAGAATTGAAATCAATGATGATCGTTATTGTCATGTTCGAATAATCTTTAATAAATGATATTTTCTTCCTTTAGGGAGATATATCACTGACATAATATAATTCCACCTCGGTTGCCAACTGGCACCGACATAATAGAATGCCACCTCGACGACCCACTGATGTCGGCATAATAGAATCTCACCTTGGTTGCCCACTAGCTCCGACATAACATAATCCCACCTTTATTGCCCACTAGTGCTGGCATAACATATTTTTTAATGTATTTCGTTAACTAAAGCATAATTGGACTCAATTTAAAAATTACCAAAATTTCATAATGGTAGACAACAAAAATACTCCTGAGCAAAAAATCACAGTTTTCAAACATAACCAAATTATCAGATATTGTGTAAAATATTATTCTGAAGCTTTAATTAAACTGAAGCGCTATTTTTAGATGTCAAAATAAATTTTTGAGTTGGCAAACTTCGTTGCTTTTTCAAAATCACCCTAAAATAATTTTTAGAATATACTCAAAATATTCGTAATCATAATCCATATAATATATAAAAAGTTATGCTATAAAAATTTTACTAACATAAGGTTATCCTCATTTTTTGGTAACAAAAATAAAAATTTGATCATAAAAATACTAATAATACAAAATTATTGAAATCTGAAATAAATAAATGTAACCTACCTCAAGACGAGGAAATTTTCCTATTGGTCAACGGACAAAAATCGCTCTACGATCACCAAAACTAAGCTTTTATTCTTCTCTATCGTCTTTTTTTTTCACATTTTCTTCCAAACCTTCTCTTTAGACAGATGTCATCCTAGACATTTCCAGACCAAAATAAGTTAGAATAAAGCTGGATATAGTTATCTCATCTCAAATTTCATCTCCCAAGTAGCCTCTCGGGTAGTTGTACTTTCACTACACCTTAACCATTGGAATCTATTTGCTTCTCAATTTTTTAACATTATACGATAGAATCCTATCTGGCTTTTCTCTATAATGTAAACTCGAATGAACCTTCACATCATTAGTAGATAATTTATTTCCATAATCAGATACCCACTTCTTCAGAGAAGATACATGAAATACACTATATATATCAGACATATAATCAGGTAACAATAACCTGTAAGTAGAACTACCAATCCTCTCAATAATTTCAAAAGGTCTAACATATATACCTTAGACTAAGCTTACTGATTCTTCCAAATCTACTAACACCTTTCATCAGGCTGACTTTGACATAAATAAAATCACCAATCTAAAATTTTATTAGCCTATATTTTTTATTATAATACTTTTTCTGCCTATCATATATGGCTCTTAATCTTTCCTTGATCAAATGAATCTTTGCTATAGTGTCATCCACAAAAGTAGATTCTATCACCTATTTGTCATCCACCTCTGTTAAAGTCAAAGGGGTCCCGCACTTCTTATCATACAAGACTTCATAAAGGGCCATGCCAATACTGGACTAATAAATATTATCATATGCAAACTCTATCAATGGGATATGATCCTCCCAACTATCACCAAAGTTTAAAATATAAAGTCTCAAAAGATCCTCCAGTACCTAAATAGTCCTTTTAAACTGTCCATCTTTCTGCGGATGAAAGCCATACTGAAGTGCAATTTTATATGCATTCTTGCTAAATACCTCTCCATAACCGGGAGATAAACCATCAGTCATGATAGCATATAATCACCTTTGACACACCATGCAATCTAATAATGTCTCTAACATATATTTATGCCAATCTATCTACCAGATTAGTTTGTCGGATTAGAATAAAATACGTTGACTTCATCAAATAATTAATAATAATATAAATGGCATCATGTCCCTGCCTTGATCTAGAAAAATCCATAGTAAGTCCATCATCATCTCTTCCCACTTCCACTCAGGGATATGCAACGACTGTAAAAGATTACCCAGTCATTGATGCTATACCTTCACTAACTGACATGCCTCACACCTCGAAGCAAACTCAGCCACATCCTTCTTAAATCTAGGCCACCATAACATACCTTTCAAATCTCCGTGCATCTTGCTGTAGAGCTTAGATCACCAACAGAAGGAACCTATAATCTATCCTTATAGAAAATGACACCAGAATCTGATAAGGAGAATTTAGGTCTCTTACTAATCTTAATTTGATCACTTAACTTTAGATACTTTGTATATAAATTTTGAGCTTCTTGAATTCTTTCTTATAGAGTAGGCTGAATAATCATCTGAGCTAACAAATCTGAAGCTATATCAACTGATACTACTTCTATCGCTAACTTCTCTAATCTTGAATAAGGAGGTCAACATAAGTAAGCAAAGAAAGAGAAGCACCTAAAGACTTCCTACTCAAAGCTTCTGCTACCACATTTGCTTTACAAGGCTGATATTGAATATATTGATAATCCATAATCTGCCCTAATCATCTTCTCTGCCTCAAATGCAAATCCGTTTGAATAATCATCTGTTAGATGACACTGTTTGAATGACAACAACAAAATAATAATGGTAGGACTATGTTGGTTGGAATATGATGGTTGGATAATGGTTACCAAATAATAATAATTTGATGATGAAAAGATGGGCGATGATGGTTAGGCTACAAGAGTTAAATGTTGATAGTTGGAAAACAAAGGTTGCTGACGATGATTGTTGGCATCGAACATCAAGTAGAGCTATAGAGTTCATTAGATCTCTAAGCTCTTTACAATCTCAAGAGTAGGCCCTCTTCATATCAAGAATATGGTATATATATATAATATTTTATGAGTGGAATTTTAGTAACTTTAGTGTTGTAATAATACATCAAATGACCTATATGAAATATTTTGATCATATATTACTTAATCAACATTTAAGTGCCTTAAATACCTTAAAATAAAGTATTATTGGGCTTATAAGATTCGTCTCATTGAGCTTCTTGTTTTGATTACAAGCATATGGTCCCTCAATTAATATCCAAAAGTTTTTAGTATAGCAATTGATTTGGGTTCATTTGTACTTAGATAAGATCATTATTGTTGTCATTGGATTTGTCCTATCAAGCCAATTAATTTATTTTTATTATAATTTTACTTAGGCTCATATCACCTCTTAATTAAATATGTAAGTTATTTGAATTTAAACATTATAAATTGTGTCATGTGAATGTGGTATATTTCATTATATATACATCACATTATTTCATCATTATTATAATATTTAAAGATGAAATATATGGAAGTGCCAAATCTTGATAATGTTAAAAATTTTGGTGAACATGTGAATGATCCTAATCTTTATGTGTCTGTTAATTCAATATTGCAATCTTCTGACAATCTCATTCCTCATGATAGAATGATTAGCGATGGTAATAAGGGAATTAAAAATGAATGTGGATTAGTGGAGGAACGGGCTTTGATAACTGATGACTGTGAAGAATGGGAAATTCTTCCGAAATCAAACTTCGGGCATAATGAGATGGATCTGAAAAGTGCTTGTGTCAATGTTGAGTCTTCGGCCTCATCCCATGAGGATAGTGAGTACAAATAAAATGATGATGATGGTTTTTCCAAAGTTGGTAAAAAGAAAAGTAAAAATATTAGAATCCCATTAAACTCCACGCCTTGCTCCATTAGAGCTCAAACTTCTTCAAAAGATTTAAATGGTTAAGGCTCTTATATGAAATTTGAGGGGTATTGTTGGGGTGGATTCAAAAATTAGAGTGAGGAATTTATGCATAGTGCATAATATTCATATGCTGGTGTCAATTGAGCCTTTTATTGCGTCTGAAAGTTAGACAACACTGCTTCTCGTCTGGGTTGTTCTATAAAATTTTCTAATTGCTCCAATAAAATTTGGCTTTTTTGGAATAATCATGTTACTGTTAATATCATTTCCGATCTTTCACAAGTCGTTCATTCTCAAATTAGTTTTTATAACATCAATTGTAATGCTTTCTTTGTGTATGCTTCTTGTTCTAGGTTGGGTCGCATGCCTCTTTGGGAACAATTATTAGATTTTTCGCTTATGTCTAATTGTCCTTGGTTTGTTGTTGGTGATTTTAATATTATCTCTAATGCTTCAGAGAGAATTAGGGGTAACCCTCCCAACCAAAATGCTATGGATGATTTTAATTCGATGATTTCAGATTGTAATTTACATGACATTGATTTTTCTGGAGGTGATTTTACTTGGAATTGAGCCACTATGTGGCAAAGACTTTATAGGATTGTTTTTAATTCTAACTAGAATTTTGATTTCTCAATGACTCATGTTGAACACTTTTCCAATTCTGATCATGCTCATCTACTTTTGAGTATTAATGCTAATAATTCCCCTCCTCCTACTGCTTTTAGATTTCAAAACATGTGAATCTTAGATAATGATTTTATGAATATGGTTCGTATCAATTGGCATGTGCCTATTTTCCCTAATGATAGCATTAGGGCCATGTCCAGATTATGGTCTAAGTTGAGTAGACCTAAGCAGAAGTTGAGATTGTGGAATAAATGTATTTTCAATTAGAGAGGCTGAGAATAATGTTTTTGAGATAGATAATATTTACTTAAATGACCCTAACAATGATAACCTTATCATTCTCAATAAAGCTAAAGAGTCTCTTTTTCAATTATAGGAGAAGGAGAAAACTTTTTGGAGGCAGAAATTGGCCTCCAAGCTAATCCTGGAAGTGATAGGAACACCATGTTCTTTCATGCTATGGCTAATAAGAAAAGGGCTATGAATTATATTCATAAAATTACTAATTTTGATGGGAGTTTTTATGATTCTGAAGATTTGATTTTTAATTCTGGTATCGAGCACTTAAAGAATATTTTTAATAATAATATTACTACTGCTCCTATTTTTAATCCCTCCATTATTCTTCATATTATTCTTGAGAATGACAACCAATTACTTACTCATCCTCCTTCTGAGAGTGAGAATTGGGATACTATTAAGGATATGATTGGAGATTTAGTTGCCAGCCCTGATGGTTTTACCATAAAATATTCTTAGAAAGTTTGGGAGGTTGTTAAACTGGATGTGATAGAGGCTGTGCAAGATTTCATTGCTGGGAATCCTTACCCTAAGTTTGTTTCCTCTTCCAACATTGTTTTAATTCCTAAAAAGGAGGCTTCTAATCATTGGAATGATTTTTGTCCGATAGCTTATGTTCTTTCTTTAATAAGTTAAATTCTAAAATCATTATGAGTAAATTGGTGACTATTCTTCCTAGAATTATTTCTCTCACCCAAATCGATTTTGTGAAAGGCCATAGTATCTTTGACATTGTTCTTCTTGCTTATGAAATCACGTATGATATTAACGCTAAAGTTAAAGGGGGAAACATTATTTTTAAACATGATATTACCAATGCCTATGATAATCTTAATTGGAAGTTCTTGTATGATGTTTTGGCTTTGTTTGGTTTTAATCTTGCTTTCATTTTACTTATTAAGAATATCATTGAAAATTATTATTTTTTTGTTATCATTAATGGGAGGAATCATGGTTTTTTTAAATCCTCTCAGAGTCTCAGATAAGGTGATCTTATTTTTCCTGCTCTTTTTATTATAGCTGTTGAGTATCTTTCTAGGGGTTTGGAGGATTTGTATAAAAGGTATCCTAAGCTCTTATATCGCACTGTTGGAGATATCCCTACTTCCCATCTCAATTTTACTGATGATTTTATTATATTCACTAATGGTTCTCTTAATAATATTAAGATTACTGCTTAATTTTCTTTTCCAGTTCCAGAATATCAGTGGCTTGGCTATTAGCAAAGATAAAAGTAGCTTCATTGTTGCCAATTCTGTTAATCATTCTAGAATTAATGCTATTCAAAGGTCACGTGGTTTTAACTCTAAAGTGTTGCCTATTAAATATTTGGGTACCTTGCTCTTTAAAGGTAGTTAAAGGTTGCATTTGTTTGAAGATGTTCTTACTGCTATTCAAAGGAAGCTTTCTTATTGGTTGTCTAATTTTCTCTCTTTTGGTGGTAGACTTGTTTTGATTAAAAGTGTGCTAATTTCGCTCCCCATTTATAGTTTTCACACTATTCAACCTATTAAGACTATCTGTCTTAGGATGGATAGAATTTTCAATAAGTTTTTTTGGGGGTCTAAAAATGATAGCTCTTGCTTATTTTGGGCATCCTGGAATAAGATTTGTGGTGTTTTTGATGAAAGAGGTTTAGGCTGTAAAAATATGGTGGATGTGGTGTAGGCTTCTTCCCACAAGTTATGGTTCTCCTTTAGATCTAATAATAGCTTGTGGGCTAAGTTTATGAGACTTAAATATTACGAGAATCTTCACCCCCTGTTATGCAACTATAAACCTTTTAACTCTATGGTGTGGAAAAGGTTGTGCTACATTAAATGAGAGGCTGATTATATTCAATGGGGCATTGGCCAAGGTAAGATGTCTTTTGGCAAGATAATTAGATTGGGACCGGTTCTATAGATACTCTTCTTAATACTCATACTCTGGATAATATTAAGGTTAATAATTTTATTGATCATGATAATTAGAATGTTAATAAATTATTATATGTCATCCCATCTACTTTAGTTGATTTTATCCAGATGATTCCGTTACAAATGCATTGTAAGGATCATATTTTGTTCAATTTATCTTCCTCAGGTAAGTTTGTTTTAAAGAATGTGTGGAATTCTCTTAGAGTTACTCATGATAAATCTCAGGTCTTGTCTGCTATCTGGCATAAGAACATTCCTTTATCTTATTCTATTCTTATTTGGAGATGTCTTCATAATTTATTACTTGTTGATGATCTGTTGATGAAAAAAGGGTTTAACTTACCTTCTAAATGTCAATATTGTTCTAATAATGAAACTATCAATCATGTGTTTATTAATGGGAGGATTCCCCAAAAAGTCTAGACATATTATTTTGATTTAGCTAACAAGGGGGATTTTAACAACAATAGTAGTGTGAGCTCTATTTTACAGTGTTTGATTAATCAACCAAAAGGTCACATTTATAATTTAATTCCTATCCTTATTATGTGATTTCTATGGATGACTAGAAATGACTCTAAGCATCAAGATATTAAAATGAATATTTCTAGCAATATTGCTAAGGTGAAAGAGAAAATTCTTCAGTTATACTCTGTCAAGCTCATTACGAAGAAGAATTTGCATAATTGTAAGGCTATAGTGTTAGAATTTGGTATCTCCAATTATACTCAGAATAGCGATGTGCATGATACTATTGTGAGATGGATCAAGAATTCTCCCCCTTTTTGCAAAATTAACACTGATGGCTCTGTTAACTCCTCTTCGGCGAGTGTAGGGGGGATTATTCGTATTGAGTTGGGTAATATTATTGTTGCCTTTATAGGTCCTTTAAATTTTTGTAATGTTATTCCACTGAACTTATGGATTTGTCTTATGGGCTTAATATTTGCATTAGCTTAGGTATTGTGAATGTTTGGGTGGAGGTGGATGCTATGCTTTTAACTCATATTATTAATGATGTTAGTACTGGTAGTTCTCACAATTTTTATCTATTAGAATAGTTAAACAGTCTCTATCTAAGTTGAATTACTATGTTTCTCACATTCATCGGGAAGGTAACGCTTGTGTGGATTGGTTGGCCAAATTTGGTTGCCAACTGCTTGCCTTTCAGGATTTTAATGGTACTAACTTACCTTGCATGCTTAAAGGCTTGATTATTCTAGACAAGTCAGGATGCCTTATATTCGGCTATCTTGATGGTTCTTTGCATTGGTTTCTTTCTGTTCTTGCTTATTTCCTTAGGGTCGGGGTTATTTTATGTTGTTTTGGTGCTGATGGTTAGACTTGCTACTACTCTTATTAGTATAGTTTTGTGTTTTGTAATGCTGAGTTCTTATTTTGTATTTTTTTTCTCATTCTGTGCTATGTGCATTTTGGTTGGGTTTAATTTTGGCTGTTTTTTGTTATATCATGTTGGGTGCAATGTTTGTTGGGTGTTATCTAGCAGTGATTCTACATTGATAAGGATGATTTTATTCATCTTTGTTGCTCATCTCATGCTACTTTGATCTTGATTTGGAGAGGGAAGAGTTGTTGTGTTATTGGGTTGAGTATTTTATTTAAGGATAGTTATAATCAGTGCTGGTTAGCCATTTGGTTTTTAGGTGTTAAGGTGGTTGTTTTTGGGTTATCGATCATCCTTTTATTGTTTTCCCTAAATCAGATACATTATACTCCTCATTAGTTAGTTACTATATTTGTTGTTGGGGATTAGTATGTTTGGCTGAATGCTCATTTCCAGATTCTGTTGCTATGCCTTAATCTCTAGCACCTCCATTGCTTTATTAGCTGTCATCCCATTTTGGGTTGGTGTTGGATTGGATTAGAGCAGTAGGTGGATATTCAGGACATTCTGGATACTACTCTCATGAGCCAGACACTCACTTACATTTGGTTCTTCATTTTGTTGGATTTGTTATGTGGGGTAATATGGTTTTAGTGCAGTTTGAGGGGATTTACCATGTTTTCAGTGGTCTATCCCCTACGCTGCGTTCAAGAATTTGGTCTTTGTTCTGTTTTCTGTTGGTTGGGTTGTGGCAATTACTTTGTCCGGGGATCGAGATTGATGAAGGTCATTTTTTTGCGTTATCTCTGTTAGCTAACTTTAGTGGTTCTTTCCTTGTTTTGGCCTTGCTATTGTTATTTCTGCTTGATTCCTACTATTTTGAATTTTGTTTTAAGCATCCTTGGTTTACCTTGGGAGAGTTATGCTTATTTATGGGAAGTTATCAATTTAATTACATCATCCTACTTCCCCTCTTTGGAGTCTGAGATACTAGATTCATCTATTCGGTGGGATTATGTTGGTGCTTGGCTGAACTCTCTCTCACCAGGTTACTTTTCTCAATACTTTAAGTTATGCGTTTATTGTTACTTTGTTGCTGTTATTGTGTTCCGTCAGTTTTTTTGCAGCACCTTTTCGCAGGTTCATCGAGTTTGTACTCACTCTTATGCAGGTTTCTCTTTTGGAGCGAAGGCGGAGCTGATTAGTTTTCTTTGCTTTTATTGCTTTTGGGTGCTGGCCTTTGGCCGCCCTAGACTATTATTAGGTTGCTTGTATTTTGCTTAGTGGGAAATTCTGGCTTATATTTTTTTTTCTTTTTTTGTTATTTTTTTAGCTCGTTCAAGCAGTAGTGAGCTGGAGGTCACCTTTGGATCTTGTACTTTATTTTGATGATTAACGTGTATGCCCATAGGTGGGTTTTTATTTTAAAAAAATAATAATAATTTTAAAAGTTATTATCATCATGATTTAATCCATAATTAAATCTTTGAACTTGGAATAGTCGCTTCTTCTAGTTGAATGTCTGAACCTATTTTCAAAGTCTTTTTTATCCCTCCTCTTGATTTTGTTTTAATTTTGTATGACTGAACTTATAATTCCACATTTTTGTGTTAAATTAATTGTCCTCTATGCAACCAATTGTTGGCCAGTGCAAATTGTAATCTCATGCTTTGAATGTCAAATAACCTAACTACAAGCCAAGAATGATATTTCTAATCTATGGATTTTAAAAAGTAGATTAGATCGATCAATTGAATTATGAGGCAGTGCACCAATTGATTTAATTCAGTATAAATATATCACCCTGCAGTTGGACCAAACAAAACTGAAAAATGGTCATTGAACAGCTTAATATTTTCTAAAGTATTTCTCTTTATTATTCTTTGTGTATTGGCATCATTACTGTACTACTTAAATAATTATCATATTATTTTAAAAAAAATTATTAATTATCGCCACTAAATTATATTGAAGTTAAAAGAAATTGAGTATAGGCGGTTGGTTTGTTAAAAAAGGAATGTAAAGTATTTCAAAAGCAATGATTTTAATAGTCAAAAAAATAATAATGTAAAATTTTAGTGAATTCATTTTTACTTTGTAGTTCATTTTTTATGTATTGAAAACTAATAAATTCGCTCTTTTTTTATTATTATTTTTTTACCACAAGCTGACTATATTGATGTTGCTTGTCGCCGACAGTCATCACCCGCTGCCACAGCCAACCTCCTAATGGCTGCCTCCAACGCCTATCACCATTGCTGTTGCAGGCCACCACCGTAAGTTGTCGGTCGCAATTACCTCCGCATGTCGCTAGCCACCATCATCATTTTACTTGAAGTGGAATAAAAAAATAATTATCTATATTCCTTTTAAACTCATCCAATCAGTTAAATATTTCAAGTACAATATATTTTTTTGGGCTACATTTCATTTATCTTACAATTATTTTTTAACAAATAAAATAGTCTCTAAGAGTAACTTTAATATATTTTTCAAGTGCAACATAGTTTTATAATAATTTAATATAATTATTTTCTTAAAATAATAATGTAAAATATTTGCAAAATATGTGGCATTGATTTTCTTTAAGCAGACGTTTTGTCAGCTAGAGATTAGGCATCGGCTACAACTAATTAAAGTCATCCTGTCAAAGCGAAAAAAACCGTACATAATTAATTAATAAATACAGTGCGTATGGATACTATGCTCCTCGTCTAGTATTTCGTCACATTGCAACAAATCAGTATAATCCCAAATCCAAATCGCATGGCGGCCTCATCCCACACAATATATAAATACCAATATCATGAACAGGACAAGTTCACATGAACCCAACCAGAAAATTCATGGGCCCGCCCACTCCGCCCCACCATACCACATCTCCTCTCTCTTTCTCGTTCTCTTCTTCTGTTATAAAGCTATTCTTCTTACCCCCACCTCTCTCTATATCTCTCTCTATCCCCTATCTCTTCTGCTCTTCTCTTCCCACTATCCTTCCTTATAAGCCAAATACACCACTGATCTGAATCTCTTCTCTTTTGTTCTTCTGGGAAGCTTCTTGGTTGGCAGTGGAGAGCAGGAGTGACGTCGTACGTTGAACCATCAATCCTCTCTCTCTCTCTCTCTCTCTCTCTCTCTCTCTCTCTCTCTCTCCAGGGGTCAAAGTGGAATCAACAGGCTAATTCTCTCAGGCCTTCTTCTCCTGCCAAGTCACGGAATTAAGTAGCCTTCTTTGATTCCTTCCTTCTACCTCACAGATCTAAGCATATATGGAGCTCAGCGAAGCAGGAAAAGATAGTAGCAAGTGCTTCGCAGAAGAGGAAGAAGAGGAGCATCAGTTTCTCCCCCCAGTCTCCTCTACTTCTCCCTCTTCCTCCTCTGCCTTCGTTGTCCACTGGACCGACGGTTCCGAACCATCCCCTTCATCTACAACTGAACCAGCGGCTGCTACGGTCGAAAAGGAGCATATGTTCGAAAAAGTCGTCACACCAAGCGACGTCGGTAAACTTAACCGTCTAGTAATACCGAAACAGCACGCTGAGAAATACTTCCCCTTAGACTCTTCTACTCATGACAAAGGTCTTCTTCTCAACTTCGAAGATCGCAACGGCAAGCCATGGAGATTCCGGTACTCCTATTGGAACTCAAGCCAAAGCTACGTCATGACTAAAGGGTGGAGCCGTTTTGTGAAGGAGAAGCGGCTCGATGCAGGTGACACGGTCTCCTTCGGTCGGGGTGTCGGCGAGGCTGCCAGAGACCGACTTTTCATTGATTGGAAAAGGCGGCCCGACCCTCACTACGACCCGCCCGCTTCTCTCCGCATCCCTCGCTTCGCTTACCACCCCACCGCCTCACATCATCCTTATCTCCCCTTTCCCCGCTCGTCCACCGTCCCTTGGGCTACCAGCCGCTTTTTCGCCCCGAGTAGTCTGGCTACCAACTATTTATACTTCCGCTCCCCTCAGCCCGGCCCGCAACCCAATCGCGGCCCTACTATACCCATGGTGCTTGACTCCTTTCCGGTGGGCCAAGCCAAAGCCTCAGGTGCGACCAAGCGGGTTCGTCTCTTTGGCGTTAATCTTGAGCCGCAGCGTGCTGCAGAAGATGATACCGATGGAGCGGCAGGGTTGCTTCAGCTTCAGCTACGCGGTCCTCTTCCCTCTCACGAGCTCCGGCTTGGTGGCGGCAGCGGCGTTCGGTCGTCTTCTTCTTCTTCCTCGCCCCGGGGAGGGAAAGATGGGTTTATCATCAATTCGCCATCATTGGATCTCGACATGTGACTAGCCTTAGAGGGGACAATTAATTCTTTCTTTCTTGCTTGTTTGCTTGCTTACTGTTTATTTGCTTTGGAAAAAAGAGCATTAGTGCTGATTATTACTTAATTATGAGTTCGAGTATTTGTTGTGGAAGAAATGAATGAATAGAAGAATGTAACTAGTTAGATCACTTTCTCTTCCATGATTCCTCCTTTATTTCAATTGTAAATACAGCACTCTTCAATGTGTTATTATTAACATATATCTCTTAATTTATTTTTGACATTTATTTATCTTATATGCTCGGAATGCTCTGCGTTTCAAGCTGGATCGATGGATGTTTTCCAGGAGTTATAGGAGAAGAGTAAGATGGCTGACTTGTATCTTCTTGAAGGAAATGGATCGTTTAATATTCCGTGATGATGAAAGCCATGAATGCTCCCAGTGCAGGTCAGGCATCTATCCTTGAATCCGCTTCTCTGTGTTTTGCTCAGCTTCTTGGCTTTGGGTGGTTATCCTTGCATGGCTTAGCTTTGGTTTTTAATGAACTTTTTTTGATTAATTCTTCTTTATAAACGAATTCATGCTATTTTTATATGCATTATAGGTTGCTGGTAGGCTGTAGCTCAGCATATAAGAATTAATTGAGATATACATATTCTCTGATTTACGGGGATTTGTGATATGGTAAGCTATTTGACTATTTTTTTACCTTTTGTATGTTTTGGATTTATGCTTACTGTACCATGCTATATATGATGGGGTCTTAGTTGTGGGAGATGTAGAGCTATCTATAAAAGGATTGGAAGGGCATGACATTTTCTATTAGAACTGGATGCTTCTGTGCACCTGAAAAGTTCTAAAAAGATAGAAAAAAGAATTCGAGCATAATTATCTAGAACAATTAATGCACGCACAGAAAGTGAAAGGGAAAGGATGGGGATCGAGGAAGAGTTAATTTATCAATGTAGGGAGATAAATTACTATAACTAATTAAGTAGAATGCTTGTGCACTTGTGAGAATGCTTTGTTGAAGGAAAAAACTGAACTTAAGGAAGCTTAAGTCCTTCATAGCATATGATCTTATTGTAATTTTGTGGCTTAAAGGCTTGTGATATATACAAGTACAAGCCACTGGCATTTATTTGTTAAGAAAAACGACATGTTTTTAACTTGGTTACTGCCTTTTTACTGTTGCATGCCCCTTTTTGACTACAGAGCTAGACTAGGAGAAAAATTGTAGCAGTTGTTCCTTACATTAAAATATATTAGGAGGGGATATTTAATGAAAAATGGCAGCCTTTCGAAGACCCTGATAGGAGAGTAGATGTATTAGATTTGACCTATGTTAGTAAAGATAGAAATAGACCTTAAAAGATTTGATTAAAAAATATGAGAAATGACATTTTTTTATTAAATTTATATGAGAATTTGACTCTTAACAAAATACAATGGAGAAAAAAGATTCATGTAACTGACCCCTCGTAGTGAGATAAAAACTTGATGTTGTTGTTGTTCGGATATTTAATGAAAAAATAATGATTTTCTTTTTGGTAAAAATTACAAAACGTTTCTATGAAAATTAAAGACTACTTTTTGTACTACAATCAATCATTATTGTTATTAAATAAAATTTGACTATCTTATATTTTTTTGTACATTATTCCCCTATTTTAATTAAAATTTTCGTACAACTTATGGACTTTTCTATGATTGTACAGTTACTCATATGATGATTTTTTCCCCGAAAGACTGGGAAGAGGCCAGAACCCATTGTCCAGGTTTTTTTTTTCTTTATGAAAATGAACATTGTTTCTCAAACTCATAGATTCAATTCATTATAAATATCAATTTACTTCTATAAGATATAACTTAGATACTATGAATTCAATATATTTTTAACACTTTCTTGCCATGCTGTAAAATGATGCAGCTTATGTGATACATAGCCTTCTAAAAAAGCAATGATTATGATGTATTTCACATATGGAGATTTGAGAAGAATTCGTTATGGCTGCTTTTGTATGTAAAAAGTGATTCTTGCACTGACAAGATTATTAAATTTGCAACACATGAATTTGTATTGCATATTAAAAATCAAATCTTTTGTATGATATGACTTATCTCTCTCTCTCTCTCTCTCTCTCTCACAAAAAATATATAGCATGATACAAAAGAAAAGTATTAAGAATAGGTTGACTTTGTTGATACGAGAACCAATGTTCATGTTATAAAAAAGGATGGATATTGTTGGCCCACAATCTTCTCGTTTACCACACTCCATTCATATTAAATTCATAAAAAATATATTTAAAATATATTTAATTTTTGTGAATATAGTCAAATGTTGTTCTTCGGTTACATCAATGACAAGTTAAAGATTTTTTTTTGGGGCATTTAGGTTAATTAAGTTAAATTCATACACACATCACATACGTTAGTTTCAAGCTCAATACTTCTTGATTGATAGTCAAAACCAACAAATCAAGATGACCTGCATGACAAGTTACAGCTGATATATCATTAAAAAAAAATATGGTACACTTTTATTTTAATGAAATCTTAATTTGATATCATTATTGTTAAAACAAATATAATTAATGTTAATAAAATTTGTCATCATCATTACTATTTTTCTTATCATAGTTATTAAGGCTCAGCTTAATGAAACTAACTAAATTTATATGTGTTTCCTACTGGTTATCAAATAAGATACTTGTACACTTATCTTTAGAAATTTCTTTGTATAACGTATTGCCTATCTGTTACTTCTAATCTATTTTTTATTTATTAACTTTATAATATTATTTTTATCTATTCTTCTTGTGAGTCTATTCTATGTCATTTGTTCAACAACTTTGTCAACATTTCACTTCTAATACTCAACTGATACGAGAACTATTCCAACACTAATTATTTATATTAAAATTTTCAATGTACTTCAAAATTCTCTTTTTATATTGATTTTCAATATAATTAATTAGCAGTAACATATATAGAGGTTAGCTGTATTAGATGCTATGAGAAGATAGGGTGGTCGCAATTTTCTTAATTTTTTATCATCTGAACTTGTAGTTAAATGTTAAACCCCCGTTAAGTAAAACAAATTAAGTGTTTATAGAATGTTGAAGCTTACCCGGATGTAGTTATTTGCTTGTCTCAGTATAACTATCGTTTTTACGCCTTTTAATTAATTTATGCTGGCTTCTGATCGATTGACTGCACCAGCTTGCTTCTTTAAATGATAACCCCACAGAATTTAGTGTATAAGTTCATGGTTAGGAGCTTTTGTTTGTGTTATCCAACAGTAGTTCAATTCGGAAAGAAGTTACATTTTCTTGCTTCTATATATGTAATACAAATTGAAGTTGATTTGGTTTCTTCTGAATTTTGAGGAGGAGATCAGCCGAAAGTCGCCCAAATTAGTTATTTATACTTTTGATATACCAGGGGGATTATCATAAAGCATAGGGGTCATGATATAGCTGAGAGGAGAAAAATAGTTGCACTAGGAGGAACTTAGCTCTGTGATCTCTCTCTTTCTATTCTTAGACCATGAGTCCACTCTACTAATTATAACAAGGAGTATTGAAGGAAGAAATCTGGTTTTCGACGCTTCTAGTCCCGGTAATAGTCTCTTCAGTATTAGAATTCTATTTGGACAAGACTGGTAGCAAACAAGGAATAGCCATGCAGCATTTGTTAATATATTTATAATTATTACCAGGAGTTCTAAAAAAAATTATGTGCTTTATGATATCTCTTAAAAAAGAAAAAATTATTAGGTTTGTGTAAAAAAAAAAAATCTCATTTGAGATCTTTGACTTCAGAAAATGCATCAAGGGGATTTTTTTGGGTTGAAAAGCGGACGCAATTTTGCATCAGCCACTAATAATTTCTCCTAAAATGACCCATATCTATGACCATGTATTAGGTTTCATGTATATCAATTCTTTTTTATCTTTAATTTATTTGCTATTTCTAATTAAGACTTGAAATTTCTTAAAAAAATGTACGTATGATCTTTTAATAATATTAACGAGGAATTAATTAATAGCCAACAGTATTTCTTTTAAAATTCTAATTTTTAAGTCAAGTGAAGGAGCGTTGAACAATCTTTGGTTGATAGAAAGCCAATTAATTCATTGGATGTACTGAATTCTGAAATATATACTCTGCAGTATGTTTGTGCATCATAAATGCATCCAAATCTGTAATTTAGAAACCAAAATCATTAAACTGGCCTTAATTAGTGATCAGCTACCCAGCACTGAGTGATAGCCACTTCACTCAACTAAACTGCTTTGAAAGAAGGCTAATCTCTTTTACATTGTTCTTCTATTAAAATGATTAGTGAAGATATAAGCCAAATAAAGACTCACTTGAGAAATCACCATTTGTTAGCCTTATCTTTAATTATTTTTTGATTATATGAATTCTTCTTTCCAATTAATTGATATTCCTACCACATAAATCATTTTATATAATTTAGAATTATATTATCATTTTTATCTTTTTTTTTTAATTTTAATTCCTACTTCTTTCATGATAGTTTCTTTTCTCTCATCTTATTTATGCATATTTTCAATTTTTCATCATTATCTTATCTTCAACCAGCTTTATTCTTTCAATTATATTAAGTTCTTCTTCAATCCTTTCAAATTTTATTAATTTCATTTTAACACACTAGCTCATTTCTCCATACTCAGGTTGCATATTAAATTCTACATACAATCCGATTCATTAATGGCTTTTCTCTAACTTTTAAAGATGCTATTTTTACACATTCTATTTGTAGAACTATGCACTTTGATATGCTACCGAGTACAGCATTATGGGTCTGAGAATTTTTCTCGTCAACTGATTTAGTAAATTTTAAATGAATTCAACGTAATTCAACAGCAGTTTTTTTTTTTTCGAGATGTTTAATGTTATCTCAGTATAATGTACAGTATTTCATTGCAAATTTTGGTGGCAGAAACTCTATTTGGCATTCTATACATAAATTTATGCATTGATATATAATCCTATTAAATTCTTGGTTCTACTGTGGATATATAGCTTCTATGCTTGCAATAGAGAGCGGAACTTACTATTTTTCAACTTTTGTTCATAGATCAGAAGCATTCTGATGTTTTTGCCTTTTCAGATTAGTAATAAATGAGTTCCTACCACAAATATTGGTTCATATTTATTCAGGTTGACAGTAGAGATTCTGTCCTTTGGCTTCTGTTAATGAGCCAGATTTGATTAATTGATTTGAATATCTAAGCCATCAATAAGATTTGATATAAATCATGTTGTTATACAGAAATCATACTTTGCAAATGAAATTTCCTAAGTGAATTATTGGTACATGCAGCACATTAACTAGAAAAAGCATTTCTCTTTTTGAAAAAAAAAAACCAAAAAAAAAAAAAAGAAAAAGTTGAGTGAGGGAGATCATAATTTTATTACTGTTATAAACTTTGCTGACCAAAACAGAGATGTGTTAAATTCTCAATAGGAAAGAGAGAGACTAAATTCCTGTCGCTCTAAACTGTCTCCAAAGTTTAGCTTGCCAAACAAATAGAGCGCAGTAAAAATATATTCAAAGTTTATTTTAAAAAAGCCTCGTGGATGTATTTTCTTAGGTGGGAAATATATATTTCTTTTTACAACCATGGGGCATTTGTTTTAGCTCGACGAATGTGTGGGCTCCGAAAATTCCTCCGCCCGCGTTGTTTTCTTTGGGGAGGAGTTTTAACGGATTAAGTTCCGGGATAAATTTTGGAAGACAGATGAGTATTGTAGATGAGACACTACCCAGAGATTTCGCCCACATTTTACGAGGACTTTATGATTTGAGTTCTGGTTTCCTATAAGCGCAAGCCCCTATAGTTAATTACCCCTCCTGATCATGAGAGAGAACTTTCGATTAAGGCTAGTCGTCAATCAGATACGTGAGATCTTGTGTATAGTAGCAGCAAGGGTTTGAATTTTGGAGAATTTGAGAATTTGGAAGATTGGAAGATTTGGAGATTTAACATTTAAAATTGGAAATTGCACCATCTAGTACTTAAAGCGGATGGTGGGAGAATGGATAATGGACCCGATCAAGATCCCATGGTTCCGTCGTCCCGGGCCATCGTGGTCCCTGGTCTACTTAGTCAGAGGAGGTAGTCGACCTAGCTTGACAAAAGGATCCTTGTCGGCAGCCATGGGTTGCGTCGTCCAAGGGAACCTTGTTGACCTGGGGGGAGTATTTGTCTAAGGGGACAAATTTGAATCCACCTTAATAATATTTTCGACTAGGCATTAGCTTTATGTGAGCTGAAGTAGATTTCATATTTGTCCACCTAGTAATATTTTCGACTAGGCATTAGCTCTATGTGAGCTGAAGTAGATTTCATATTTGTCCACCTCGGTAAACGTTGCAGAGGGTGGATGGATTTTGCTTTGAGTGTTTGATGGTTGGATTTCAATTTTAGATATTTTCGGAGTTTGGGATTTTGGGAATTTTTGTGGAGTATTGGAGTTTTAGGTATTTGGGTGGTATTTGAAATGATCTGTGTGGACCCCTCCGGTTGAGATTTGTATTCAACACGGCCATCATCGGGGTGGAAATGGATCATTTATATTTATGGATTGAACCTTGTCAACTCTATCGATTTGTTGATAGAGGATCAGGTTTCATAGGCTTTATGCCTTTATTAGTGAACTCTTTTGATTATAGGCCTTGAAAGCCTAATATGAACGTATTAAATAAATATCTCGGTCGACCTCGCGACCGCATATTTATTTAATAATTCGAGCCGTGTCGACTCCTATCGACCTGAATAGAAGGATCGGGCTTGAACTTGAACTCACTTATTGACCCGCGCAGCATCCCTGGGCGTCACATGTGTACCAATAACACGCTCGCCGGGGGCCATACAAGTTCTTAATTGTATACCCCCTTTTGTGTACCTAAGTGTATACAAATTACAGTGCATGTGCGGGAGTACTTTTGGAATATTTGTAAATGCATTATGTCTGCTTGCACGGATGTTGCAGATTCGGTGGCATAGCATTATACAATCTCCACTACTGCTGCTTGTAGGCAGGTAGATGTTTTCATTCATATATTAGAATTGACTTCAGGATATTGCATTTACTAAAGCCCTCCTTCATTTGCCCATAGGTGGTATGCAGTATTTAAATACGTATTCGTAAAGAATCTAGTTATGTTATAATTCTTCTGGTGACACATAACGGCTTTTGCATTTATCACAATTCTTCTGTATTTGTCTGTAGATAGCATATTATGTCTATGAAGGGTCTTCTATAACGACTTGTAGGAGTTTGCACTTGTTGTAATTACTTGCTTTCACTTGCAAAGGATCAGTATATTTGATTGACATTATATGGGGGTTGACTACAAGGGTGATGTAACCTCCATCGCCTTCTACCATACAACCCATGGGCGCTTTTACTTGTTCTCAATTTTTTCATGTATGTTGATTGATGATCTGTTATATTAACTTGCATATCTTCCAGTATTCGTAGGAGCTAATCTATTTGCAGTCAAATCATACACCCTCTCCTATTTCATTGCTTGCAAGGTTGAACATGGTTGCTTGTGTTTTAATATTGCCCATAAAGCATTATCATAATCATCATATGCCTTTTGTACTCGTTGTATGCCACTTGATATCATGCATTGATGGATTGTAAGTTGACAAATAATGGCCATCAGTAGGTTGTGGTGTACGTAATGGTTCGTTCTTTTGTTTGTGAATGCAGCGTTATACAATCACATATCTTCTAGCACCACATGAGTTTGTATTAGCTACAACCTTTCTGTTGTCACTTGTAAGTACACTATGTTTCTTGTATATGGCCTCTTGACATCATTGTGAGTTTGCATCATTGCTTGTGAATGAATCAACAATTCACTCATATTTGGAATTTCAATGAATGTCCCTCATCCGTTTATTAATCTACACTTGCATAATCAAATTCAATGATTGATATTCATGATTTTGAGGTAATTATGCATCCATTAAATTCGATTATCTAATTATGGTTCAAGCTCGAGTTCACAAGCTCTCTTCGTACACTTGTAAAAGCTTTGTTGGCATTCAAATTGTTCAAGCCATTAGTGTTCAACTCGAGTCCAGAGTACCAGTTCAAGTGGTCTTGTTTAATTTATTTGGTGAACTTTGATTTAATTTCCTTGTTCATGTCAAATTTAAGTCAAGTTCAATGCATTGTTTCATTCAAGTCCGAGATGTGTTCAGGTTCATAAGTCCCTTGTAATGATTCAAGTTGCACTCAATTTTAGTTCAATTACATGTCCAAGTTCTCCGTAGTCTTGTTCATTCAAGTTCAAATCTCTATCACATTTGAGTCCCCTGTAGTCTTAGGGTTCAAGTTCGAGTCCAAGTGCAAGTTCTTTGTTTTCTTCTTGAGTTCAAATATTTAAGTTCACTTTCGCGTTATTCAAATCAGATTTAGGTTTGAACTTATTTCATTTAGGTTCAAGTTGAGTTCAAAGTCATCCAAAATTTATCCAAATCAGGTCCAAGTGCAGTCTTATATTCACCCGAAATTTCGGCAGCATTCCGGCATCTCCCCCTTTAGGGGAAACTATAGAAAACTGGGCTTTTCCCACCACGCTAAGAAAAGCGTGTATGGTAGGTGCCCTCTTTCGAGGACACCGCGGCAGTGTAAAGTCTTTGTCCCCGCCATGCTAAGAAAAGTGTGTATGGGTCTTCTACAGGTACCTGCATTAAGAGCACAGTTGTTTCCCCGCAGGTACAGAGCCGCATACGGGTACTTAAAATTGTCCCCACCACGCTAAGAAAAGCGTGCATAGGGCCTACCCACCTCGCCGTAGGTATCGCACCGGGTTCCCTTCCCACCACGATAAGAAAAGTGTGTATAGACAGTTTGTCGACTCGACATGAATGTCGAGAATAGGATTTTGAGTGATTACCCGTTTCATTGCAAACATCGCGACGAACTTCCTCCTACCACGCTAAGAAAAGCGTGTATAGGTAGTTATTTTGTCGCGGTGTAAGCCTCGAAAATAGGTTCTCAGAGTTTTAGGGTTGAGGGGCTATACCTTTGCAATCATCGAGGTGGATTTGGCTCGTTGATTGAGGCAAGAGGGAGGATCCTCTTTTCTTTCTTTTTTTTTCTTTTTCCTTTTTTTTCTTTTTTTTTAAACTACCTCTCTCCCTTTTTTTTGAACTCTCTTCTTTTTTTAAACATCTTTTTTTCTTTTCTTTTTTTTTTTTTGCAATTCTTTCCTTCTTTTTCTTTCTATATATATATATATATATAGGGCTTTGGAATGTGCTGAGTTAGGGCTGATTTGGACTAAGTTGGGCTGAGTCAAGCCAAATGAATTGAGTTGGCTGATTTAGACTGAGTTAGGCAGAGTGGACTGAGTTGGGCTGAGTCGGAGCAGATTTTATTTGAGTGAGGGGGCTAGTTAGGGATTTCAGCTATGGAGGTAGGGAGATCGTGAGGGATTCGGTCAGGTAGAGGAGGGCAATGACTTGCGGCTAGGTAGGGAAGAAACTCCTCTCTCCCTTTCTCTTTTTCTCTCTCTCTCTCAGTGAAGTAGAGGCGACGGGAAGAGTTCGGCTGGCTTCGGTAGAGGTAAGGTCTGGTCCTGGCTCCTGCTACAAGTAGAGAACGGGAAGGAGGTTGGAGATCGCGAGAGCTGCGGGAAGAGAGGGGTTTCAAGATTAGGGGCTCTGTGTGGGAGGAGAAGATGGAGAATGGGGAGCCTTGGGGTCGGTATTTAACGATGGGAATGGACCTCCTCGAGCGGAGTTTGAGCAGGAATCGCGGACAAGCGATGCAAACGGCGCCGACTTGTGGGATTTGCGCTGATTTTGGGAGAAAAGTCAACAGGATTTTGGGGCTCAATGGATATAAGGTATGTATGCAAGGTTTTTGCCCCCTTTCTCTTTCTCTTGTTCTTCATACAGAGGTTAGCAGACTGATGGAGTTTTCTGTCTGCTACTCGCTCTAATGATTTCTACTAGCTAATCTATCCATAACTCACTAATTGTAGGGGTGTAAATTAGCCAAATTTGAATGAGATTTCTATGTATTCAAGTAAGGCGCTTTTAATTTTATTTTGTTCGTTGCCATTTGCCAACTTTTTTTTTGAGTTTTATGTTATTTTCTTTGATTTATTCTTAATAATGGTGCTTTCATTGAGCTTCACTTGAGCTGCAAGAACCGATAGCTCAAACAATACCGAAGAACGAGCTTTTTGGATGGGCAACACCACTTGATCTACTCTAGATACATAACCCATGGAAACAGTGCTTGAACACATTTTATTATTCATTCCTCAAAATTTGCCTACAAGAGAGAAGATAGCCCTCTATTTATAGAGTAATGCTACCTCAAGGATTCCTTTGGAGGCAATTATTAAAGACAACTAGAAATTATAGTAAGCGAAAAGAAATAACGTATAATCAATAGAGAGGAGGTGGGGTTGGTTGGCTGAACCAACCCGAATAGATTCTGAGGCTGATTCACCACCGAGTCCATTCGCTACCAAAGCCAATTCGTCACCGAAGATTAGGATGGGATCAACGAGACGACTAGCTGAATAAGTCAGACCGTGGATGGCCTCCGACATGGCTTCTTCTGGCACTTGAATCTACGGACTGGTAGAAGCCTGCCTTCACCACCTGAAATATGTTCAGGATACAGAAAAATAGGGGACTATCCAAGAAACAGATTCTTCTGATTATCAACTCTCAAAAACCACCTTTATTAAATCTACAAGAGACTATATATATACAAAAGAATGACAGACGATGGCTATATGAAGGACAGACAGAAGAAGGCTATACAAAAGTGCGAGCTAAATCGTCCACCACATATTAATACAATTTATTTTTTGGAGACGCTCCGACATCATTCTACCGGGGTGGGAGAAGACTCAAGGTCATAATGAGGGGTTAAATCAGCTATATTAAACACAACTGAAATGTTGTAATCACCAGGAAGATCAATTTGATAGGCATTATCATTTATTTTCTTAATAGCTCTAAAAGGTCCGTCAGCTTTAGGTTTAAGCTTTCCGAAAGGTCGCGTGGGAAATCGTTCTTTTCTCAGTCGTATCCAGAAAAGGTTTCCTTCCTTGAACTATATAGATTTATGGTGTTGATTTGCTCTTATTTGGTACTTGTTATTTTGTCTTACAATCTCTTCTTGAACTTGCCTGTGTAATTTTTTTATCTCAATGCTTCTCTGTTCACTTTCAGAACTGTAGGTAGTGGGAGTTAATATAGGAATTAAATCAAGTGGTGTCAACGGGTTACTACCGTAGACAATCTCGAAAGGACTGTGCCGGGTAGTACTATTGGTAGACCTGTTAAAAGAAAATTTGACCTGGGACAAGATTAAATCCCATTGTCGAACATTTTTTCCCACAAAGCAGTGTAATAAGTTACCCAAGCTCCGATTGACGATTTTGGTTTGGTCGTCCATCTGTGGGTGTGCAATCGAGCTGAATTGCAGTCGGGTGCCCATTTTTCCCCCACAATATTTTCCAAAAGTGACTTAGAAACTTGACGTCACGATCAGAAGTGATAGTTTTGAGAATTTCATAAAGTCAAACTATTTCTCTAAAATAAAGATCGCCAATGTGAGTGGCGTCAAGAGTTTTGTTGCAAGCCATAAAATGCTCCATCTTCGAAAAGCAGTCAACGACCACCATGATAGAGTCTTTCTTTCTTTGAGTTAGGGGAAGTCCTAACACAAAATCCAAGGTGACATCCTCCTAAGGTTCTTGTGGTATGGGAAAAGGTAAATACAATCCGACATTTTCCCCTGTAGTCTTGGCTTGTCTGCAAATTCTGCAACTCTTCACATACTTGCTTACATCTTTATACATATTAGGCCAAAAAATTTTCTCTTAAACCAGGGCCAAAGTTTTATCACGTTCGAAATGTCCGGCCAAGCCTCCGTTGTGACATTCCAAAATTAGTGCAATCCTAATAGAACACCAAGGCACACAAATACAGTTGTGGAAGAAAAAATATTCATCTCTGACTTGAAAAAATTGGTGTGGATGAACTTGACATTTATCCCAAATACTATTGAAATCAACATCTTGGGCATATAAGTGTCTTATAGATTCAAAGCCTACTAGTTTGAATTGCATTACTTGAACCAAGACATGTCTTCTACTTAAGGCATCAGCCACTTGGTTTTGCTGCCCAGACTTGTGCTTTAGCACAAAGTTGAATGCGGCTAAGGATTCAGCCCAATTTGTGTGTCTACCTCGCAATTTCTTTGGGCTATTAAGGAATTTCAAGGCTGCATGATCAGTAAAGAGAATGAATTCTTTGCAGAGGAGATAGTGATTCCAGTGATGGAGAGCTCAAACCATAGCATAAAATTCTATGTTGTAGGTGGTGTTTTTTTGTCTCGATTCATTCAATTATTTACAGAAATAGGCCACAGGCTGATCTTCTTGACTCACAGGCTGATCTTCTTAACTCAAAACTTCCTAGATCCCGACATTGGAGGCATCACAGTCAACTTGGAACACCTGGTTGAAAGTAGGTAGTTGAAGCACAGGTGCGGATGTCATTCGCTCCTTTAGGCAGACAAAGCTATAGTCAGCTTCCTTTATCCAGCAGAACTGGCCGGTCTTTAGTAATTCAGTGAGAGGAGCGGCAAGGGTGCTAAAATTCTAAATGAAGCAACAGTAGAACAATGCCAACCCATGGAATCTACGTACGTCAGTGAAAGATTGAGGTGTAGGCCAGCTCACAATAGCCTCTACTTTCTCTGAGTCCACTTCAATTCCCATGGCAGAAATGATAAAAGCCAAAATTTTGATTTTTTTTATTCATGAACTGGCACTTTTGGGGGTCGCAATATAACTTCTATTCCTTTAGCACTTCAAGAACTTGCCTTAAGTGCTGTAAATGAAGGTTATTGTCATTGCTGTAGATGAGGATATCATCAAAGTACAAAATTATAAATTTATAAAGAAAAGGTTGGAATATTTGGTGCATTAAGCTCATGAAAGTGCTTGGGGCGTTGTAGAGACCAAATGGCATCACCAGCTATTTGAAGAGACCATCTTGAACCTTAAAAGCAGTCTTCCATTCATCTCCTTCTCTTAATTGAATTTGATGATAGCCTCTACGTAAATCAATTTTGGAAAAAATCGTCACCCCTTGCAATTGATCGAAGAGGTTGTCGATCTGGGGAATAGGGAATCGATAATGTATGGTGATTTTATTTACTGCTCTGCTATCAATACACATCCTGTAAGTTCTATCTTTTTTTGGCATAAGCAAAGCGGGAATAGTGCAGTTACTAATGCTAGATCAAATGAATCCCTTGGCTAGTAATCCTTCGACCTGCCTCTTCAATTCTTCATGTTCTTCTGGCCGAAGTCTATAAGGGGGATGGTTGGGTAACATAGCTCTGGGAGTTAACTCCATGGTGTGCTGGATATCTCTAAGTGGAAGTAGACCCGTCATCAGCTCATCAGCCCATACTTCTTAAAATTCCCTGAGAAGAAGTTGGAATTATGGCTGTTGGGGCCCCACATCTTCAACAAGTTCCTTGAGGACCACTAGGTAGCAGTCGTTAGAGTCTTGTATGGTTTGTTGGCATTCTGTCCTACTGATTATAAGCTGTTCGGTACGTACCTCATCATGGGAGGTGGCCAATGGAAGCAGTGCGATAGGTTCCTCTGACTGAATTAGAGTATAGGTTTTACGGGCACTATCATGTATGGTTCTCCTGTCATATTGCCAAGGTCTTCGTAGTAATAGGTGGCAAGCATCCATGGGTATCACGTCACACCATACTTGATCTCTAAATATACCAATAGAGAAGTTAACGAGGCATCGCCAAGAGACTTCTACCTCGTTATCTTGTTGGATAAAAGACCAAAGACCATTTATAAGGCTTAGGTTTTTTTCTATTGGAAATTGTAATTTGTCCACCTAGGTAACTGAAGCAATGTTCTCACAACTGCCACCATCTATAATCAATTGACAAACTCGATCTTGTATTGAACATCTTGTCCTGAAAAGAATGTGCCTCAATGCCGGCTCTCCCTTTTGAGCACTAAGCACTCTTCTAAGTACCAGGAGTGGCCCTTCATCTATTGTGATTATAGTTAGGTTGATAGGAGAACTTGCTTCTTGTTGGTGGTATTCAACCTGTACGGAGTCGACGGTCTCCCTATTTTCTTCTTCGATCAAAGTAATAGTCCTTTGGGTCGGGCAATTGGAGGTGATATGACCAAACCCATGACATTTAAAACATTTCCTGGCAGACACCCTGTGGCTTGGCTGGACTGAATATTTTGGCTCGCTGTCGGAATGGCTTCGGTGGAGGTAGAAGCTGTAGAAACTCTGCCCCTTATAGGTCTAGTTGGCTGGAAGCTTTTCTCAGCCCCATTACCATAGAATCAAATTTGGAATGGCTTTTGGGACTTCTATTATTTTCCAACCTTTAATGCTAGGTTAATCACATCTTATAGAGTCCAGTAGGACTGTAACTGCACAACATGAGCTATGGTTGGCTGAAGGCGTTCTATGAATCTAGTGATGGTATTTTCAGCTGGCTCATTTAGATCGCATTTGAGCGACAATTATTCAAATTCTGCCACATAATCCTCCACCGTGCACTGTTGCTGTTTTAACCGATGTAATTTCAAGAACAAATCTTAACAATATTGATCAGTTAAATACTTACGTTGCATCTCTTTCTTCATCTTATCCCAGCTAGTAATCTTGCTACAGCCTTCTTGTATTTGGGTACGCTTCAAATTTTCCCACCATAAGGATGCATTTCTCATCAATTTGATTGCCACCAACTTTATGATCTGATTCGAAGCAACATCTTTATATTCAAGAACACGTTCCACCGTATACAACCAGTTCCAAAATTCATTTGAATCCAGACTTCCATCAAATTTTGGGAAATCAATTTTGACTCCGTCATCATCTCTTCAAGTCGGTCAGCCCCTAGCTGGCCCTCGCCTTCGGCTGTCCTCATCACTAGACATATCTTGATGCAATTGATGAAATGGATTAACATCATCCTCCTCTTCTTGATGATTCATTGGTTCCCTGGGTCTGAGTCTTGCCAGTTGCTATTGTAACTAATGAATCTCTCGCCACAAATATTCAATAACCACTTCCTAGACTGGTCATTGGGGATTCCACTGGGGAGGCATCTTGCCCACTCTTTGATACCAAATGAGGTTGATTCACCACGAAGCTGTTCTGCTACCAAGGTCGATTTGCCACCAAAGCCAACTCACCATCGAAGATTAGGATGGGATGAATGAGACAACTAGCTGAACCCGTCAAACCGTGGATGGCCTCCAGCTTGGCTTCTTTTGGCGCTGGAATCTACAGACTGGTAGAAGCCTACCTTCACAACCAGAAATATGTTTAGGATACAAAAAATAGGGGACTATCCAAGAAACCGATTCTTCTGATTATCAACTCTCAAAAACCACCTTTTATTAAATCTACAAGAGACTATATATATATATATATATATATATATATACACACACACACACACACACACATAAGAATGACAGACGACGGCTATATGAAGGATAGACAGAAGAAGGCTATACAAAAGAGTGAGCCACACCATCCACCACATATTAATACAATTTATTTTTGAAGACGCTCCGGCATCAAATCCACTCGGTGTCATTCTCTCCATCTAGGAGGGACTTCAGTGTGCGCTAAAGTCATTGAAACTTGTGATGCACTCATCTGTTTGGGAATGTGCTGGGCAAGATACAAATTGGGACAACTTCATATTTCTACCAAAATTTTCTACTGATCTTTTACAAGTCTGCATGAATAGGGACTATGTCGTCACCACTACAGGGTTGTTATTTTCAACTGGCTCTTGCCACTTCTATGTTTTGCTGCTCCCACCAAAACATCATAACAATGCCTTGAAACCAGACACATCATTATCCTTCTTCTCTAATGGTTGCATCTCCACTGCACTGTTGGAATCTGGCACTCCCCTTCCAAGGTTCTCCAACAGATCTTTGTACAGAGGAGGTGAAACACTTTTCACAATAGATCCCAAAGATGCGAACATGTCAAGGTACTTGGCTGTTCAGGAGCTCTTTCCCCCAAGAACTCCAACAACAATGTTTTCATCATACACAAGCTCATCATAGAAATGTAGAGATGGAAATTTCAGTGATAAATCTTTAAACCCATTGAAGATGGACCCCATCAAGAGTGTGGATGATGAAGACTTATGGGGTGACCCTTCAAACACATCTTCGTAGGAAGAAGGGATCTGATCAAAATTAGGTAGATCAATCTTGATTCCTCCATCATCCCGTAATCCTTGCTTAGTGTGGTTCTGATGTCGTCTTCTTGCCTCTTCATTACTCAAAAGATATTGATGAAAAGGATGAATGTCTTCTTCCTCTTCTTGATGTTCCTTCGCTTCTTTTTGCTCCAATCTTGCTAACCTTTATTGCATCCATTGTATTTCTCTTTATAGTTATTCAATCACTACTTCTCGTCTTAGTGGATTTTGGCTAGGCTGCATCTTGCTCTATTTAGTTGCTGATTTTTGGACCAAGAACCAAAATTCTATTGTTCTTGGTGGTTGAACTATGTTGGCAGTAGCTTTTGGTTGATGCGAAGGAAGGATCTTGTTTGCTGCTGGTTGGATAATTTCTAGACTGTGGAGGAAGGATTCAGCTTGCTGTGGATGGAAGGTGTGGACAACAGCAAGAAAAGGCTGGAGACAAGATCATCCTGTTTCCTAGGACAAACCATCTAAGACAAAATCCCCCTGCCTAAAAAAAATTGAGAGGACTTTTCGGTGACAAAATTGGTTCATGGGCTGTAGGTCGCCACTTTCTTGATGTTGGAAGAAGATAATAGCAATTTTGCATAAAAGAATTCAGATTATATACATCTCAAAGAAGGACAACAGTTTTATAGGGGGAAAAATAAGAAATACCCAGATGTCAGCTGCGGAGGAGGAGAAACAAGTTGGTCGCAGGTGTCTTAATAGTTGGAAGAAGAACGAAAGACCCCACGATTTCTTGAAAGGGATTCTTGCACTATTGGTTTGGTAGTACAGTAGAGCCGTGGGATGAGCGCTAGATGAGCGATTAGGCAACACATAAAAATAGGCTGAGCATAGGGTACAACCTAGGACCACGTGCACGAAGTGAGGTACGGGGTCGAGCCATGCAGGTGACGGGCTTCTTCTGTAGACTGTTGCTGGGTAGCAGAGAAGAGGGGGCATCTATGCCTGGAAAGGACAATACGAAAGAAGTCCAACATTAAGGAGTCTTAGCACCTTCTTTGAGCATGCTTGAGCATTGGTTGGAAGAAGAACCATAACAACCAAGCTTCATGTTAGAGCTGGGCTTTGATAACAAATGATGTTGGATGGGAGGGAGAAACGGGCAACGGATAGGAGGCGAGTTGCAGTAATCGACAGCTCCAACAATACCCAAGAACAAGCTTCTTGGATGGGCAACACCACTTGATCTACTCAGGATGTAGAACCCACAGAAATAGTGTCTAAACACATCTTATTATTAATTCCTCAAAATCTGCCTATAAGAGAGGAGATAGCACTCTGTTTATAGAGTAAGTCTACCTTAATGGTCCCTTATGGGGGAATTATTAAAGATAACTAGAAATTACAATAAGCAAAAAGAAATAACACATAATCAGTAGAGAGGATGTGGGTTTGATTGTCTAAACCGATCTGGATAGATCCACCTGGTTTCAAAAGGAGCACTACTTTTTCACATAAAATTCATTCATGATATTGTCTCTTACACCAGATTTAGAATCTCATTTATTGATCCCACTCTCCTTTTAAACTAGTTGCAATCCATGTTTTGGTCAAATCTACTCCTAAGAGTTTAATCCAATGACTTTAATCAGATCTAGTCACAAATCCAAAGACATACTTGACCCTACCATCTCCAACAATCTCAGATCTCCAATTCACACATCTCTCTTACACCCTTCACTAACATGATTGTCTTTACTTAAATCTAATTTCCATTCTTCAAGATTTGCAAGATTTCTCTTCCATGTCTTGCCCCGTGCTAGATCAATCGGTCCTGACCTCTTTCTTTTGTTACTCACGTCCCTAAATCAAGTTCATTGACACTATTCTTAATCTTTAACCATTAAATCTATGACTTTCCAACATCTACCTACGACTAAGATCTACTGTTTTCATCATTTTCTTTCTTCTTTTTGTTGTGTTAATTTGTTTGACATTGAGCCTAAGTTACGTGTGAAGTTATGTGTAATGTTAGGCATAATGTAACTGGTAGTTTAAATAAATTATTCACGAGTCATGTTAGTTTATAAGTTTTTATACTTATTAAGTTGTTTAATAAGTTTAGGTTTATGCAAAATTAATGAGACTAGCTTTGGTGTATGCTCCCTTTCTCAATCAAAAGGAGTCATAGGCATCCTCAAATTGCTTATGCCCTTCTCTCTTAATTATCAAAAGTTTTAGGTAAGCTCGAAGTTTTCTACTTATCTCAATGAGAGCAATAATTTCATATTATAATTATAAGCAAAAAATAAATTTTAAGATTATTCAATGTAGAAATATGAAAACTCTAAATATAACTATAACTCATTTGTATGGTTTGAATGTGGGCAACATCGAGGATGATTTTAACAAAGTTGTTGGTAAATAAAGCTTCATCATTCAAAAAAGAAGTTTCCTTTCTCTTGATTTGGTGGTTTCTTTCATTCGTTGTCTTTTGGTCCTATCCATTTTAGGATCATCTATTGGTTTTGATTGGTTTTTTTTGGTGTGGGTTTACAGGGCTGCTTGTCTGCTGTGGTGTCTACTTAGCTAGTCTGGTTTCTGGATTATGATGAGGAAGGTTTCCTGCATGCCCCCTTAGATGGCCTTGGCTTATTTTGGCAACATTGGTGGTTGAGTCATCTGCTCGATCTATGGTGTTCGTATTTGTGACTTTGTTGTATTCTCTACCTCCAATGGATGCTCCAAGCTTGGCAATTGGGTGGCTTCTGAGTTCGGTTAGTTGTAGGGCCTTATTAATTATTTTCTCTAATTATGGATTATTTTTTATTTTCTGGTTGCCTTGCAATCTGTCGCTTAATGTGGTGATTCAATCTTTGTAATTTCTTGCTTTGGCCTCTTTTGGGCCTCTGGTTATAAGCCCTTTTTCATATAATAGAAATAATATTGGGAAAAAAAACCTAGTGAATGAAATCTAAAAAATTTTAAAATGGTTATAGAGATGAAGTTTTTTCATTCAAATCATGAAGAAATATAGTAAAATGGCCTAAAATGACCTTGAATGGTGTCAGGCAATAGAGAGGCCGAGAGAGATGATTGGGAGAGAAACAAAAGGTGAAATGGGGGAGGGAGACGGGTTTGGGATGAAGTACGGAAATTTTTAGCAAAAAATTTTTATGGAAGTTTTCATCAAAAATTAAATAAATATTCAGACAAAAAACCATCAAAAACTTCACATGCCACTTTATTATTGATGGAATTTTTGACAAAAAATAGATAAAATTCTTGTAGTGAGAGAAGAGAGAGGAGAGGAGAGAAAGGAAGAGAGAAGAGGAGAGAGGAGAGAGAAAGTGAGGATCAGACCGGTATTTTTCATCTCTCTAGTTGTGAAAAGTACTCTGACCTCGGTAGATAACCTTAATCCTACTTCTATTTTTGATGATTTTAAATTTTATTTATTTTCTCCCTCCTAATTTGATAAAAATATAATTTCTTTCATTTTAGTAAACTTTCATTGTGAGTAACTTTTAACATGTGATAGATATTATCACTTTGGATATTTTGTCTACTTTATATTGAAATTCTATCGATTAGTTTTGCTTGTATGCATTTTAATTGAAATGAGTAGTGTTATCCCAAGTATAAAATAACTTGGAGTCGGTATATTGCTTTTGGACATGAGATAAATCATATGTATAAATTTATTATTCATTTAGTCATGCATGCATTTTAGCATACTATATGTATACTGATGAGTATATTGAATAGATTCACATGTTATAATCATTACATATGATATGCACATGATGTTATTAATATGTTATATATGTTATGATATGTGTGTAAAAATAAGAAAATCAAACTAGAAATGATTAACTGATTCAGATTGACTGAAGACATATTATACTATACATGAGGGTAAGCTGATGGGTATTCCGTAAAATTAAATTTATGGTGTAATTCTAAGTAATATGAAAAAGAAGGTATAAGGAGATTGAGTGATAAAATATAATATGCCTACAGGCACTATAGAAAATCAGGTATTATCGGTAGAAAATTGTTAATTTTGGGGGGATTTTGAAAGTTTTTGGCCGAAACTTTTTCTTCGATAAAACTTGAGTCAGAAAAAATTTTCGTCTAAAAAAACCCTTCAGAAAAGCCACTGACATAATTTAAAAAAAATCACAAGCAGCTTGCCAGCCCTGCCTGCATGCTTGCCTTCTGACCCACGCGACCCGCACGCCGGCCCGCCCGCATTGCTTACACGCCTACCTTTCGACCTGTGCGACCCACCTTACCTAGCGCCCACCGACCCTCGTGACCCGTACCGACCCGTGTGACCTGCCTTAGCTCACGCTCATCGACTCGCTTGAACTGTGTAGACCCACGTGACTCGTCTGCCACGCCTACGCACATGGTGAGGTTCAAATGCCATCCTTTTATACGTGAAGCGCATGTATGCCCGCCCAACCATCACGCCACTCCTGCAAAATTGTTATAATTGCTAATTTTTTTCTATTTATATTAAACTAATAGAATATTACAATTAATACAAATTTATCATATTATTTTGAAATTAATACTTGTTTTTTTTAAGATCAAAATAATTAATATATTTAATTTAATTTAATAATAAATTATTAAACTTTTTTATTATTTTAGTTTAATAATTTTTAATTTAATTTATTTAATTTAACAAAATGAATAACTTTAAGTATTTTTAATAATAATTTTTTAGGAATAAGTTATTAAATTAAAAATTTATTAAAATTAATAAATAATTAAAATTTCTTATTTTAATTAATAATTAAAATAAGTTATTAAATTAACACTTAATTATACTAAGTTATTAAATTAATAATTAATTAAAATAAATTATTAAATTAATAATTAATTAATATAAACTATAAAATTATTAATTAATTAAATTATGAATATATAATTTTTTCAGAAATTTTAAAAATCCACCGGAAATAAATTAGTCAGAAATCCGCTGAAAAATCTGCCTGAAAATTAGTCAGAAATATTTCAACATAATTCGCCAGAAATTCATCAGAAAATATTCCTCCAGAAATCTGTTGGAAAATCTATCGGTAATGAGTAATTTTCCTGTAGTGGACTGCCAGTACAAAACCATCTAATGGGTGAAAATTCTGGCGGTCAAATGACTATCGATATGTTCTTACCATAATACATTTGCTGGTGGTTTAGGCGCCATTTTTAAGCAACTTATTTGCAGCGGTTGAAACCACCTGAAATCCCACCGATAAGTGCCCTAAAATTGAACCCCCCCCCTCTCCTTCTTCCTCATCTCACCTGCCTCATTTCGTTCATCCGGAGAACGCCTGCTGCAGCTGATTTCCACCCTAGCCTCGGCGATGCCTGGCCAATTTTCGCCCACTGACCTTCATCTCCATCTCCTTAGCCGAAGGTGATCTCCATCTCCTTAGTTTTTTTTAATTTCATCTACATCAAATATTTCTTGAATCTCATTTGTTAGATAAATATGATTTGATGGGTCTCAATTGTTAGAGAAATCTCGTTTGCATTCCAAATTTATTAGATATTATTCACCAAGAAATTATATTTTCATTTCAATAGGAAGCCCGCATATGCTTTAAGAGAAATCGTCCATTACGGGTGGCAAGTTCCTGTTGTTTACCTATGATTTTGGCAACAGTAATTTTCGGCTGTTATAGCTGCCAGAAAATCGCCACGAAAATTTACAACCAAAAATATACCGCCAGTTTTGATTTCCTATGTGGTTTATTCCGGCGATCTTCAAGCCACCAAAAAATCTCTGGAAGTTTTCATAATCATTAAAAAATTAATAGATTCCATCAAAAATTGTAGTCGATAATGGACGATTTTTCTGTAGTGATAGAACAACCGGAGTAAACCGTGTAGAAAATTAATACAGGCCATTTTTTATGGCAGTTGTAATTACCGGTGGTTTTTTGGCAGCTACAACAACTGGAAATATTTGGCAAAAAAAATAGCAGGGAAACCACTGGAATTTACTTGCTAGAAGTCCACCGAAAAATTGGTGGCGATTACCGGCGGTCAAACTGCCGCTTTTTCAAGCGGCTAGACCGATGGTTAACCGCGTGTAAGTACCGGTGATTAAATTTAAGGACTGGTGGTTTTAAAAGCTAGTCATTATCAAGATTTCTGGTAGCTAAAATGTCGGTTAGCCCCTGGTAACCTATAGCTTTTGAAAAAAAATTTGACAACATCCTCTCTATCTGAACATATTTCCACAATTGTACTTGTAACAACTGAGTAATATAAACAAAATGCAATACAATAGTATAATATACATAATCAATAGATTCTCAAGTAGTTCAAAACATAAAATATAAAATATAGAAACTTTTAAACATAGGAAAATATAAACTTTAACTTTTTAAACAATCTTTAAAATATAAACATCTAGTTCTACATCCATATGTTCAAAATACACAAGCTAGTTCTTCAAATGAATACAACAACTAATCATCATCCGTGTCCTCGCTACCTTGTGATTCATGTATAGGCTCCTGCTCTTTGTTCAGCTCGGTATGATTGGAGCTCCGCCTGCATCTCAGACTGAATCTGTCTCATCTCTCGAAGTCATAAAAAATCATCCTATGAGAATAAATCTATAAAATAAATTTTTTTATTATTTTTTGATTATTAGTTTAAAAAATGATACTCACATGTGATTCTCTCTCTTTCTCATCAACCCACTAATTATCAGCTTGATGTTGATGAGTTTTAGTATATAGCTCCAATGGTGTCGGCTCCTGACCAAGAAACTCTTTCTGCAAATAGAGAGTATAACTAAAATAATTTACATATTTTTTAGGAATTTAATTGAAATAATCTATTATTAGTTGTCGTCTATGCTCAGTATGACGCACTGAACCACTAGTATGAAGAGAGCTCCCTAAACCCCTATAGTTAAATGCTCTATTTTACTAATTCTACTCTCTCAATTTTGTGAACTCAGGGTTCACCCAAGCTCTGCTCAAATCAGCCCATACTCCTTAGCCAATCCATAATAGACGTTGCCCAGACTTTATAATATCTGTGAACATATCCCTAAGATGAGTAGAGCCTCTCCTCTCGAAATTTATTCTGATCCGCGAACAATGCTCAGGCAACCACCTAAAATATTTTTATAAAATATAGCCATAAATAATATTATTAATACAAATGAAATAAAATTTTTAATAATGCCAAATAAATATACATAAAATTCTATGAATCACATATCTCTAACTTCCTTTAGGATTTTCTTCCACGATAAATAAGGAGCATCATATTTGTTCTGAATGATGTCATGAATCTTATGGGTAGACTGCCTAAAGGGATTGAAGTTATAGGCAAAATTTTTTGTCAATTACATAGTAAATCAAATTAAAATAACTTTACCAAAAAACTTAAACTTACTTATAGCCCTCAGGATCTATGTATACATGCTTATCCTCTGTTATTGCTGGCTCCCCAACCCTTATTTGTATTGATGGTCCACCTTGTTCTAGCTGCACAGAAGGTGGGTAAAAATAGGGGTGATGGTAAGGAGGGTAGGGGTAGGTTGAATGATCTATTTTCGATATTTGTGGGGGATAATATGAATATAATGAAGTTGAGTGTGTCTGATCTAGAGAGAGAAATCAAGGACTAGTAGACATAGGAGTCAGGAAGTATCCAGCATGGGGTGGTGCTCTAACCACAGCTGGATTTATCTATCCCTGACCCTGCTTAGTGGGGGACAGATACTGACTCCCAGGTGGTGGTAATGGCACTCCTCTCACTAGTGAAACTCTACATCCTGACCTTCATCACCCTATCTAGACACAGTTCGTCCAGTGCTCAACTTTTTCCTATCACCAAACATTAAACATAATGGATCTACGAGGAGACTCGTCACCTGAAGACATCTGAAATAAAAGAAGCAATTAATTTATATTTCATGAAATTACAATAACACTTAAAAATGAATTGGAAACATATATGAAGATTTATATAGTTAGAAAAAAATACAGCTATATTTTATATAAATCAACTTCTAAATATAATTTATAACATCTTAAAAAATATAGTTATATAATGTATAAATGATTTACAGAATGTATAAAAGGATTTACATACAAATATGATTTGCAGAATGTATAAATAATTTACATATAAATCAGCTTCCAAAAATATAGTTACATTCATAAATTACAGTTACATAAATTATAAATGATTTAAAAATATTACAATAAATCAACAGACATTCCAGCTTATTTACCAACTACATTTTAATAAATTTGTTTACCAACGTATTCTTTAAAAGGTATATTGCAATAAATAAAAAATGCTACATTCAATAATTACATTTACCCACTTATTCTTGCTACACATTCATGATACAACATTAAGTACATTATAATAAATTTGATCACTTAAGTTACAATAACTATTCTTAATAAAAAATGCTTTAAGTGCTCTATAAGATATCTTCATTTTCTTCCTCCTTATCACTTGAAGTGCTCATCAAACTATTCACATCCTCTAACTGCATTTCAACATTATGTAACAAAGTATCAAGAACATCAATTTCAACAGCCATACAATCTGACATCTCATCCTCATAATGTGCAGTAGCTATGATGTATTGTTGGTCAACAATTCCTCATACTTTGGTTTTTATGACAGCTGACCAATCTTGCTTATCTTTGTGACCACTGGGATATTTAGTTAAATAAACTTGAACAGCTTACTTGTTAGCACAAATGGATCAATATTCTTATATATTCTACTATATTTTAAATATATAAAATCATACGCAGGATGAACTCTTGTGCCTTTATTCGGTATAGGATCATACCATTGATAGTTGAATTTGAAAATTTTAGGACTTCTAATATCTAATAAGATATAAATCAATGAAATAATATAGATTTTACTTGCGTAAGATTTAAACCATGCTCAAAATTTATTTACAACAAGTTGCTTAATAGCTGTAGTATCTGTTAGAGGCAAACTGCTTACAAAATAGCTGGTGATAAATCATCCAATTCACATTTGAGAATTAAAAATTAACATGATTTCCTATGCACATTATGGAAAAACTTACTCTAAGATAGGTTGGACTTCCTGGTAGTTTAGTAAGACATATAAAGTTGTTGTTCTGATTTATAAATCATTGAGAAATCTTATAACACATTTTTCACTGGCCTTTCCATGACTTCTAAAGACTGATAGTGTAGATTCTTCGTTATCAAAGTCCATGTTATGACCAATATTTATTCTTGTACTTCTCAAATGGGGCTCAAAATAGTACACAACAGTAAAATGCCCTGTTACCGGTGGACCAAATCCACCGGTAGCAATAGAAATCCATCAAAAAATTCCATATTCTAGTGAATTTCTAACAAAAACTCATCCGACGGTAATTCATGAATAAAAAAATGTAAACCGAAAAATTTTTTTGATAGGCGAAAAAATGATGTTTATACGTTGACTTTCCTTAGCTGATTCCAACATTTAATCCGTCGGTATTTCAAGCAAAAAATTTACGACGGAAGTACCAACTGATAATCCATCGCCTTGATCCACTGGATAGTACTGACAAATTTTCTGCTAAAAATACCGACGTAAAAGTGCACTGAAAATACCATTTCATTTTTGTTGTATCGTATTGCCGATGGAGTTTCTGACAAAAAATCTGCTTGAAACTTGTAGCATAAACAAAAAAAAAACCTTCTGGCTTATGAAACTGATTTCTACAATACAACTTACATACAAAAGTTCCAATACTATATACATTCAGACATACACCTCTAATAAAAAATATCGCTAAATATTGAATATAAACATATAAACTTAAACAAAAATTAGAAGAATATCATCAACAATTATCCAATAATAAGCAAATACAGATGTCAAGAAAATAAATAAGTATATATGTCCAAAAATAAATAAGTACAGATGTCCAGAATAAAATATTCAATATCTACTGTGAATCAGTCTCCTCATCTGCTGAAGCTATATTCTTCTCACTGAACTGCTCCCTCATTTTTCATATTTTATCTAAGAACTGAATTTGCTGCATCTACATCTGCTAGTCAGCTTGTGCTTTCCTAACCTGCTTTAGCTCGACTGTAAGGGCAGCTACTTATTAGCTATATAAAGACTCCTGGGCACTTGCTGAGAAGTTGGAGCCACCAGATGTCTGCCCCTCATATGTATAGGCTTACAAGCCTAAATCATAAACTCTGCCATGATGTATTCCTCCTATCACTTAGGATTGTTGACCTCATTTTTGTATAAGGTCATTAGACTCCAGACTAATCTTAACCATAGGATCAATATAGATCATAAGATCATTCTAGACCCTAGGACTTCTAGATTCTAGGATCCTCCTAAACTCCAGACCCTAAGATCTACTCTAGACCCTAGGATTCTTCCTAGACTCCAGACCTTAGGATCTATCTAGATCCTAGGATCATTCTAAACCCCAAACCCTAAGACTTCTAGGCTCTAGGATTCTCCTAGATTTCAAATCTTAAGATCTACCTAAATCCTAAATTTTAGACTCTAGGATTTGCCCAGACTCCTGATCAATCCAGATCTCAAACCAACCTAGATTTCAAACCTATTCAAGCTTCAAACCTATCTAGATCTCTAGGCAATTCAATCTCTAGATCAAACTCCTTTTAATCAAGTCTATGATCAAACTTCAATCCTATCCAATCAGTTATAATCACTTATATGATTACGAAAGATGAGGATAATTCAAGTTTAAGCACTCAAACCCAAAATCCAGGTCAAATAAAAAAAAATCAAATCAAAATCCAAGGTTTAAAGTCCCTATCCTCAAAGCCTTTTCTAGTGAATTTTCAAATACCTCAAACTCCAGTCAAATTACTTCTGATTTAGAGTCTATTAATTACACATTGATATGACATATCTCTAGAAGTAATTCTCTAAATTTGAGCTCATTTTGAGGTCTCTAACCCCAGAAACTGGATTAAAATCCAAAGGCTGTAAAACCTTTAAATATTTATGGCCTATGCCACTGGACCTACCACCCAGCGGATTTTGACCTTGGAGCTTTCTCCAAAGCCTCCAATCATTTTCAGACCCTTGATTATAACTCTTTAAGCATTAAACTGTATTTTGTTGGATTCACTTTGACCCCCAGTTGACCAGGGGTCAAAATGACCAAAATACCCCTTTAGGGGTGTGAACATTCACTTTGAACCAAATGACCTCCAAATTACACGAGATCACTTCCAGCAAATTTCAAACATCAAACCAAACTTATTGGATTCAAACCCAAACCCTAGGTTAACCTGGTTGATAAAAAAGACCCTTAAGGGTCTAATAGGTCACTTTGACCAATTTGAACTCCCTAGACCTTGGAATCACTTCCCACATACTCAAAAATGTCAAATTAAATTTATTGAGCTCATTCCCAGACCCTGGGTCAACCTGGATAACCAAATCAACCAGGGTTGACCCAAATGACCCATTAAGGGTCTAAACAGGTGATTTGACTCAGATCACCATTCTGATCCCTCAAACCACCTCTACCAGACCTTATTTGTCATTTCAAATCAATTCAAACCTGATCCAGATCATGGGTCAACCAGGTTGACCAAGTCAACCTAGATTGACCCAATCAACCCTTAAGCCTTTTACCTCTAATTAAGTTCCAGATCAATTTCAAACCTACTCAAAACTCCTTTGGTTATATCTAACAGTGATTTAGACTTGATTAAATCCTTTGACCTATTCAACAGCTGACCTGGTCAACTAAGTCTTTGTTTGGTCAAAGTTGACCCATACTACTTAGTTCAATGTACTAAACTAAATTAATTTATTTTAAACCTCATCAAATCCTCAAACACATTCAATTCATGGCTCATGTACTTCCAAAGTCACCATGAGTCAAGATATAGTTGATTTGACCAAGTTAACTTGGTCAAACCCCCTCCCATACACATATGTGTATTCAAACTTCAAACCTCAACTTTTAAACCCTTCTCAACCAATCTAATCAGCACCTAAACACTCCCTCCATGCCAGCTAGGCAGCCATTTGACTGTTGACCAGTCAATATGGTCAACAAGTCATATGAATGGATCAAATGTGGTCAAATAACCTCTCAAGCCTAATTTAATCCATTTAAGACCACTCCAGCCATTTAAACAATCTCTAAAACCTTCTAAGTGCTGATTAAATCCACCTTAAACTTTGGATTAAGCTCTAACTCTTCCCCATGTGCTTACAAGGACAAAAGAGCCTTCCACATCATGTCCTTGTGTCCTTTTTTATTCCCCTACTCTCTAACCATTTGAGGATATATGGCAATATCTTGGTAAGCCTCTAAAGCCATCAAGACCATCCAATTGGCCTGTGGACATTTAAATAGGGTAAAAACCTCCATTTTGAGGCTAATTCTTCATCTAACACTCTCTTACCACCTAAAGCTCCTCCAGCCGAACTCTTAGTTCGTTTAAGCTTTTTAGACCTTCCTATACTCATCCCAAGCTTAGCCCAATCGGTCAAGCCTCGTTGGTGGTGAGATTTTGATCTCCCCATTCAAATTCAGTCAAAGGAGCATAGCTCAAGATCCTGACCTCTTCAAGCTTCGACTTCAACTAGGAAGATAATCTTGGACAAACTACAAGTTCAGAGATCCCATTATTTTCCAAATCTAACGATAAATTTTCTCTAAATCTTTATATTTAGGTCATAGCAGTTAGGCTTAATTAGTTGTTAATTAAGTGCATTTTAAACTTTAAAATATAATCCACATTGCTACTGTTCTCGAACGAGTCAAAAAGCCCATTCTAGGGTTCAGTCTGCATTGGCTGAAACTGTGCAAGATCTGGGTCATTGATCCTTCGATCAATGGTGTAGATCTTGCCGTTCTGTGGTTTCTTTCGACCGTGGATTTGACCCCGCAGTTGTTTCCTACGTCCAGCTCGATCAAAGCTGTCGATTTCAAACAGTGCTCGATCCAATGGCGGTCAAGATCCGCTGACGTTGATTAGTAAAAGCGTGTGGGACCCACGCACTTTTTAATCAACCGATAATGATTGTGCAAGCATTACCAATGATTGCCGCCGCCACTTGCGGTTTGAAGCGGCCAATTGCGAGCTGCTACGTGGCTCTCCGCCATCGCGCCGCCGTCGTTTTTTAAATAAAATAAAATTTTAATTATTTTAAAACTATTTTTAATCAGAGAACTTCAAAAAATTATTAAAAATTGATTTTAAACCCAAAAATTAATATAATATATCAAATTGCTCAAATTCTCAAGGACTTTAAATTAAAAAATAAAATTACTTTAAAATTCTCTACATATTTTAAGTAAGTTTAAATATTATTTATTTGGTTATTTTAATTATTATTTAATTAAAATGAATCCAAATATTTTCAAAATTTAAGAAAATTTGTTTCAAAGTATTTTGAACTTCTAGAGAACTTTTCTAAAATTATTTGAGCAAAGTTTGATATTATTTTGGATTATTAAAAATTCAAATCTATATTAATACATAATTTTAAAATAAATTTATTTTTAAAAGTTATATGTATATTTAGATCATTTTGAATCCTTTGATTTGACATGAAATTTTAATCAGAGATTGCACTTAATTGAATTGATTTAGTGGGGATTAGTTAGTGGATAATTAACTTGTTAATTATCCATTCCTTAGCTTTATTCTGAAAATTTTAAATTATGCTTTAATTTGCATGTGTAGGATTCACACACCCACCTAGTTTTAAGGCTATCTTAGATCTAGGATTGGATTGTGATTGTGTGATACATAAGTATGTCAAGGGTTAGTAGAACTTTGATTCAAACCTACTTAACGTAGTGACACCATTAAGGACAATAATTTAGGATTCATGTAGAGAACTTAGAATAATTATAAAAATTAAGATACACATCCTCCTGACTTGAAACTTGAACCATTTGAACTTAGTGACATCTTAAGCCTCAAGAAAAATTTCTCACTGATTTTTGAAATCATTAAGCCCCTTAATTAATTAAATCAATGTTAATCCCTTAATTAAATCTTAAAACTTCCAAAAATTTTAATAAATTTAAATCCAATTGACTTGAAACTTAAACCGCTTAAGCTTAGTGACCTTCCCTACTCTAGGGAAAGTTCTCACTAAAATTTGAACTTTAAGCCCCTAAATTAAATCCCTTAAGATTAAATTTTAATTAAGCCCTTAAATCTTCCAGAAAATTTAGTAAATCAACTTTAAATCAAAAAAATACAAATAAGACCTCTAACTAACCAGAATTAAACCCTTAATCAATAAAAAATAAAAGTCCCTTGACTGGACATCAAATTTGATCTTAATTTAATTTTAATTGAAATTTAATATTTAATTAATCTAATTAATTAAAAATAATTAAAAATTCTAAAACTTTCCAAAACACTTGAGAATCTCTTCTTAGGTCATTCTTGACCTTTGGAGTTGATTTTAAGGAGTTGAAAATTCATTTGGAGCAAAATCAATAAAAGGACTTTAATTAAACTAATTAAATAATTCAATAAATACTCAAAACTTTAAAAATTCATAACTAATTCAAGAAAAATTCAAATTAATCAAACTCAAAGGCATTCAACTCATATTAAGGTCTAATATTTATCAAAAATATCAAATATCCAGAAATCATTCAAATTTGAAAAAGTCAACTTTTGGTTAAACTTCAATTCAAACGCAAGTCAAAACTTCAAACATTCATAATAAAATGTAGAAAAATCTAAATCTAGCATACTTATAGTCTAACTAATTGTATTAAGGTCTAAAATTTTAATAAAATATTAACTTTTTAGAAATCACTCTTAATCAAAAAGTTAATTTTTGACCCTTAATTAAATAATTAAAATAATCCAAAAAATTCTAAAATTTGACAATTGATTCTAAATTCCAGAAAATGTTAATTTGATGTTTAAATAACTCAACCAACCCCATAATATATAACAACCACTCCTAAAATGAAGTTTTTAGGTTGGACTACTCCGGGCTGTGGGGCAACATATTCTAAGGAGGCTTTATTTCCTCAAGCCTGGTGGCACAACGCCACGAATGGATTCAATGAAGTGTAAAATTTTAAATCTAATTAATTAATGATTATTTAAATAAATTCAAAATTCTTAATTAAAATATATTAACCTGGTTTATAGGCTGGATTACTCCGGGTTATGCCGATATGTGTCCTAAGGAGGCTTTGTTCCTCGAGCCTGGTGGCACAATGCCACGAACCGGTTAATGATAAATTTAAATAAATTCAAATCTTAAAATTAGCAACCAATCAATTTTAATTAAAATTTAATTAACTTTTAAACCTCAATTAAATCAAATCACTTAATCATACTAGGTACCACTAGGTAACCCAAGCCTACGAGGCTATTAAATTAGCCCCAAAGAAGGTGAAATAAACTTCACGACCTCGGTGAGCAATAAAGGTGCCATCCAACAAATAATTAAAATCAATCTTAAAATTAATCTCAAATCATTAAAACTTAAACTCTAATTAAAATCTTCCTTAAGTCTTTCAACCAACCAGAACGTTAAATAACTTTAACTAAATGACCTATATAGGACATATCCAAACCACATGACCTTTAAACACACTTTAGATGATTTGGTAGGACAACCAACTCTAATCTTAGACTAGGCCGGTGTTTACTTTTCTGCTACTTGCATGTGCTGTGTTTTTCATGATTTTTATTGCATGATGGTTGTTATAATCAAGTAATTGATTGATTGTTTATTTAAATTCTTGTACTTTATATTTTGATTTGATTATGTATTAGATCTACCCTTAGGTTAGGAATAATTTATACTAACTCAATCTTATGCAGGTGGTCATGCTCATATAGGACATTTAAAATTAAAGGAGGTAATAAATAAAGCTTTAATTAACAATATTTTCAACAGGTGCTCCAGAAATTACTTAAGTCTCCCTTTAAAATTAAAAGAGTATAGACAAGTGTGGCTGTGATTTGAGTATTTAAATTTTAATTAATATTAATTAGTTGGGATATTTTAAATTATAACTATTGATTTATTAGGATAGCCTTGCAGGTGTTGAGTTAGATTTTTATTTATATTTAAATGTAATTTAATTTAAATTCGAGTTGTAACATTTAAGTACTTTGAGATGGGATGTTTACACATTCAATTTAGATTCTAAAGAGGAAGGGACATCCCTTAGGGAAGAGTCCCTATCCATTTGGAAGATCTAAATTAGGATGGTATCAAAATATTTAAAGAGGAAAGATAACACCCCTCTCGAGAGGGAGTTTCTTTTCATTTGGATATTCAGACCCGACGATCTAAGGAGTTCCAAAAGAACGAAGAAGTGAAGAATGAGAAGAATCCTAATTCTCAAAGTCACTTAAGTCTTATGAGTAGAATTCGAGTTGTAGTCAGTGGTACCCGACCACTTTACTTTTCCTGCATACCTTGGGTTGTATAATTAAAAGGCACTTGCCTATGGACTTTCAGTTTGAGTTTTAAATTTAATTAATTTAATTATTTGATTAATTGTTTGATATTAATTGCGATATTAGGATTGCATGCTTTTAGTAGTTTTTTGGCGCTCTTTGCATGTCAATCTTTGTTTTAGCTTGGAACCCAATCGGAGGCTCGTGAGGGAACGTTAAAAATTCTTTTACTTAAATAAAATTAAAATTTTTTAAGCTCATATAGAAACTTTAACATTTTAAGAAGTAAGCCCGAGACCGCCGGGAGTTCTCATTTCATAATTGCATCATTTTCTTTCCACTTGTTAGGCACCTCCCTACGTGCGAGTTCTGGCAGACCACCTGGCCTATGAGGGTGCAGTTCTGTCAACGAGATCTGTGCAATCTTTAGGATAAAACTTATTTTTTAAGCTTAATTTTAAAACTTCTTCATTCTGATTTAAGCATTTAATAGAGTCAATTTGCATGCATTACATTATTAACAAACTTAAAAGTGTCTAAACCTTTAATTGTATTTTAACTTAAGCATTTCACCCAACATAAGTTAATGGGCTAAATTAAGGACTACTCTAAATATCAGCCCTATTCTCAAAAACTCAATCTTAAATAACATCTCTACCCACTCTTGCATAAAAGATCGGACTCATGATTTTAAAGCGTTTAGGTGATTTAGCTGGCTCCCCAATCGAAGCCGGGGTAAGTCAAGATCCTGCATTGCATTAGCTAGGTTCGGGTCACTGATTTTCAGTACCAACTTTAGATTTAGGTTTTGAGATAAGCTTAGGCTATAAGACCTCAACCTCTGGGAATTAAATTCCAATTTTCTAATAAAATTGATCATTCAAATTAAACTTTTCTATATATCAAATTCAAGCCCAACACATAGGATAGGCTGGGGACTTCTGAATTGTTTCAGAATCCCAGGTGCCTCCTACTTCTCTTCCTTTGACTCCAAAAATAATTGTTTGACCTTGAACCAATCCCTATTGAAATTCCAATCGTTACCTCCTTTGACATCGACCTTTGTATTCTTAAATAAAATTCATATCGCTATTCTAATAGAGAGTATTCGTAGGAAAGTTCTAGTTTTCTATAATGTAATTAACTACGAGGGCTTACGCTCGTAGGAGATTTAAAAACCCAGATCTAATTTTCAAAATCAAGTTTCAAAAATCTCAATTAATTTTCTTTGAAAAAATTAAAAGTCAATGATCATTATCATTATTTTTAAATGAATGGTGACAGACAATATCTTCTTTCCTCGGAAAGATATATCGTACTATTATCATAACTTTGATCATAAAATTAATGATCTCTTTATTAGATTATTGCAATCAAATATTTAATCAAATATCATTTTGATCTTTTGAGATCATATATTATCTCCCCTTATATTTGACTATGATAATCGAATATAATTGAACGTTTTGAAATTTGAACCTATTAGAAAACAATATGTTCACCTCCCAAAATAATTTATCATTCATAATGATGTGTTTGATTTCAAAATTAAAATACCAAAAATTGAACATTTCCCAAAAAAATTAACCTTTTTAAAAATATAAAATTTCAATCAAATAACGACCAAGTACTATAGTCAGAATATTTTGATGATTCACCAGAAGAATCTTCACCTGCTGCAGCCTGGCTCTCTCGAAGCCATGTATACTCCTCTTATAAAAGTTAATAAAAATTTAAGCAATTTAGACATGACATCAAAAATATTAAAGTTATATACTTACATAGGCTCTCCTCGCTCGCTCATCAGCCCATTGCTAGTACTTCTACCGCTTGTAGGTATGATTATACAATACAATAGGGGTTGGTTCTCTGCCCAGCACCTCTTTCTATAATAGACATATATTAGTATTTATATTAAAATATATTATTAAAATCTTTTAAAATTCCTTACTAAATATCATTTGAGCTCAGTATGTGGAATTGAACCCCCAGTATGAAGGGAACTACCCATGCCCCCAACATCATAAACTATATTATATCTATTTTGGTCCCTCCTCCTACTATACTTTAGCCTAATCTAAGCACTGTTCAACTCAACCCATACACTCTCACCAATCCAGAATGGTTGCTCGTCTACTTTCTAATATCTGTAAACATGTCTCGCATGCGAGTCATCTCATGCTTTTCAAAATTCTTTCTGATTTAATCATTGTGTTGTGGTAGCCAACAAAAATCTTTCTGTATTTAAAAACATACAATATAGAATATATATTTTTGTTAGTTTATATAAAAAAATCTTTCTTCATTAATATCTTAATAATAATGGATAACTCTGAGTGAGTGGTGCACCCCTTCCATATTAATTAGTTATTGGAAAGCATGCAACAAATCATAAAAATTTTGTGCCTCCTTATTAGGTAACTTTTTTGTATATTGTTCAAATTATGCTCTAATTACATCATGAACTAAGTTGTCAAGATCAGGTCGGATATTTTCTTCATCAGCTATATTAGAACTTATCGACAAGCCGCATCGAGAATCAAAATGTAACTCATACTCACCATGGGAAGTCCAATACCAATATTCTGTCATGAAGCCTCTATGGTATAGATCAACAGTTACGTCATTTGGGCTTAGCTGGACTTAATTTTTATGTTTAGAATATAAAAAATGAAACTTTTCATCTGAGATGAAGCTGGGCAATTGAAAAGCTATCTGAATGAAAAAATATACCCTTTTAATGAACTTATCCTTTAATGTCTTTCATCCCTGTGCCAATCAGTTATACATCTAACTTCTTTGAGTTTTGATATCTATAATATAGCCTACATATAATATGGATATATTAGATATTGTTGTAACATTTATTAAAGAAAAATAGATGAATTTTAATTTCACATAAGTCCCCTATCAATGAGAAATTTAAGAGCCTCCATTTAGGAGAAATATAAAGAGTCTTGGCCTGCTCAAAAGGCCATCATTTTATGTGACCAAACCATTCAAGATGACTCTCTCTAATCTTATCATCCACTGGAGCTACTCCAACCTTCTCACATATATGCTCATTTTGTATCCTATTTATAAGGGTAAATTCACTACTCATCCACCTTAGCATCCTCATCTTTGTAACACTTAACTTAATATTATGTTTATCTTTTAATGGCCAATATTCTGCATTATAAAGCATTACAGGTCTCACCAATATCTTATAGAATTTTCCCTTAAGTTTGAGGGGGACTTTTCTATCACACAACAAGGCCCAATGCATTCCTCCACTTCATCCATCCAACTTGAATTCTACTGATAATATCCCCATCTATTTCACCATAAATATTAGATCAAAGATATCAAAAGCGTGTACTTTTATTAATGACTTCATCGTCCAAAGTCACAATCTCTCAACTAAGTCTATTGCTACTAAAATTACACTCCATATATTAAGTTTTAGATCTACTTATACGAAAAGCTTTAGACTCTAAGATTGACCTACATAATTCAAGTTTACCTTCAACTCCCTCTATACTATTATCAATAAGAAGAATATCATCAGCAAAAGCATATACCAATGTATATTCTCTTATAAATGTCTAGTGAGAACATCTATAACTAAAGCAAAAAGCATACACTAAGGTACATTCTCCTACCGAAGGCAGTGACCTTCGACAATGCACAGAACGAGGTAGTAACCTTCAGTAAAGCATGAAATGGAGGTGGTGACTTTAGGCAACCGATGGCGAAGAACCTAGGCAAGCTTGGTGGTGAACGTCGGCGAGGAACCGGTTGTAATAGAGGCAACATTCGGGGTAGTTCTCATACACAAGTGGAGCGAACTAAAATAAAGAAGGAAAGAAATGAGAAGAAAGATGACGGAGCGGTCAAAATAGAGCAGAATATATGCCAGTAAGGTAATGGCATAAATTTTATCAAAAATATCATCGTAAAGTTATCAGTACATATTCCATCGATTAGGCCGCCATTTTTTTTGGCGTATGTATATTCGCCAGAAAGTTCAATGGTAATGACAGATTTTATTGTAGTGGTAGGAGCAGAAGTGGGTGGTTTCTTGAGCCAAACATGCTTCACATATCGATCCTTCTTGTCGTGCTTTATTCATAACATATTTTTTCAACTTATTTAAATATCTACTAGACGATTAGAATTATCAGTTACAATTAGAGATATTTAAGATAGCATATTAAATATATGTATTACATCTCAAAAGGGACATCCAATGATATTGCACAGGTCCACCAACTCTAGCCTCATAAGGTAGATGGACTGAAAGATGTTCCATAAAATTAAAGAATCTAGGGGGGGGGAATTTTTTCTAGCTTACATAGGATGATTAGTATATTCTCCTTACTCCTCCGTAAAGCCTCTTCAATTAGTTTAGATTAACATAGGTCTTTGAAGAAAAGACTAAGCTCTGTCAACCGATTTGATATGTATTCTGGGAACAGACATACTATAATTGGAAGGAGCACCTCCATAATTATGTGACAATCATGATTTTTAGTCTAAATAATCTCGTAGATTTAAGATCTACACATCGGCTTAAGTTTAATACATAGACATCAAGCATTTTTAAACCTTGAAACCACTGATATATTGATCTTTTTTTTTCTAACATGAATGAGTAAGGTGCTTTGGACTTCATTATTCTTGCATCATTAGTTGTTATTAACTCTAGATTTCTTTATTGGTAGTACTCTTTAATGTCCATTGTAGCTTTCATATTATCCTTACTCTTGCCTTTATCATCCATGATTGTATTAAAAGTATTATCGAGAAAGTTCTTCTCAATGTGCATAACATTTAGATTATGCCTTATCAAATTTGTACTCCAATATGATAATGTCCAAAAAATATCTTTTTTAATCCAATTATGTTCAACACCATATCTAGGAAATTTACACTTTGATAATGTTAGGAAATCAATAATTAATGAAATACCAGAAAATCTTCGTAGTATGTCATAATCACTTAATCTGGTGGAGGAGGTGACCTCTCAACTCTGTTTCTGATGAATGTATCCTTATTTCTTCTAAATAGATGATCAGAAGGTAAGAACATATGATGACAATCAAACTAATTATTTTTTCCTCTTTATTTTAGTGTGAAAGATTTAGTATTATCCATGCAGTAAGGGCTTATGGGATAACATTTGGCCACTATTTTTTGCGGCGTTCAAAAAAATTTATAGTAAAATACTACTTCAATAAGCAATAAAAAAACTATCCCAAAAAATCCTTAATGTTCTTTTTCATGCCATTCAAAGAAGAAGAATAAGATTCATTCCTATGTTCACAACTCTTTTACTCTATATATTTTCAACATTATACCAACTTAATTGCCACATTCAAAATATTTGCTAACTATATATACTTATTCAATATTAAGTTGAACATCCAATAATAAATCATAAAACTATAAAATATTTTTAAATAATTATATATACATCCAAAATTTACAAATCATAAAACTATTCATGAACAACATTCATGACATCATTTTGAAACATTTTTTACTCGATATCCACTTTTATCAATGTCATAATACTCATAAAAAGAAGGAAGGAGAGTAGCTCATATTCGGTGGAAATGGAGATGAAGGCCGACGTTGGCTAGGCTAGGGCGGAAGGTCGGCATCGGCTAGGTTAGGGCAGAAGGCCGCGTTAACTATGATAGGGTGGAAGGCCTGTTAGACTTTCTCTCTTTCTCTAGACGGATGAATGAAACAAAACAAAGCATTGAAATGAGAAGAAGCGGATGGTGGGTTGGGATATTAGGGTGAAAATCGGTGGTATTTCAGGCAGTTAAAGCCACCAAAAATTTGTCACTTAAAATCGGCACTACGACTGCTGGTAATGGCATCACCATTAGAAATTAAAGGTGGCTTCTCCTATGATCAATTGACCGCCAAAATTTTTAGCGATCAAACCACCGGTAATTCCTACAGTGATTTGACCGCCAGAAACTCTACCGGTATTGAGTGAATTTCCTGTAGTGATATGATATACGTGCATACTGCTTATATTATCATGCATTGATTATAATGGTATGTTTGATTATCTACTGAGTTATTAGCTCACTCTGTGATTTTTATATTTTTTAGGAAAGGGTAAAGATCCAATGGAGTAATGATGATCAGGATCTTTAGATTTAAACTTATTTTTGAAACTTTGTTTTATTCTTTTGTAGTTAGAAGTATAGAGAGATAGATTGATATATTGATTAAACTTTTAATTATTATAAATAATTTTTTTTATAGATGATGAATATAGTACTATAAGATTTTATTAAATAAATAAAAATTAGAGGCTTTCATAGATTAATTAAGTGATAAAATAGGCCATTCTTTCAAATTTAGATCTTAGGGCATCATAATGTAATTTTTTTTGGTAAAGCCCATTTATGGGTGCAGAATTTATATCATCAAAATAAAAGTTACATGGTTCTTAAAGAAAACTACAACTAGCTAATACTCTTAGAGTTCAATCAAAAGAGAAAATAAAGTCTATAGAGTATAGGTTTCCAAAATAGCATAAACAAGAATTAAAAATAAGGTAGCAAGAAGCTAAATCCAAAAAATAAGCCCAAGCTTGAATATACATTAAGAACAGCAAAGAACCACCAAGAGGAACCAATTCACATGAAAATCCATAGCCTACCACACTCTCTAAAATATAAAAGGAATGACATAAAGAATTGAAAATCCACCATAGAATCCGACCATAGACATAAGAAGGCAGAACCTGAAAGGCAAAGAGAGTTAATAAAAACATAAAGATAGAGTGATTTAGCATAAATCAATTGTCAGCCAATAATAATAACACCAACCATCAATAGAGAGAATCAAAGACTCACACAAGAAATTGCTATTAAAAAAATCCAAGGCAACGAGACATGACCAAAATAAAGCAGCTATTTATTGGGCAAAGCCCCACAATAATAACCAATTTATACAATGAAAGTCTTTCCAAATAGAGAGGATAAAACCCAAAAGGTGGTAGCCCAAAAGTAAAAATAATAGCATAAAAGGAGGAATAGGGGATCAAATATGTGTAGTCTCATATATAACCAATCTTTGAGAAATTACCAGTGTTACCAATCTAGCCCCATAAGGAATACATTACATCCACAATCATAAATGGTATCAATATATTAAGAATTCTACCAACCACAATCATTGAGAAAATCACAACCGAGAAGGCCACAAGACACCAAACCAAGACATGGGGCAAATGCAACTGGATATAATCCAACATAAATGAAAGAACTAGCCAACTCCACCAAACAACTACCATTATATGACAAAAACCAATAAGATGAGACCAACAGGACTGGTAGCAACAAAGGACATTTCCTAAATATTCGAGGAAAACATGCAGCCACAACCCATAAATTTCATCCAAAGACACATTAAGAGATTCAAATAGGCAATCAAAGGATATCTATTAGAGTAAAATATAGCCACCAAATCAAGCATATAGATATATGCAATAAGAAAGGTAACACCTACAATAGATATAAATACATGGAAAGTAAAAGAATTAATGAAAAATAAAAGAACTGCAACATATATACTCATTCAAACCCAAAACTTAAATAATGAAAACCAAACATCAATAACCAAGAAGGAAAAAAGGAGATAGAGAGGCATGAACAATATCTATAGGGATAAGCATAATACTAATAGAACCTGCACCAACAACTAACTTTTGCTGTATGGCACACCCAAATCATCGAGAATGACCTCACAATTGATAGCTCTATGTAAAGAATTTTTATTGTATAAAACAATATTATTTGTCTTGGTACCTAGTACCTTTGCCAACCAATCAACGCAGGCATTACCTTCCCTCAAGATATGAGAAATTCTATAATTTAATCTACCAAGCTGGTTCATTTTTTGTTGAATATGTAGAAAGGTTAACATTATGAAAATTTTTTATATTAACTAAAGAAACAAGCAGTTTGAATCAAATTCAATCCAAATATTCCAAAAATTATTATCGATGTATAATAAAAGGTCCTTGTAAGGAGCAGTTGTTGACCTCATTTATGTATAAGGTCACTAGGGCCAATCTAGACCCTAGGTTTCTTCTAGACCCCTGACCTTAGGACTTCTTAGATTCTTGAAATCTTAGACTCTGGATCCCAGGATCAATCCTAATCTTAAATCAAACCAAACCCAGCCTAAATCCAGACCAAAAATCCAAGGCTAAAGGCTTAGGTCCTGAAAGCCTTTTCTAGTGATTTTTCAAACACTTCAAAACTCAACCAAGTGACCTCCAAATCATGATCTGTCAGTTGCATATTGACCAGGCATGTCTCTAGGGACAACTTTTCAAATTTAAGCTCAATCTGACACTTTTAATCCCAGAAACTGAATTGAAACTTGAAGGCTGCAAAACATTCAAATATTTATAGATCATGCCACAAGACTATACATCCAATAGAATTTAACCTTGAGACCCTTTTTAAACCTCTGAATCACATTCATTACTGTACTTTCCCAGACCTAGTTTGACTCAAGATTGACCAGGGGTCAAAATGACCAAAATACCCTTTAAAAAAGTTTTTGGTCTTTTCCCCAAAGTTCAATATGACCTTCCTATATCAACCTTCAAAATCTACCCCAATAGATCCTAATTATCATTAAGAACATACTAGACTCAAACTCAACTCTTGGTTTGACCTAGTTGACCAAAATACCCTTAAGGGATTTAAACACCCATTTCCAACCAAATGATATTACCAATGTTTGGCACCACCTCCATTGATCTCAAAACACTCATTTAAACTTTTTGACCCAAACTCAACTTGTGATTTGACCAGGATGACCGAGTCAACCATGGTTGACCAAATCAACCCTTAACTTACACAAATGTTAATTTTAATGCTTGAATCCATTTTAAGTCAAATCAACCCTCCAAAATCACTCAATTTGATATTTCATTCATGTCCAAAAATTTTCAAGTCAAAACTCCCTAGGTTTGACTTGGTCAACCCATTTGGAGAGGTCAAACCCCTCTCCAATTGCTTGTATTTACTTAAAGCTCCAATCCCTTGGCTCAAAACCTCTTAGGATTAATTCTTATAGCTCTCTTGACCCTCTCCAAGCCTATCCCAGTCATCATTGACTGGTCAATAGGTCAACGTATCAACAAACTCATTTCAAGCCTATAGAAAGAGGACAAATCATGACCACATCACCAAGCCACCTTGACAATCCATGGCTTAGTCTAAAACCTGCTCAAACTTGATGGAACGTGACCCATTTTCTCCCCTAATAGAGCTTAAACCAGCCCCTTAAACAAGGCTTGGCTTAGGTTTAGCCAAATGAGGGAAAAGGTGTGGTCCCTCTCCCCATGGACCAAGAGAAGTCACACTCAAATACCAACCCTATCCCCTAGCTTTGGGCAGCTTAGGGGACACTTTTCACCCATCCAAATCACCCTAAATCAAATCTCAACCATCCAATCTAAAAGCCAAGGGTAAAGTGGGGGAAAACTTGACCTAAGCGATTCATTCTTTATTATTCACTCTCCCCCAACTCTCCTCCAGCCTCTGACCTTTCAAAACTCTTCTCCATATTCTCCAACCATTTCTAAGGCCTTCATAAGCTTCTCCCCACCTTTTCCAAGCCTCAAATCACTATTTTAGTAAGGAGAGGGCATTCTAGAGAGAGAAAGAGGATTTTCCAACAAAACTTTCGATCCAGATAGATACAGCTCTTGGTGTCTTCATCAAAGTTGTAGAGGATTTCTCTAGCTTTCTAATAAGCCTAAGATTGTCAAAATCTATCCATTGGTTGGTGAGATATCACAACTTTTAGTTAAATCTTAAATTTAAAACTGCTCAAAATCTACAATGCATGGGGCCTCCAAACTCTAGGCATTGGAAGATTAGATTATTATGAGCTTACGTTTTAAATTTTGTTAAATTTTAATGAGTGTTTAAAAAGTTATGAGCATTTCAATTTTTTAGTTTATTTTAAACTAAAACGGCCTTGATCGATCTTGGTCGTCCGATTTTCCTTCTTTCTTGATCGGACGGCTTATGATTAGCTATGACGCAGATAAGTGTCGGATAAATAATGCACCACATATTAAAATATCATGCACTGCCCCCGTTTTAGCTCCAATCATTGCCAAAGATTTGCCTCAGCTATTAATGGACTTAAAAATTCAAAAAAATAGCTAGAACTTTCAAAATTTACAGTAAATTTATTTCTCCACCAAATTAAATATTTTTTGGCTCGTTAGAAAGATAATTCAGTCTAGTATTTATTAAAATTAAGTTTGAGCTAATTTGATTACTAGATTGTGAGATATTCTTATTTATTTAAAATTAGTTTTTTGTGATTTTCTCACAATACAGTGGTCAATTAGGCCCCAAATTTTGGTGGAAAGTGTTTGGATATCTTAGGCATGCACTGTAATTTTCTTAGGGTCAGGTACCCATTGAATTGTTGTGATGTCAATTTTCAAAGCAATTGGTCCATTTTAGACCCAAAACTTTGAAAATTCATAACTCTTCCAATCTTTAGAATTAGGCTGCATATTTTCTATGGTGTGATTTCATATGTCCCAAGGTTAGCTACACAAAATTTTAAGCCCAATTGAGCTTTAGGTTTAAATTTTAGAAAATATCTAGAAAACTTAAAAAATTCCTAGGGAATTATACACACACCCAATAGGGGTGAAATGTGAACACAGTGAACTTAGTGACATTATATACCTTAGGTTTAAATTTTATTGGATTTGAAGATCATTAGATTAGAAAATAAATTATCTAATGTTTTAGCCCTTTTAAGGACCCAAAAAATTAAAAATATATAATAAATCCAAATTAAATCTAAAAAATGCAAATGATATCTTAAAACTAACAAAAACTTAGTCCTCTACCGAGGAAAAATAAAATCCCTTTAGATGGACCTCCAATTTAATTTTAATTTAATTTCTAATGAAAATTGATAATTAATTATATTAATTAATTAAAATTAATTAACAATACCAAAAATATTTCAAACACTTAGAAATGTCTTCTCGGGTCATTCCTGACCTTTGAGGTTAAATCCATAAAGTTTGGAGTTGATTTGAATCAAAATTTCTAAAACCTTCCTAATTAAATAATTTTAAAATTCAAATAATTAAGAAAACTTTAAAAATTCATAACTAATTGTAGAAAATTCCAAATTGACCAAACTCAGTGTCATTCAACTTCAATTAAGGTCTAGTATTTTCTAAAAATGTCAAACCTTCAAAATTTGGTTAAAGTAAAAAAAGTTAACTTTCCGGTCAACCTTTATTCAAATCTAGGCCCAAACTTCAAAAATTTATAATTTTTTATAAAAAAATCTAAATTGAGCATACTAATAGTCTAACTACTCATCATAAGGTCTAATATTTATTAAAAATTTGAAACTTTCAAAATCAACTTTAAATTGAAAAGTCAATTTTTGGCCCCCTTAATTAATGCTATTAAATAATTCCAATAAATCCAAAAATTTCAATAATTTATTAAAATTCCAAAAAAATTTAATTTGATTAATAAAATACTCAACCAATATTTTAATATAACAATCACTCTAAAGATGAAGTTTATTGGATGGACTACTCTGAGCTGTAGGGCTAAGTGTCCTAAGGAAGCCTGGTTCCTCAAGCCTAGTGGCACAACGCCACGAATAAATTCAATGAGTGTAAAATATCAAAATTAATTGACTTTTAATTATTTAACCAAATTAAAATCTTTAATTTAACTACATCAACAAGATTTTTAGGATGGACTACTCCGGGATACGGGGCTACGTGTCCTAAGGAGGCCTGGTTCCACGAGCCTGGTGGTACAATGCCATGAGCTTGTTGATAGAAAAATATAAAATAATCTAATCTTTTAAAATCAATAATTAATTGAATTAATTAAAATTAATCGACCCTTAATTTCTAATAAACTAAATTAACTTAATTAAACTTGATTGCAACTAGATAACCTAGGCCTACAAGGCTATTAACTTAGCCCCAAGAAGGTGAAATAAACTTCATGATCTTGGTGAGTAACAAAGATAGTAATAATTTAATTATTAAAATATACCTTAATTAAGTTTTAACACATTAATATTTAAATTTTAATTAAATCTTCCTTTAAGCCTTCAACAAATTTGAACACTGGATAACTTAAATTAATCACCCAGCTTAGGATCTACCCCAGCCACACAACCTCTAGCATACACTTTAGATGGTTGATAGGACAACCAACTCTAATCTAGGCTAGGTTGATATTTACTTTACTGTCGTGTGCCATATTTTTTGAGATTTTATTACATGTTGTGATTAAAATTGATTGATATGTTTACTTATTTTTACTGCACTCTATGAATTGATGTGATGAGCGATTAAATTATCCTTAGATTAGAAATGATCTAGATACTCAATGAGTCTTCTGTAGGTGGTCATGCTCATACATGGCCAAGTGTGACTGAGATTTTACCTTTCTGTAAATATATAACTGCTTGGAATATTTTATTTATATTTAACTTCTTACGATAACTCTGTAGGAGAGTCTATATTTTAATTCATATTGATGTAATTTGCTAAATATTAAGAGTTATGAAAGTTGCACTTTAAGTTTGGGATACATAAAACCAAACTTGGGTTCCAAAGAGGAAAGGATAACCCTTAGGGGGACAGTCCTTTTCCATTTGGAAGTTAAAATTTGAATCACTTTACTACCCAAAGTAGAAAGAATAACCTTTCCCTAGAGGGAAGAGTTTTCTTTTCCATTTAGGTATCTAGCTATGAAGAATCCAAGGACTCAAAAGAGGAGAAGATTAAGGAGTCGAAGAAAAAGAGTATCCCACTCAAAGTCACTTACATATATACTAAGATTAGAATCCGGGTTGTTATTTGTGGTGCCCGACCGCTTTTAATTTTTGTAGACCCTGGGTTGTAGTAAAAAGGCAGTTTGCCTATGGACATTTATTTAATTAATTTAATTTATTGATGTATCAGATTTGCCCTGCTTGCATATAGGATCTTGCCTACTTTTTCTAGTTTTTTGGTATTTATGTGCCGTCATTTATTTTAGCCTAGATTCGATCAGAGGCTCATGAGGGTATGTGTAAAATTTTTCTACTTGAAATTAAAATTAAAAATTTTAGGCTAATATAGAAACCTTAATGATTTAAGAAGTAAGCTTGGGACTGCCAGGAGTTCGTATAGCATTTTGATGCACCTTTTTTCCTTTTGTTAGGCATCTCCCCACCTGCGGGTTCTGGCTAACCACCTAGCCTATGAGGGTGTAGATCTATCAAGGAGAATCTATGTAATCCCTAGGATAAAAATTATTTGTAAGCCTTTTTAAAACTGCTTCATTATAACTTTATGCATTTAATCAAGTCAATCAGCATGTATTATATTAAAACATATTTAAAAGTGTCTAAAATTTTAATTGCTTTATCTTTTAGCATTTTTACTCCACATAAGTCAAGGGGCCACTTAGGACAATCTCTAGATATCGACCTCAACTTCTTAAAACTTTAATAATAACATCTTACCACTCTTATATCAAATGCTCGGACTCATGGATTTTAAATCGACTAGGTGGTTAGCTGGCTCCCCAATCTAAATGGGGGTAAGTTCATATTTCATCATTCATTAGTTATGTTCGGTCCATTATGGTCTGATGCCCAATTTAGATTTAGGGTCTGGGGAAGATTTTGAATCATAAGACCCCAACATTCAGGAATATAATCCCAAATTTCTAATAAAATATACAACTCAAATTAAAATTCTCCTCAAACTAAAATTTAAAGCCCAACACTTAGCTTAGGTTGGGACACTTCTGAATCATTTTTAAAATCCTAAAGTGTCTCATACTCTTCTTTCTTTAACCCCAAAAATAAGTTCTCCAATTTGATCTATTCCTAGTTGAAATTTCAAAATCCAACTTCTTTGATATCACTCCTAAAAAATATCTAAACAAAATTTCTGTCGTTATTTTAATCGAGAGTTTTCGTAGTAAATTAAACCTCCCTACGATGTAATTAACTACGAGGGCTTGTACTCATAGGAGATTTAGAACCCACATCAATTTTCAAAGTCGATTTTTATAACTTAATTGGTCTTCTTTAGGAAAGTTAAATCATTGACGATCGTTATCATCATATTCAAAGAATTGACAGGAAATGAAACTTTCTCCCTTTGGGGAGATATATCCTTTGTTGATAAAACTTTATATATGAACTTAACGATAATCCTTCTGGATTATCTTAGCTTAATATTTGGTCGAACTTCATTTTGACCCTTTGGGGCCATATGAAATTCTCTCTTAAATCCGGTTGCGATATTCAAGACGAGATTTATAATTCTAAATTTGAACCCCATTCTAAAATTTTATTACCAACTCCCGAGGTGGTATGTCTTTTTTAAAGGGATGTTTGATTTTAGAATTAAAATTCAACATTATATTTAAATTTCCCAAAGAAAACTAAAATTTTCAAAACCCTTTTCAACACCAACAACAGTCAATTTAGCACATATAATTTTACATTTGTTAATGTTAGGGGAAAAACCAATGATAAAAGCACCATCGTGATCACGAATAAGGCCACCACATCCATAACTACTATGAGAGATATAACCATCAATATTAAGTTTGAATTCATCTTTAAAGGGTTTAATCCACCTCACAATCTCGAAATGTAGAGAACCTACCATTGCTAGAACATTGAATGTTCAAGAAAGAGGCCTAAGCACCCTTTCCTCTGAAATTCTTATAGGACAACATTTTAGCATTTAAAAGATGTATGATTTTGCTTTTTAAAGAGATCATAACCCTATCAAAGCTCATTTTGACACTACTATGCTTACAATTATTCCTTACAATTATTCCTTTCATTCCGTAACAACTAGAAAATCACCAAAGGAATAATAGTACGAATATAACCTTTAGGTCTTTTGAAAAACAAGGCTACTAAGAAGAAATATATATTGTGATTATTAGAGAAAACATTTAAACCAATACCTTTTTCCAGATCAAGCCAGACCCTATAAGCAACTGGAACAGTCAAAAAGATTAGCCTCAATGTTTCAATATGATAACAACATTGATATTTTGAGGCAAATCAAATTTCTTTCTCGTTCAATCTGATGTCAACAGGAACATAGCCTTTTAAGATTCTCCATGTAAAAATAGAAAAATTTAAAGGAGTGAAAGTGTTCCAGATTATGTCACAAATTGGATTATAATCCATCTTAATCCTAAAGCAACACCACACATTTTTAGAGCTAAATTCACCATTTTTAGAAAAATTAAACATGGGATTGTCATTAGAAATAGGATTAATAGGAATGTCACAAATTATCTCTACTAAACTTTGAGGAACATAATCAAGAAGAAGATTATTGCACCACTTGTCATCCTTAATGAACCAAGAAAATTTCAATGAAGAGATAGAATGAGTGTTAAGGAAGGAGACAAGAGACCCCACACCAGTCCATCATCCTACCAGAAATGGGAAGAACCATTCCCAATTCTTCATTGAATAGTCGATTCACCATGCCATTTAATTTGATATTACATAATCTTCTCCAAATCGAGGATTGCCCCTTCTTAAAGGAACAAATAAGTGGGTGTTTGTTTTTTCAGTATTTAAGTTTCATAAAATTAGCCTAGAGAGAATCATTGGTTCTAAACTTCCACTAGAGTTTATAAGAAAATTCTTTCATTAAATCAGAAATGGATTTACATCCTAAACCATCCCCCTTAAGAATACCAATGCAGGCCTTCCAATTAGACCAATTAATCTTTTTGGAATTAGAAGAGAGTCCTAAAAGAACTTATTAATAAGTTTATCCAATCTATCACAAATCTTAAGAGTAGGGTTCATAGTTTGAATGAGATAAATAGGCATGGAACAAAGGACACTCCTAATTAGTATTAGCCTAGCCCTCATGGATAGGAGTTTAAATTCCAAAACAGAGAGTCTTTTAGAAATGTTAGAAAATATTTTTTCAAAAAGAAAAGATTTTTTATAACCTACAGTGCCAAGATAAAAAATAGGAAGAACTTATCTTTTTAAATTCAATAACCAAATTTTGACTTTTTATCTCCCATATATATAGTATAGTAGAAACTTAAGATTTTTATAGGAGCTATAATCTTATTTTAAATAAATAAAATTTATTTATTGTTGATATGTATGCAACTCATATACTACTAGAATCATGAGTGGGGTTGTATACATTAACAGATGAGATCATTAGGAGCACATGAACATATAATAACATTCAAAGGACTAAGCTAGAAATGACAATTTCATTGGGAATATGAATCCAAATATATTCATAGATATAGTATGATGGAAAATGTACTTGAAATGGCATCATTTTTCTACAGAATTCCAAAGTACAATATGTTGCAGGCAAGTTGATGGAGACCAGACTAATTTGACAATAATGACATCAAGAATATCTCAAAAATCTTTCATATGTGGTCCCATAACCCATGCTCGTTATGGTAAAAGATGAATCAGATTTTAATTTCTTGAATCTTTTTCCTTGGTGAAATAAATTTTGGCCAATCTATTGAATGTTTCATTAAACCATCTATGCTGCAGATCTATGAATCATCAAACGTTTCAAAATGACTACACAAAGGCACAAAGGGGCTTCTTTTGCATGTTTATGGGGCAGAAGATAAAGGTGATCAGAGAAGTACTTTCATCTCATAATTTAGGTTTCGTTTGGGACAATTTTTTTATACTTTTTGAAAGTAAATTTTTAACACATTTTTTTTTATTTTGATACTATAAAGCTGTTTTAAGAAATAGTAAAAAAACAGTCACAAACAAAACCTTAATTATTTATGAGTTTAATTTTATGGATGATAAAATGGGCTTTAAGGCCACAAAATTTTGTATATCACTATATGTTTGATCGAAATCTGTAACATATATAATTGAATTTGAAGAAAATCATTGTGCTTTTTTATGAAAATCCATTTCTTGCGATTATCACGTTTAAAATTTCAAGTATACTTTCATCTCATAATTTAGCTTTATTTGGAACAGTTTTCTTACTGACTTCTAAAACAATCTATTAGTACAAAAAATTTTGTACTAAAAAATTACTTTAAAAAGTAAAAAAAAAGTCCCAAATGAAGCCTTAAAAAATATTTGTGAGATTTCTTTTTTTTTTTTTTACTTTTAAGTAAATTTAGTTATAATATATAGCACGCATCAATTTTCACACTTGATCAAAGTCCTAAACGACTGAGTCATAAATTGGACTGTTTGAGAGAAGAAATCGATACCATCCCCCTATGCACCAATAATATGATGGTGACATGAAATGAGGTCAAAGAAAAATTTTGCAAAGTATGAATGATTTAAATCTCAAGTTGGTAAGTTTGGATTAGTTAGGAGCAATAAATGTTTCAGCATAAATAGATTCAGATCTGAAGTTGAAGAAAGGTGATAGCAAGAATTGTAATTGCACAAAACCTTTTTCTTGTTTGCCGGCATGCTTTGATTTCCTGGTCTCTTACGTACAAGGCCAGAAATCTCCTTTGACTTGGAATATTTGTTCATTGTATGTTTCGAATGCTTTTCAAGGCTTGTTGGCAGTCGGCTTTATGTGGCAAAATTAGTTATCAAAATTTTGAATTTCTTAATTGTCCGTAGTTTTTTTTATCAAAAAAATAAAATTTTGAACTTATTGGATCATTCTAGCCGTTTAAGATGAAAGTAAAATTTCCACTACATAAAATTCAAGCATTTTTGACAGAATTTTTGGGCGAAAATTTCACCGGTAATTAGGGATGATTTTCTTTCGTTGGTAATAATCCACCGAAAAATTTCAATCATAAATGAGAGAGGATGCTAATCCAAAATAGTGGAGTAAATGGAAGCATCGATGATCATTCATATAGATATTCTCCTGAGGTGAGGAGGAAGAAGACTCCTTATCAAAAGACAACATATTACGTGCAACTTGCATGAGAGCATCCATCGGAGGGAATCAATTCTTTCGAGACTCTTAACTACTTTTGGACAAGAGGATATAATGTGGCTGAGCTTGACACTTGACCTCTAAATTTGGGAAATTTGTTTTATGAATAATAGAGTTTTACGTAAGTTGTATTTGTCAATCCACATAACCATTCTATTCTTCAGTATAAAAGTCAGAAATTCCTGCTGCATGTGGTGATTTGGTGTGGCCTTCTACTTCACAGAAAGCATCAACTGTATGAGAAAAAACGCCTTGATCGCGTTCTCACTTCTCAATCCCAATAGGCCCCTCCTCTACATCTCTTCACGTGATCAAAAATGGCCAACTCTTTTGGGCCACACAGATTTCTCCTTTTGAAAAGTTGGCCATTTATTTGAAAGATTAGAAGTAATGAAGCCGTTGAACTTCTAATCATTAGCACTAAGAGGTTTATCAGTGAACAACTCAGAGCTTGGATTGCAGCTAATCGCAATCAGAGCAGTTAATTTTAGCAGAATTTTCTGTCTTCCAGTTTAGCCCAGGCATAATGTTTCATTTATTTTTTGTTCCTTCCAGCACATATCTCTCCATCAGCATCCATTAAATTATATTATAGCGTTATTTAACTGATGATTTCTTTTATTTTTTTTTTAGCACGACTGTTAATTGCTCCAAAAAATTAAACTTTAAAATTTTATTTCAAATCAGAAAAGGCAGAAATTACTAGAAATACCTAATCATTCATTAAAAAAAATATTTAAAGCTTCAAAAGCACGTACTGGCTAACATAAATCGATCGATTAAAAAAAATAAGCACTAACATATACATAAATTCCTTCTGATTGTCAAATGAGGTAGCTTACACCTAAATCGAGCTGAAAGAAAATGGTGTCCTCGAGCTGCAGTCAAATTCTTTCTGGTAGGATTAGGTGGAATCCGATGAATTTGACCCGAACGCTGATTGATGACAAATTAAAAACATTTCAAATAGAGTGATGACAGTACCCCTAAAAACAAATGGCAAAAATGTTTCACAAACATGGCTTAGCAATATTGGATGTTACCTTTTCCAATCAACTGGTCCTAGCTAGGGTGTGAACTTAACTCAAGTACCGAGTAGATAGATCTTGCATCTTCCTAAGATTAAAACGAGACAAATCTTACATCCCTCCTCAATCTTAATCTAATATGCATGATGAAAATTGTTTGGAAAATTCTTAACTACTGTAAGTGGTGATTGGGCTCTTACCTCTTAAGATTCCCTTTGATGTATTGATCAACAGAGTGTCTTTAGATTAGAGAGATCTTAAGTTGGTAGGTACTAATCATATGGTTCCTTTAAAATTGGAGATGGCGATTCCATTACTCTTTTTTCTTGACCCTTAGTTATTCATTGCTGGAAATGTAGGGTATAGATATTACTGAAGAACGTCTTTATTAGAACAATTTTGCTTCGCACTTTGGACAATTAGCAATAATCTTTCTGTGGACGTCCGGAAATCTGTTTCAAGTAGCTTGGCAAGGAAATTTTGAGTCATGGATACATGACCCTTTACATGTAAGACCTATTGCTCATGCAATTTGGGATCCTCATTTTGGTCAACCTGTTGTACAAGTCATTACTAGAGGAGGCGCTATAGGTCCAATGAATATCACTTATTCTGGTGTTTATTAGTGGTGGTATACAATCGGATTATGGTGAAGCAAGAAATAAAAATAAAATGTTTTAAGGAATATAATGTTGGAGATCATATGTTGATTAGGATCCGACCTGAAAGACATTAATTCCTCTACATAATAAAGAAAATTTGAAGTTATGGCACGTGGGCTATTTGAGATTATCAAGAAACTTGACATAAATATATATTAAACGATCAAAAGACTTGTTCATTAGACATGTATTTAAAATAAAGGATTGATATGTGAAGAAGAAATGGACCAACCGTTAGATCCTAGAAAAAGAAGAAAGCTAAGAAGATTCGAGGACCAGCGACAAGAAGCGAAAAAAGCTTTTAATTGGGATTTCTTATTTATATGTGTGTTAAACATTGTAAAAGATCATGTATTTGTGATTTTTATTCGTGGTAGAAAATATAAATTAAAAATATGATATTAAAATTTTTAAAAATTTAAATTTTAAAAATTCAAAAATTAAAAAATGAAGTTTAGATTTTCAAGCCTTGAGAAAGTGTGAACTATTTTTTCAAAGTGCAAATATTTTATTTGAACTAAATAATTCAATAAGCATGGACTAATGCATGGTTGGCTAACCAAATAAAAAAGAAGGAGCTGGATTGTTACTTTAGTGGTTACCTCACTTTCTCTCATACCTTATAGCTACATGGCTAACCCCCACTCTCTTTCCGTCTCCTTGTGCAATTCAGATGTTGATGCTATAAACTTATTTAAATTTGATGGAATCACTATAGGAAAAATGCAAATTACCGACAGAATTTTTGACAGAAATTTTATGTGGGACATTCTGACGGATTTTCCGATGGATTTCCGGCAGATTTTTGGTGAAATATTTTCAACGGATTTCCAACAGAAATTTCCATTAGAATATCTCCGATGTATTTTTCGTGAAATTTAAAATTTTCTGGAAAATAATTATAATAAATATTTATAAATTAAATAAATAATATTAATAATTATTGGTAAGTTAAATTAAATAGTTTAAATTGATTAATTAACTAATTTAATAAGTAATGTTAAATAATTTTAATTAGGGAAGAAAATTCTAGAATTTTGAAATAAAAAATCTTATTATTTAATAATCTTTAATAAAGATAATTTTAATATATAAATTAATGATTAAAAAGTTATTATTAAAAATAATCTTTAATAAAACATAATACATGTTCTGAATATTATTTAATTAAAAATAATATTTAATAAGTATTAGAAAAATATTAGCAATTTATATTTCATGTTTTAACACTGTATTTAAAAAATATTAATATCAATTTTAATATTCTATAAGTGATAATTTAAATAAAAAAGAGTAGCTTTTATAGTAGGATTTGCTCTGCGGCCTAATGGATGGACGCTAGATTATCTTCCCAAACGAGCGAGGCTTGAACCTCGAGCAGCGAGCGCGGGCCAGCAGTGTTTGAGAGCGGGCAAGCTGGTTGGTGGGCTGGCCCGCTAGGCCAAAATTGGAACACAAATTTTTTGAATTTTTCTGCAGTAATTTCTGCCGAAAGTATTTCCGATGGATTTTTTTTCACCGGTGTTTGTTTTTCGAGGTGTGTTCTACCGAAGAAAAAATTTCCATAAAAAATTCACCTGAAATACTAATTACAAATAGAATATTTTAGTCATTTTTCGACGAAAATGACTGCCGAAAAATGTTATTTTTCTTGTAGTGGTTGAAAAAGGAAGAAGCTTTAATTGTCTTACAAAAGTCGGAGTTTATACTTTATTTTATTACATAAAGAGAGGGCTTGGTGCTTGGCCTCACCTTGAGAAAATTTTGTTATTCCTTCAACCCTTAACTATACTAGTGAGTGATAATTACTCTATCTCTTTAAAAAATTTTATATTTCTATTGTAGAATTATTCTGCACTTATCCCCATACACTCCCACAGTATTTTTCCATGCACTTTCCCAAAAACATCCATTCAAAAAGCCATTAAGGGGGCTCTCGAGCAAACCTTGGCTAATTTTGACCTAGTTCGATACTAACCCCCTTTTGACCTATTTAAAATTCTTGAAAAATTATGAAAAAGTTCAGAATTGATCTAGATGCACTTCTCTTTTATTTTCAAGAATTTTTGAGTCTGGGATTTCCCACATTTTAAACTACTAAAACCCTAAAATCCAAGTGAAAAAATTTAGTCATATTTCAAATACCCTTACATATCTTACTGCTTTTGTATGGGAATTGAATATCACTCATCTTAAAACTTTCTCAAGGCTTCTACATCATCCCAAACATATTTTAGAAACCTTCCAAGCATAAATTAGTAACCCTTCAATGGTCTAACCTTAACTTATACCACTTTGGGTCGAACCTGTAATAGTACCGGTCTACAACATGTTATCATGACCCAATTTGGCTTTTGATGGCTTTGTTAATTAATGGTTGATTTTGTTATGTTGTGTTTGAAATATTTTCCTTCTCCTCTCAATTATATACTATCCACCTTGCAATGATTGGTTTTATATGCTGTTTTTTGGAAGGTTTTCAAGTTTTTGGATAATGAAATTTTCCATTTTTTTGTTGATTGGGCACTCAACATGCCTTTTGGTCTTAATCCTTTTGTTGAGGTTCTCAATCAATTTTGCATTCTATTTCATTCTTTAGACAATAAGAATATTGCATGTCATGGATGATGATGATGGCGTATGCACAACCCAACAACCGAATGTCTTCCAATAAGAATCGAGTAACATATATATTTTTTTATTCACTTGTTACTATAGAAAAGTCCACACATGATGACTTCTTTTATTTGAGTTTATTGACTATCCTTTTGGTAGAATATCTTTTTAGGTTTTCCTTGATTTTTTTTCTTATATAGTTTTTTTTTTCTTTTGGAGCTACATTTTTAATGTGTAGTTTGTTAAATTTAAATATACTTATAAGTGATACCGGGACATTACTCATAATACTTTTGAAAGATCTTTAGCAAGAGAAAGCATAGTAGAGGGATAAGAGAGAGAGAGAGAAAGAAAGAGAGAATTTTTTTATTTACCCAGTGTTATTGAATGCAAATCCTAGCATTGGTACTCTTTGTCCTTCCTTAGACCAATTTTATTGGACATTTGAATGCTTTAGTGATGTCAGAATTTGGCGATCTTCGGCTCATTAGATTTGTCTCGTCGAGCTACTCGATTCGACTGTAAGCATATCACGTTTGGAAACCGTTTTGTCATCCAATTTATAGTTTGAACCTTCCAAATGTGCTTCGGGTCTTCGATTTGGTCCCATTTGGGCTTGGATTGAGTAGAATTTGGAGTCGTTGGTTTCATCTTTTCAAGGCATTCAATTCGACTATAAGTTTGCTGAAATCGGAGTTTGGATGGTCCCGAAATTAAATTTGGCAGTTTCCAACTTGATTTTGCCTCGAGATTCATGCTCAATCAAGATAATTTTTTGATGATATATTAAATAGTATGAATACTAGTGTTGTAGGTTAGAATATACGCGGCGGTAGAGCTAGAATTTTATGTCACAACATTTTATAAATATCCAGCACACAATCAGAGAACACAAGATTTTTTACGTGAAAAATCTTGGAAAAGGAAAAAACTACAGGGCCTAGCCTAATTGAAAATGATTCCACTAGAATTTGAGTTGAGTACAGTGGGTTGACTCATCCTTGAGGGCAATCAGATTACAAATATTAACCGTATGGTTGAATTTTAATGACAAATGGGGGTTAGATGAAAGTCCGGCATCACTTGGCGGTCCGATGGTGGTTTGGCTGAACTCCGGCGTCAATCGGTGGCTTGGCGGGACTCCAACATCAGTCGGTAATTTGGCGGAACAGCATCAGGTGGCGGTCCGATGGAATCGCGGGCATTAGTTGGTGGTCTGGAAGAACTCCGGTACCATGCGGTGGTCTGGTGGAACTCTGAACGTCAGGTGGTGGTCCAGCAGAACTCTAGCATTAGATGGTAGTCCGACAGAACTCCGGCATCAGGTGGTGGTCTGGCAGAACTCCGGGCATCATGTGGTGGTTCGATAGAACTCTGGCGTAAGGTTGTGGTCCGACAGAACTTCGGCGTCAAGTAGTGGTCTGGCAGAACTCTGGGCGTTAGGTGGTGGTCCAGTAGAACTCTGAGCCGTGGTCGAGGAGGAGCAAGAGGGTAATAGCGATCTCTGATCTCTCTCTTATTTCATTGAGCTTGGGCCCCTTTTCAAGAGAAAGGAGGGGTTTATTTATAGATTTTCTAGAGTGGCATGACCCATAAATAGGAGGAAAATTAAGAATAATTGGGGAGTGATTTGGATGGACGGTCGATATTGAATCCCTTGATCTTGGATCATTTATTAGGCATTTGAATATCTTAGTAATATCAAAATTCAGTGATCTTGGGCTCGTTGGATTCATCTCGTTGAGACGCTTGATTCAACTATAATCTTTTTATGTTTGGAAATTGTTTAGTAATCCAAATAATGGTTTGAACCTTCCAACAGTGCTTTGGGTCCCTGATTTGGACCCATTTGGGCTCATATTGAGTTGAATTTGGTGTTGTTGGGTTCGTATTTTTGAGACGTTCAGTTCGATTATAAGTTTGCTGAAATCAGAGTTTTGATGGTTTTAATTTTAATTTTTGAAGTTTCTAACTTGATTTTGCCTCGAGATTCATGCCCGATCATGATAATTTTCTTGATAATGTATCAGTTGCCCTCTACTTTCAGACGTCAAAGCTCCAAAAGTCCAAAAATATGTGGTATAGCTCCTAAGAAATTTTGTAGGATTTGAAAATTGAAAATAATTTGATCTTGGGTGTAGAGATCCCGAATGGCTTTAAAAGTGCTAAAATTAGGTTCTGGATGTCAAAAATGGTCTCGGGGATCCCAAAAATATTTGATTTGACCTTTCCGGGCTAAAATTGGGCATGAAAATAAGTTTAGATGATCCGGCCATCGGCTGTCGTCGACCACCACAGGAAGCCGTCTTTGCCGTTGTCGGCACCGCTAAGCGCTGTCCGTACTGCCCTGCACGACTGCAGGCTTTTCTAACACTGCTGCACGGCCTACCTGGCTTCGCTGCCCGTTGAATGGCTGTGCTGATGTGGCCCACGACCCGACAGGTCGTGGCTTGGAGCCGCATAAATTGCGGCTGGCGGTTTAGGCAATTGGCTAGCTGTCGACTTTTTTTTTTTCATAACTACCCTAGTCTCCTATAAATACCCCCCTAGGGTATTGAAATTTGCACCTTTCTCCTCCTCCCCCTCTCTTTTAGTTGAAGCCCTCCCTTATCTCTGCATAGGCGGTATCCCCTGTATAGGTCTAGGGCCCCTCTTTACAAGAAGGAAACTCCTCCACTTCCCCTCTTCTCCCCTTCAATCCTCTTCATATATGGGAGGCTTTCCCTTACTTTGGATAGGTGGTATCCCTTATCTAACTATAGGGCCCCTCCCTATACAGAGGCCATGTTGGGTGACCACCTTCTTTCGAGAGATCTGATGGCTAAGGGTTGTTCACACCATGCTTCCCATAATGACGGTGAGAGGTGGCCAAATAAGGGAGCAAAGTTGGATGATGTTGCATCCATCATTACAGGTGATTCCCTGATCGTTCTCCATAAAAAGTTTCACTTTCCAAATAATATGGTGGCGAGAGTCCCTAAAAGATCTGATCGGACTTGCCTTCCTCATCTTAAATACCTGACCATCTATGAGACCAGTTTGCGAGCTGGGTTGCACTTTCCACCTCCTGTTGAGCTAATCGAGATTTGAGTAAAGTGTGGGGTGAGTATATCATAATTTTTGTATAGAGCTATATCGGTGATAGTAGGGCTGATTGCACCCTTCAGAGATCGAGGAGCCGTTCTGACACCTGAACATCTTTCATGGATGGGCCAATTTACTAGTAATACGCAGGGGTGCGTAATTTTTAGATCCAAATGGTTGGATATGCGTACCCGAGATCAGTCGAAGAGTTGGCCAGTGCATTTTTTTTTGTAAAAAATGACTAGGGCTGATAGAGAAATAGGAGAAGATGAAGGATCTATCTGTACCTTTGCACGTAGGAGAAGAGGATATAATAATGATCCTCAACGTTCCCGGCATCGAACATCTTCTATACGAGGTTCGTTACTTGAACAAATAGATAGAAGAGAGTTTCTGTTCAAAGTTGGGCTATCATTTCATGCTGGGAGGTCTGATGCAAGTATGTTGAAGATGTCCTCTAAGGTTCCTGAGCCACCTGCCATAGCTTCAAAGGTCGCTCCTAAGCGACAGGCGAGAGGTGACGATCCCTAGGCTTTGATGAAGAAGAAATTAGAGGGGGTTACGACGAGCACTAGCAAGGCTCCCCCTAACTCCTCCCCTGCAAGGTTGCATATTCCAGAGGATGTGTTAAATCACTAGTGTATCAGACATCACCGAGCTGATGACTTGGTGAGTATAAATGTTTCTTTCATTTTCCTTATTTAGTGTATCTATTCGGACTCCCTCTTACTAATATCATCTTATTATTTCAGTTAATACAATGGATTGATCTTGAAGTCGAGCTTATTCAGTCCTTGGATGAATAAAATAAAAAATTTATGAAGGTAAAATATCTTCAAAGAGAAGCGAAAGTATGACCATAAGACCAAAGAGGTGAAGGTGGTAGAGGAGGAGTTGACTAAGTACAGAACTAAACTAGCTATTATAGTGCATTTTATTTCTCTTCAAAATTAGAAAATAGATAGACTCCAGATTGACTTGGTGGAGGCATAAGCAATGATCACTCAGCTTCTAAAGGATTAAAAAACCTCTGTAGAGAAGATAGCGGTGCTTGAGGCTGAGAATAAGAGATCACAGACTCTTATAGCTGAGAAGGAGGCCGCTTTGTTTAGCTTAGAATCTTTGAGAGCCATCAAAGATTTTAAGAAATCTATAGCCTTCAAGACCATTATCCAGACTACATTCAGGAGGCTCGTGATCACATATATGATGTAGAAGTGAAGGCTTTAGAGAAGTAGTGTATTGATGAGGGCTTCATCTGAGATTTTTTGAAGGGAGTTCGCTTGGTACAGCGGAAGACCGGAGTTGAAGTTGAAGGGTTGACACCAGTTAAGCTTCAGATGACTCTCATTCAGATTCTGATGGTGACGAGGTAGAGAGCAAGTTGCAAAAGGCTTTTGCCCTTAAGGAGGATGATGGGATTGTAGAGATTGAGTAGTATTTTTATTTTTCACTAGTTGTATCACTATATCTTTCTTAGTGATTATTATGTATTAGGTGTTTTCCTTCATATGTGTTATCTTCTATAATTTAGTAAAGAGTTGTTAAGACTTTTCTTTCAAATTGAATATTGAAAAATGTTCTAGTACTCTCATTCAGTTCAAGCAAATTTCATTTATGCTTTTTTAAGGTACTTAACTTATCCGAGATTATTAGTTACAACATTATACAATGCCTTCTAATTGTGTGGAAGAAGTCGGATTGGATCCCCTTGAGACCATTCATCTAGTGATTGAGATACATGCTTCTTGAATCAAGGATTTCAAGATCTAAATGACACCCACCAAGGATGTTTGACCTTTCCAATGTTGTTAATCAAAGCATGATTTGATGCTTTTTAACCTGTATGGAAGAGGTCGGATCGAATCCCCCTCGGATTGATCATCCAGTGATTGAGATACATGCTTCTTGAATCAAGGATCTTAATGTTAGAGTTTACAGCATGTGTAAAATGGTTGTTGTGTTCTCTTTTAGAGAAAAAGATAATATAAACAAAATGAACAAAGTTTCACTGTATTAAACAATATCCTACTCCCCTATTATAGCTTAGGGATATAAAAGTCACAAACAACATAGATAATACGGGTGATAAATGGCACTCAACACTGAAGACATACAATACTTAAAATAACTTGTACTATTATCCTCTACTGTTCGGACTTATGGAGATTCTCTACATTCTAGGTCTGAGCGAGCACCTTTCCCTTAGCATTCTTTAACTTGAAAGTTTCGGGTTTTACCATGGCTGCCACTAAGTAAGGATCCTCCCAAAGGGGGGAGAGTTTATTACGTTGGGGGCCTTTTCCTACTGCCTCAATGCTGTGCTTAATTAAATCTCTAATTAAAATACATCGAGATTTCATCCTTCGATTATAGTGACGGTTAATTCTTTGGTGATATGCAGTAACCTTGAGCATCGCCACATCTATTACTTCTTAAAGGAGATCTAAGTTATATCTGAGCTTCTCCACATTGCTATGGAAGTCAAAAGTTTAAACTCTATGCTTGGGACTTAATATTGATGGGAATAATAGCTTTCATACCAAAGCAAATATTATATGGGGTTTCTCCTGTTAGAGTTCTAACAGTGGTATGATAGGCCCAAAGGATATTTGAAAGTTCATCAGCCCATTTCCCCCTAATATTTTCCAGTCGTGTCTTCAACCCTTTCAGTATAGTCCAATTTTTGACCTCTATTTGCCTGTTTGTCTGAGGATGAGTCACAACCGTATGCACTAGTTGAATCGGCTCTATGCATGTTGACCTCATTTTTGTATGAGGTCACTAGGATCCACTTGGGTTTCTTTTTAGTGACCTAATGATGGGGAGGTGTCCACCCCTCAGTCATAAAGGTCTTAATAAAGACCCAATTCAATCCCTGACGAACCCAGCTCTACCTTTTAATTCAATCTTTAATCCAGCCTTCAATCAACATTCAATCAAATTTTAAATCATATTCAATTAATTTTAATCTTTCATTTGATTTCCATTGATATGAATGATTCAAGGTCAATCATTTAACTCTGAAATCCAACTCAAATCCAACATTCCAAATCAAACCTTCAAGGTCAATGACCTAGGTCCTGAAACCCTTTCTAGCTGAACTTTCTGTCACCTAGAAACCAGTCAAGTGACCTTTAAATCATGATCCGTCAATTGCATATTGTCTAGAAATATCTCTAGGATCAACCCTCCAAATTTGAGCTCAATCCAACACTCCTAGCCCCTCAAACTGAATTTTTTCCCAAAGGCTACAAAACCTTCAGTTATTTACAGCCTATGCTACTAAACTTGCCATCCAGAGCAATTTGACCTTGGGACCCTCTCCAAACCCTCCAATCATAGTCATCACTTTTGCTATGATTGGTTGACTAGTAAATTGTACTTTTCCAGACCCAGTTTGACCCAAAGTTGACTAGGGGTCAAAATGACCAAAATGCCCTTTATAGAGGTTTTTGGTCTTTTCCCCGAAGTTCAACATGACCTTCCCATATAAACCTTCAAAACCTATTCCAATGGATCCTAAATATCTTTAGAAATATATTGAACCCAAACTCAAGTCTTGGTTTGACCTGGTTGACCAAGTCAACTAAGGTTGACCAAAAATGCCCCTTAAGGTTTCAAATATCAATTTCAATCCAAATGATCTTACCAATGTATGGTACAACCTCCATTGATCTCAAAATATTCATTTGAACTTGTTTGACCTAAACTCAACCCATGGTTTGACCAGGTTGACCAAGTCAATCATGGTTGACTAAATCAACCTTTAATCCACATTAAGGTCAATTTCAATGCTTGAACCCATTTTAAATCAAATCAATCCCTCAAAATCATTCAATTGGACACCCTTGATATGTCCAAAGCTTTCCAAGTCAAGCTTCCCCTTGGGTTGACTTGGTCAACCCATTTGGAGGGGTCAAAACCTTCTCCAAACCCCTTTAAACCCATGAGAAAGAGGCCAAATCATGGCCACATCACCAAGCCACATTGATAATCCATGGCTTAATCCAAAACCTGCTCAAACCTGATAGGAAGTGACCCATTTCCTCTCTTAAGAAGCCCTAATCCAACACCCTAAACCAAGCCAAGCATTGGTTCATCCAAATGGGGGAAAAGGATTGTGGTCCCCTTTCCCATGGACCAAGAGAGGTCACACTCACCACCAACCCTATTCCCTAGCTTTGGGTAGCTTAGGGGACACTTGTCATGCATCCAAACTCCCTCCAAACAAATCAAGACCATCCAATCCAAAAGCCAAGGGTTAAGGTGGGAGAAACCTAACCTAAGAGAGATTCTTCATTATTCACTCTCCCTCAACTCTCCCCCAACTCTCCAGCAGCCTCCAACCTTCCTAGAGCTTTCCCCATCCTCTCCATCCATCTCCAAAGCTTTCTCAAGCTTCTTCCCATCATTTTCAAGCCTCAAATCACTATTTTAGTGAGGAGAGAGCATTCTAGAGAGAGAAAGAGGATTTTCTAACATAACTTTTGATCCAGAAAGATCTAGCTCTTGGTGTCTTCATCAAAGTTGTAGAAGATCACTTCAGCTTTCCAATGAGCCTAAGATCTTAAACATCCGACCGTTGGATTGTAAGTTATGCTCATTTTAAATTTAAATTTCAATTTAAAACTACTCAAAAATTTCATTGTTTGGGGTCTCCAAACTCTAGGCAATGAAAGTTCATGTTCCCATGAGCCTATGTTTCATATTTCGTTAAATTTCGACAAGTATTTTGAAAGTTATGAGTATTTCAATTTTCTAGTTCATTTTGAACTAAAACGGCCTTGATCGATCTCGGTCGTCCGATTTTTTATCTTTCTCGATCGAACGGCGCGGGATTAATGATGGCATCGATAGGTGGTTGATAAACAGTACTTTGCATGTCAAAATGCCACACACCGCCGCCGTTTTGGCGCCGATCATTGCCAATGATTGGCGCCAGTTATTAATGGACTTAAAAATTCAAAAAAAAATAGTCATAACTTTCAAAATTCATAGTAAATTCATTTCTCTACTAAATTAAGTATTTTTGGGCTCGTTGGAAAGATAATTTATCCTAGTATTCATTAAAATTAATTTTGAGTTAATTTAATTACTGGATTGTGAGATATTTCTATTTCTTTAAAATCGGTATTTTATGATTTTCTCACAATCCAGTGGTCAATTGAGCCCCAAATTTTGGTGGAAGGTATTTGGGTATCCTAGGCATGCACTATAAATTTCTTAGATTCAGATACCCATTGAATTTCTGTGATGTGAATTTTAAAAGTAATGGGTTCATTTTGGACCCAAAACTTTGAAAATTCATAACTCCATTTTTATATAGAATTAGACTGCATAATTTGTGTGGTATGATTGCACATGTATCAGAGTTAGACACACCAAATTTCAAGCCTATTTGAATAGCAGGGACACCTAGGAAAAATAATTAAGGAAGAGTCTAGAAAACTTTGAAAATTTATAGGGGATTGTACACACACCCAATAAGGGTGAAACCTGAACATAGTAAACTTAGTGACACGATGTACCTTAGGTTCAAATGTCATTTAATTTGGAGGTCATTAGGTTAAAAAATTAATTACCCAAAGTTTCAGCCCTTTTAGGGACCTAGAAAATTCAAAAAAATACAATAAATCCACATTAAGTCTAAAAATTATAAATAATATCTTAAATTGACCAGAATATAGTACTCTACCTAGGAAAAATAAAAGCCCCTTGACTGGACTCCTAATTTAACTTTAATTTGACTTTTAATAAAAATAAACAATTAATTAAATTAATTAATTAAAAATCATTAAAAATCAAAAATAATTTCCAAACAGTTGGAAACACTCCCATGGTTCATTCCTGACCTTTGGGATTGATTTCATGTAGTTTAGGATGAGTTTGGATCAAAATGATCAAAACCTTTCTAATTAGGTAATTTTAAAAATTCAATAATTAGTGAAACTTTGAAAATTCATAACAAATTACAGAAAATCCAAATTGAGCAAACTTAGTGTGAATCAACTCCAATTAAGGCCTAGTATTTTCTAAAAATGTCAAACCTCTAAAATCTGGTCAAAGTCAAAAAGTCAACCTTTTGGTCAACTATAGTTCAAATTTAGGCCCGAACTTCGAAAAATCCTAACTTTTCATAGAAATCTCCAAATTGAGCATACTAACAGTCTAACAACTCATCATAAGGTCTAATATTTATTAAAAATCTGAAACTTATAAAATGAGTTTTAATTTAAAAAGTTAATTTTTGGCCCCCTTAATTAACATAATTAAATAATTCTAATAAATCCTGAAAATCCAATAATTCATCAAAATTCTAGAAAACTTTGATTTAATTAAAAAAATACTCAACCAACACTCAAATTCATAACAAACACTTCAAAAATGAAGTTTATTGGATGGACTACTCCGGGCTGCGGGGCTAAGTGTCCTAAGGAGGCCTGGTTCCTCGAGCCTGGTGGCACAACACCACGAATGAATTCAATGGAGTGTTAAACATCAAAATTAAGTTACTTTTAATTACTTAACCAAGTTAAAACCATTAATTCAACTACATCAGCAAGGTTTTTAGGATGGACTACTCCGGGCTGTGGGGCTAAGTGTCCTAAGGAGGCCTGGTTCCTCGAGCCTGGTGGCACAACGCCACGAACCTGTTGATGAAAAATATAAAATAATTAAACTTTTAAAATTAATAATTAATTAAATTAATTAATATTAATTGATCCTTAATTTTCAACAAACTAAATCAACTTAATCAACCCCGATTACTACTAGGTAACTCAGGCCTACGAGGCTATTAACTTAGCCCCAAGGAAGGTGAAACAAACTTCATGGTCTCGGTGAGCAACAAAGGTAGTAATCATTTAACTATTAAAATGGGTTTAATTTAAACTTTAATATATTAATATTTGAACTTTAATTAAACCTCTCTTTGAGCCTTTCACAAATTCAAATATTAGATAATTTGAATAAATTACCCATCCTAAGATCCACCCCAGCCACACGACCTACTACACACACTTTAGATGGTTTGATAGGACAATCAAATCTAGATCTAGGCTAGGCCGGTGTTTACTTTTCTGCTGTGTGCCAGGTTTTTTAAGTTTTTATTGCATGTTGTGATTGAAATCGATTGATTTGTTTGTTTACTTTAATTGCACTTCGTGGATTGATGTGATGGGCGATTAGATTACCCTTAGGTTAGGAACGATATGGATGCTCACTAAATTTTCTGTAGGTGGTCACGCTCGTGCAGGGCAATAAAGGGGGCTAAATAAATTATAAATATAAATGTTATAGGTGCTTCAGCTGCTTAGCCCCCAAATAAAAAAGAGCGTGGCCAAGTGTGTTTACTTTTCTGCACGTATATACATATAACTGCTTGGGATGTATTTTAATATTTAAATATTTAGGATAACCTTGCAGGATCGAGTCTAGAATTTTTATTTTTATAATCATGTAATTTGTTTGAATATTGAGTTGTGAAAGTGGCACTTTGAGTTTGGGATACATAGATCCAAAGGTTGGATTTCAAAGAGGAAAGGATACCCCTTTGGGGGATAGTCCTTATCCATTTGGAACTCCAGATTTGGATTATTTTACTATCCAACGTGGAAAGAGTAACCTTCCCCTCAAAGGAAGAGTTCTCTTTTTCATTTGGGTTTTCGATCACAAAGAATCCAAGGAGCTCGAGGAGGAGAAGACCGAGGAGTTGAAGACATAGAGTATCACACTCAAAGTCACTTGCGTCTGTATTAGGATTAGAATCCGGGTTATTGTCAGTGGTGCCCGGCCACTTCTAATTTATGTAAATATGGGTTGTAATAAGCAAGGCAATTTTCCTAAGGACATTTATTTAATTAATTTGATTATTTAATGTGTTGTGATTTAATTTGATTACGTATAGGATTGCCTACTTTTTTTAATTCTTTGGCGCTTGCATGTCGTTTTATTTTAGCCTGGATTTTGTTAGGCTCTCTAAGGATCAAAAATATTTTTATTCATTACGAATACTTGAAATTTTAAGGTTTAAACAACATAGAAACTTAATGACCTAGGGAATAGCCGGAATCGTCTGGGGTCGCATGCATATTACTGCATCTCTCTCCCTCCTTGCTATAAGACACTTCCCTGCCTGCAGGTAGAGTCCAGATAATCCGACCTATGAGGATGAGGTGCTGGATCTGGGGAAATCTAGTCTTTTCAAAAAAATTATTTTATAAGCCTTTTTTTAAATCTTATACATACCTGATTTGGATACTTTAATCAGCATACATCGCATTAGAAACTAATTAAATTAAAATTTTAATTGCATTTTAGTCTAAGCATTCCACCCAACATAAGTCAAGGGGTCAATTAGGGATCTACTCTAGATGTCGTCCCTGATCACTCTGCATCAAAAGACTGGACTCATGGTTTTGAAGCGTTTAGGTGGTTTAGCTGGCTCCCCAATCCAGGCCGGGATAAGCCCAGATTTTGCACTGCATTAGTTAGGTTCGGATCACTATGGTCTAGTGTCCAAATTTAGATTTAGGATCCGGGGCAAACTTTGAGTTATAAGACCCTAAACTCCGGGAATGTAATCCCAAATTTCTAATAAAATGTTCAACTCAAATTAAAGTATCTCTTAATCTAAAATTTAAAGTACAACATTTAGCTTAGGTCGGGACGCTTCTGAACTATTTCAGAATCCTAAAGTGTCTCCTATCATTCCTCTTTTGACTCTAGAATAACTGCTCAAACTTGATCCACTCCCTATCTGAGTTCCAAACTCACCTCTTTGGTATCACTCCTAAAAATCTCTAAATAAAATTTTTGCCATTATTTTAATCGAAAGTTTTCGTAGGAGACTCCGGTCTCCCACGATGTAATTAACTACGAGGGCTTGCGCTCGTAGGAGATTTAGAACCCACATCTAATTTTTAAAAAAAATTGATTTTCAAAACTCAATTAGTCCTCTTTGGAGAAGTTAAATTATTAACGATCATTATCATTATGTTCGAACGATTATTGATAAATGATATCTTCTCCCTTTAGGGAGATATATCTTTTATTAAAATAAATTCGAATATGAAACTAACGATCACTCCTCTTAATTATCCTAGCTCGATATTTGACTGGACTTTATTTTGACCCTTTAGGAGCCATATGAAGTTCTCTCTTAAATCTGGTTACGATATTCAAGGTGGAATTTATAATTCTAAATCTGAACCCTATCCTGAAATTTTATTTCTACCTCCCGAGGAGGTGTAATAATTTTGATGGGATGTTTGATTTTAGAATTAAATTTTAATGTCAATTTTGAATTCCCCAAAGAAGATTAAAATTTTTCAAAACCCGCTTTTCAAACTACAAACAATGCACTAGTTGAATATGGAGTTCTTTACAAAATATTATAAAAATTATTCCAGTGAATTGAGTTCCATTATCGATGATAATTTTTACTGGAATGCTAAAATGATATATTATATTCTTTCATAAGAACTTTTTTGCAATGACTTCAGTGGTCTTTGCGAGAGGTTTAGCTTCCACCCACTTGGTGAAATAGTCCACAGCTAGGATGATGAACTTTCATTATTCGATAGCTATAGGGAAGGGTTCCATTATGTTAATTCCCCATTGGGCAAAAGGTTAGGGACTCTGTAATGCTGAGATCTCTACAACAGGTAAATGGGTGAGGTTGCATGTAACTAGCAACTGTTACATATTTTTTACAAACTTTAATGCATCCTGCTTCATCGTTGGCCAGTAGAACCATTGTCTCATGATCTTATTGGATAATTTCCTTCCACCCAGATGCTCTCCGCAAATGCCTGAATGTACTTCTTGAAGTACATAATTTGCCTCTGAAGAAGGAAGGCACTTGAGGTATGGTCCCGTGAAGGCTCACTTTTATAACTCTCCACCAATAACAATGAAGTTTGATGCCTGCCTCCAAAATCACATTGCCTCCATCAGATCTTTGGGAAGAACACCAACTTGTAGGAAGGATAAAATGGGATTGATCCAAGAAACCTCTCTTGACTCATCGATTGATTGTAAACTCACGAGCCTTGAACACTTAAAAAGTGGATCTCCTCGATATCCTTCCTTTTAAAAATGTCACTTATCATAGAAATAGTCAATTTAGAGAGAGTGTGTACCCATGTGTTCTGTTCCTGGAGGACATGGATGATTTGATGCTTTGTTATTTAGGCAAAAAGGGATTTTGCTATTTGGCGGTATTGGGCCAGTAGTAGATTATGGGTATCAAATTATCCCTCCACCTGAGATGAGGCTAACCCAGAATCGATGTGAACCACCAAGTCCTGTACTTCATAATTGATTGCTAGTCTCAATCCAGCAATAAGGGCCTCACATTCAGTAATGTTATTTATTGCTGGGAACTTCAATTGAAGTTTGTATTTGAGTGTAATTTATTATGGGAAAATTAACAAGATTCCAGCACCCGTGCCAGAACTCCTAGAAGCTCCATCAATATATAAGGTTCAGCATGAGGAAGAAGGAAATGTAGCTAGTGGTTTGTTAGAGGCAGGGTTAGTACATTCGACCATAAAGTCTGCAAGCACTTGTGATTTGATGTCGGGTCTATGCAGAAAATGGATATCAAATTCTCTAAGTTCCACTAACCACTTGATTAATCTTCAGATTCCTCAGGCTTTTGGAGAATATTTCTCAATGGTTGCTTTGTATAGACTCTGATTGTATATGCTTGAAAATAAGGATGTAACTTCCTGGCTGAGAAGACTAACACCAAAGCTGTCTTATCTGCTAATGCGTAGCGTGCTTCCATCTCGAAAAGGGCCTTGCTAGTATAATAGATAGGGTGTTGAACAACATTGTCTACTCAGACCAAGAAAGAGATTATATCTTGGGATGAGACGATAATATACATGTATAATATTTCTCCTAGAACTGGCTTTGAAAGTAGAGGAGGTGATGCTAGATAAGTTCAAAGCTGCTCAAAAGCCTTCTTCATCAGTCCACTTGAACTCTGAGCTATGGGCTCCTCTTAATATATTAAAGAAAGGCAGGTATTTGTCGCTAGAGCGAGCTAAAAAGAGAGAAAGTGCTGCAATTCTTTTATTTAGACGTTAGACTTCTCTGATACTCCTTGGGGGCACCATATCTCTTATTACTCTGATCTTCTCAGAATTCACTTCAATCCTGCGATGGGTAGCCATGAACCCCATAAATTTTTTTGAGGTAACACTGAATGTAAATTTGGAGGAGTTGAGGTGCATATTATAAGATCAAATGAGGTAGAAGCATTTTTTCAAGTTAGAGATATATTGGGATTTTTCAAGGTTTTTCACCAGTATATAATCTACATACACTTCTATAGTATGCCTTATAATATCTTTAAATACCTTATTTATGAGGCAATGATACGTGGCTTCAGCATTCTTGAGTCTAATAACATAACCTTATAGCAGTATAGTCTTTTATCAATTTCAAAAGCTGTTGCCTCCTCATCTGCGGGATTCATCTTTATTTGATTGTAGCCTAAGTAGGCATCCATGAAGCTCAACATTTGGTACTCATATATGACATCAACTAATTGGTTAATACGAGGGAGCAGAAAACTATCCTTCGGATAAGCTTTATTAAGGTCTGTATAGTCTATACACATCCTCTAAGCTCTGCTAGCTTTCTTGACCATAATAATATTCGCTAGCTAGGTGGGATAGTGCACTTCCCATATGAATTTAGCTTTCAGGAGTTTATCAACTTCTTTCTCGATCGCTTGCTGATATTCTGGCATAAAATTTCATTTCTTCTTGATAACTAGCTTGTACATCAGGTTTACTTTGAGGGAGTGTATTATTACTTCAGGGCTGATTCCAGGAATATCAACTGGACTCCAAGCAAAGACATCTTGATTTCTTCATAGAAACTCCACATACTTTATCTTTTCTTCCTCCAAGAGTAATGATTTGATCTGCATTATTCTTGATGGATGTTCATCTGATAAAGAGATGCAAGAAAGATCCTTAATGGGGGAGGCCTTTTGAGGAATGTCCTCATTCCATAGATCAAAATCCTTAATATACAAAGTAATTGATGAGCGTGGTTGAGCCTACCTAAGGTAACATAATTGTCTACTTGTTAATCTCCTCGCACCCTTTCGATTCTGGTTGGGGTGAGAAATTTCAATTTGAGGTGAGCGATTGAAGCAATAATCCCAAAAATTGACTGGAGCCGCCTTCCAAAGATAGCGTGATTTTGATTTCATTATAATAAACTGGATGGAGTGTGTAACCTATTTGGAGAACTCTCCAAGTATGACTGGGAGACTGATCGTTCCTTCCACTCATGCATGTTGATTATTAAATCTATATAATGGACCTGTGATAAGCTGTAGTTTCTCTCTGGGGAGGCCCATATTGAGGAAAGTGGAGTAGAATATGACATGTACAGAGCTCCTGTTATCGATCAAGATCATCTTGACATTATAACAAGGATCACCAATCCCTGCACTAATCATGAGTGGGTCTTAATGAGGGGTCTTTATTCTTTATAAGTCAGAATCATCAAAAATAATGGAGTGATCGGTGCGAGACTTCTTTTGTGTTGGCTTCTTACTAGTTGCAATCAAGACTTGACTAGGTATTGAAGGGCCCCCGATAATAATTTCAATTTTACCAACCATTTGATGATTATTCGATGATTTCTTTTACTATTGATTCTACCCCCTAGCAAATCCAGCCTCATCACAAGCAGGTGGGTTTTTGATAAATTATTTAATATATTCTTATGGGATTTGTCTCTCAATTTCTTCCTTGATTTGCCTACATGCTTCAATAATGTGTCCACGGCTATGGTGGAAGTGCTAGTGTTACTCCTACTTTTTAATGTTGGGCTTCAAAGGATTTGGCCACTTCATGTTCTCCTGATCTCGGATAGCCAGCAATATATTTGCCCGAGAGATATTAAGTGGCGTATACTCCTTTTGTTGATGAGGCTCTCATCGTAGCTGTGTGTCGAGGGGGAAGTTGTAATTTCCTTGCTTCTTTCGCTACGATGATGGATTATCCATCCTTAATACACCTTTATGCTTTCCATTTATTTACTCAAACTACTTTCTATGAGCATTAATGGCTTCATCGGTAGAGATTTTTATCTCTACATAATTAATCAAATCAGCATATGAATGGACTGTGTCTCACATAAGTCTTGAGTAAAAGGGGCCAGGATGAAGCCCTCCGAGGAAAACTCCTCTAAATGATTTGAGATCCACCCCTAAAATTTGTCAAGCCTTAGTAAAAAATCTTTGAAAGTATTCTTTGAGGGACTCACTTTCATTCTGGCAAATTCCTGAGAGGTGGGAAGAATCTTTAACCATTCTCCAATTGGCCACAAATTGTTCGACAAATATTTTGACTAATTTGATGAAATGTGAAAATAGTTCCGGCTGAAAGAAAATAGAACCATATTCGAGCTTACCCTTTGAGGGTGGCAGAAAAAACCTGGTAGAGGAGCACATTTGAGCCTCGCTGCATATACATGATAATTCTATACTAATTGATATACTCGTACGTGTCAGATGTCCCGTTGTAAGAATCAATGCTCAGTAGTTTGAATCCTGTCGAAATAGGGTATTTAAGGATGGCTTCAGCCAGGGGTAATGTCTCCTAAAAGTTCCACTGATGAAGAGATTATCTTACACCTCCCACGGGGAACTCTTCTCGGACCAATCTCCGCAGTTCATGCTGTAGGGCGTTGTGAGGGAGCTCAGTAATATACGGTCAAGCTAAGTCCTCGGAGACATCCAAAGGAATACGAGGTTGCCAACCTGTGCCCAACGGATGGATAGAGCTTGCTGTGTCAGCAAGTTCATTGCCTTGACATGGCAAAGGATGCATCCTTGGCAGAGGAAGAAGATTCTCTATATGAAGATGTTCTGATTGAACATCTTCGACCTGTGGTGGATGTTGAGGGAGAAGAATTTCTTTCTGTAATGCTAGCGCTGGTTTTCGAGACTCTCTTAAGAGTTAAAGGATCTTATTATGAGATTCCTCTATTTTTTGGATGCGAACTTCTAGGGATGGTCCTGAGGCTCCTTCCCCAGCAAGGCTTTACCCACTAGGGTGGAAAGAGGTAGACGCCTGACATCCCTGGTTCATGGAATGATTCCTTGATTGGTGTGTGTTGGAGTGAGAGGCCCCAAGATACGATTGCTACTTTTCTTGGCCATTAAAGTGGTGCATAGAATAGTGGGATACAAGGTTCCCACAGACAGTGCCAAACTATTGCGAGCTAGAATATACACGACGGTAGAGTCAAAATTTTATGTCTTAGTATTGTACGGATATCTAGCTCACACAGAGAGAACACAAGATTCTTTATGTGAAAACCCCTAGAAATGGAAAAAATAACGGGGCCTAGCTCAATTGAAAATGATTCCACTAGAATTTGAATTGAGTATAGTGGGCTGACTCGGCCTTGAGGGCGATCAAGTTATAAATGTCACCATATGGTTGAATTCTAATGACAATGGGGGTTAGATGAAAGTCTGGCATCACTTGGCAGTCCGATGGTGGTTTGGCGGGACTCCGGCATCAGTCGGTGGTTTGGCGGGACTCCGGCATCAGTCGGTGGTTTGGCGGGACTCCGGCATCAGTCGGTGGTTTGGCGGGACTCCGGCATCAGTCGGTGGTTTGGCAGAACTCCAACATAACGCAGTGGTCTGGTGGAACCCCGAGCGTTAGTTGTTGGTCCGGTAGAACCCCAGAATCAGGCGGTGGTCTGGCAGAACTTCGGGCGTCAGGTGGTGGTCTGGCATAACTCTGACGTCAGGTGGTGGTCTGGCAAAACTCCAGGCGTCAGGTGGTGGTTCGACAGAACTCCAGCATCAGGTGGTGGTTTGGCAGAACTCCAGCGTTGGGCAGAACTCAGGGCGTCAGGTGGTGGTCCGGAAGAACTCCAGTGTCAGGTGGTGGTCTGGTAGAACTCCGTCATCAGGTGATGGTCCGGCAGAACTCCGGGCGTCAGGTGGTGGTCCGGCAGAATTCTAGGCAGTGGTCGAGGTGGAATAATGGGGCAAGAAAAATCTCCGATCTCTCTCTCTCTTATTTCCTTGAACTTGGGCCCCTTTTCAAGAGAAAGGAGGGGTCTATTTATATATTTTCGAGAGTGGCATAGCCCATAAATATGAGGAAAATCAAGGATAACTGGGGAGTGGTTTGGATGGACGGTCGATGTTGCATCCCTTGATCATGGACTGTTTACTGGGCATTTGAATCTCTCAGTGATATCGGAATTCAGTGATCTTGGGCTCTTTGGATTCATCTCGTCGAGCCGCTCGATTCGCTTATAAGCATGTCATGTTTGGAAACCGTTTGGTAATCCAAATTATGGTTTGAACCATTCAACAATGCTTCAGGTCCTTGATTTGGACCCATTTGGCCTCGAATTGAGTTGAATTTGGTGCCGTTGGGTTTTTATTTTTGAGACTTTCAGTTCAACTATAAGTTTGCTGAAATCGGAGTTTGGACGGTCTCAATTTTAATTCAAAAATTTTCAACTTGATTTTGCCTCGAAATTTGCGCCCGATCATGATAATTTTTTGATAATGTATCAACTAGTCTACATAACCTACAATAAATGATACAGAAATGAAAGTAAGTTAGCCCTTTCTTACAATCATAATGGCTCTACATAACCAGAATGAACTTTGAACAATCCTTTCATTTTCTTCTATGACCCTTTCAAAAATCAAAACAAACGAAAATGTCAGGCATATGCAAATGCCATCCTTCGTTGCGAATAATCCCCATATTTATGTTTTATTTAAGAACATTCATGAATAATTAAAATTTAAGTTATGATTATTGGTAATTTTAATTTGGGGCGGATTGGATCATTTTTGTGGTATCGTTTTATTCGTCTCATTGAGACATTCAATTTAATTACAAGTTTGCCAAAATTTGAGTTCAGATGAAATTCAATAATATGACTATAAGATAAAATATATATATAATTAAAAGGTTAGTTTTTATTTACGTTGAAAATATCCTTAAAATTTTAGATTATTTCTAACTTGAAAATGTGATTATAATTTGTATTTATAAAAGTAAAAGTCCTCAAAAAATAGTCACAACAAATAAAATTTATATATTTCATAGGCATGTGATGGGTGAGGACAAAATTTACAAGAAAAAATTTCCAACATTTTAATTTGAGGAATATCTTATCCTCTTCTATTATGAATTGAAATTTATTTTTACAAGAGAATGATAAGATATTATCTCACAATGAAGTTCACAAAAAATTCTTACTTCATGAGAAAATTATTGGTCCACCCATAACCTCTTTGACGCAAGAAAGGATAATGATTTAATGATGATGTGTTTTTTATTTTTTTAATTAATGTAGAAATTCATATTTAATATAGACAAATTTAAGAATAATTTTCTGAAAAATTTATCAACTAATTTAACTGATACTCACAATGATGTATTTTTAAACAAAATTACTGTGTGCAAATGTAAAAGGATAATTTAATTAGGTGAGCACATTTACAGGCAGCTTGAGTGGGAGTATTGATAGATGGCACGGTCCAATAATTTGAGTTCGGATTGAACCGTTTAATAAAATAATAGTGTTCAAGCCTAGAATTTTGTTCCATTTAATTGGCAAGTAGAGTTCCACTAATAAAATAGTAGAATAAACTTAATGATGAACAAATTTTGACTTGATGGCGACCCATTTAATTTTTTTTCTTAAATTATTTTGTTTATTAGTATGTTCTTTTTACTTTTGATCAATTAATTTAAAATTTATATTTAACAATTATAATTTTTTTAAATCAAAACAGGTTATTGACACGGTCCAGCCATCTGAGTTGCTAGCATATTATATTCGAATTTATCTTGTTGACTCATTTAATAAACTAGTCTGACTCAGGTCATCTTCGTTCAAATAAGGTCAATTTCAGGTTAATTTTGAATTTAATGCGAACTTATTTCAGGATCTCTAAGTTTGAGTTAGAATAGAGTAATTATATAATATATACAATTTTCTTAACTTATTATGTCGACTTTAAAACTTTTTTTTTTGGACATTTAGGTCTATTAAGATAAATTCATACACTTATCGCATATACAAAAACTCGAACCCAAAACCTCTTAATTGAAAGTCTAAACTCTCAACCAATAAATTAAAATGAGCTGTGTAACTTTAAAACTTAATACCCACAATTAATTAGATCAAACCCTCAACCACTGAAACTAGCAGCGAGAGACCGCATAATACTATATAAGATGCGATCATTGCGAAAATGACTGGCTTTAAATGCACAACAACTAAGCCAGAAATCTTCGGCTCCATCTCGAAGAGAGGAAGTGGCCGCCATCGATCTTAATGGTTCGAATTATCGATGCAGGAAAGCAGCAGCATCATATGATATGTATCGATAGTACATGCATTAATGGCATGCTTTTAAAGAGGAGACAAACCAGGAGATGGAAACAGAGCTGCCCCGCCAGCCTCCTGGCGCCAGTTTAGGTGTCATAAGCCCAAGCTTCAGAGAAATAAATAACCAAAGTATTACACGATAGTTATACATATCCTGCATGTAAAACTATATGTAGCTTTGTAGGTAATAGTTTTCTGTATGCTTTGTTGCTTTCTCTCTGCAGCTCTCGTAGCATTCAATATGAGATGATATGAAATGCTTTGTATGGCATCTAAGGCATCCTTTAATATGAGATGTATATACGTACAGTTCTGCCATGCATGCATGCAGATCAGAAAGCTAAGGTGTGCAATTTTTTTCTGATGGGATTGCTGCAGGGATCGAAGGGTCTCCTAGCTTATTTTTAGCTTGCATGGTAGAAGATTATTAAGGAAAAATAATTTTTTAGTAAAAAAATTATAGTTTATTAAATTTTTTACTAAAAAAATTATTTTAAAAAATAGTGAGAAAGCTGACTCAAATGGAGCCTAAATTGTTAATTTAATGCTGCTGGTGCGCCTGGCAGAGATGGAGTTTTGGATGTCATTGCTGGGAAGATAACACTGAGGTCAAACAATATATATTTATGGTCTAATTCTAATATTAATATAAGAGAAATTGGATAGTATATTTTGATAAAAAAATTAATTAGGATAAATTTTATATTTATTTTTAGGTGAGTATAAGGAACGATTAATATATTATTTTTTATTATATATTTATTTTAAATTAAAATTTAAAATTTTTAATAAAAATATTTTAGAGTTTATTTGGGACAGTTTTTTTTTATTTTTTAAATTAATTTTTTAGTAAAAAATTTAAAAAATTAATTTATAAAACTGTTAAAAAATGGTAACACTCATATTAATGATAAATCTGAAATGTGATATAACGGTTAAAAAAATTATAATATTGTGCGAGAATATTACAATTAGTAAGTTCGCAGTAGGTAATCACTAACAGCGAGAGGATTTAGGTGGGGTCCACGAGAATGATCCATGCAAATCAAATTCGAAAAGGTTGGTGCACCGGCAGATGTCGGTGCCGACCAAATATATATGGGACCGCCCATAGCTGATCAATCAATCCAAGAAGAGAACAATTTAATCCACATCTTAATAATTGGAAAGACTTTTTTTTTTTTTTTTACATTTCTGCCAATTAAGTCAAATTAACATAAATCATACATATACAAGCTTTCAATTCAAGACCTCTTCAGTGGCGAAGCCAGAAATTTTATTCAGGGGGGCCTAAATTAAAATAGTTATGTTTGCCGTCTTATCTAGAAGGTTAGAATACATTAAAATAGTTCCGTTTGCTGTCTCATTACCAAAGCTAAGAGGAGCTGTAAGATCAAAATTAAGAATCCAAATAACATGGCCCTTAGAGCTTAGAAAACATAAAGATCGGCCGTGAGCGGTCTTCGTTTGGGGGCCAGAGAGGAGCGAAAGGGAAAACGAAAGCTGTGCTCAAGGTCGTGAGTCGCGAGTCACGAGAGAGGAGCAAAGGGGAAAATGAACCGAAGTAACATCATTAGAGCGGTTTATACAAGTGATAACATCATGCAGTAATGCAAACAATATGAGTGAACAACCGAAGTAAGGAAGAGGGTAGTGCATAGTAGGTTTGCTTATTACCAATCATACTTCTAATGTTTGAATCAATTTGTAAAGATTTAAAACATCTAGACTACCTTAGAAATGGAAAAATCAAATATTCAAGCTTTCTCTTCTTTATATTGCATGTTAGGATCAGCATCTCCTGGTGTACTTTACATGCACTTGCTTTATGATCGGCATCTCCCAGCGCTCTCTTGCCTTCATGTAACTATCCATCGAAGATTTTAGAAGGCGCAAGGTTTTGTTAGAGCATCTGCTTCACTTACAACATCCTTTCTTGTTGATAATATGTCTATACTCCTTCTAAGTAAGTGATTTTTTTAAGGTGGACACTCAATGCTCTTAATTGATAACCAAAGCTCCCAATCAATAGACTAAGATGAGCTGCATTGGAAAGAAGCTTTGATACGACTTTGATCTTTCTGTATCTCTGTTAAAAATTTTTCTATAGATTTTGAATTAGATTGTATGATTAGGGGTGTAAGTGAGTCGAGATGGCTCGCAAGCCAGCTTGAGCTTGACTCTTTAAAAGCTCGCGAGCCAAGTTTATCGAGCCACTTGAGTTAAGTACTTGTTTTAAAATTTGATATTGGCATTATAAATAAACATTTTTAAATTGAACAATAATTTTCTTATACTTATAATGCAACGAACATCCATCTTTTTTTTTTCTCTATGGTCCAATTCCTTCTCTCGTTATTTTATTTTGACATAATTGTACATGAATTATACAAAATAAATTTTATGGCTAAAAATCTCATCTCGATTAAAGTTTGATCTAAATATCTTAACTCAAATATGTTTGAAAAATCTTCAAACTCAAAAGCTTTTACTTAATAACTAAAACTCCCAACTAACAAGATGGGCTGCATAAGTTATACTTCTATAATATTTTTTCACTTTCAATATCGCATCTTGCAAGTGTTCTGCATCGATGTCTAATACTGTAGTAAGCCTAAGACTGGAGCCCAACATGGGCTTGGTTATCCCAAATGGGCCTTTACTGACTACATATGAAGGGGGAAAAAAAAATGTGATGCAAAAACGTCATGACATAAGTTTATAAGAATTGATTTAAACACGTTGGTCCTCTTGCAATTTGCTTGCATCTCTACCTGACTTCTTGTAAGCACATCAATTTGCGACATTTTGATCATGGCTGCCACCAACTTGTCATGAAATAGTACCCAATTGTGTGCATTTTGTTACACAAACGTGATAGTAGATGAGTTCGACAAGCGTTTGGTCAGAGGTAAAATGCCCATGATTGATCAGTATGCCATTGTAGTACTGTTGAGCTGCTGCTGCCTTCTTCAACCTGCAATGAACTTACACTAACAGAGCATAAAAGAAAGACGGGAGAAAACTGTTTTAGCTTCTGTATTCATCATCCCGTAATTACAGATGCGATGTATATATATAGGCTAAAGCTATAGGTTAGTTAGTGCTTGGACGGTGGAGATTTAATCATCCAAAAGTTGCCAGGAGATGTCAGAGGTAGTGGAGACCGGGACTGAGCATTGGTGTGACAGTAACTAACTAATTGAGTATTTCGTTTGGTTTGTTAACATCCCCCCTCAAACTAATGGTTGAAGAAACCGTGAGCTTGTTACGAAGCTGAGTGAAGCGAAGTTTAGAGAGCACCTTGGTGAAGATATTCGCAAGCTGATCTTGCGAAGTTATGTGGTGGACTGTGATAGTGTTAGACGTAACACAGTCTCAAATGAAATGCTAGTCCACTTCAATATGTTTAATGCGGGCATGAAAAATAGGATTATGAGCAAGGGCAATAGCTGACATGTTATCACAATATAGTGTGGTAGGGGATGAAATTGAAAAACCAAATTCTTGTAACAAACGGTGAATCCATATAATATATGTGGCGGCCATGGCCAAAACTCGACACTCAGCTTCTGTTGAAGAGCGAGCAACCATGGATTGCTTTTTCACGCACCAGGAGATAAGAGTATCTCCAAAGAAAATGTAGAATCCTGTTGTGGACTTTCGATCAATGCAGTCGCTGGCCCAATCAGCATCACAATATGCTACTAATGAAGTAGAGGTATTGTTGATAGGTAACCGAAGTGAATAGTGCCTTAAATATAGTGAAGAAGATGCTTGAGACATTGAAAATATTTAATAGCCGGGTTATGCATAAACTGGCAAAGCTTATTTACAACAAAGGAGATATCTGGATGAGTAATAATTAAATATGTAGCGAACCGACGAGATGACGATAAAACTCTGGATTGTCGTATGAAGAGTCAGCTGTTGTAAGTAAGCTTGCTTTGAGTGGAAATGGGGTTACTACAGGCTTGCAATGTTCAAAACCAGCTCGGCGAAGTAACTTGGACGCATATTGTGACTGATGTTGGTGTTTGAAAGCAGGTTGTGAATAGGATTAGTTTTCTTTGAGAATTTTAAAATTGATGTTGAATTTTAATTCTAAAATCGAACATCCCATCGAAAATAGTATACCACCTCGGGAGGTGAAAATAAAATTTCAGGGTGGGGTTCAGATTTAGGATTATAAATTCCATCTTGAATATCGTAGCCGGATTTAAGAGAGAACTTTGTATGGCCCCGAAGGGCCAAAATAAAGTTCAGTCAAATATCGAGCAACAGCAATCAAGAAAAATGATTGTTAATTTCATGTTCAAATTCATCTTAACAAAAGATATATCTCCCCGAAGGGAGAAGATATCATTTGTCAATAATTGTTTGGACATAACGATAATGATTGTTAGTAATTTAACTTTCCCAAAGAGGACTAATTGAGTTTTGAAAATTAGTTTTGAAAAATCAGATGTGAGTTCTAAATCTCCTACGAGCGCAAGCCCTCATAGTTAATTACATCACAGGAGACTGGAGTCTCCTACGAAAGCTCTCGATTAAAATAACGACAGAAATTTTGTTTAGAGATTTTCTAGGAGTGATACCAAGGAGGTGAGTTTTGAACTTAAATAGGGATTGGATCAAGTTTGAGCAGTTATTTTTAGAATCGAAGGAAGAAAAGTAAGAGACACTTTGGGATTCTAAAATAATTCAGAAGTGTCTCGACCTAAGCTAAGTGTTGGGCTTTAAATTTTGGATTAAAAGAGGATTTAGTTTGAGTTGAGTATTTTATTATAAAATTGGAATTATATTCCCACAGGTTAGGGTATTATAACTCAAAGTTTGCCCCGGATCTTAGATCTAAATTTGTACACTAGAACACAGTAGTCTAAACCTAACTAATGCAATGCAGAACCTGGACTTACCCTGGCCTGAATTGAGGAGCCAGCTAACCACCTAGGCGATTAAAATCCATCAGTTCGGTCTTTGATGCAATAGTGGTAGGATATTTTTATTAAAGTTTTTTTTTTAGAGTTGGAGCCGACATCTAGAGGTTGTCCTAAGTGGCCCCTGGACTTATGTTGGGTGAAAATGCTAAAGTAAATGCAATTAAATTTTTAGACACACTTTTTAATTGATTTCTAATGCAATGCATGCTGATCGACTCGATTAAAATGCATAAAATGGAATGAATCAATTTTAAAAAAGGCTTAAAAATAGATTTTATCCTAAAGATGCACAGATCCCCTTGGACATAACTGCACCCTCATAGGCCAGGTGGTCTGCCAGAACCCACAGGCGGGGAGGTGCCTAACAAAAGAAAAGAATAATGCAGCAATTATGAAATGAGAACTCCCGACGGTCCCGGGCTTACTTCTTAAAAGTATTAGAGTTTCTATGTTATCCTAAATTTTTTATTAAAGTTTAAGTAAAAGAAGTTTTTCATGTCCTCACGAGCCTTCGATCAAATCTAGGCTAAATCAAAAGAACGACATGCAATAGCAAAAAAACTAAGAAAAATAGGCAACCCTATACGCAATAGGATCAAATCAAAACACATTAAATAATCAAACTAATTAATTAAATGTCCATAGGAAAATTGAATTGCTTATTACAACCCAGATTTACATAAATTAAAAGTGGTCGGACACCACTGACAACAACCCAGATTCTAATTCTAATACAGACGCAAATGACTTTGAGTGGGATACTCTTTATCTTCAACTCCTCTGTCTTCTCCTCTTCAAGCTCCTTGGATTCTTCATGGGTTGATATCGAAATGGAAAAGAGAACTCTTCCCTTGAGGAGAAGGTTACTCTTTCCACTTTGGGTAGTAGAGTGATCCAAATTTGGAGTTCCAAATGGATAAGGACTATCCCCCAAAGGGGTATCCTTTCCTCTTTGGAATCCAATCTTTGGATCTATGTATCCCAAACTCAAAGTGTCACTTTCACAACTCAATACTCAAAAAAATTACATAAATATAAAAATAAAAAAATTTAGACTCTCATGCAGGGTTATCCTAAGCATTTAAATATTAAATCACATCCCAAAAAGTTGTATATATATGTGCAAAAAAGTAAACACGCTTGGCCATGCTCTTTTTTTATTTGGGGGCTAAGCAGCTGAAGCACCTGTAGCATTTACATTTATAATTTATTTAGCCCCCTTTATTGCCCTGCATGAGCCTGGCCACCTGCATAAAATTTAGTGAGCATTCAGATCGTTTCTAACCTAAGGGTAATCTAATCGCCCATCACATCAATTTACAGAGTGTAGAAAAAGTAAACAGACACATCAATCAATTTCAATCACAACATACAATGAAAACTCGGAAGACCTGGCATACAGCAGAAAATAAATACTGGCCTAGCATAAATCTAGAGTCGGTTGTCCTAGAAAACCATCTAAAGTGTGTGTAGAAGGTCTGTGGGTGGGATAGATCCTAAGTTGGATAATTTGTTGAAGTTCTTTAATGTTTGAGTTTGTTAAAGGCTAAAGGAGGACTTTATGTTTAAGTTTAAGTATTACTGTGTTAAAGCTTAATTTAAATGCATTTTAGTTGTTAAATGATTGCTACCTTTGTTGCTCACCGAGGCCGTGAAGTTTATTTCACCTTCCTTAGTGCTAAGTTAATAGCCTCGTAGGCCTGGGTTACCTAGTAGCAATTGGGGTTGATTGAGTTGATTTAATTTGTTGGAAATTAAAGGTCAATTAAAATTAATTAATTCAATTAATTACTGATTTTAAAAGTTAAATTATTTTATGTTTTCCATCAACAGGTTCGTGATGTTGTGCCATGAGGCTCGAGGAATCAGGCCTCCTTAGGACACTTAGCCCCGCAACCTGGAGTAGTCCATCCTAGAAATCTTGCTGATGTAGTTGAATTTAGGGTCTTAATTTGGTTAAGTAATTAAAAGTAACTTAATTTTAATTTCTAATACTCCATTGAATCCATTCGTGGCGTTGTGCCACCAGGCTCGAGGAACCAGGCCTCCTTAGGACACTTAGCCACGCAGCCCGGAGTAGTCCATCCAATAAACTTCATCTCTGGAGTGGTTATTATGTATTTGAGTGTTGGTAGAGTTTTTTATTAATCAAACTATAGTTTTCTGAAATTTTAATGAATTATTGGATTTTTGGAATTTTTTAGAATTATTTAATTATGTTAATTAAGGGTCCAAAAGTTGATTTTTAAATTAAAGTTAGTTTTGCAAGTTTAATATTTTAAATAAATATTAGACCTTATAATGAGTAGTTAGACTATTAGCACACCCAATTTAGAGTTTTCTATGAAAAGTTATGATTTTTTGAAGTTCAGGCCTAGATTTGAACTATGGTTGACCGAAAAGTTGACTTTTTGACTTTGACTTAATTCTGGAGGATTAACATTTTTTGAAAATACTAGACCTTAATTGGAGTTGAATGACACTAAGTTTGTTCAATTTGGATTTTTCTGTAATTAGTTATGAATTTTCAAAATTTCTCTAATTATTGAATTTTAAAAATTGCTTAATTAGAAGAGTTTTGATCATTTTGATTCAAACTCATCCGAAACTGCATGGAATCACTCCCAAAGGTCAGGAAAGACCCATGGGGACATTTACAAGGGTTTAAAAATTATTTGGGATTTTTAATAATTTTTAATTAATTAATTTAATTAATTGTTGATTTTCGTTAAAAGTCAAATTAAAGTTGAATTAGGAATCCAGTAAAGAGGCTTTCATTTTTCCTAGGAAGAGAACTAAGTTCTAGTCAATTGGAAGTATTATTTGTAATTTTTAGACTTAATTTGAATTTATTATATTTTTTTAGTTTTCTGGATCCCAAAAAGAGCTAAAAGTTTGGATAATTAATTTTCTAACCTAATGACCTCCAAATTCAGTGAAATTTAAACTTAAGGTTCATGATATGACTAAGTTTTCTATGTTCAAGTTTTACTTCTATTAGGTGTGTGTACAATCCCCCAGGAATTTTTAAAGTTTTTAGATATTTCCTTAATTATTTTTCCAAGATGTCATTAAGGTTTAATTAGACTTGAAAATTTGTATAGCTAACCCTGGGACATATGCAATCACATCACATAAAATATGCAGCCTAATTATAAATATTGGAAGAGTTATGAACTTTCAAAGTTTTGGGTCCAAAATGAACCCATTGCTTTGAAAATTCACATCACAATAATTCAATGGGTATCTAACCCTAAGAAAATTACAGTACATGCCTAAGATACCCAAATACCTTCCACCAAAGTTTAGGGCCCAATTAACCACTGGATTATGACAAAATCACAAAATACTGATTTTAAAGAAACAGTAATATCTCATAATCCGGTAATCAAATCAATTCAAAATTAATTTTAATAAATACTAGACTAAATTATCTTTTCAACAAGCCCAAAAACACTTAATTTGGTGAAGAAATAAATTTACTATGAATTATTTAATTTAAATTTTAATTAAAATGATGACGACTGCCGAGAGAGCGACACGTGGTAGTCCACGATCCCCATTGACCAGCATTTAAATCCATGGGGAGGCATTGTGCGGTCTGGCTTATCATGAGTCGTCCGATCTTGATCAAGGTAAGATCGAATGGCTGTGGTTGATCGAGCCCGTTTTAGTTCAAAATTGAGCTAAAAATTCAAATGCTCATAACTTTAAAAATACTAATCAAAATTTAATGAAATTTGAAATGTAGGCTCATGGGATCATGAACTTTCATTACCGGGAGTTTGGAGGCTCCATGCAATGATAATTTGGCACGGTTTCAAATTGAATTTTAAACATAAAATGAGCATAACTTACAATTCAACCATCGAATTTTTGAGATCTTAGGCTTGTTGGAAATCTCCAGTGAGCCTCCATAGCTTTGATGAAGACACCAAGAGCTGGATCTATCCGGATCAAAAGTTGTGTTTGAAAATTTTCTTTCTCTCTCTAGAATACCCTCTCCTCACTAAAATAGTGATTTGAGGCTTAGAAAAGGTGGGGAAAAGCTTGGGAAGGCCTTAGAAATGGTTGGAGAAGAAGGGAAAGGGTTTTAAAAGGTTGTAGGCTGGAGGAGAGTTGAGGGAGAGTGAATAATGAAGAATTCTCCCTAAGGTTAGGTTTGTCCCACCTTAACCCTTGGCTTTTGGATTAGATGGTCTTGATTTAGAGTTTGGATGCATAACAACTGTCCCCTAAGCTACCCAAAGCTAGGGAATAGGGTTGGTGGTGAGTGTGATCTCTCTTGGTCCATGGGAAAAAGGGACCACACCTTTTCCCCTATTTGGATGAACCAATGCTTGGCTTGGTTTAGGGGGTTGGCTTAGGGCCTCCTAAGCGAGAAAAATGGTCCATTTTCAAGCACTTTTGAGAAGGTTTTGGATTGATATAAAGGTTTGCCAAGGTGGCATGGTAATGTGGCCATGATTTGGCTCTTTCTCATGGGTTCAAAGGGGGTTGGAGAGGATTTTGACCCCTCTAGATGGGTTCATCAAGTCAACCCAAGGGGGAGCTTGACTTGGAAAGCTTTGGACATATCAAGGGTGTCCAATTGAATGATTTTAAGGGGTTTCTTTGATTTAAAATGGCTTGAATGGTTGAACTTGACAAGTGTTGAGTTAAAGGGTTGATTTGGTCAACCACGGTTGACTTGGTCAACCTGGTCAAACCATGGGTTGAGTTTAGGTCAAAAGATTCAAATGAGTATTTTGAGATCAATGGAGGTGGTTTCATACATCGGTAAGGTCATTTGGATTGAAATTGACATTTGAAACCTTAAGGGGTATTTTGGTCAACCTTGGTTGACTTCGTCAACCATGTCAAACCAATACTTGAGTTTGGGTCCAATAGATCCCAAATGGTATTTTGGATTCATTGGAAGAGGTTTCAAGGGTTGAATAGATTGGAGCATGTTGAAATTTGGTCAAAAATCCAAAAATCCCCTCAAAGGGCATTTTGGTCATTTTGGCTTCTAGTTAACTATGGGTCAAACTGGGTCTGGAAAAGTGCAATTTACTGGTCAACTAATCATAGAAAAATTCATGACTGTAATTGGAGGGTTTGGAGAGGGTCCCAAGGTCAAATTGCACTGGATGGCAAGTCTAGTGGCATAGGCTGTAAATAACTGAAGGTTTTGTAGTATTTGGAAAAAGATTCAGTTTGAGGGGCTAGGAGTGTTGGATTGAGCTCAAATTTGTATGGTTAACCCTAAGAACATGCCTAAGCAATATGCAATTGATAGATCCCAAATCTGAGGTCATTATGCTAGGTTTCTAGGTGGAAGAATGTTTACCAAAAAAGGGTTTCAGGACCTAGGTCCTCAACCCTAAAGGTTTGATTTATAATGTTGGATTTGGGTTAGATTTAAGAGTTAAATGATTGAGCTTGAACCATCCATATCAATGAAAATCAAACAAAAGATTGAAATTAATTGGATATGATTTGGAATTTGATTAAATGTTGATTGAAGGCTGAATTAAAGATTGAGTTGAAAGGTAGAGCTGGGTTTGATTGGGATTGAATTGGGTCTTTACTAGGACCTTTATGACTGAGGGGTGGACACCTCACCATTATTAGGCCACTAAAAAGAAACCTAAGTGGGTCCTAGTGACCTCATACAAAAATGAGATCAACAACTGATGAAGTATAATACCAGTAGAAGTGGACGCAGCCTGAAGCCTGAGAAAATGTGTCAAGTTCCCCAGATTATGCAACTTGAATTGAGTGTGTAAATTTGCAAGTAGAGCTGCTATGCGTGATGGGTTGTTTCCAGTTAAGAGCAAGTCGTCAACATAGACTAAAAGATACATGTAATCAGAGTTATGGTGATAGATTAATAAAGAAGGATCAGTTATACTATGAGAGAACCCAAGAGCCTGTATATGAGTGGTAAGCTTGGCAAACCACTGACGAGGTGACTGTTTGAGCCTATAAATTGCTTTCTTTAAAAGGCAAACAAAATTTGGAAATTGAGAATCCTTGAAACTCATAGGTTGTTGCATATACACTATTTCGTTTAAATCTCCATGTAGAAATGCATTTGAGACATCAAGTTGTGTAATGGGCCAGTTACGATGAAGAGCAGTAGTGATAAGCAGGCAGATCGTGGGCATTTTGGCAACCAGACTAAATATTTCTGTATAGTCTATTCCAAATTCTTGATTATATCCTTGCACTACCAAACGAGCTTTGTGACGAGCAACAATGCCATCACTATGAAATTTAGTGCGATAAATCCATTTGTAACCCAAAATGTTGCTATATACAGTCGGGGAACCAACACCCAAGTCCCTTGAGATTGTAATGCCTAAAATTCATCAGACATAGCTCCTCTCCAACATTGATGTTTAACAGCCATAGAGTAATAAGTAGGATCCGAATATGAAGCTAACTGATGAGTTAGAGAGAAAATATGTCTTGGTTTTAGTGAGCCGGTCTTGGATCTAGTTACCATCTGATGTTTGTTTGGTGGAGAGGCAGTAGATATGGGTAAGGGAACAGTCTCGACAGTAGAGTGTAAAGGAGGAATATGAGTGGAGATGTTTTCAGTAATAGAAGTGGCTGGAGAGATAGCTACATACGGTGGAGGAGTAAGGACAGGAGGAGTGGAATGAATTGGATTTGGTTGACATGGGACCAGGGTAAGAGGTGGTAGAGAAGTAGTGGGAGTAGGAATGTATGATGGGGTTTTGTGATTGAGAAATAGAAAATTTTCTTTTATAAATTGAACATGCTGAGACACAAGCATTTTGTGAAGACTGAGATGGTAGCCATGGTAGCCTTTGTGAGCTGAACTATAGCCCAAAATCACACAAGCTGCTGATTTTGGGGAAAATTTTTTGTGGAGTAGTGTGAGTAGTAAAGGATAACACAAACAGCCGAAAACTTTTAAATGAGAATAGCAAGGAGCACGTTGATATAGCAGGTGATAAGGGGAGGTGGAATATGTAGTGGAGGAAGGTAAATGATTTATAAGGTAAGTGGAGGTGAACATAGCATCCAACCCAAATTGAGGAGGCAAATGAGCCTGAAGTAAAAGAGTGCGAGTAGTTTCGATTATGTGCCTGTGTTTGCGCTCGGCAATACCATTTTTTTCCGGGGTGCTCGGACAACTGAATTGTTGTAGGATGCCGGCTGCAATAAGAAAATGTTTGAAAGCATTACTGGTGTATTCACCTCCGCCATCCGATCAAAATATTTTAATAGAGGTATCAAATTGTTTCTCGACCATTGCTTTGAATAAGAGAAATTTAGAGAAAGTTTCAGATTTATTTATCATTGGGTATCTCCATGAATAACGTGTATAAACATCCACAAATAACACATAATAGCAGAATCCATTAATTGATAAAAAAGGGGAGGGTCCCCAAACATCAGAGACTATAAGCTCAAAAGGAGAAGTACAAGTTGTAGTAGAAGTAGAGAAGGATAATTTGTGACTCTTAGCTAGACTACATGGATGACAACTAAGACGAATAAGAGAAATACATAAGGTTGGATCTGATTTAGCTATAGCTGCCAAAATTTGAGGATGCGGATGACCAAGGCGAGAATGCCAAACGGTTGATGCTTCAGAGGTGGCGACAAATGAAGCAGCCGGAGAAAATGTGGAAGATGGCACTGAGAGTGGATATAAACCATTATGGCACGGACCCTAAAGGATCCCCCAATTTGTCCTCATGTCCTTGATGGAGAAGCCATTTGAATTAAATAAAACATAACAAGAATTATCAGTGGTTAAGCAGTGAACAAATAGAAGATTGTGAGAGACTTTTGGGACATGAAAAAAAGGAGATAAAATGAGCTTACATTGGGGAGTAGGTAATAGACCAAGACCTGTATTTTGAATTGGCACTGATTGACTTTTGCCTACTTGAATTTGCTGAGAGCCTGTATAGTGATGTGGAGAGATCAGCCAAGTTGCATCATTTGTTAAGTGGGAGGTAGAACTGGAATCTAAAATCCAGTCATATGTCTGAGATTGGGTATCAGTTGATTCAGCAACCGGAGCAGAGTTTGGAGAAGAGTTGTATAAGAGATTAGTGCGATGCCAGCACTTAACCGCCGAGTGTCTAGATTTCCCACAAATTTGACACTCAATTCAGACATTAGATCTATTTCCTTGTACATGGGTGGGCTATTGATGAACGGCCTCTGTTATTACGAACGAACGAAGAGCGTCTGCCACAGCCGTGGTATGCAGCTAGAGCAACAGGATTGTCGGGGAGCTGAACTGACTGCAGGTCACGAGCAGCTTCATTGATGATGTTAGTCTCTTCATAACACAATAGAGAATAAAAATCATCCAAGTGGAGAGGTTGAAGGTTAGTCTGAATTGTGGTTTTAAAAGCTTGATAAGAAGCAAGAAGTCCATTGAGTGTGTAAAGAATAATATCTTCTGGATCAAGAATACAGCCCACAACATTTATAGTATCAACCTTAAGCTTAATATCGAATAGGTATTGTTGCATTGTTTTAGTTCCCATATAAATATTATGTAATTCATTCTTTAATTGTATAATGCGTGATCGATTCGTCGATTGAAGCCGTTTGTCAAAAGTTTTCCATATTTCTGCACAGGAGTCTAAACTGAGAATATATGGCAGCAGACTTGTAGAAACCGTAGACAGTAAAGCCACTGCAAGATTTTGATCGATCAAAAACCAAGTAGAGAACTGAGGATTTATTTCTATTTCACCATTTGCAGAAGTAACTTGATGAGGTGGTTGACGAACGGACCCATCTAGGTACCCTTCGAAGCCATTTGCCCGAAAAATCTTTTGGACTTGGGAACGCCATGCTATATGATTTTCAGCAGTGAGATGAATAGTGATCACATTCTTAGGAGTGGACATAAAAAATTTTAGTTTTGGAAGGAAGGAAACTCCCATTAAGCGAGGAATGACATCGGAGCCACCGGTTGCTGAATTCTCAGACATTGGAGAGATGCAGGAGAAAGAATGGCAGAATAGTCGGAGGACTTAACACTGCTCTGATACCATGTTGAGCTGTTGTTGCCTTCTTCAACCTACAATGAACTTACACTAATAGAGCATAAAAGAAAGACGAAAGAAAACAATTATAGATGTGATGTATATATATAGGCTAAAGCTACATGTTAGTTAGTGCTTGGACGGTGGAGATTTAATCATCCAAAAGTTGTCAGGAGATGTCAGAGGTGGTGGCGACCGGGACTGAGCATTGGTGCGGCAGTAACTAACTAATTGAGTATTTCATTTGGTTTGTTAACAAGTACCTGGTGTCCATTAGATGCGAGATGTGTGCATTCTTGGTGCTACCTTTCAGAATTATTGCATTAGCTGCATAGCATTGGCTCGGGTCCTAGATCATTGTTAAGTTGAAGTTCTACAGCTGAAGAACGTGCAGCGGGAGCAGTCAATAGTATGTGCTTCTATGTTTTGATGAAATTAACATTAATTAGCTGGTGAAGATCTTGAGTGCCTTTATTTTGAAGCTGAACATAGAAGATCAAGCCTTCTAATTCAAATTATGCTTATGTAGAGTCGAGTGGTAACCCATATCTTAGCTCAATATTTTAACACATTTACTCTTCTTTCTGTCACACCATTCACTTTCTTTGCATGACAACGTCACAATCTGCGTTGTCCCTTATATTTTATTGAACCAGTTCATTTATTTTCTTCATTCATTCTTAAAGAGGATAATATGAGGTATTAATTGCTTTTTGGCAAATTTTTTTCTTATTATCACCCTATATGGTTTATGCATCCAAAATCACCTAATGATCATTTAATTCGTCTTCATCATCCATTTTTTGAATATTTAATAGCGATCATATAATGGAAAATAAAAAAAAGACTCAACAAAATTATGAGTGCAATTCCTCATTTTAATTTGAATTAGAACTGTCTGAGCCTAACTTTTTTATTTTTCATGAATGACAAGAATTAACACTCAACTATACGTAAGATAAGAATAATGGCATATTAATTAATTATAATCAATTTCTAATCACCACAATCAATGCTTAACTAACAAAATTGTCATGAAAATGCATTATAATAAGACCAGCTTTTCCTTTACATTTTTAATGTAAGAAGCACTTCTCACATGTAACTAGTTTATCATCAATAAAAATTAGGCTCAGCTCAACCCCCCCCCCCCAAAAAAAGGATAAAAATGAAGATTGTCTTATGATATTAGCAGTTACCATTCATAATATATTTTCTATGTGCTTGTTAAAGAATATTGTCCGCTAAAAGTTAGCATCATGTAATGATGAGGAGGATAAGGTATACATATATTATTTTTTACTTACAAAATCTAATATACTTTTCCATTTAGCTAAAGTTACCATCTGTTAAACATTTGAGGTGTTGTCAACATTGTTTCTCTTCTTTATTTGCTATTTATTTCCTTAAATGGTGTCCTAATATTTATAAATGATTTATATCATTTGTATCTAATGTTAATTTACTTCTTTTAAGGTTGACTATGGATAATTCAATTATAGTAGATTTTGAGCTTTTTTTTAGTTTTGGTTGCATTTGTATCTGGTCAACTCATAAGAACAACGAAAATCATGTAATAATTTTGAGTAAATTGAAAGTCCAATTTCATCCATAGATGTAACTCAAGCTCCCTCTATGAAAAAAGAAGTCCAAATTTTTTTAGTCTTGGCAATATTATTTTTTAATCCATGTTTCCCTTTAGCAGCGATATTAACCCATACTAAAAGCGTTGTTAAAGCTTTCCTATAACCACACTCATGAAATCGCTACAAAAGCCTTTCCAGCGAACACAAATACAGTAGATTTACAGTGGTTTCTAAACCGCTGTAAATATTTTCGTAGATGTTTAAACCACTACAGTAGATCAAAAAACGTGTTGTGAAAGCCTAATTTATTAATAGTTTTTAATTTTATGTGAAATCTAATTGTGTTGATCAATCGGGTTGTATTATTGACTCAGACCTCAATATCGTCGGTCGAGCTTGCCAGGGGTTGCAGGGGGCTCACCCTACTTTGAGTTTGAGAGTTATACAACTATATAACACTGCAGCACTTTATACTCTAGCACTGTGGTGCTACACACTCATGCTGGTTAAAGATAGAGAGCAGAGCATTGCGGCGCTCCAAGCCCTAGCGCTACAGTGCTGCCAGTCAAGGTAGAGATAGAGAGTGGAGCATTGTGGTGCTCCAAACGTCAGCTCCGCGTCACTACGAGTCAAGCTGGGCAATTTTTTTCTCATTTTTCATTGTTTAACATGAAGGGTTGCATCTCTTAGGGAGGTTTATGAAGTTCCTTTATCAGTTATGTGTAAATCATTTTTGTGAAGAGTAAAGAGAGACAAGGAGAAAGTGAGATAGAAAGAGGTCTATATAATTCCTCTCCATTTTCATGGTGGATTTCTTGGTGTAGTGTGGCTCCATGATTTTTTTTTCTAATTTTGAGTTTTTAAGCATTAAATCCTCGTGTTCTTTCTTTTTTGTAACATTTTCTCTTTTTTGTTTGTTTTTGTCATATGACAGGTCATTTAATAGAGGTTCCTCCCCATAGCTTCTAAGAAGTTATACTATTTAACAAATAAGGTCAAACATTTGAGTTGGACAAAATTAATGTAATAGTATACTCTAGTAGGTTAGAGGCAAATTGTAATAACTCAACTATGTGAAATTTTTTTTTTTTGAAAAGTATGAAATTCTAAAGTAGAGCACTTTGGTGCTGATCTGGTGAGCACTACAGCGCTAGGCCATAAACTATATATATATATATATATATATATATATATATATATATATATATATCATTGCCTCATCCCATCGAGTCCCTCACTTGATTGCTTGGTCAGGAATAAATTGAAAGAGGGGAATAAGAGAGAGAAGAGAGAAAAGCCTTTGGATCATATTTGTCAGCCTTTTTTCTTACAAATTTTGTTCTAATCATTTTAAGTGACTAATCTCTTACTTCTATTTTTAATAATTTTGATTTCTATGAATTTTATCTATCCTAAATCTGCCAATAAAATATTCTCCTAGTTTTATAAGCTTTTATCATGCAAGTTTGAATATGTTATAGATTTGATTGATTGGGAGTCATAAGGAGCTGGAGATTGATTAAAGTTATAAGGAGTCGAGGCAACATATTCACGTAATTCAAGGGGAGTTATAAGGAGTATATTGATTGAGAGTCATAAGTACATGAGTAAGATATCCTTAAGACACACTCATTGAATATCTAAATATTGATACCGACACTGCTATGAACACTATACTGATATGGTGATTGTCACTAATATTATTAACATTATTTAACGTTATTGATCATGATTCTAATATTATTACTTGCATTAGTATTGTTGATTATTACTGATATTATGACTGATAATATAAGATGTGATGAACTATAGATGAGTTAATTGATACTTATAATCAGTATAGATATTGATGCATATATTTTCTTATATAATTTATAGCATATTATTATTTTTTATCTTGCATTGATTTCAGTTGTAAAATTCTAGTTACTTGTTGAGCAATTTGCTCATTATGTGATTTTATATATTTTCAGGAAATGGTAAAAATCATATAATATGAGGCTCCGGACAAGACAAAAATGTAATCATATTTTTTTTTTGTTCAGTGGTAAGCTCTAATTAAATAATTAAAATGAAAGATAGATATAATTCTTCTTATATAAATCCTAGACTGTGACACAAACATTCTCCCAAGGAAATGTGGATGGCCTTTTTTTTATTGTCCATCCAATTTTTAACTTCATAATGATAAACTTTTTCTTCAAACCCTCACCTCCACATCTTTGGAAGAAAATTAGAAACTTTATATATATGTGGTGGAAGAAAATACTCAAAGGGATCTTTTTTTCCTTCATATATGAAATCAAAGTAATGATACTTGTGATTGAATTCAGCAAAATTAGAGTGGGGATGAGACTATAAAATTTATAGCATTTATCACCTCATTACACATAGGAGGTTGTAAACCTAACTTGAACTGATCCAAATGAAAGTTCGACTCTTTTATAATGAAATGTATAAGGGAATTCACCCTCCTTTGTAACTTACATTTTTAAGTTTGAATCCTTGAAGCAATATTCAAGATGAATAATATTATCATGTATCAATGAGAGATTGAAGGGTTGAGTGTGTTTATATTCTATCATGGTCTGTAAACTTTTTCTTTAGCAACGTAGCCATAATAAGAGGCAAAGAAGCATCAAGGTAGAGAACGAAAAGAGAGAATGTCTCAAAAGAATGATGAACATAAAGGGATATATGGTCTATCATAAATTTTCAAATTTGAAATTTCAAATAAAATATTTCTTTTCATCACTACCATAAAATCAAATTGTAAATTCAAGTATAAAGATAAATGATAGAATAGACCCAATACACAAATCACATAAACTCTCGTACAAACTTTGATTGCATAAAAAGTGAACGAAAGAGTTTCCTAAAGATAATCATATCCTTGGGCTACCCCCCCCCCCCCCCCCCCCCCCCCTTCAAAGAAACCACCCCACTCTTCATGAGTTGTCGTAGGATAATATTGCCTCCAGCTAAAAATTAGCTTGACTTACATGGCTTGAGGAACTTGTGACTAAAGATTGCCTAGCTTTAAGGTCCAAAATTGCTCAATATATAGAATTAGAGACTTCATGATCAATCATGGTGGACTTGATTTTTCTCTAACATTATGAGTCATACCTTCGTTTCTTAATAGAAAGTTGATCCTCGAGCTATGCACATGAATTTTTATATAGGGCAGAGAAAACTTTGAATTAGTAATCTCATCAACAAAACCGTCAAATTGTGTGAGTGAAGTGTATCAACAACAATCATTTAGCGCTAGAGGATATGATTGTAGATAAGATTGTGGGGGTTCTCATCCTCTATGCATATATTCACCTAGCTAGATAAGATGGTCTCTCCAAAAACCTCAAGGGCAAGCTCACCGCAAGGTCATCTAGGTGTTATCGTCAAAGACAAGCCCATGGTTTCCTTAGATCTCAACTCATTCACAAAAATATAAAGAGGGATGAAGTTGTATTCTTAAAAAGGGGTGTGTTGCGACGCTATATTTTTTCATTGTGCGCAAACACCATGGTGCCAGGTCAAAATTTTATGAATGCATCCAAATCCATAAAAATTTAAAAAAACCAAATACCCCCCCCCCCCCCTCCACCTTCAAGGTAGTCATCTTAGAGAGGGAAAGCTAGGGGTCATGCTACTTCGATCCATTTTCTACATCGACCCAATTTGATAGGTTGTCCAAATCGAGATAGGTTATATTTTGTATATCTCAATTTTTAATAAAATAAAAATTTTAGAACTTTTTGATTTAATTTAGAAATTCGGGATATAAAAATGGGGATACCTTCACATCCGTTAAACTTTTACCATATAACTTCATATATTATAGATATGAGTATTTTGAATATTTTTTAAATTTTTCTTAAGAATTTCCACCAGGTAAATTAAAAGGTGTGATATTTTTTGTAATTTAAAAAATAACTCTGGCCTTAAAAATTAATGTTGTAGTACAATTATAGCTTCAAAATTATGCTTTGAACAATCCCTAATAATTTAGTGAAATTTAAAAAATATAAAATTCTGCCCGTCGTTAAATCAGTTGGTTACTGGTATAATATGTGAATTCTATCATTTTAATTGATTTCATTTATCTTTTTGAAATGCAATTTTATGTGTGCTTATCTGCTTGAAAAATATGATTATGGGATGTTCTGATGTTGGAAGAAGTTTGTTGTGCTGAGTGCATTAGGAGCTATAGGGCCTGAACATTTAAATTTTTTGTGTGCTAAGCATTTGGGGGTCATAAGTGGGATTATCAAAAGGGTCACGGGTTGGGTTTGGGTCCAACCTAAAATTGATTTGACACAAGTTGACCCGACCCGAACACGACCAGTTTTTCAAATGGTTCACTTCCTCATATCCGAACCCAACACGCTTTGGACCCAGGTCAACCCGACACGACCCACCAACCCATTGTCGTCTTCAGGAGGGAGAGGCGGCGGCGCCGGGAGCAAGAAGTCCCGATTAGCGTTGGCTTCAAACGGAGCTGGCTTCAGGTAGTAGCGAAGCCGTCAGGAGCAGGCAGAGGGAGAGACGGCGAGGAAGATACGGCCATGGTTTGGACTTCAGACCAAGCACCGCCGGAGGGATGGGTTAAATCACGATTGTGAGAGTTTTGGTTGAATCGTAAATATGCGACTCCAGGAGTTTGGGTTGAATCGCGACTGCAGGACAGCGGGAGTTCGGGTTAAATCACGACTGCGGGAGTTCAGGTTGAATCGCGAAAGCGGGAGAGGTCACAAGTTTTCATATACTATTTACAATGAGAGTTCGAGGCACAGGTCATTTTTAGGTTTTTAGGTCAACTCGAACCTGACCTGGGTTTTGAAATAGGACAGTTTGTTGAACCCGAATTTGACTCATTTGACAAACGGGTTGACCCTAACCCAAAATTTTTGGGTTGGGTTCAACTCGGGTTTTTGGGTCATGTCAAAAATTGACACTCCTAGTCATAAGGATATATTTTTTAGTATAATATTACAAGGAGTCTTAAGAGTTTGAATTTTGATAACTATTTCTATTGGGAGATATAAGGGCTTGAAAGAAATATATTATTTTTTTATATGATATATGAAGTACTTATTTATTGATATTTATGCAAATTACATTAATTAATTCCTATTATTTGCCAGTATTATTCATTCTAGTATAATAGCTTGTTAATAATTATTTTGAATTCAATCAATGCATTATTTGATTAATTAGTGAAAATTTAGATTGGTGGATGTAATCTTCTAAGCTGTGTTAGCTCACATCTATTTTACATTCTTTTTCAAGTCAAGGAAAGGGTAAAGAGCCAGTTGAATAGTTGAGGTTGCAAGTTCTGATTCTCTCAGTTGTATAGGTATTTTTCTTATTTTCTGATTTTTTATAGTCATGGCTATTCTCTGCTCTATTTTGTTCTTATTTATAGCCATGTATGGTATATGCATTTTGAAGATGAATGAATAAAAAGGAGAAATTTGTGTATGAATTTATTTTATGTTTATTAGAAGTTACTTAGTAGCTATGTGGTTTGTATTTAATTAAAGGAATTTGAAAAATTCCTCAAAACTAGATATTTGGCTTGCTATTTCACCATCCAACACGATAAAACATGTTATGTATATGGGATGTTTTGGGTTGGTTGTGACATGAATAACCTAAATGCTCACTTATACTCGGATGACTTGTCATAATATCAAAGAAGGGTAATAAACTTTACCTCCTATAGAAACATTAGCCCACTTGTTAGGGCATTCAAGAGGATTGCATAACCCTTCTACAAATATAATAAAATTTCATACTTAAAATTTTTTGAACTTATCTTTTTGATGTAAGGAATGATTGCTTAAGCTAAAACTATTACTAGATTCTCTGACTCAATTAGCAACTCATACATGAAAATATTTGACACAATTAAAGGAGCTTCAGGGAGATACTCTATTTAGGCCACTTGAGTGTCAACTATATTAAGGTGCTCCACCACACTACTTGTTCGACCTTTGGCTAATCTTCTCCATCTCTTTGTAGTCAGTTAGCTTGATATATGCATTTTTTCCTTTTGTTGAATTTGCCAATACTTTAAAGAATACTTTGGCACAACTTTATGGCCAATAAGATTTGCAGCTTTCACCACATGTGTGTCAACCATCTCAATTCAAGCATATAAAAAATTATGCAACTGAAAAGAGAAAAGGGATGAGGAAGAAAGCTGATATTCAAATGATAGAGCTACATCAATATATATTTATAAGCTACAATAGATGTTGATATACGTATTAGTCAGATCAATATCATTATTAAAGTGATAAATGGATGATATTCCTGATACATCATCAAAAAATTATCTTGATCGGTCACGAATCTCGAGGAAAAATAAAGTAGGAAACTTTTGAAATTAAAATTGGGGTCATCTAAACTTCGATTTCAGCAAACTTATAGTATAACTGAACATCTCGGAAATACGAACCCAACGACACCAAATTCAACCCAATCCGAGCCCAAATGGGTCCAAATCAAGGGTCTGAAGCGATGTTGGAAGGTTCAAACCATACTTTGGATTACCAAAAGGTCTCCAAATATGACGTGCGTATAGTCGAATCAAGCATCTTGACGAGACAAATCCAACAAGCCCATGATCCCCAAAATCCAATATTTATAAGACCTTCAAATGTCCAGCAAATGGTCCACGATCAAGGGATTCAACTTCAGCCGTCCATTCAAACCACTCCATAATCACTCTTGATCTTCCTCTTATTTACGGGCCATGCCACTCTCAAAAATCTATAACTAGAGCCCCCTCTCCTCTTTGAAAAGGGAACCTAATCCTAAGGAGAAAAGAGAGAGATCGGAGATCGCTCTTGCCTCCTTGCTCCTCCTCGACCACCACTAGAGTTTCGCCAGACCATCGCCTGACACCCTGAACTCCGTCGGACCACCACCTGACATCCCCAACTCCGCCAGACCATCGCCTGATGCCCTGAGCTCTTCCGGACCACCACCTGACCTCCTTTACTCTGCCAAACCACCGCTTAATGCCCTGAGCTCTACCAGACCACAACATGACGTCCTCAGCTTCGCCGGACCATCGCCTGATGCCATGAGCTCCTTCGGACCACCACCTGAGGCCCTGACGTTCGTCGGACCACCATCTTAGGCCCAGACTTCCATCGGACCACCACCTGATGTCCTCAACTCCGCTGGACCATCGCCTGATGCCCTGATCTCCGCCCGACGACCACCTGATGTCCCCTGCTCCCCTGGACTACCGCCTAACGTCCTGAGCTCCGTCGGACCACCATCTGAGGCCCAGACATCTGCCAGACCACCACCTGATGTCCTCAACTCTGCCGAACCATCGTCTGACGCCCTGAGCTCCGCCAGACCAGCATCTGAAGTCCTCTGCTCCGTCGAACACCCGCCTGACGCCTTAAGCTCCGCCAAACCACCATCTGAGGCCCGGACATCTGCCATACCACCACCTAACATCCTCAACTCGGCCAGACCATCGCCTGATGCCCTGCGCTCTACCAGACCACCACCTGACATCCTCTGCTCTGTCAGACTACTACCTAATGCCTTGAGCTCTACCGGACCACCATCTTAGGCCCAGACTTTCGCCATACCACCACCTGACGTTCTCTGCTCCGCCTGACCACTACCTAATGCCCTGAACTCCGTCGGACCATCATCTGAGGCTCAAACTTCTATCAGACCACCACCTGACAGCCTTAACTCCGTCGGACCATCACATAAGGCCCTGACTTCTGCTAGACCACCACCTGAGGCCTGGACTTTCGCCGGACCATCACCTGACATCCTCAACTCTGCCAGACAATTACCTAAGGTCTAGAGTTCTACCAGACCACTACCTAGGGCCTGGAATTCTACCAAATCACCGGGTGACCCCGAAGTTCTACCAGTGTGACGTCAGACTTTCACATACCCCGACTTCAAAACTATAGTTGATACTTGTAATCTGATCGCCCTTGGAGGTGAGTCAGCGCACTATAACCTACTCAAGTGTTAGTGGAATCATTTCAAACTGGTCTAGGCCCTCGTGGTTTTTCCCATTTCTAGGCTTTTCCACATAAAAAACTTATGTACCTTGTGTGTAAGCCGGATATCCGTGTAACGCTAAGACGTAGTATTCTAACTCTATCACCGCATATATTCTAGCCCGTGACAGTTTGGCGCCATCTGTGGGAACGCCAATCCCACTATCCTGAAACACCACTGCAATGGCCAACAGGCGCAGCAATCGCATCTTGGGAGCCTCCCAGTCTAATTCGTATCAATCCCAAAATTAGTCTATGAATCATGGATGCCCATTATCCACCTCTTTTCATCCTGGGGGGCAAAATGCTGCTAGAGAAGGGACATCAGGACCATCCTTAGAAGATCGTATTTAAAAAATGGAGGAATCTCAGAATAAGATCCTTCAACTCATACGAGAGACCCGACAGCCAATACTAGCTCCACAAGAAGAGATCCTTCTCCCTCGAGATCCACCCCGGGTCAGAGAGGTTCCACTAAAACATCTTCATGTCGAGATTCCTTTCCCTCTGCCAAGGATGCATACTCTGACGCATCAAGATAATGAACTTACTGACACATCAAGCTCTACCCATCCTACACATGCAGGTCAATAACCTCGGACGCCCTCAAGGACTTAGCCCCCCCACACATTGTTGGACTCCCTCGCAACGTCCTACGGCATGAATTATGAAGATTGATTCAAGAAGAGTTTCCCGCGGGAGGTGCAAGATAATCTCTTTGTCAACGGGACTTCTAAGAGTTCTCACCCCTGGCTGAAGCAACCCTTTAACACCTCATTTTAGCAGGGTTTAAACTACTGAACATCGATCCCTATGATGGGACATCTGACTCGTACGAGCATATTGATCCCTATAGGACCATCATGCATATACAACGAGCCTCTGATGCGCTCTTATGCCAAGCTTTTCCTACTACCCTCAAAGGACAAGTTTGAACGTGGTTCTACTCACTTCCAGCAGGAATAATTCCTACATTTGTTAGATTAGCCAAGATGTTTTTCAAATAATTCATCGCCAATTGAAGAATTGCTAAGGATTCTTCTCACCTCTTTGGGATCCACCAAAATAAAGGAGAATCACTAAAGGAGTATTTCTAATAATTTTTCACTAAGTCTCGACAAATTCCTGGAGTAGATCCTAACTTACTTAGAGGCGTTTTTCTCAGATGGCTTAATCATGGCCGCTTCTACTCAGTGCTTATGCGAGACACGGTTCCCTCATATGCTGACCTGATCCATCTTATGGAGACGCAAATATCAGCGGATGAAGCTATTAATGCCCAAAGGTAGCAATTTGAGCAAACTCCTCGAAAAGCATAAAAATGCCCCTATAATGGAGGACTCGTTCTCCCAACAAAAGAAAAGCATCCCTCCTAAACCCCCAGTACCACAATGTGAGTTTCGGCAAGAGGAGGAGTATACACCACTCAATGCCCCTCAAACAAATGTGTTGATTTCCATTTGAGATCAAAAAAATATTAAGTAGCCTAATCATTTGAAGCTGAACGTAGGAAATCAAGATCAATACTGTCATTTCCACCGTAGTCGTGGACACACTACTAAAGCTTGCAAACAACTCAAGGATGAGATTGAGAGGCTGATCTAACAAGGATATCTCCAATAATTCATCCAAAGCCCACCTACTCGAGATGATGCTAGGGGGCAAAATCAACAACAAAAAAGATAACCATTGAATAATATTTAAATGGTTGATGAGATCAAATGATCACACATTGTATGCATTTGTGTTAGTAATAATAGTCATCTTATTTTATTGTGTCTCTTTTATAAGTAGGGTGCCACTCTGATATCCTTACTTTTTCCTTCCAATTCAAACATTATGATATCCTTGTACGTATATCTTATATGTTTAGCATGGTGTAACACTTATATCCCTATGTTGTACTAAGAAGTTGTTATATTATCATACATAACATAGTGATGTGTTGTGCTTTCCATTTTAATATTATCTACTTCTTTAAAAAAGATTAAAAAATATGACAATGAAAAACTACCGACGAATGTAATCTCTTTATCCGTGATTTGAGAAATACACAATATTTATTGTGTCTCAATCACTAGATGATCAATCCCATGAGGATTCAATCCGACCTCTTCCATATAGGTTAACATCATCGAGCAGGGCTCTGACATACAATCTCAGATAGGTCAAACATCCTAGGAGGATGTCAATCAAATCTTAATCCATGATTCAAGAAATAAGCAATCTTTATTATATCTCAATCATTGGACGATCAATCCCAGGGGGATTTGATCTCGACCTCTTTCACACAGGTTAATGTCATCGAACAGTACTCTGACATACAACCTCAGATAGGTCATATATCATTGGTAGATTCTCTCAACCTCTTCCATATAGGTTAACGTCATCGAGCAGTGTTCTGACACACAATCTTGGATAGGTTATACATCCTTGGTGGATTCTCTCAACCTCTTCCACACAGGTTAACATCATTGAGCAGTGCTCTAACATAACCTCGGATAGGTTATACATCCTTAGTGAATTCTCTCAACCTCTTCCACACAGGTAAACGTCATCGAGCAGTGCTCTGACATATAACCTCGGATAGGTTATATAACCTTGGTAGATTCACTCAACCTCTTCCACATAAATTAACGTCATCGAGCAGTGCTCTGACATATAACCTCGAATAGGTTATACATCATTGGTGGATTCCCTCGACCTCTTCCACATAGGTTAATATCATCGAGCAGTGCTCTGACACACAACCTTGGATAGGTCATACATCCTTCGTGGATTCTCTCAATCTCCTCCATACAGGCTCACTCCATCAAGAAGCCCTCAACATAAACTTCCTACCATTGCTGGACTTCTGCCCGTCGTGGAACTTTTGTCGGACTTCTGCCCGACGCCAAGCTTCCTCCCGTTGCTAGACTTTTGCACGTTGTGGGACTTTCGTCGGACTTCCTCCCAAAGTAGAAATTCCTCCCGTTACTGGACTTCTGCCCATCGCGGGACTTTTGTCGGACTTCTACCCGGTGTCGGACTTATGCCCATCGTCGGACCTTCGTCGGAGTTCTACCCGATGTTAAATTTCTACCTGTTGACGAACTTTCGTCGGACTTCTACCCGACGCCGAACTTCTACCCAACGCCGAACTTTTGCCTGTCATCGTACCTTCATCGAAGTTCTACCCGACGTTGAATTTTTGCCCGTCGTTGGACTTCTGCCCATCAACAGACTTCTGTCGGATTTCTACCTGACACCAGACTTCTGCCCGTTGTCGAATTCTCATCAAATTTCTGCCTGTCGTTGGACTTCTACTCATCGACGGACTTTCGTTAGACTTCTATCCAACGCCGAACTTCTACCCATCGTTGGACCCTTGTCAGATTTATACCCGACGCTGAATTTCTACCCGTCGTTGGACTTCTGCCCGTTGACGGACTACGTCAGACTTCTACCCAATGCCGGACTTCTACCCATTGTCGGACCCTTGTCGGATTTATACCCGACGCTGAATTTCTACCTGTCATCGGACTTCTGCCCATTAACAGACTTTCGTTGGACTTCTAACCGACGCCGAACTTCTACCCAATGCTGGACTTCTGCCTATCGTCGGACCTGCATCGGAGTTCTACCCGACGCTGAATTTCTACCCGTCGTTGGACTTTCGCCCTTCGACAGACTTTCGTCGGAGTTTTACCCGACGCTAGACTTCTACCCGTCGCCAAACCCTCGTAAGATTTCTACCCATCGTCGGACTTTTGCCCATCAATGAACTTTCGTCAGACTTCTACCTAACAACAAACTTCTACCCGATGCTGGACTTCTGTCCGTTGTCGGACCTTCGTCAGAGTTCTACCCGACGCTGAATTTCTACCCACCGTTGGACTTATGCCCGTCATTGAACTTCTGCCCATCGACGGACTTTCGATGCTAAATTTTTACCCAACGTTAAATTTCTACCCGATGTTAAATTACTACCCGTCGCAAGACTCTCGTCAGATTTTTACCCGATGCTGAATTTCTACTCGTCGTTGGACTACCCAACGTTAGAATTTTGTCTGATCCCAGACTTCTACCAACTAACGTCGGACCTCTGCAGGATTTCCCAAAGAAAGAGGACAAAACTCCTACTCAGTCAGGGGCCCTAGACATGAATTAGACTAGGGGAATATCTTAGCGTGAGGGAGAGAAAAGGAAGAAAGAGGAGACTCCTACTCAGTGAGGGGGCCTAGACCGGCACAGGGGATACCACCCGAAATGGACTAGGGGAAAGCCTCAGCGTGAAAGAGAGGAGAAGAAGGGGGAGAAATCTCCTTCTTGCAGAGAGAGGCCCTGGGCCTAGAAAGAGGATGCCACCTGTGCAGGGCCAAGGGAAGGCCTCAAATGAAAGAAGGGAAGAAGAGGTGGATGTGTGAATTTGAAGGCTCGGGTGGGGGCAATTTATAGCTGAAGGAGGGGCGTCTTTGTAATTTTGAATAAAAGAAGGAAAAAAAAGAATAAAGAATATATATATATATATATATATATATATATATATATATATATATATATATATATATATATATATATATATATATATATATATATATATATATATATATATATATTATGTAAAACAAAAACTGGCGGTTAGCCAAACCGTTAGCTAATCGCAACCAGTCAACCCAGGCGAGTACGCAGGCGCGCTGGCCAGGCAGACCGCAACGCGGGTGCGCGGGCTGCCGCGTAAGGCGGCGTAAGCCACAATGCGAGTCGGGCAGCCTCAGCTGGCAGCAGCGCGCAGGTGCAAGGCGCAGCAGAGAGCGATGGAGGCGGGTGGCCGCCGACGGTGGCTTATCTTTCCCAACCGATTTCCAGGCCCAATTTTGGGCCCAAAAAGGTTAAATCGGACATTTTTCGGGTCCCCATGACCATCTTTCGATGTTCTGGACTCAATTTTAGCACTTTTAGAGCCTTTCGGAGCTTTTACGCCCAAATTTGTTATATTTCAAGTTTCCAAGTCACGTAAAAAATTTCCTGAAGATTGTGACATGTATTTTTGAACTTCTGGAGCTTCGACCTTCAAAAATAGGGGAGCAACTGATACATCATCAAAAAATTATCTTGATCGGGCATGAATCTCAAGGAAAAATCAAGTAGGAAACTTTTGAAAATAAAATTGATGTCATCTGAATTTCGATTTCAGCAAACTTATAGTCGAACTGAACGTCTTGGAAATATGAATCCAACGACACCAAATTCAACTTAATCTGGGTCTGAAGTACTTTTGGAAGGTTCAAACAATACTTTGGATTACCAAACGGTCTCCAAATATGACGTGCTTATAGTCAAATCCAACGAGCCCAATATCGCCAAAATTTGATATATGTAAGACCTTCAAATGTCCATCAAACTGTCCACGATCAAGGGATTCAACATCGGCCGTCCATTCAAACCAATCCCTAATCACCCTTGATTTTCCTCCTATTTACGAACCATGCCACTCTCAAAAATCTATAAATAGAGCCCCATCTCCTCTTTAAAAAGGGCACCTAATCCTAAGGAGAAAAGAGAGAGATTAGAGATCGCTCTTGCCTCCTTGCTCCTCCTCGACCACCGCCGGACTGTCGCCTGACTCCCTGAGCTCCATCGGACCACCACCTGACATCCTCAACTCCGCCAGACCATCACCTGATGCCCTGAGCTCCACAGAACCACCACCTAACATCCTCTGCTCTGCCGGACCACCACCTGACTCCTTGAGCTCTGCCAGACTACCACCTGATGTCCTCAGCTCCGCCAGACCACCACCTAACACCCTAAGCTCTACCTGACCACCATCTGAGGCCCTGACTTTCGTCGGACCACCATCTGAGCCCCGAACTTCCATCGAACCACCACCTGACGTCCTTAACTCCAATGGACCATCGCCTGATGCCCTGATCTCCATCGGACCACCACCTGACGTCCTCTGCTCCGTCGAACCATCGCCTGATGCCTTGAACTTCGCTGGACAACCATCTGAGGCCCAGACTTTCACCAGACCACCACCTGACGTCCTTAACTCTGCTAGACTATTGCTTGATGCCATGAGCTCCATTAGACCACCATTTGACGTCCTCTACTCCGTCGGACCACCGCCTGACGCCCTGAGCTCCGCCCGACCACCATCTGAGGCCCAAACTTTTGCCAGACCACCACCTAGCGTACTCAACTCCGTCAGACCATCGCCTGATGCCCTGAGCTCCGCTGGACCACCATCTGACGTCCTCTGCTCCACTAGACCACCGCCTGATACCCTGATCTCCAACGGACAACCATCTGAGGCCTGGACTTCTGTTGGACCACAACCTGACGTCCTCTGCTCCATCGGACAACCTCCTGACGCCCTGAGCTCCGTCAGACCACCACTTAAGGCATGGACTTTCGTCGGACCACCACCTGACGTCCTCAACTCTGCCAGACCATCACCTCAAGCCCTGACTTTTGTCGGACCACCACCTGAGACCCGGACTTCCGTCGGACCACCACCTGATATCCTCAGCTCTGCCAGACAACTACCTAAGGTCCAGAGTTCTACCAGACCACCACCTAGGGCCCAGAATTCTACCAGATCATCAGGTGACCCTGAAGTCCGCCAGTGTGACATCTGACTTTCACATACCTCCGACTTCAACCCTACAGTTGATACTTGTAATCTGATCGCCCTTGGAGGCGAGTCAGCCCATTGTAACCTACTCAAGTGTTACTGGAATCATTTCAAATTGGGCCAGGCCCAGTGGTTTTTCCCATTTCTAGGATTTTTCACATAAAAATCTTATGTACTCTATGTGTGAGCTGGATATCCGTGCAATGCTAAGGCGTAGTATTCTAACTCTATCATCATTTATATTCTAGCCTGCAACAATTCCCATTGTAACGCCTCATCAGGATAGTAGAATCTCCATCTCTTTCTCATTATTATTCAAAATAAGTTAATGCATTATTTAATACTCATATTCTTTTGCAAGTTATTATTCAAAAATGTAAGTGAATCAGAGAAATAAATGTATATTCAAATATCTCATGGATTTATTTTAACTAAAGTAAGGCTAATAGAAGGTTAAGTCAGTAGGACTAGAAAGCTAGGAGGATGAACTCACCACCCCCTCACAATCATGCCAAATCATTGTGAACTCATTACCAAATCAGTGAGCTCCCAAGAACACACTCGCTCAATGGTTTAACTAGGCACACACATTCAAGCTCAAGGTCTTATCACTCTAACTCAGATGTCACTCGCTTAAGGACAAGAACTGCTCACTAATGTCTAGCTAATGATGGCATGCTTTTAATACATCAAAAAGCTAAAGAATGTATTAGAGGACAAAAGACTTCACCTATAGATCAACGACTTTTTAGCAACTCTGCTAAGGGCCTATTAAGAAGGTTGCTCACATATACTCGTTAAAGTTTTAACCATATAACTATTGGGAAAGTAAAACCACGCAGCGAAATAAACAAGAAATAAAAAATGACAGTGAAAAGAAAGAATACTAGAATTTAATATGAAAATTTTTAAAATCGGTAAAAAACTACAGAGCCACACTACACCAAGAAATCCACTATAAAAATTGACAGAAATTGTATAGATCTCTCTTCTCTTTCACTCTCTCCTTGTCTCTCTTCTCTCTTTATTATTCTCTCACATGAACAAATAAAGAGAAACACATTAAAACCACCAAGGGGAGCAACCCTTCATAAAAAACAAGAAATGCCAAGCCCGTCTCACAATGTCACGTCGTCAAGTATGGAGCGTCACGATGCACAACTCTCAGTCTCCAGTCTGTTTGAGAGTGCCATAGTCTGAAGCACCGTATCGCTCCACTCTTTGTCTACCTCCAACCAGACAATACAATATCACAGCGCTCGGGTACACAGTGTTGTAGCACTGTATGGTATTATGAGAAAAAAATAATGGTGCAAAGCACCCGAGCCCAAGGGGTGGACCCCCAGCGAGCTCAATCGATAGAATTGAGGTCCAAGGTAGTAGTACTACCTGATTGATCGACACTATAAGATTCCACACAAATCTAATAATAACTTCATGTATGCATGGATCTTGCCTTGTACTTTTTATCTTCTAAGAGGTCAAAGTGTAGCATTTTCTATAGCCTCATAAAACCTATAAATAAAGTGCAAATGGAATTTTTTTAACACAAAGGCCTTAGAGAATTTTTGGCACCAGCTATATTGTCTCGAAGCTTCTTTCTCTAAAAAATTAAATCTCTTGTTGTTTCATCTTCTTCTTCTATTTATCTTTGTTCTCTTTTCTGTGGAGCCTTATAAATCTTACTAAAAAGGTTTTAATGCCGCCTAGAGGCAAATCTGGATCTCATACCAAGTAACCAATTTGCCACCTTAATTATTTAAATGGATTTTCTTTCAACTACGTATAAAATTTCTTTTATTACTTTAACTGAATTTTTATTGGACATTTTTTGATACTTTGATTGATATAAATTTCTAATTTCTCAGATTTTGATACTTAAATTGATTCTTTGATATATGTAGGATATATTGTGCCTAGAAATTCTAAATTTGGAGAAAATTTTAAATCAGAATATTCTGATTTAAATCGCATCATTAATTTTTAGTCATTAATTTCTTAAGATTAATATGTCATTATTATTTATAAATTCATGTAGTGCACTCATCATAAATAAAATCAATGAATTAAAACCTCATCCTACAAAATTTAATGAGAATATCCTAACTCAAATTTAAGCACATATACGCTTTGGCACGTTCAGAGTCTTAACTTCTTCATTATTCTTTCTAAATTATAAAAATTAAATTGGGTTGTAAGCCTTAGGCCATAGAAGTCTTTATCTTACTAGTGTCTCTCCTTTGTCTAGGCATATGCAAGGCCTTCAAGTTCGATTGGTCTACTCTAAAAACTCCAGTGAACACATCAATTTGATCAAAACTTTATTAATATGGCATCAAAACAATACAGAATCATATAGCTTCAGCAAGTAACGTTCACAAATAAAAAAAGATAAAAAAATTGAGTAAAGAATCATTGCAAGAATATGATAATAATCAAATAATAATGCCGGTTAAACACACAGCAAAGCCAAACATGCAAACAAATATGGCATCAGTTGATCCTCCTGCAATTGGCCCGTATCTCTCCCTGACTTCCAGTAAGCACATCAATCTGCCCCATTTTGATTATAGCTGCCACAAACTTGCTCTGAAATAGCCACCAATTACGTGCATTTTGCTGCACCAATGCGGCAGTGGAAGAGTTCGACAACAGAGTCTGATCAGAGGTAAAGAGCCCGCGGTTGGCTAGTATGCCACTGTAGTAGCTGGTGTCCAGCAGGTTCGGGGTGCGCGGATCCATGGGCACGGTCAAGTTCGCACTAACGTTGCTGTTCGGGCATTGTTGTTTTAGTTGTGCGGCATATGCGGGATCAAGACTGGGGTCCTGACTCACTGTACTATTGAAGTTGTACAACCGCTTGCTAAAGGAAGAACAATGGGAGCGTCCAATAGTATGTGCTCCTATGTTATGATGAAAATATTTAGAATTAGTTATTGAAGTTCAAGAGTAAATTATGTTTTGATCTAATTAATCTTGTTAGAAAGCAAGGCATGATTGACCAACCCTTTAATCAAATTAGACTTGTGTAGTGGTTTGCAATAAATCATGTGTTAATTCAATAACATCTTACTCGTTTCTCCATAACACTGACTTTCACTATACAACATCATCATTATAGTCATAATTAGCCTTAGTACTCATGTTTAACAAAATTACCTGAGAGGGTGATCATCTCTCCTTGGTTAAGTCCTTTATTGGCAAACATCTGTGTTAGTTGGCTTAGGTTGGAGGTAGGGGGAGGAAGGCTTATAGTCTCATTAGCTTGAGAGATACGTCCGTCCTTACGGCCAGCTGGGACTTGATACGGAAGCCCTCCGCTCTACAATAAAAGGTCCAGATTTAATGTTCATAGCATGAGATTATAATGCAAACATTATTTGATTTGAAATGGGAAATAAAATTGAAAATAATGAATGAATATATAATAAGTTGATGTTATCTCTTACAAATTGAACGCTATCTCTAGCAGCAAAGGCAAGGATGTCCGCGCAAGATACAACTCGACTACAAAGAGATTCAAGACGCGCCTTTGCATTGTCTATCACTTCAAAACCCCGCAAGCTTGGATTGTTTGGTGGAGCGTCTTTCTCCGCCACATTATTAGATGTTGAATCAATTAAAACTGAGCCATCACAACCCTGACCAATACTCACAAGTAAATTAGTAAATTTTAAGAAGAAAAAATAATATTTATGGAGAATTATATGAAAAGAAACAAAGTTATACGACAATTATTTTCTATATAACTAGTTGAGAATTTTATTGTCCATCGGCAATGAAGACCTATGTCGTGTGATTAACATTATGGTACATGAATTTTTTCCTCATCAAATGAGCATATAAAACATCACCCTAATAAATCAGATAATGTATAAAAACTCGTCTAAAATGATCTTTAGGCTATGTGATCATTCAGGATTCCTGCGAGCATCCCATCCACATAACCAACAATAACAAATTGGTTTTTATAGAGACTGTAAGTGTTGAATAAGATAGGATTATATTGGCGATCGCTCGGTATCTAGGAATCCTGGAAATAGCATCATCAAATACTATATTAATTAATTATTATAATGAATTTTTAATTCCATAAATAATGCTTACCCTGACAAAACAATCATGAAAATGCATTCTAACAAGACCAGCTGCAAGGCCGTAATTGGTGATCAAAGCCTTGGCAACCTCCTCTTTCACTATGCTCTCTGCCTGAGGGCAAGTAGCCCGATAATACCCTACTTGGAGCGTCCCATTCCCTACTACTTGTACTGCTTGTAAGCCATCAACGTTAAAGCACAATAACACACCAAAAAGAAGCAACAGAACTCCCCTCAAAGCCATCTTCAATTCCTCCCAATTCAAGCTGGGTCGGAAAGAGCAATGTCTTTGGGGTTGGTACTGCTGAGACTTGCTTTATCGCCTCTTATATATAGCTTCACAGTTATGACACTAGCATAGGACAATTCTTCATAGACTTTAGAAGAATATAATATATAATTTACATTGAACTTATGGTGCTGCCCTTCACGTCTGTGAACGTGCGACCTGTGATGAGCAGATATTGAAAGTTTTTTTGGCGTTGAAGTCAGCAAAAAGAAGAAGAGAGCAGACTTAGGAAATTCCCCATTCATTCTGTAATAATTCCTTAAGGAAATTAAAAATATCTCAAAAAGCTCAGTTTTGACATATAATCATCACCGTAGCTAAAAGTAAAAAACAATTGGGCACAACTAAAAGCCTACTACAAGTCGAAAAGAATTTTTGAAAGTTATTAATTTATTTTTCTATGTACTTTAAGATCAAAATTTACGTTGAGATTTATATTTGATCAGATGATAAGAAATTAACATTTTTCAATATTATTCATTATTAGTTTGTTGATTTCATTCTAATTAATCTATGTTGGGAGTAATTTAACGACTATGAGCCATCAAATTTCATCGAACTGCAAAAAGTAATTAAGCTCGACCTTTCTGCATAATGTACAGCATAATTGTGAGCTTGCTCCAACTATATATATATATATATATATATATATATATATATATATATATATATATATATATATATATATATATATATATATATATATTAATAATTAAATATTTGTTTGATTTTATTAATAATTTTATTTCTTTTATTTTTATCTCATAATTTTTTAACTATATAGTACAAAATTTTATTGAATTTTGAGTTTAGTACATATTGATAATGTATGCCTATAGATGGATGGAATTATAGATGAAGATGATTATATTGAAGCAAATGACAATGGAAGCATTTAGGATAGGAAACTAAACAAAATTTTAAGAGAATAATTTGAGAAAGAAGATCAATGATTTTAATGAACTCATTTATGGCAGAGATATAAGGGTGAACAAATGAAATTGATGATAGGTTAACTTGGATTTCTCAAAGAGCTAAGGCTTACTGGCTTTTCAAAGGGGAATATGATCTTGGCTTTCTTTATACCAAAATTCGGGCAAGGCATAACAAGAACATTCTTAGGTAAATTTCTACCCCTTTAGGCCATTTTTCTTCTCAACCTTACATGGATGCTGCCATTATTCACCACTTTGTTGGCCTTTATAGCTCCCCTAAGCCTCCCCATGCAACCAAATTTTGTATTCCCATGGGCAACCTTGTCGCGCCCGCACCTCATTGATTCTCTTTTGGCCCCTTTCTTGAATGAGGAAATCAAAGCTGTTGTCTTTGATGGTCAAAGTTCCTCAGCCCCTTGTCCGGATGGTTTTTCCTTTGCTTTCTATAAGCTCACTTGGCACATTATTAGGCTTCAGGTTTGTAATGTGGTTAAAACTTTTTTTAGCATGGGTCACTTACCGAAAGGTGTTAAAGCCTCTGCCATCACCTTGATTCCTAAGAGCTCACATGCTGCCAATATCTCGGACTTCAGGCCAATTTCTCTTTGTAATGTTTTTTACAAAATTGTGGTTAAGTTCCTTGCCAACAGGCTGAAACATATCTTAACTCATATTATTCATGATAGTCAAGCAGTTTCATCAAGGGAAGATGTTCTACTGAAAACATCTTATTAGCTTCAGAGGTTTTGAGGGAATTCAAATCTACTCATAACCTTTTTGTGCCAAACTCGACATCCTGAAAGCTTTTGACTCGGTGTCCCATGATTTTCTTCTTTGTAGGATGAGGCAAAAAGGGTTCCCTGAAAAGTTTATTAGTTGGGTTAAAGGTTGCATCACCAATACTTACTTCTCCATTTGCTTAAATGGTTCCCTGGAAGGCTTCCTCAGTTCCACTTCTGGGCTTCGACAAGGATGCCCCTTGTCCCCCTCCTTTTCTGTATTGTTATGGACGGGTTATCGTGCTGCCTAATTCCCAACACCACTCCTCTTCCGAGCATTAATAGATATAGGGTTAACCTCAATCATTTGATGTATGCAGATGATCTGCTTGTTTTTGGTGTTGCCTCACCTGAGTCCGCTGTGGCATTAAATGATGCCTTCTCTTTGTTTGTTGGGGACTCCAGTCTTCATGTTAATCCCTCTAAGAGCTCTATTTTGTTCTCCAAGAATGCCCCTTTCTCTGAGGCTTTCTGGGGCATTCTAGGGATTTCAAAAGTTGAAACCTTTCTCAAATACTTGGGCCTCCCCATTTCCCTTTCTAGATTGAACTCTTCTCACTTCCAACCACTACTGAGTAAAATTTTTACTCTACTTGATGGTTGGAAAGTCAAATTTCTTTATTTTGCAGGTAGGGTCCAATTCATCATATTCACCATAGGCAATACCTATTGGATTAAGGGCTCTATCATACCTATGGTTTGTCGTAAATGCATCTCGAAGCTCTATTCCAGGTTCTTATTCCATGGTCGCATTGCTGAGAGGAAGCTACATGTCATTGCCAGGAATACTACCACCCTTCCTAAGCGTTTGGGTGACCTTGGGATTTCATCATTCGATGCTCTTTATCATGCCACAGCCTGTTCCTTCATTTGGTGACTATATAATAATAGCTCCACTGTTAATTCCTGGTTTAGATCGAAGTACCTTTCTGTTTGGAAGCAACCCCCGCCCTATGCTTCTAAATATTGGAAGTTTACGTGCCACATTGCCCAAAATATCAAAGGCTTCATGTCTCTTGCTATTTCACCTCTTAGCAATCTTTCTATGGTTTGGGGCCCTTGGTGTAATGGTAATGCTTTAGTTGATTTCAATTCCTAAGTTAGTTTTGAGTTCCCCTATATCAATGATCATATTGCTGATAATCAGTGGGCACTTCCTGCTTCTTTTCATGAGCCTCTTCGCTCTAGTGTTCTCAGTATTCCCATTGGTGAGCAACTAGCTCTGTGCTGGGATGGCTCACATAATCCTTCTTTTAAGATCTTCATGGGTCAGTTCTTTAGAAATATGGTGGAGATTAGTTGGTATAAATTTATCTGGTACAAGCATCATGCCCTTAGATATTCCTGTTACGCATGGATGGCCGTTATTGAGAAGCTTAAATGTGTGGACTTGCTTATTAAGAGATCCATTCCTGTTAATCCTCTTTGTCCCTTCTATCTGAATGCCCAGGAAACTCATAAGCATCTATTCTTTGGATGTGATTTCTCTTTCTTGCTTATCACATCCATTTTGCCTTATCTGAATTTGTGGATGGTCTACTGCAATTTAGCTCTAATGAGAAACAATTTTGCTTTCTCACTGCGGTCTGCTCTATCTATCATCTTTGGAGGGAACGGAACTCTCGTCGTTTCACTGGCAATTGGAACAGTCCCATTCAGCTGAGGAATCTCATTAAGTATGCTATTTTGCACAAAACTAAGAGATGGAAATGTTTTCTCCTGCTTAGAGAATGTTTTGATGTGCTCAATTGAGGCCTTTCAGCCTATGTTTTCGTTTAGGTTGATGGTCCCTGCTCTGCTCCTTGATTTGTTCCCTGTAAGTTTTGGCTTTTGTTGTTGAGCACAATTTTGGTTCATTTTTCTGTGTTTCTTGGCCTATGATGTTAGGGGCAAACCACTGCTTCAACCCTGGGATTATTTTTTGATTTCAGATGAAGTTTGATTTTGGGCACCCGCTATTCGGTTTTCGGTTGCTTCCAGTTTTGGCCCTTGTGGCAACCGGCTTGATCCTGGATGGCCTCTGTGACAAACTGAGCTGATTTATCTATTTTGAATTTGGTCTGGTTTCTTTGTCACCAGGGTGGTTGGCCCATTCTGAGGCCTTCATTTGGTCTTTTTCATTACATGTGTTTTGTTATTAGCTTTTTTGTGGCCTGTGGGTTTTCTTTTTATATTTACTTGTAATTTCTTCTTATCAATATACGGGCTACCCTAAATTTTCCCAAAAAAAAAGGTTTATCATTAAGCTTCATTATAAAATTATCCATTATTTTAAAATATGTTGTTTTCTTATAAGATTATTAGGTTGAAGGAAATAAAATTATGTATAAAAAAAGTTCATATTTTTCATGCATGATTCTCTATAATTCTTTCAAATTAACTTATATTTTTTAATAAAAATTTTAAAATATTTGTTGACAATAAAATTAAGATTATTTTATAATTAATGAAAGCAATAATATTTTTTATTATGTTAGAATTAATGATACCAGTTTCATCTACCAAACTATTTTTCAATATAATGAGTCTTCCAAACATTTTCTAATTGTTATGTGCTAGAAAATTTGTGTTGGTAGAATAGAAGATGTATGTCATAGCTTTTAACAAAAAAATCAGCACGCATATATAAAATTTAGAAGAGATCAAAATTTTTTGATGTGGAAAAATCAGAAAGGGGAAAAACTATAAAGTCTAGCCCAATTGAAAAATCAACTACATAGTAGGAGCTACAAAAATCCTCTCTTCTTCACAGTTAAAGAAGAAGAGATTATTTGAGAATAAATATTTAATTTTTCAAGTAGGGATTACAAATATTAGCTATCAACCAACTGACAGCCAATACCCAACAACATGCTCCTATTTCACTTGTAGGTATTATATATAGAAGTCTAGTATTCATAAGCAGACCATATATTAATAACATAACAACAGAATTAGATCTTGGCAGGAGTCTAGATATGGTGGTGATGATTGTTAATGGTGGTCATCGGTGGCGACGACGAATAGTGATGGTCATTAGCAGTGATAGCTATTGGATGTTAGGGTGATAGCTAGAAAATGCTAAAGAGCTCTTTAATTCTCTCAGCTCTTGGATCTCTCCATTTGTAGAGAGTAAGGCCTTATTTATAGCCTTTTGAAATGGGTGTTTCGATAAATTAAGCCAAGATTTAAAACACTCCATTGTACGATCTATATTGATTCTCTTGATCATAAATTATGTTTTCAATAATTAAGTGCCTTAATGATATTAGAATTAAGTGAACTTAGGCTTCTTGGATTCGTCTTATCAAGCCTTCGACTATAAGCATGCCAAATTTGTAGGTCATTTGGTCATCTAATTAATGTCTAAAGCTTTAATTATGCATCAAGTGCTTGATTTGAGTTTTTTTTTACTCGGATTTGACCACTTTTTAGTATCGTTAACTTCGTTCTGTTGAGATATTCATTTCGACTATACATTTGTAGAAATCAGAGCTAAGATGATCCTGAGTTTAATTCCAAAAGTTTTCAATTCAAATTTTGTCTTAAAATTCATGTTGATCATACACAATTTTCATAGAAATATCACTCACGTTATCTATTCTTTTAATTAAATGTTAATTTTATTATATTTAATTATCACTCATATGTTATATTCATACTTTCTTATGGTTATCTTGCATTCGCACATAGGTCATATGCTTCAATTCCCTTTCAGTTTATATAATTACATGTGTATTTGGGCTTGGTTTTTTTTATTTTTTGTTAAATTATATCCTATAGTGTTCTGCATTTTGTCATTATAATTTATATTCTCTTAGAATAATAAAAACTGAAAGTCTTGAATTCCTCCAAGCCTTGTCCAACAAATGAGGATATCATCTCTTACAAAGGAAGATAAGAGCCTCGTCTTAGGAACTCAAAGTTTTAACCACCTCAAAATTCGAACTATTTGAGGAGGAAAGTCAATGCCTTTATAACGGGTTTATGATTGGGTAATACATTGTCGCTATTACTATAATAATAATGTGATAATAATATATGTGAAAATAAGTAAAAGTTAGTTTCACTAACGTTGGCTGGAGACTGATTTACCTGCACAGGATGGTGGGCTGACGGTGTTTCCTTTAAATATTATGGTTGGGTGTTATTCTCTATTGATTCATGTGATATACTGATTGAGAGTTATAAGAAGTTATTACTATGCCGGCAGACAAAGAATAACGACTCTGTTTACTGAGTCAATGGTTACTAACAACTAACTTAATACTAGAAAAATATCATCTAAATCAAGAATTCTTACTTATTTAGTATGATTACTGAAATGTATATTACTGATTTGTTGTTACTCGACGACCTTACAATTGTTCTACTGATTTACTATTACTATATGGATTCACTGTTACTACATTATGTTACTGCCACCAATTTTGATAATGACATTAGATTATTATTATTACTGATATCACTGTACTATTATACTGGCTTCTATGCCGTATTATTTTACCGTTTGCAGATTTTGTTGCTATTCTATATGAGTTTTACTGCTTTTGTATTGATTATGATCATATAAATATTACTACTATGATTTGACAGCTAACATGCATATTACTTCTTTGTCGTGCTTTGAGTTCAATTGAAGGATTTGATTACTTGATGGGCTCTTGAGTTCATTATATATGGCTAAATAATTTTAGGTCAAGATAAGGGTGCAGGAGTGTGAGATTGACTAGGATCCTTCAAGTTCATTTTCTTATTATTTTAGCTTTTCTTTTATACTTAAGACATATTAGTTGTGATATGATTATATAGATCCTAAGTAGTGTACACATGATTTTTTGAAAATTAATACATATATATATATATGTATTAATGTTTTGATCAATAATTTTATTTCTACTGGTATTTATATCGATAAAATAATTGTGGTAGCTCTGATTATTGTATATTAAAAGATCAAAGAATAATTCTTCTAAATTAGATTATGGGACGTCACACTCCTTCTGAAGAAGAAAGCTAGAGCCTCTTTCATTGGAGGATCAAAGCCTCATCTTAAAGACTGAAAGTCTTGATCGCCTCCAAATTCATTTCGGCCGAGGCCGAATTTCAATGCATCGTTCAAACAAAGACTTAAGCCTAAGCATAAGGATTAAAACTTTTGATCTCCTTTAGGTCTTGTCCACCAGATGAGGACACTTAACATCTTTTTTGAGGGATAATTTAGGCCTCGTTGTAGAGACAACGAATATTGATCACCTTCAACAATTTTTAAACTCTTGATAGACAATTTTCCCGCCTTTCACATAGGAAACTTGGAGCCTACATAAGAGAAGAGTTCCTTAATTAGCTCGAATGATTTCTAAACCCTTGCTAGACAATTTTTCTCACATTTCACATGAGAGAACTAGAGCCTACGTAAAAGTGTCGAGCTTTGATCGCCTCTGATGATCTTTAAAATTTTGTCCGATAAATTTTCTCACCTTTTACATTGGAGAAGTGCAACTTATGTTAAAGGATTGTGCCTCTCCCTTAGCACTATGAGGTATTTATAAATATATATGAGAGAAAAAATTAAAAAGATTTTTTAATATTTTCACTAATTTTTAACACTTTTATAGGCGAAAAATTAATTTTTTTTTCTTTCAAAGGACTTGCCACCCATCATTAGGCCCAAATTATGCTGAGGCAGCAGCGCGCCAAAAAAAATAAAAAAGCAAAAAAAATTATGATTTCTACTAATTTAGACATTAAAGGTTTTAAGCACCCAAATTTGGGAGCCAATTAATTAAAAAATTAAAAATAAGCATCGAAGAAGACATTGTGCTTGTGCCTCACAATGCACACGTGCCAATTGCAAGCACCGCCTGTGTCAGAGGACTATGCCTATCCTAGGAGTGTCAAAATTGGGATGTGGGTCGGGTTCGGGTCGAACCCGACATTGATTCGCCACTGGTTGACATGACTCGAACCCGATCCATTTTTGCAAATTAGTTAGAAATGTCAACCCGGACCCTTCCCGTCAAGTTTATGGGTTGACCTAACCTGACACAAAGAAAATGGTTACGTTCGCAATGAGCGAGCATTCTAGCGTCGTGGTTGTTATTTTCGATCAATCCAATTGCAGTGAGCCATCGTGACTTCTGAGCCGATAGGAAGGAATGTCAACATCAATGTAGGTAAAGAAGTCATCTTTCTTGAATGGTTGATTGGGTTGAAGCCTTTGTCGTCATCATCAAAGCGGTCACGACGTCATAGGTCACTGAGCGACAACCGTGGGATAAGAGTAAAAGCAAACCCTAGGCCGCCAGAGCCGGTTGTGGTGTCTCATTTTAGGACCTCTATACGCCTATGCGGTTAGGGCTTATGGGCAGAACAATCGAACCAGAACACTGAGAGTCAGGGATGAACCACTATTCGAGTTATTCTGGGTCATTTTCGGGTTAGCTGGTTGACCCGGACCCAACCCGTTTTTTCAAATGGGTTAAATCCTAGAACCTGAACCCGACCTGTTTGTAAAACGGGTGGGTTTTCGGGTCGTGTCAAACATTGACACCCCTAGCCTCTCCCTTAGTGCCATGAGGTATTTATAGATCTAGAGGAGACAAAAAATTACAAAGATTTTTTTTATTTTTTTTCTAATTTGTAAAACTTTTTAGGCCAATTTTTTTTTCTTTTCAAATCGTCCCCTCACTAAGTCCAAATTGCATTAGGGTTGCATCCCACTAATAAAATAAAAAGTAAAAAAATGATGCACTGGGGTTGCATCCCACCAATAAAATAAAAGTAAGAAAATGATGGGTCATACTGATTTAGGCAATGAAGGTTTTAGGCACCCAAATTTGGGCTCCAATTAATAAAAAATTTGTGTCTCACAATGCACACATGGCGATCGCAAGTGTCATTGATGGCTATCAATAACCAACTAGGCGATTGGCCAGTTCGACTGTTATGCATATCCAGGCTTGATTTTTTGAAATTGTAAGGTATTGCAATAAAAAAAATTTAAAGACTTCAACATCTATTTTGAATGGAAGGGATAATACTTCATTGAAAATCATCTTGATCTAAAATTATCTCAATACATAATTTAATTGAAAACTTATAAAATTAAATTCAAGACCATCCAAACTATGATTTTAGCAAAATTATAATCAAACTTATTGTCTCGATAAGAGGAATCTAATGAGACTATAAGTGGTGCAATCCAAGTCCGAAAAACTTCAAATTAAGTACTTGATGCATGATGAGAAACATCAAGACCTTAATTAGATGACCAAACAACCCCTAAGATTTATGCATGTCATCGACATGATCATTGATTTTTTATGCCAGTACTAGAATTTAGATTTTTTTTTTTTTTTTGCATTCAACGTCTTTTTTTCTCACACTCTCTCTGTTAGGGCTTCGCCCTAGCCGCCTCTTCTCATCGAAGGGGCTCTCCTCAGTCGTTCTCTCAGGGAAGTTCTATCCTCCTTTTATGTTAGTTCTCTTCTTCTTTTTTGGTTTTAAGTAACTTTTTCGGATGGTCTAGTTTCTTTCCCTTGATCCTTCCACCTTCGAGTTGCTTGAATAACGGTTAATCAGGTGTGTTTGAAGGATCCATGCTTTCTTAATTGTATATCAAATTCTAGATCATTTATTGAGGCCTTATCAGGCTCCTCTTCGGTTTCTTTCCTGAAGCTTAAACCTACTACTTTTCATGGGCTACTGTCACTTTGGATTTCTATGGATGAGATTTTAGCTCTTACAACCCCTTTTGAATTTTCTCTGGTTGGTTATTTTCCAATTGAATGCATTTGTTGGATTCGATTCGAAAGTTTTTCTTTAGCCTAATGCTAGCTGGTGACTTCTCAGTTACTCTATTGGATCCAAGGCATGTTTTGATAAAACTTTCTAATGACATGGACTATTGCAGAGTGTTTGCTCATCGATCATATTTTCTCAACAACTGCTTTATGATGTTGATTAAATGGTCTCCTACTCTCGATATCCTTGAGGAATCTCCCATCATCCCTATTTAGGTTTTCTTTCCTACTCTTTGACCTCATATGTCCTCTCCTATATCTTGTACAGGCTTGGTTCATTATTTTGTCATCCCCTTCATACTAATAATGCAACTTCGACTAGATCACATCCTTCGGTTGCTTGTGTCTTAGTGGAACTGGATATCACTAAACGATATCCTGATAATATATGGATTGGGCCAGAAAAGTTTGGATACATTCAAAATGTTGTGATGGAGGATTTTCCTTCTTTTTGTGATCATTGCAAATCTCTAGGGCATTTAAAAAAGGATTACTTTCTCCTAAATCCTCAATTAGAAAAGGAAGCGATGATTATCCCCAAATCGGTGACTCCTGTTGATAAGAAAAATCATAAGGTTTCTTTGAATATTCCTAGATCTGAAAATGTTGTTACTAAAGAAATCATAATTTAGTTCCTCTTATTTTTGTTGATGCTGCTGTTGAGGATATGGTGGATACTTTTATTAATTTGGATGATAATCCTAATTTTCCTCCTACTATTGGTACTTTTGATAATTCTCAAACTACTCCTATGTATAACGCGATACTTTGAAGGATCGGGTCGATGATAATATGCTAAATGTAGTTTCTGGAGTCGATGTTGATTTGTCTAAACAGGGGACTCATGGTATTTCTATTCCTGTTGATGTTCCTGATGGTATGGATGTTTCTAATAGAGTTCCTATCATCAATATACCTTGTTGTCATATTTCTGATGAAGCGTTATTAAACTTGGGTTTAGGGAAATGCCAGTTGGTTTTGCATTCGAATGAGAATATTGTTGATCATTCTAACTAGTTAACCCAATGCGATTTGTTGGCTATCAGGGATTTTGGGGAGGGTAACGATGGTTATGGTAATGGTTGCCATGAGGATTATGATTTGAATATGATGCAAGTCGGTAATGATTCTTTTTCAAATGTTAAGGGCAAGAAAAATAAGAAAAAAAAAAGTGGTGCAAGATTTCAAGTATTCTGATGGTAGACCAACTAGATCTAAAGTTTTTTTCTAATACGACTCCTAGTGGTTAGTTCTGTTGGAGGTGGGTTTTGTTGTTGTTTGCCTTTGTTGTTGCTGGTTGGTTTGGTCTGGGTTGCATGGTTTCTTTCGTCTGGGTGGCTTTTCTGGGCCCTTTGGTGGTGTGGATGGCTAGGTTTTCTATTGCTGATTGCTATCTCGGGGTTGGTCTGTTGGTGTTGCTCTTTTGGTGCTGAGGTGGGATGCTCTGCAGCTCGGATTTGTGGGGTTGGATGCTAGCTGGGTGGTCTTCTGGTGTTGTTTTTTTGCCCTGGTGGTTTGTTTGTTTCTCCTTTCTTGCTTTGCTAATTCGAGTTTTTTTTTTAGTGTCTTTTCCTGTAGGTTCGGATCTTGGTTCTGTCATTTGGTTTTGGTTGACCTAGCTAGTTGCTGTTTTTTGCTACTGTCAGTCATGCATCCTTCTGCAGTTGTGGGTTTATGCTGCTTTTGTAGTTCTCATGCATGCATATCCTATGCCTTTGGTTGTTTTCTTTCTCCTTCTTGTTTGTTTTTATGCAGGCTCGAACACATACCTCTATTCTAGTGCTTCACTGTTGGGCTTTATTGGGTTCGCCTTTCTGCCGGTCTTTTTCTTTGGTATATGTAACTAGTAAAAGATCTTAGACTCATTAGGTCTTTTTTTTTTCTTTTTGAATGTAGTTCTATGAATATTTATTGAGTTTTCGATTCCTTTTAAGGACTTTGTATCTTATTTTCATATTAACACGTAAGCCCTCTATGGGTTTTAACTAAAAAAAATGTTGATTTTCTATCTCTGGTCTCCCCTCGTCAAAGGAGCGCAACCAAATATATAACAAATGATCTCTTCAAAACAACACCTAAGTCTTAGGACTTTTTTAACTTATACACGTGAAATTCGTTTTGTACAGCTTTTGTTTATTATGTTAAATCAACACATTCCCCAAACATGAGGAAGCACATCACTTGTAACTGATAACAAATACTACAGAACAATTTCAGTTGAACCATGCCTCATAATTTTTCTTTCTTTTTTTTGTACTTTTCACATAAAAATATTTATATTTTCTTGCAACTCTTTTTTTATATTCATATATGCTGTATTTTCATACAAAATTAAGATGTTAAATAATTTATCACTATATTGCCGTGAGTATTCTGACATGACATAACGTTAAATCAAAATTTTCTGAACTGCTCGTTTTGATCACAACTTTATAACTTCTTAGTATGTTTAAGAATCTTGACTTATTTATTATTATTTCTAGATTATAAAAATAAAAATGTGCAAGTTCGGTAAGTAAACATATCCCGTCTCGCAAGTATTCAGCGTTAATTAGGTAGAAAGCCTTAGGACCAAACCCCAACGAAGCTATTTTTCACGAATGGATCGGCCGGTCCATACAAGTCTTTATCTTACTAGTTTGCTTATTTGTCCAGGCATGCATGCAAGGCCTTCAAGTTCTGCCGGGGTACTCTAAAACTCCAGAGACCGCATCAAATTTGATAAAAATTTTATTAATATGGCATCAAAACAATACAGAATCATACAGCTTCAGCAAGTAACGTTCACAAAAAAAATAAAAAAAATTAAAAAAAAATCGGGTCAAGAATCATTGCAAGAATATAATAATAATCAAATGATAATGCCGGCTGAAAAGACAACAAAGCCAACATGCAAATAGATATGGAATCGATCAGTTGATCCTCCTGCAATTGGCCCGTATCTCTCCCTGACTTCCAGTAAGCACATCAATTTGCCCCATTTTGATTATAGCTGCCACAAACTTTCTCTGAAATAGCCACCAATTGCGTGCATTTTGTTGCACCAACGCAGCTGTAGAAGAGTTCGACAAAAGGGTCTGGTCAGATGTAAAGAGCCCACGATGGGCTAATATGCCACTGTAGTAGCTGGTGTCCATCAGAATCGGGGTGCGTGGATCCATGGGCACGGTCAAATTGGCACTATTGTTACTGTTCGGGCATTGTTGCTTTAGTTGTGCAGCATATATGGGATCAAGACTAGGGTCCTGACTCACTGTAGAGCTGAAGTTGTACAACCGCTTGCTAAAGGACGAACAATGGGACCGTCCAATAGTATGTGCTCCTATGTTATGAGGAAAATAATTAGAATTAGTCATTGAAGTTCATGAGTAAATTATGTTTTGATCTAATTAATCTTGTTTTAAAGCAGGGCTTGACTGACCATTGACCCAACCCTTTAATCAAATTCGACTTCTATAGATCAAGCTTGCAATGGATCATCCATTGATCATTAAATTTTAGTATGCTAATTTTCTCACAATTATCATCTTTAATTAATAAAATAGTTTTGGCATTTGATCAAATAGTATTTAAATATCAATGTGTTTTATACATATTAGTCTATTTTAACCATGTTTGCTATTTCTCTTAGAATTCACAATATTAAAATTCATAGATTTTGAGTTGGCTCCAAACTAATTTGATATGTTAAACTTAATTCATATTATGAATTGAAAATAACTTTAATCATGGTATTAATATGATTCAAATATTATTTAAATAACAATGATAATAGCATGATCTCTTTTATTTGAATGTAATTCTTAGACGAGCTTTTTTTCATGGACATTTGATTCATTTATCTTGGTACTCATGTCTAACAATATTACCTGAGAGAGTGATCATCTCTCCTTGGTTAAGTCCTTTATTGGCAAACATCTGTGTTAGTTGGCTTAGGTTGGAGGTAGGAGGCGGAAGGCTTATAGTCTCATTAGCATGAGAGATTAGTCCGTCCTTACGACCTGCTGGGACTTTGTATGGGAACCCTCCACTCTACAATAAAATATTCATATTTAATATTCATAACATGTGATTGTAATGTTAAAATTATTTGACCTGAAATGTTAAAGAAAATTTAAGATAATGAATCAATATATAATTAGTAAATGTTATTTCTCACAAATTGAACACTATCTCTAGCAGCGAAGGCGAGGATGTCAGCACAAGATACAACTCCACTACAGAGAGATTCAAGGCGAGCCTTTGCATTGTCAATCACTTCAAAACCACGCAAGCTCGGATTGTTCGGTGGAGCATCTTTCTCCGCCACATTATTAGAGGTCGAATCAATTAAAACTGAGTCATCACAACCCTGACCAACACTCACAAATAAATTAGTAAATTTTAAAGAGAGAAATATTTATGTAGAACTATATAAAAAGAAAAATAGTTATATGCCAATAATTTTCTATATAATTAGTTGAGAATTTTCTTTTCCATTGACAATGAAGACCTGCCTCGTGTGATTGACATTATGATACACGAATTTTTGCCACATCAAATGAGCATATAAAACATCGTGAAATTATTTTGTGCGGATACGAACGCTATTCGGAGGTAAATCAGAGTGTGCCACGTTACCCTTTTACTGTGTACCGCGGCTGTGTACCCGCTTTATACCAGGTGACATGGCACGATCTGATTTGCCTCTGAACTGTCCGGTGTCCACACAGAATAATTTCTCTAAAACATCACCCTAATAAATCAGCTAATATATAAAAAGTCCTCTGCAATGATTTCTAGGCTTTGTGATCATTAAGGATTATTGTGAGCATTCCATTCACATGATCAACGATAACAAATTGGTGCTTAATTATAGTTACTGTTAAGTATTGAATAAGATAGAATTACATTGGTGATCGGTATGTATGAATCCAGAAAATAGCACCATTATTTCTTAAAAAAATAATAATAGTAAATAAAGCTATCTAAATTATAGGCAAATAATTAGGTGCATAAAATAGTATATTAATTAATTATAATCAATTTCTACTTCCGTAAGTGATACTTACCCTGACAAAACAATCATGAAAATGCAATCTAACAAGACCAGCTGCAAGGCCGTAATTGGTGAAGACAGCCTTGGCAACCTCCTCTTTCACTACTCTTTCTGCCTGAGGGCATGTCCTCCAATAATACCCTACTTGGAGCTTCCCATTCCCTCCTACTTGTACTGCTTGTAAGCCATCAACGTTAACGCACAATAACACACCAAAGAGAAGCAGCAGAACTCCCCTCAAAGCCATCTTCAATTCCTCCCAATTTAAGCTTGGTCGATCGGAACTGAAGAGCAATGTCTTTGGGCCGGGGTTTGTACTGCTGAGACTTCCTTTATCGCCTCTTATATATATAGCTTCACATTTATGATATTTAGCATAGGACAACTCTTCATAGACTTTAGAAAAAAAAAAATTATAATAAATAACTTGCATTAAACTTAGGGTGCTGGCCTTCACGTCTGTGAACGTGCTACCTGTGACGAGCAGCTATTCAAAGCCGAGCAGCTATTGAAAGATTTTTGGCGAAGAAGCCAGCGGAAAGAAAAAGAAAGCAGATTTAGGAAATTCTCCTTTCATTCTGTAATAATTCCATAAGGAAAAATATCCCAAAAAGCTTCCTCCACCAACATTCAGTTTTGACATATAATCATCACTTTAGCTAAAAGAAAAACAATTATGCACAACTTGACGCCTAAAAGTCAAAACAATTTTTGAAAGTTATTTGTTTGTTTTTATGAGTACTTTTAGATCCAAATTTAAGTTGAGATTCATATCGGATTATTCTATGTTTGGAGCTGATAGCGATAATGTGTATTCCACTACTTCTAATGAAGCCATGTCACTGTCAGCTTAATAGAAAGGTCTCTCCACCTCCTCTGCCATCTGCTACAGCTTTTCAAAACTACTAATCTGGTCCATTGGTTTCCAACCAACTGCCTTCCTGTAAACTATCAGATGCGAGGGAGATTTTTTTTTTCTTTTTTGGAGTGGGGGAATTATGGGCTTAGCCCGATCTAATATAAATCAAAACAAGTATACAAGGTATACAACAGCCTTAACAAAAAGAGGCATAAGCAAAGAAATGAAAAGGAGCTTAAAAACAAAAATAAAATTGACAGGAAGACCTGTCTGGCCTTAACTCAAATAAACAGAAGTTGTCATTTAACCCGAGTCGAACACTCCCTTGGTTGTCATAAGACCGTCCAAAGGGAGGGGATGGCAGGCATCATCACCGTCTAGGCCCAAAAAAGAGCCTCTCATATGCAACAAAAAGGAACAGTATAGGCAACAACATGAACATATTACAGGCAAGGCAGCAAACCGATTGTCTGAGAAGCAATTGTTATAAATTAATGCAAAATTAGTTTATTATATGTTTTTAAACCAAACAATGTTAGTGAAACGGTGCTTGTTGAGTGTCGGTTTGTTTTATTTTTAATTTCGTTTAACTGCAGTAGTGAAGTGTGTGGAAAAGATTGAAGTAAGACAAAAACAAAAGTTGCTCTCTGTTTTTTTTTTTATTCCGTTAAGCAGTTTTTTTGTTTTCTTTTCTCCTTTATTTCTCCAACATTTTGGTATCAGAGCCCGGTTCGATTGAAGTGGGCGTCGAATTTCTGAATTGAAGTAAAGTTTTAGAAGATTTTGTGTATTCCTCTAAAAACAAGGTGTGTGATTCTCATTCAAGTATTTTGAGAAATTTTTTCATGACAACAAGCACTACTTCTCAACCTTTGATTCCCATCTTCAATGGTGAGAAGTATGAGTTTTGGAGTATCAAAATGAAGACCTTGTTTAAGTCACAAGATTTATGGGATCTTGTGGTGAATGGTGTGCAAATTGGAGAAGATGAAGGGAGAAATAATGATAACAAGAAGAATGATTCAAAGGCTTTGTTTTTCATTCAACAAGCGATGGATGATAGCATATTTTCAAGAATTTCTATGGCAGAGACATCAAAGGAAGCTTGGGATATTTTGGAGAAAGAATTTCAAGGTTCAATAAGAGTAAGGACAGTAAATTTGCAATCTATGCGACGTGACTTTGAAACTATGAATATGAATGAAGGAGAAGGTGTTCAAACTTATCTCTCTCGGGTATCAACAATTGTGAACAAAATGCGATCATTTGGAGAGCAAATATCTGATGAGAAGGTAGTTTCCAAAGTTCTAAGGAGTCTTCCAACAAATTTTGAACATGTAGTGGCTGCTATTGAAGAATCCAAAGATCTTGCTGTGTATTCTTTTGATGAAATGATGAGTTCGTTGATGTCTCATGAGGAGAGAATAAACAGAAGAGAATTTAAGACAGTTGAAAAGGCATTTCAAGTGAAGGAAACTTCAACTAGTGGCAACAAAGAAGGAGGTCGTGGTAGAGGAGCAGGAAGTTCTTATAGAGGAAGAGATGGTCGTGGTGCTTTTCGGGGAAGAGGAACTTATGGAGATAAAAGATCAAGTGGAGGTCAAAAGCAATGCTATTATTGCAAGAAGTTTGGTCATATTGAGACAAACTGTTGGAACAAGCAAAGGAATCAAGAAGGCAAAGATAAAGTGCAGTGTGATTTTTGTAAGAAGTTTGGACATTCAGAAGATAGATGTTGGTCCAAACAAAAACAAGCCAATGTTGCAGAGAAGACAACAGATCAAAATAATCTGTTTATGACACATTTCCAAGGTGATTGTGATAATTCAGAAATTTGGTTCCTTGATAGTGGTTGTTCTAATCACATGACTGAAATGAAGTCTCTTTTCAAAGAGATTGATATGTCAAAGAAATCAGAAGTCAGATTTGGTGATAATAATGCTGTTCAAGTTGAAGGCAAGGGAAGCATTGCTGTTGGGACAAATGATGGCAAGGTAAAGCTATTACATGATGTTTTGTATGTTCCAAAACTTGCACATAATTTGCTAAGCATTGGGCAATTAATTGATAATGGATATAAAGTTGAATTTGATGAAAAGGCTTGTAAAATTGAAGACAAAAAGAGTAATCAACAAATTGCAAGAATTCAAATGGCTCCAAATAAAATTTTTCCACTCAATATTTCAACAGTTCAAGAAAAAGTATTGATAGCTAAGAAGATATCTGATGCAGAATTATGGCATTTTAGATATGATCATTTGTATATGGGAGGTTTAAAATTATTGTATCAAAAGAAGATGGTTTATGGTTTGCCTAAAGTTGACTATAGTGGAATTTGTGAAGCTTGTGTTATGGGAAAGCAAGCTAGAAAGCCTTTTCCATATGAAAAATCATGGAGAGCAAGAAGATGTTTGGAATTAATTCATGCAGATTTGTGTGGCCCAATGAATACACCATGAGAATGAATACACCATCTCATGGAGGGTGTAAATATTTTCTTTTATTTGTTGATGACTATAGTAGAATGAATTGGGTGTATTTTTTAAAGCATAAATCAGAAGCTTTTGAAAAATCTATGCATTTTAAAGCATTGGTGGAGAATCAAAGTGGCAAGAACATTAAAATTCTACGCACAGGTAGAGGTGGAGAATTTACTTCAAATGAGTTTGGCAAATTTTGTGACAAGTATGGAATCTTCAAACAATTAAGTGCTCCTAATACACCACAACAAAATGGGGTTGTGGAAAGGAAGAATAGAACTGTTGTAGAGATGGAAAGAAGTATGTTGAAGATGAAGAATTTATCAAATACATTTTGGGCTGAAGCTGTAGCAACTGCTATTTATATTTTGAATATTTCTCCAATAAAAGCTGTTCAAAATATTACACCTTATGAAGCATGGAGTGGTATAAAGCCTGTTGTCAGTCATTTGAAAGTATTTGGAAGTATTGCCTATGCATTGGAGGATGGTCATAATAGAAGCAAGTTGGATAGTAAATCTAGAAAGTTGATATTCATTGGCTACAACATTCAATCAAAAGCATACAGATTGTTTGATCCACAATCTGAGAGGATCATTATCAGTAGAAATGTTATTTTTGATGAAGATGGTATGTGGGATTGGAGTGAATCTGTGATTCATGATAAAGGAAAAGCAACAGTTGAATTTGAGGAGAATCATCAAATTGATATCACTAACAATCAAGAAGTTAGTGATGGTTTGTCATCTAATTCATCTCTTTCAAGTCCAAGATCAGTAGATTCAAGCACATCTGAAGAGAGGCATCATAGAAAGATGAGATCTTTGCATGAGTTGTATGATTGTACATTTGCTCTTATGGTTACAGAACCATTATGTTATGAAGATGCTTGTGGAAAAGAAGAATGGGAAAATGCTATGAAAGAGGAGATTCAAAGTATTGAGAAGAATCATACTTGGGAGCTTGTTGATATGCCACAAGGAAAAGATCCAATTGGTGTGAAGTGGATTTATAAAGTGAAGTACAATTCAGATGGAAGCATAAAAAAATACAAAGCAAGGCTTGTTGTCAAAGGGTATGCACAAAAATATGGTATTGATTTCTGTGAAACCTTTTCTCCTGTTGCTAGATTTGAAACTGTTAGACTTTTGCTTGCATTAGCTGCACAAATGAAGTGGAATGTTTTTCAGTTTGATGTTAAATCTGCATTTTTGAATGGTGATTTGGAAGAAGATATATATATTGATCAACCACAAGGTTTCATTATTAAAGGCAAAGAGGAGAAAGTTTGTAAACTAAAGAAGGCACTTTATGGGCTTAAACAAGCACCAAGGGCATGGTATTGGAGGCTTGATTCATACTTCCAAAAGAAGGGATTTCATAGAAGTGAAAATGAGCCTACTTTGTATGTGTTGGCTAAAAATGGTGATTTGCTTATTGTTTGTGTTTATGTTGATGATATTATCTATTCTGGGTCATCTAATGTGTTGATTGAAAAGTTCAAGGCTGATATGATGAAAGAATTTGATATGACTGATTTGGGGTTGCTGCACTATTTTCTGGGCTTACAAATTATTCAAGCAGATGATGGAATTTTCTTATCTCAAAAAAGATATGCATTGGAGTTACTAAAGAAGTATAATATGCTGACTTGCAAGATTTTTTCAACACCCATGAATACAAATGAAAAGTTAGTTCAGAATGATGGTACAACTAAAGCCAATGAGAAAGTATTTAGAGGAATTGTCGGTGGTCTTATGTATTTGACACATACAGGCCTGATATTATGTACTCTGTCAATCTTATTTCAAGGTTCATGCATAATCCGTCTGTACATCATCTTGGAGCAGCTAAACGCATTCTTCGCTACATTCGGGAGACAACCAATTATGGGATTTGGTACAAATCAGTTTCTAACTTTAATTTAGTTGGTTTTACTGATAGTGATTGGGCAGGTTCCATAGAAGATAGAAAGAGCACAAGTGGATTCATATTCAATCTTGGGTCTGGAGCAATATCCTGGAGCACAAAGAAGCAAGCAAGTACTGCATTGTCATCTTCAGAAGCTGAATATATTGCAGCTTCATCTGCAGCATGTCAAGCAATTTGGATGAGAAGAATATTAAAAGACATTCAACAACCTCAATTAAAGGCGACAAACATATTTTGTGATAATAAATCCACAATCCCTATGACGAAGAATCCGGTGTTTCATGGTAGATCAAAGCACATAGAGCTCCGACATCATTTTGTAAGAGAAGTTGTGGCAAAAGGAAATATTGCAATCAAGTATTGTTCTACTGAAGATCAAGTTGCTGATGCATTCACAAAAGCTCTCAATTTTAAAAAATTTGAGAAATTCCGATCAAATCTTGGTGTTAGAATTTTGCATTAAGGGGCTGTGTTATAAATTAATGCAAAATTAGTTTATTATATGTTTTTCAACCAAACGATGTTAGTGAAACGGTGCTTGTTGAGTGTCGGTTTGTTTTATTTTTAATTTCGTTTAACTGCAGTAGTGAAGTGTGTGGAAAAGATTGAAGTAAGACAAAAACAAAAGTTGCTCTCTGTTTTTTTTTTTTTTTAATTCCGTTAAGCAGTTTTTTTTTTCCTTTTCTCCTTTATTTCTCCAACAGCAATAACCATGCGTGGGAGATTTCATTGAACTCTGTGGAAATACAAGGAGCGAGCCGATACAGGAGATGGCGAAGGAGAACCGAGAGACAGAGACCGAGAGAAACTATTAAACTGTATATTCATAGCATACACCATACACCTGTATATATAGGAAATGCTAATGCAAGAAAGTACAAGAAGGGTACGGACATGCGGAATTGTCCGTTTCCCTAACAGCCTGCCTCAAATTAATCATTCTGAGAGCGAATGGTTAATTTGGATCGCAAGAGCTGAAATCGTTGAGTTGGTAGGGTCTTGGTGAGGATGTCGGCGATCTGATCTGTGGAGCAGATGTGTGCGATGTTGATGTTGCCTTGTTGAATGTGACCACGGATGAAATGATGATCGATTTCAATATGTTTGGTCCTGGCATGAAAGACCGGGTTGTTGGCAAGAGCTATGGCAGACGTGTTATCGCAGTGAATGGTAGTTGGGTGAGTCTGCGGGATGCCAAGATCGGTTGCTAGCCTGCGAATCCATAGAACGTCCGAGGTGGCGGAGGATAAGGATCTATACTCAGCTTCAGTGGATGAACGAGCCACCGTGGTTTGCTTCTTGACCGCCCAAGAGATCAGGTTGGAGCCAAGAAAGGTGCAGAATCCTGATACTGACTTCCGATCAGCTTCGTCAGCTGCCCAGTCGGCATCGGTGTAGCATTGAAGACTGAGAGGGCCTGCCGTCAGTGGAAGACCAAATGCGACCGTTCCTTTGACGTACCGTAGGAGACGCTTGAGTGCTTGGAAGTCACAGTTGCGAGGAAAGTGCATATGTTGACAGACGGAATTCGTGGCAAACGCGATATCCGGTCGAGTGATGGAAAGATATTGTAAAGATCCGGCCAGTTTACGAAAGAGTTGAGGATCGGAGTATGCTTGTTCGTCCATGTGTTTGGGTTGCCGTGTAAGCACAGGAGTTGGAGATGGCTTGCAGTCGGCGAAACCTGCATGGGAAAGAAGTTCTTTTGCGTAATGTGATTGAGTTAGGAAATAACCGGAGGTTGTTTTAATCACCTGAATGCCTAGAAACAAAGATATATCACCAGGTTGTTTGAGACTGAATTGCTTGTGCAGACTTTGTAGAATGTTTTGAATTTTGTTGTGGTTGTTGCCCGTGATTAGAATGTCGTCGACGTAGATTAAAACAAATGTGCTTGTTTCGGCTTGATGAAGGGATAGAAGGGATGGGTCCGCCTTGCTGAACTGAAATCCGAGAGTATGAAGAAATGTCGTAAGTTTTTGGAACCATAGGCGCGGCGATTGTTTAAGACCGTAAATGGATTTCTGGAGCTTGCAGACGTGTTGCGGGTGTTGTGTATCCTCAAAGCCACGGGGTTGTTTCATGTACACTTCGTCATGTAGATCGCCGTGTAGAAAGGCGTTCGAGACATCGAGTTGAGTAATGTGCCAGTTGTATTTGAGAGCGACGGTGAGGAGCATACGAATGGTGACCATTTTGGCGACAGGGCTGAAGGTTTCCGTGAAATTTATGCCAAATTCTTGAGAGCAGCCTAGCGCGACGAGACGGGCTTTATAACAGTCGACTTGACCGTCGGGAAGTAGTTTTGTCTTAAACGTCCATTTGCTGCCGATGATGGGCTTGTCATGGGGTGCAGGGACGAGAGTCCACGTGCCTTGTTTCTGCAAGGCTAGAAATTCCTTAGACATTGCGGAGCGCCAGTGAGTATAGCGAGAAGCATCGGTATAAGATGTGGGAGTTGGAGAGTGAGATTGAACAGCTGATAGATCAAAGATTGTTTTGGGCTTGGAGATACCCGATCTGAACCGGGTTTGCATTGGGTGCCGAGGAGGACGAGGTGGCAGCGGACTGCTGGGAGGAATGGAATCAGAGGAGGAGGGGGTAGCAGTGACGGGGACAGCTGCAGTGGCTGGATGACTCGAGGTGGTATTGAGTTGAGGAGTCGGAGAGATCCTGTTGTTGGATGACAGCGTTGACGCGGGAATCAAAAGCAGGGGAGAAGACTGTGTAGGATTTGGCTCAGTGGATTGATTCGAGGGAGGGATGGAATAAGGAAAGATGTGTTCGTAGAATACGACGTGACGAGAAATGTAGATGCGATTTTGTTGAAGATGAAGACACCTGTAGCCTTTGTGCTGAGAAGAGTAGCCGAGGAAGATACATGGCTGTGACCGTGGAGAGAGCTTGGTAGGCGCGTAGGGTTTGGTCCAGGGGAAGCAAAGACAGCCGAAGGTGCGGAGATGGTTGTAGGAGGCCGGGGTGTTGTGAAGAAGGAAGTAAGGTGTTTGATTCCTGATGGCAGTGGATGGAAGACGATTAGTAAGATAATTAGCCGTGCAGATGGCGTCCGCCCAGAACGAGTGGGGAAGGTTTGCTGCGTGAAGGAGAGTGCGTGTTAAGTCGAGGAGGTGACGATGCTTTCTTTCCGCCGTGCCATTCTGTTCGGGAGTATGAGGACAGCTAACTTGGTGGGTTATGCCGTTTTGAGCGAGATATGAGCGAAATTCGGTGCTAGTGAATTCGCCGCCGCCGTCAGATCGGAAGGTTTGAACGGTGGCGTTAAATTTGTTCTTAATCAGGTTGCAGAAATGCTTAAATTTAGTGAGAACTTCAGCTTTAGTTTGAGTAAGATACAACCAAGTAAAGCGTGTAAAATCGTCTATGAATATGACATAGTAACGAAAGCCGTTTGGAGATTGTATGGGTGCCGGACCCCAAACATCCGAATGCACGAGCTGAAAGCGTTTATTATAGACTGAAAGACTACTAGAGAAGGGTTGTTTATGACTTTTAGAAACATTACAGGAGATACAGACATCTGTAGGGGAGGATGAGGAAATGGCAGGAATCAGGCCGAAGAGGTGTTGGAGCTTGCGGTGGTCAGGATGGCCAAGGCGTGCGTGCCAGGGGAGCTTGGAGGATGAGGCAGTGGCCAGAGCGACATCTTTAGGTGTGGAAGGAACCTTGATGTGGTACAGACCATTGCGTTTGGGACCGCGGAGAAGAATCTTGTTGTCCTGAATGTCCTTTATAACAAATTCGTTAGCAGTAAAAGAAATAGAAATATTGTTATCAGAAGTTAAGCTAGAGACAGAGAGAAGATTATGCGATAATGACGGAACGTGGAGAATCTTACGAAGGTGGAGCTTACTGTTGGACTCAGGTAAGGGTAATAATCCTTGGCCCGAGTTTTGTATGGAAAGATTGCTGCCGTTTGCGATTGATACCGAGTCAAAACCGTTGTAGGGAGTGGGCTGAGAGATGTTCGCAGAATCTGCTGTCAAATGAGAGGAGGCGCCTGAATCCAAGATCCAGTCGTTAGTTGCGGCGTGCTGCTGTTGGGCAGTAAGGGCTCGTTGTGTGGTTGGGGGAGCATATCGGAGATTGCAGCGGTGCCAACAGTTAAGAGCTGAGTGGCCCGTTTTGCCGCAGATTTGGCACGGAGGTCTCGGTTGCTGATTTCTTGCGGATATACCGGACTCAGTTGCCTGATGCGAGCGTTCAGAGGTCGAATTTAGTATGAAACGACCACGATTCTTGTTCGATTTTCCACGATAGGTTGTGGAGCGACTGGTGTACATGGCGTAGGAGTCGGAATGTTGGTTTTCTTGGCGATGTTGATGCTGAAGGTTGATTTCCTCGCTGCTTAATAGAGAGTATAGATCGTCGAGGGATATAGGGTGAAGAGATGCTCGTATGGTTGTTTTGAAAGAATTGTATGCCGGCGGCAAGCCGTTGAGGATGTAGAGTACAATGTCCTCTGTGTCTACGTTGGAGCCGGCCGCCGCAATGTTGTCGACAAGTATTTTGATTTGATCAAGATATTGATGCATCGTCTTGTCCTTCATCTGAACTTGATGAAGCTCGTTCTTGAGCTGAATTACCCGGGAGCGATTGGTGGGTTGAAGACGACGCTCCAGAGTGCTCCAGACCTCGTGGGAGGTGTTGAGGGTGATCACATATGGGATGATCGAGGGGGAGATCGTGGATAGGAGAGCGGAAACAAGATTGCGATCTACCAGATTCCACCGGTTGTGTTCGGAGACGGCAGAGGGCGGTGGGCAGGTAGCTTGACCGGTGAGATGTTCACCGTATCCGTTGGCGGAGAAGTGTTGGTAGAGTTGTAGTTTCCAGATGGCATAGTTTTCGGAGGTGAGCAGATTTGGGACCAGGTTCTTGATGTTGGATATTAGGAATTTGAGATGAGAGGGGATAAGCAGATCGGTTTCTTGGCGAAGAGTGGTAGAGTGAGTCAGGCGGGAGCCGGCCGTGTCGTCGTCGGCCATGAGGGATCAAAAGAAAATTGCTGTGGAGCTTGAATGCTCTGATACCATGTGGAAATACAAGGAGCGAGCCGATACAGGAGATGGCGAAGGAGAACCGAGAGACAGAGACCGAGAGAAACTATTAAACTGTATATTCATAGCATACACCATACACCTGTATATATAGGAAATGCTAATGCAAGAAAGTACAAGAAGGGTACGGACATGCGGAATTGTCCGTTTCCCTAACAAACTCCTCTTATATATTTGTATCTGCGGTACTGTTGAAAGGATGAAAATAAACGGTTCACATTTACATTTACTTTACTGTTAATATAATGTATTCGTATTTTCCTGTAGGATGAATTGCAAGTGAAGGACTTTCTACATGGTATTCACAGCTTTCAATGGATAACTCTGCTTCTTCCTCCTCAAATCAAACCATGTCAGTAGAAGCTACCAAAGAATCTACTGACTTCATCATCCCACCACAGTTAAAGTTTCTTATGGCTAACATTAAGAGCATTATTTATACTCCTTTGTCCGCAGAAATCATCCTACCTGGCGTTCTCAGGTGCTTAAGATATTTAAAGCGAATGATTATGAAGGCTTCGTGGACGGCCCCTCCACATGTTCGCGCTAATACATTACCAGCTCTAGTGGTTTGTCATCAACAAACCCAAGTTATACTCAATGGATGCTTACATATCAAAATTTATCAGCTGCACTTTATTCAGTTATATCATCTCCTCTTCTACAATATATCCTTAATCTGTACACCTGTCAATTTTGGGTGTATGCAGCGTTAACAACAACTTACCTAATTAATCACTTGTCATCCACTCTTTTACAAAATTGCTCTCCCTATGAACGTCTGTATGGTAAACCTCCTAATTATCATCACTTACGGGTCTTTGGATGTTTTTGCTATCCTCTTTTACCACATCACTCAAAACACAAATTCTCCCTCATGACTCTTAAAGCCATTTTCCTTGGGTATGTAAAACACACAAAAAAGGTTATTATTGTTATCATCCTTCCACTGGTAAGGTAACCATTTCTATCAATGTTATCTTCCATGAATACATTTCCATATCAAACTTCAAACACTCCTACTTCAAATCCACCATTCTCACCTTTATACTCCACTATACCTCTTGCACTTGTTCCCCTTTTCTGCATCCTCCAACAGTTTCAAAATCTTCCCCTACTCACACTAGTCCAACTCCACTAGAAACCTCCTCAACTCCCTACTCTTTCTCTTCTACTCAGTTTCCACCCTCAACTTCTTTGCCACCAGCTGCTACTATGCCTCCTTCAGAACCTCTAATTCAACTTCCTCCAAGTCACCCAATGCTAACTAGATATAAGAATGGTCATCACAAACCCAAGCAAATTCTCACACTGCTTCATAAATCAGCATCTCGAACTGATCCCATTTGTTATACTATTGTTATGAAGTCACCTCACTAGAGGAAGGCTATGTCCGATGTTAGAACCGGTTTGGCTGGTTCAATTGAATCGGCCCTATTACTCTAATAGACGAACGAATAGAATCAAGTGAGCACAGTGAACGGAGTCGAGCGGACTATACTTGAGCATGGAAGTATCTGGCATGGTTGGACCATGAAATCAACTGAGGAGACACCTATGGTAGTTAGGGGTGTCAAATTCGGGTCACGGGTCGGGTTCGGGTCGAACCCGGAATGACCCGCGTTACAAACGGGTCGACCCTAACCCGACCCGGGTAGGAAAACGGGTCGGAAATCTAAACCCGGACCCGACCCGGCGGGTTGCCGGCTTGACCCGACCCGGCACGGGAAGCCGCGCGACACGCAGCAGCGAGGCAGCGGGGCAGTGGGCGCGGTGCAACGGGGCAGCGGGCGCGGCCACGCGGCAGCGGGGCAGCGGGCGCGGCCACGCGGCAGCGGGGCAGCGGGCGCGGCCACGCGGCAGCGGGGCAGCGGGCGCGGCCACGCGGCAGCGGGGCAGCGGGCGCGGCCACGCGGCAGCGGGGCAGCGGGCGCGGCCACGCGGCAGCGGGCGCGGCCACGCGGCAGCGGGCGCGGACACGCGGCAGCGGGGCAGCGGGCGCGGACACGCGGCAGCGGGGCAGCGGGCGCGGACACGCGGCAGCAGGGCAGCGGGCGCGGGCGCGCGGGGCAGCAGGGCAGCGGGCAGCAGGCGCGGGAACGGCGGGAAATTTTGTTTTTTTTTTTAAATTAAACGGGTTATCGGGTTGACCCGGCAACCCGCCGGGTCAACCCAAACCCGACCCGTTTTTCAAACCGGTCGATTTTTGCAACCCGAACCCGACCTGTTTGAGAAACGGGTCGGGTCAAACCCGAAAATTCCGTGTCGGGTTCGAGTCGGATTTTCGTGTCGTGTCAAAATTTGACACCTCTAATGGTAGTGAAAAGTAGTGACTCCTTGTGAGGGATAGTTATGATTCATTCACTCTATTAAAGGCAAACGAATGTGAGAGGATATTGAACGAGAGAAAAAAAGATCGTACAAGAGGGAGATTTTAATCAAATCGAAGAAGAAGAAGGAGGTGGTCGAGGGATCGTAACCAAGCAGGGAGGGAGAAGAGGCGATGCTTGCATGCGTATGGTGGAACGAAAGATGATAAAGGTGAGTATTTAAGATAATTATAAAATTTTTTTATAGCATTTTAGTTAATAATAGTAATAATAATAATAAACCTAAAGGTCCTATCTAATACTTAATTATTAAATTGAAATTATTGAATTTTTTTAGAATTAATTAGTAAATGTTAGAATAAATTATTTTAAAATAATGATAATATTAAATTTTAATATTATAAATAAAAGAAATAGAGTATATTAAATATGAAAAGTTTATAAATTAATAATTATTAAATTATGATTTTATTAATATTAAATGAAAAAGCTAGAAGAACAAATTTTATTACTAATAAATTAAATAGCAGAACTTTTTAGGTAGACTATAACTAATTATAGAGATGAGAGCAATTCTAATCAATAATATTTGAGATATTAATTTGAAATTGAAATTACATTAATTAATTATAAATAACAAGCTAGAGAAATTAAATAGCAAATGATAAATTAAATTTAATAATAGGATCTGATCTTTTTATAGGTGTTAAGTCTATTAACCTAGAAGTATGAAGTAAAAGCGAAGCAGCACAACACATAAGTTTAAGGTGAGTACTGACCATATATTTTTAATTACAGTAATGATATTTGTTTCTCCTATATATGATGCATCAAATACTATTATTATTTAATTATTTATTATTAATAATTTATAAATTAATGCTATATAATTTTTCTTTACCAAAGATAATTGATCATGATGAACTGAAAGACTTGAATTTTGATATTATAGAGATAACATCCATCCCATGTCATGATATTTATTATATAGATCAATCTGAAATGATTTGAAGAAGATAAATAATATGATTAAAATAAAATATTTGTATGTGCATGTTGATTGATGAAGCACACCCCCTTATGATACTGATTAGGAATACAATGTACCCGTGCAAGTAAATGAAAAGGTAATGAAAAAGGAAAAGAAAATAGAAAAGGAGTACCTTTATTGGAACTAAATTAGATGGTGGCTTTTGTGATAGTTATATTATTTATGAGAAAGAAGAAAGATATATATAAAATTATTGTATAATGAAATGAATCTAAGTGGAATTACTTTATGATATGAATTAAAATGTTCATACATATTGTTCCAATTACCTTGGGTTAGTATAATTTAGAATCATGTTTTACTCATTGAGGTGTGACTTACTTTTAGTTACTCTAATATTTTCATGTATAAATTAATATAATCAAAATACATAAAATAGGTAAAAATGTGATATTTGATCCATTTTATATCAGTTTATATTTTTTTTATGTTTTAGTGGCTCTTTTAGTTTATTAAGATAATTTTAGATTAATTGAAAATTTTAATTAACTGTCCGATCGTCTGTTTTCTCCTTATTAATTCGAGCATCCTGATTGGGTAGTGACATCTGAGGAGTTTCAGGCTCTTCAAACTCAAGGTACATGACCTTTAGTTCCACCAACACCATATCAAAATATCATGGGATCTATATGGCTATTCAAAATCAAATTACATGAAGATGGCACCGTAACCCATTATAAACCTCATTTGATTACCAAAGGATATAACTAAGAATATGGTTTTGATTTCACTAAGAATTTTAGTCAAGTTGTAAAAATCTGAACTATTCAAATTTTTATTTTAATAGCTCACATTAATCATTGGCCTATCAGTCAACTTGATGTGTAAAATTAATGCTTTTCTACATGGCAACTTGACAGAAATAGTTTTGTTGACCCCTATATCTAAAACCACGCATAGAAGGACAAAAATGATGAACTAAATAGTGCGCGGGTTGGTCCGACACCTTACTTGAAGGGTCAAATGATCTCCGATCGACAAACGGACTTCTCCATCACGTCCGGAATGCTTTCAACCTTTAAAAACTACATTTTGTTTATCCAATTCGAAGCATTCAGATTGGCGGTGCGACCGGAGTGATTCAAAAGCGGCAGTACGCAGTTCTAAAAAATTGGCCTCGTCGTTGACCAAACGATCTCTGATTGACAAACAGACTACGCCACAGCGTCCGAAACATCATCAACATTCAAAATATGTATTTAATAAAGTCAATTGGAATCATCCGTGGTGGTGGCATGAAAATCAACGCAATCTTAATGCAATCCAAATACAAGGGCGCGCATGCTAAGAAATTTAGCCCTCGGCGTCGACCAAATAATCTCCGATTGATGAACGGACTACGTCATTGCGTCTGAAACACTGTCAATACTCTAAATCGACTATCAATTTGTCCAAACTAAAATTATGCCGTGACCGACGAGGGTTCTAATACGATAATGCGTATTTCGAGGAAATTAACGCTCGGCATGGACCAAATGACGTCCGATTGCAAAACGGACTGCGTCGTTGTGATCGGAACATCATTAGCACCCTAAATCCACTATCAATTTATCCAATTTTGATGTTCGACAAAATCGACATGCAAAATGAGAGAATTAGCACGCGAATCGAGAAAATACACAAATTGAGATTATTTTGGATTTATTGGAACATGGCTGTCATCCGAATTTCATGCTATTACTAATTATAGCAAGTCATTATTGACATTGCCTATGAGTTTAAGTAGAAAATGGAAAGTCAAATAAGATTTCAAATCGCATTAATTTGCAGAAATCCTTCTCAGAGATCCCGTAAATCGTGCTGTTGTAGCCGCTTCGGTCTTCTCTCGTCAGCTCCATGACATGATTTTTCCTCAATCTAGCTTTATTTCCGTCGTTCAAAAGAGAAATCTCAAGCTAAACCTCTTGCATGGGAATCTTCTGCCAAAACCTCATGCAAGCTCGGCCAACATATCAACCCATCTACAGCAAGCTACAGCTCCAGGGCAAATCCATCAACACCCCAAGTAGTTGTAATCTTCCCAACTACTGATCTGTTGTTTTCATAGCCAAAGACCCCCACTTATACCTCTCTCGGCCAGCAGAGCTCCAAACCCCATCTCCCGTTACAGTGTACAAAGAGGATAGGCAGCGAGCACCAGGACTTGATCGTGATGAACAAGAGCAGTGGAAGCTTCCAAAACATTTCAATGCAATCTGCTATGATTGATGCAAGCAAAACCCACGGTCTTGATTCAGGCACTTCTGCATTCTCTCATCCACAATTAGATTCTCAACACTATGGCAAAGAGTACAGATAACTCATGAGGCCTTATACCATCCCAAATCCCTTCATTTTTCCATCTTAAAAGGAAAAGCCAGTAATCCATATGGCCATTATTTATCCTAACTTCATGCAATACAAAATCTGAATGAAGTAACCATGAGGATCCGTGCCATTCAACCTCTTAATCAGATCCGGCTACAGTCCTCACTTCACATATGCAACCTGCTCCATCCACATCTCCTTTCCTTGCATTCCCTACTCGAACAAAGTCGGGATGGAGCTGCTTTCAAATGGGGTCTAAAAAAAATAGAAAAAAAAACTGGAGCCAGGAAGGTGCAGGAGAACTGATGGAAAGAAGTGGAGAGGCCCAAAGAAAAGTCTGCGGGTCCAAACTCATGCAGGAATTGATGTCAACGTGTCCCTGATGGAGCCAATGACTTTGCCAAGGTTTTGCAAGAATATTGATGAAGGGAGATGGAGATGAAACTACATTGTCTGTTAGTTACTGATCTAGCTGTCAGAGACAAGGCAATCAAAGTACTTATGATCTATAATACTTTGTGGCTGCAGATTGGGTTTCATATTCTTTTGGAGGTGAGTCTTTATTGCTTAATAATGGAGAGCAAGATGAACACTTTCTCAAAGAATTCACAGAGAAAACACACTACATCTAATCATAACATGCCTTCCAAAGTTGAATCTTGAGGCTAGAAAAGATGCAACTCAAGTAGTTGTAAATTTGCAAGGAAACAAGTTCACTCATGATTGATTGCTTCTGATTATTTGGAAGCAAATAAAGATCTTTCAGATATTTCAATAACTGGATATGAAGATATGGATATTGCCTTACACCATGGTGTCGTTCTGAGGGAGTGCATCAAATATCAATGCATTGCAAGAGCTGTTTTGGAGTCTGAGCACATGAAATCGTTTTCTACTATCTACAACTTCCAAATTATGACATAGCAACGAATGTGTTTGCAACTTTCAGGAAACTCATGACAAGGCATAAGTCAACTGTAGCTGAATTTCTTTCTAAGAATTATGATTGGGGCAAGGGATCTTCAATTTGACAAGCTAGTTAGGCAGATCAAAAAGTTAAAGTTGATGTCACAAAGGAGAGATTCAAAAAAAAAAAGAAAGATAGCAAAAAAAAGAAGGGAGAAAGAAAGATAGCAAAAAAAAAAAGGAAAAGAAAAAAGAGAAGACTTTTTGCAAAATTTTGAGAACTTGTTTCGTCGTTTGCGGCGGACCGGAAAACCGCCCATACACGCTTTCATAAGCGTGGTGGGATGGGACCCGGTGCGGCGCCTACAACGAGGCGGGTAATCACCTAAAAATCCCGTTCTCGGCGTTCGAGTCGAGCCGGCAAACCGCCTATACATGCTTTCTTAAGCGTGGTAGGAAGGGAACCCGGTGCGACGCCTACGACGAGGCGGGTAGGCCCTATACACGCTTTTCTTAGCGTGGTGGGGACAATTTTAAGTACCCGTACGCGGCTCTGTACCTACGGGAAAATAAATGCTCTTCTTTTTCAGGTACATTCGAAGACCCATACACGCTTTCTTAAGCGTGGTGGGGGATTGAAGACTTTACACGGCCGCGGTGTCCTCGAAAGAGGGCACCTATCATGCACGCTTTCTTAAGCGTGGTGGGAAAGGCCCAGTTTCCCGTAATTTCCCCTAAACGGGGGAGACACCGGGAGGCTGCCGAAATTTTGTCTGAAATAAGACAAGGACTTGGACATTTGCACTAAAGCAAGAACAAATTTTGAACAAAGGGAACTCGTATTAAATTCAAATTAACATCAAATGAATTAAGTTAATGAGCAAGATTTGAACACAGGATCAAACTTGAATTGAAATTGATTAAATAAGGTTGAATTAAACTCAATTTGAACAATGAAGTGGACTTGACTAAGAACTTGAATCAACTTCGGACCATAATGGACTTATGAATATTCAAACTTGATTTGGACAACAAGACATGAACTCAAATTGGACCTGATTTGAACAGCAGGGGACTTTTGGACTCAAACTCAAAATCGAGCACACTTTGGACTTGAAACAAATGAGGATGAGTTTCACATCAAGTCATATAAAAGATGTCATAATGCTCCAAATAAAATTTTAAATCAAATGCAAGGGAACATGTGTTAGACTTTTGAAACAAGGGATTATAAGTATCACTCATTTACAAATAATGATGAAATTAGTAAAGCACATCATGATTCTCTCAATGAACACAATAATTTATTAGTGGTCATATGCAATAAATACAATATATTTGCAAGTGATGGTGGAAGAATTATAGTGAATACGAGCACAATGTTGCAAGGAGATTCATGATGTGCATACAACTTCATTCATAAATAAAGTGACCTATAGTTGATGCGACATATGTCTTGCAAATATGAATGAGAAGATCATGACAGGCATTATGTTCACCGCCAATAATACGTAGTGAGTGCATATACGAGTTCCCTATGAATGAGGGAAGTTAATGTGCAACAAATACTATAACATCCATTTGACCAATTTCAGCTAATTAGCAAATGAAAGATATAGTCCCTTACAAGTGCTAAAGGATCAACATGCAATGATATGTCAAAGTATCCGCAAGTGCCATGTATCCTATAAATATATATAAGCAACATACATTGGATGCTACGAGGTGCTCGTAATCAATGCAAATAGAGAGGGCAATTCACTTACCAGTAACATTGGTAGCTATACTGTAAACATGATTGATCCTCTGCGGACACGTGCATACACTCAACGTGTCATCTGTGGGAAAGTATAGAAAGACTATAACAGATATAAGCCCCTACGGATCACCGTAGAGCACTTGTTTACACAGTCAGCGAGCTATAATTTGAGAGCAAGCATGAAAGATCTGCAATATATATAAGTTCTCCACAAGTACAAATGTATGCACCACATATCATCTGTGGGTAGACACAGAAAGACTTCAGTAAATGCAGTATCCTGAAGTCAATTCCAATCTATGAACAAAAATATCTACCTGCCTACAAACAGTAGTGGGGGAGATCATACAACGCCACCGAATCTGCAACATCCATGCAAGCAGACAGAAGGCGTATAAATCTCCAAACGAAACCCAGTGCTACGCCACCGGATCCGCAACTTTCATGCAAGCGGACAGAAGGCGTGTACAAATATTCCAAGAATACCCCGCACGTGTGCACTTTAATTTGTATACACATAGGTACACTAAAAGGGGAAAATATAATATGAACCCGCATGGGCCCCGGCGAGCGTGTTATTGGTACACACGTGACGTCTAGGGATGCTGCGCGGGTCAATAAATCTGAACCCGATCCTCCTATGCAAGCAGATAGGAGTAGACACGGTTCAATCAATAACTATAAAATGCCCCCAAATACCCGCATGGGCCCCGGCGAGCGTGTTATTAGTACACACATGACGTCTAGGGATGCTGCGCGGGTTAATAAGTGAATTCAAGTTCGAGCCTGATCCTTCTATTCAGGTAAATAGGAGTTAACACGGCTCGAACTATTAAATAAATATACGGTCGCGAGGTCTACCGAGATATTCATTTTATACGTTCATATTAGGCCTTCAAAGCTTATAATTAAGAGAATTCACTTATAGAGGCACAAAGCCTATGAAACCCGATCCTTTGTCAATTGCTAGACAGAGTCGACAAGGTTCAAAACATAAAAAAATATGAATAACCTCACACCCCGATGATGGCCGTGTTGAATGTAAAACTCAACCGGAGGGGTCCATTCACAAATACTTTTAAATACCTCCCTAAAATTCCAAATTTCATAAAATTCAAAACTCCATAAAACTCCCAAAATCCTAAATTCCCTACAAAAACCCATTCTTCTGAAAAATCCCAAAATCCAAAAAATCTTTCCAACTCCAGATATTTAAAAATTGAAATCTAATCCATCAATCACTCAAAGCAAAATTCATCCACCCTCCGCAACAGTTTGCCGAGGTGGTCAAATTAAAATTTACTTTAACTCACATAGAGCTAATACCTGGTCGAGAATATCACTAGGATCCATTCTCAAACAATCTCCTGCCAGTAAGGACGTGGTACGAGTCCTCTGACCGGCAGTTTCGCCGCCAAATGGCACTGCAGGATAAATGGTTATGACTCGGGGCCCTCTGAACCAGGTGGTCGCCGCCAAATGGCACCATTATATTATGGTTATGGCCAGAGCCCGTATGCTCCCCAATGGCATCAAATCATTGAGATATGAATCAATAGGATATGATCGATAGGGCACAAAGCCCTCTGTTAGCTAAGGTGGATTCAAATTTGTCCCCTTAGGCAAATATTCAACCCAGGTCTACAAGGTACCCTTGGACGAAGCAACCCATGGCTGCCGACAAGGATCCTTCTGTCAGGTTGGGTCGACTACCTCCTCTGACTAAGTAGACCAGGGACCAAGATGGCCCGGGACGACGGAACCATGGGATCTTGATCGGGTCCATCATCCATTCCCCCATCATCCGCTTTAAGTGCCAGATGGTGAAGTTTCTAATTTTAAATATTAACTCTTTTTTAATTTCCAAATCCTCCAATCTTTCAAATTCCCAAACTCTCCAATTTCTAAACCCATGCTGCTACTATATGCCAGATGCACATATCTATACGTATCTGATTGATGACTAGCCTTAATCGAAAGTTCTCTCTCGTTACTGGGAGGGGTAATTAACTATAGGGGCTTGCGCCTATAGGAAACCAGAACTCAGATCATAAAGTCCTCACAAAATGAGGGCGAAATCTCTGGGTAGTGTCTTATCTACAAACCCATCTGCCTTCCAAAATTTACCTCGGAACTTAATTCGTTAAAACTCCCCTAAAAGAAAAGCAAAAGTCGGGCGGAGGCCGGGGCCGAATTTTCGGAGCCCACAGATTTCTGGCGACTCCACTGGGGATTGGTTTCTCTTTCCATCTTTGGCTAGTCATCTAAGTGCTATAGTAGTAGCAAAAATACTAATGATAATATCGAGCCATATACGGTGAATATCAGGACGTGATACTTGGTCTCTATGTCCAAAAAGCTGTCAATGAAAAGTCCCGATAGAGGAAAAAAACAACCATTTATTATGATGGTAGAGCAAAGAAAGAATCAAGATATGTACGGTGAGCATCGGGGTGTGACACTTGGACGCATATCCAAGGATCCACCGCCGAAAGGTCCCGACATGATGGAAAACAAATATAGAGTCCACCATCTCTGGAGGAAAAAGATATGTCAAAGAATGGTGTGACATCTAGTGTACATCCCTAGAGATCCATCATTAAAGAAATTAATCAAAAGTGGGTCCTAAATAAAATCCCTACAGATAATTTTCTTGATGGTCGACATCTTGAAGAATCCTCCAAGAAATCCTATCGCTTTTCAACTATATCCTCTCAGACTAAAGAAGATCTTTGCCCGACCTTCATCAGTGCCCTTCTGCTTGAAGAACAAGTAGAGGAGATAAAACAACTCCTTTGTGAATTCAGGGACTGCTTTTCCTAGACACATGCGGAGATACCCGGCATATCTTCTGATGTAGCAGTTCACAGATTGGTAATTAAACTAAAAGAAGTACCCATTAAATAAGCTCCAAGGAGAATTAAAGAAGTACTACGCCTGAAGTTGCCCGAAGAAGTATTATGCTTAATGTACTATATTTTTCGTACATGCTTATTAACATAAGCCTTTTATATTTTGAAATTCTCTTGTGTTGCAAGAATGCATTTCAAAATCTCCCTACAGGACAGGGGGCATTTTAAATATTTATTTGGGTTGACATCGTGCTATGCGCCGAGATCCCCAAATAAATATTTAAAATTATAAAATCTCAAAATTATTCTATTCTGAAATGTCCCTGCGAGACAGGGGGCATTTTAAATATTTATTTGGGTCGACATTGCGCCGCATGCCGAGATCCCCAAATAAATACTTAAAAATTATAAAATTTTAAATCTATTCTATTCTGAAATGTCCCTACGAGACAGGGGGCATTTTAAATATTTATTTGGGTCGACATCGCGCCGCATGCCGGGATCCCCAAATAAATATTTAAAATTATAAAATCTCAAAATTATTCTATTCTGAAATGTCCCTGCGAGACAGGGGGCATTTTAAATATTTATTTGGGTCGACATCGCGCCGCATGCCGAGATCCCCAAAAAAATATTTAAAAATTACAAAATTTTAAATCTATTCTATTCTGAAATGTCCCTGCAAGACAGGGGGCATTTTAAATATTTATTTGGGTCGACATCGCGCCGCATGCCGAGATCCCCAAATAAATATTTAAAAATTACAAAATTTTAAATCTATTCTATTATGAAATGTCCCTGCGAGACAGGGGGCATTTTAAATATTTATTCGGGTCGAGACCGCGCTGCATGCCGAGATCCCCGAATAAATATTTAAAATCATCAACGCAAATATTCTTTTATACTGAAGAATACAACAATTTTTTTTAAAGTATATGCAGGTGAGCTTCAAAAGATCGAGACACCACATCCTCCAACAAACCAAGATTTTAAAGGTCAGAAAGAGACTTTTGCAACTACACACTCTAACAAATTGAGCCAGAACAACCTGAAGTCTTCCAGCAGCCTGAAGCTTAAGGTTCGAGTGGGTGTAAGAGGTTGGATCCAACACGCCCAAATATGGCCGGATCGCTGGCAGCTCCGTCTACTCAACACGCCACAAGAAAGGCTATAGTAGCGGAACCCCCACTTCATCAACCTGTCAGTAGGGACTGTAGGAAGCACAAAGGCAAATTTGACTCGACAAGTTCAAGTGATCGTAGTCCACTAAATTCTCCCGAACAACCGGGGAATCAAGGTTCCATTGGGAAGGAGAAATCTCGAGCAACTACCAAATTCGCGTAGGCTCTAAATCTTCAACTACAAAGGAAGACTCAAAATCTATCAACTTCAGCAAAATCAGCATTGGGAAGCACATTTTCCCTAGCTCAAGTCTGAAGCCTGAATGGGTGTAAGAGGTCAGATCCAACAAGCCCAAATATGGCCGGATCGCTGGCAGCTCCATCTACTCAACACGCCATAAGAAAGGCCGTAGTAGAGGAACCCCCATCTCAGCAACCAGAGGACGAAGAGCTGTCAAATCCCAGCTCGCCCAATCTGATGAACTCAAGTGACTCAGATTAAAGTCTCCTCAAGTGGTTAAGGATCAAGATACTATCTATATTTGGTACTATCAATCAAATCCAAAACCTACAAATCCTTCAACAAATCCGTAAAGCACAAAGCTAGGATCGAAGGAATTTTTCTTCAACAAGTCCACCAAAGCACAAAGCAAAGGACCGAAGAAATTATCCCAAAGTTCATGAAAAGCTTAAAGCTGAACTAAAAAGGATTTCGTCATCAACAAGTCCATCATGCACAAAGCTCTAGACCGATGACTTCTCGCCATCGACCTATTATAAACCTAAGGGTTTAGGTCACCGGCATCTACTCCTTCATCAAGCCCGCCAAAGCTAGAAGCAAAGGGCTGAAGGTGCAAACCACCTGACAAGTCAGTAAAGACAAATCAGGCAAATCTACATCAATGTCCGCCGCGCAAAGCATAGCACAGAAAGAACCAAAATCTCAGAGAAGCTAAAACTATGAAAAGAAGCATCTTGAATGACGCCTACCAATGTCCCTAGAGACTTGGGGCATTTAAAATATTTATTTGGGTCGACATCGTGCTGCGTGCCGAGATCCCCAAATAAATATTTAAAATTTCTTACCAAAGTACAGCTAAGGGAGAGAAGAATATAGAAGAGCCTCCTAGAACTAAATATACATCCATCACAAAAGTGCAATCTGAGCAAGATACAACCCATACTAAAGATAACAAAATCTCGCCAGTGATGAATCTGCCAAATTCAAGCAAATTTTGAACAACACCAACAATATACAACAGAAATTTTACATCTATGCATGATTATGATAGAGAAAGATGTTGAGCAGTTACAAAAACGCTTGAAACTAAAATAATAGTGGTGGCGAAAGAAGAACAGAAAGTGGCAAAGCTATATACCAACATCAATCTATAAGAGTAATGTTCTAGAGATCTGAGTATGAAGTGTTATATCATCCTCTTATGGATCTCTACTGGACTCAGACCAATATTTCAATTGTATCGATGACTACAATCGCACCTGAAGATCTACAAAGACATAAAGATAGACTCTTGAAGATCTACAAAATGAAAATCTTAGTGTGACATCCAAACATGCTTTTGGAAATCCACTAAATGGAAGCCCTAGTGTGACATCTAGAATAAATACCTAGAGATCCACAGGGTCAATCAGCTTACAACAAACGTGGTTCACTCTAGACGTGTACCACATTTGTTGGGGGGCATTTGTTGACCCCTATATCTAAAACCACGCATAGAAGGACAAAAATGATGAACTAAATAGTGCGCGGGTTGGTCCGACACCTTACTTGAAGGGTCAAATGATCTCCGATCGACAAACAGACTTCTCCATCACGTCCGGAATGCTTTCAACCTTTAAAAACTACATTTTGTTTATCCAATTCGAAGCATTCAGATTGGCGGTGCGACCGGAGTGATTCAAAAGCGGCAGTACGCAGTTCTAAAAAATTGGCCTCGTCGTTGACCAAACGATCTCTGATTGACAAACAGACTACGCCACAGCGTCCGAAACATCATCAACATTCAAAATATGTATTTAATAAAGTCAATTGGAATCATCCGTGGTGGTGGCATGGAAATCAACGCAATCTTAATGCAATCCAAATACAAGGGCGCGCATGCTAAGAAATTTAGCCCTCGGCGTCGACCAAATAATCTCCGATTGATGAACGGACTACGTCATTGCGTCTGAAACACTGTCAATACTCTAAATCGACTATCAATTTGTCCAAACTAAAATTATGCCGTGACCGACGAGGGTTCTAATACGATAATGCGTATTTCGAGGAAATTAACGCTCGGCATGGACCAAATGACGTCCGATTGCAAAACGGACTGCGTCGTTGTGATCGGAACATCATTAGCACCCTAAATCCACTATCAATTTATCCAATTTTGATGTTCGACAAAATCGACATGCAAAATGAGAGAATTAGCACGCGAATCGAGAAAATACACAAATTGAGATTATTTTGGATTTATTGGAACATGGCTGTCATCCGAATTTCATGCTATTACTAATTATAGCAAGTCATTATTGACATTGCCTATGAGTTTAAGTAGAAAATGGAAAGTCAAATAAGATTTCAAATCGCATTAATTTGCAGAAATCCTTCTCAGAGATCCCGTAAATCGTGCTGTTGTAGCCGCTTCGGTCTTCTCTCGTCAGCTCCATGACATGATTTTTCCTCAATCTAGCTTTATTTCCGTCGTTCAAAAGAGAAATCTCAAGCTAAACCTCTTGCATGGGAATCTTCTGCCAAAACCTCATGCAAGCTCGGCCAACATATCAACCCATCTACAGCAAGCTACAGCTCCAGGGCAAATCCATCAACACCCCAAGTAGTTGTAATCTTCCCAACTACTGATCTGTTGTTTTCATAGCCAAAGACCCCCACTTATACCTCTCTCGGCCAGCAGAGCTCCAAACCCCATCTCCCGTTACAGTGTACAAAGAGGATAGGCAGCGAGCACCAGGACTTGATCGTGATGAACAAGAGCAGTGGAAGCTTCCAAAACATTTCAATGCAATCTGCTATGATTGATGCAAGCAAAACCCACGGTCTTGATTCAGGCACTTCTGCATTCTCTCATCCACAATTAGATTCTCAACACTATGGCAAAGAGTACAGATAACTCATGAGGCCTTATACCATCCCAAATCCCTTCATTTTTCCATCTTAAAAGGAAAAGCCAGTAATCCATATGGCCATTATTTATCCTAACTTCATGCAATACAAAATCTGAATGAAGTAACCATGAGGATCCGTGCCATTCAACCTCTTAATCAGATCCGGCTACAGTCCTCACTTCACATATGCAACCTGCTCCATCCACATCTCCTTTCCTTGCATTCCCTACTCGAACAAAGTCGGGATGGAGCTGCTTTCAAATGGGGTCTAAAAAAAAATAGAAAAAAAAACTGGAGCCAGGAAGGTGCAGGAGAACTGATGGAAAGAAGTGGAGAGGCCCAAAGAAAAGTCTGCGGGTCCAAACTCATGCAGGAATTGATGTCAACGTGTCCCTGATGGAGCCAATGACTTTGCCAAGGTTTTGCAAGAATATTGATGAAGGGAGATGGAGATGAAACTACATTGTCTGTTAGTTACTGATCTAGCTGTCAGAGACAAGGCAATCAAAGTACTTATGATCTATAATACTTTGTGGCTGCAGATTGGGTTTCATATTCTTTTGGAGGTGAGTCTTTATTGCTTAATAATGGAGAGCAAGATGAACACTTTCTCAAAGAATTCACAGAGAAAACACACTACATCTAATCATAACATGCCTTCCAAAGTTGAATCTTGAGGCTAGAAAAGATGCAACTCAAGTAGTTGTAAATTTGCAAGGAAACAAGTTCACTCATGATTGATTGCTTCTGATTATTTGGAAGCAAATAAAGATCTTTCAGATATTTCAATAACTGGATATGAAGATATGGATATTGCCTTACACCATGGTGTCGTTCTGAGGGAGTGCATCAAATATCAATGCATTGCAAGAGCTGTTTTGGAGTCTGAGCACATGAAATCGTTTTCTACTATCTACAACTTCCAAATTATGACATAGCAACGAATGTGTTTGCAACTTTCAGGAAACTCATGACAAGGCATAAGTCAACTGTAGCTGAATTTCTTTCTAAGAATTATGATTGGGGCAAGGGATCTTCAATTTGACAAGCTAGTTAGGCAGATCAAAAAGTTAAAGTTGATGTCACAAAGGAGAGATTCAAAAAAAAAAAGAAAGATAGCAAAAAAAAGAAGGGAGAAAGAAAGATAGCAAAAAAAAAAAGGAAAAGAAAAAAGAGAAGACTTTTTGCAAAATTTTGAGAACTTGTTTCGTCGTTTGCGGCGGACCGGAAAACCGCCCATACACGCTTTCATAAGCGTGGTGGGATGGGACCCGGTGCGGCGCCTACAACGAGGCGGGTAATCACCTAAAAATCCCGTTCTCGGCGTTCGAGTCGAGCCGGCAAACCGCCTATACATGCTTTCTTAAGCGTGGTAGGAAGGGAACCCGGTGCGACGCCTACGACGAGGCGGGTAGGCCCTATACACGCTTTTCTTAGCGTGGTGGGGACAATTTTAAGTACCCGTACGCGGCTCTGTACCTACGGGAAAATAAATGCTCTTCTTTTTCAGGTACATTCGAAGACCCATACACGCTTTCTTAAGCGTGGTGGGGGATTGAAGACTTTACACGGCCGCGGTGTCCTCGAAAGAGGGCACCTATCATGCACGCTTTCTTAAGCGTGGTGGGAAAGGCCCAGTTTCCCGTAATTTCCCCTAAACGGGGGAGACACCGGGAGGCTGCCGAAATTTTGTCTGAAATAAGACAAGGACTTGGACATTTGCACTAAAGCAAGAACAAATTTTGAACAAAGGGAACTCGTATTAAATTCAAATTAACATCAAATGAATTAAGTTAATGAGCAAGATTTGAACACAGGATCAAACTTGAATTGAAATTGATTAAATAAGGTTGAATTAAACTCAATTTGAACAATGAAGTGGACTTGACTAAGAACTTGAATCAACTTCGGACCATAATGGACTTATGAATATTCAAACTTGATTTGGACAACAAGACATGAACTCAAATTGGACCTGATTTGAACAGCAGGGGACTTTTGGACTCAAACTCAAAATCGAGCACACTTTGGACTTGAAACAAATGAGGATGAGTTTCACATCAAGTCATATAAAAGATGTCATAATGCTCCAAATAAAATTTTAAATCAAATGCAAGGGAACATGTGTTAGACTTTTGAAACAAGGGATTATAAGTATCACTCATTTACAAATAATGATGAAATTAGTAAAGCACATCATGATTCTCTCAATGAACACAATAATTTATTAGTGGTCATATGCAATAAATACAATATATTTGCAAGTGATGGTGGAAGAATTATAGTGAATACGAGCACAATGTTGCAAGGAGATTCATGATGTGCATACAACTTCATTCATAAATAAAGTGACCTATAGTTGATGCGACATATGTCTTGCAAATATGAATGAGAAGATCATGACAGGCATTATGTTCACCGCCAATAATACGTAGTGAGTGCATATACGAGTTCCCTATGAATGAGGGAAGTTAATGTGCAACAAATACTATAACATCCATTTGACCAATTTCAGCTAATTAGCAAATGAAAGATATAGTCCCTTACAAGTGCTAAAGGATCAACATGCAATGATATGTCAAAGTATCCGCAAGTGCCATGTATCCTATAAATATATATAAGCAACATACATTGGATGCTACGAGGTGCTCGTAATCAATGCAAATAGAGAGGGCAATTCACTTACCAGTAACATTGGTAGCTATACTGTAAACATGATTGATCCTCTGCGGACACGTGCATACACTCAACGTGTCATCTGTGGGAAAGTATAGAAAGACTATAACAGATATAAGCCCCTACGGATCACCGTAGAGCACTTGTTTACACAGTCAGCGAGCTATAATTTGAGAGCAAGCATGAAAGATCTGCAATATATATAAGTTCTCCACAAGTACAAATGTATGCACCACATATCATCTGTGGGTAGACACAGAAAGACTTCAGTAAATGCAGTATCCTGAAGTCAATTCCAATCTATGAACAAAAATATCTACCTGCCTACAAACAGTAGTGGGGGAGATCATACAACGCCACCGAATCTGCAACATCCATGCAAGCAGACAGAAGGCGTATAAATCTCCAAACGAAACCCAGTGCTACGCCACCGGATCCGCAACTTTCATGCAAGCGGACAGAAGGCGTGTACAAATATTCCAAGAATACCCCGCACGTGTGCACTTTAATTTGTATACACATAGGTACACTAAAAGGGGAAAATATAATATGAACCCGCATGGGCCCCGGCGAGCGTGTTATTGGTACACACGTGACGTCTAGGGATGCTGCGCGGGTCAATAAATCTGAACCCGATCCTCCTATGCAAGCAGATAGGAGTAGACACGGTTCAATCAATAACTATAAAATGCCCCCAAATACCCGCATGGGCCCCGGCGAGCGTGTTATTAGTACACACATGACGTCTAGGGATGCTGCGCGGGTTAATAAGTGAATTCAAGTTCGAGCCTGATCCTTCTATTCAGGTAAATAGGAGTTAACACGGCTCGAACTATTAAATAAATATACGGTCGCGAGGTCTACCGAGATATTCATTTTATACGTTCATATTAGGCCTTCAAAGCTTATAATTAAGAGAATTCACTTATAGAGGCACAAAGCCTATGAAACCCGATCCTTTGTCAATTGCTAGACAGAGTCGACAAGGTTCAAAACATAAAAAAATATGAATAACCTCACACCCCGATGATGGCCGTGTTGAATGTAAAACTCAACCGGAGGGGTCCATTCACAAATACTTTTAAATACCTCCCTAAAATTCCAAATTTCATAAAATTCAAAACTCCATAAAACTCCCAAAATCCTAAATTCCCTACAAAAACCCATTCTTCTGAAAAATCCCAAAATCCAAAAAATCTTTCCAACTCCAGATATTTAAAAATTGAAATCTAATCCATCAATCACTCAAAGCAAAATTCATCCACCCTCCGCAACAGTTTGCCGAGGTGGTCAAATTAAAATTTACTTTAACTCACATAGAGCTAATACCTGGTCGAGAATATCACTAGGATCCATTCTCAAACAATCTCCTGCCAGTAAGGACGTGGTACGAGTCCTCTGACCGGCAGTTTCGCCGCCAAATGGCACTGCAGGATAAATGGTTATGACTCGGGGCCCTCTGAACCAGGTGGTCGCCGCCAAATGGCACCATTATATTATGGTTATGGCCAGAGCCCGTATGCTCCCCAATGGCATCAAATCATTGAGATATGAATCAATAGGATATGATCGATAGGGCACAAAGCCCTCTGTTAGCTAAGGTGGATTCAAATTTGTCCCCTTAGGCAAATATTCAACCCAGGTCTACAAGGTACCCTTGGACGAAGCAACCCATGGCTGCCGACAAGGATCCTTCTGTCAGGTTGGGTCGACTACCTCCTCTGACTAAGTAGACCAGGGACCAAGATGGCCCGGGACGACGGAACCATGGGATCTTGATCGGGTCCATCATCCATTCCCCCATCATCCGCTTTAAGTGCCAGATGGTGAAGTTTCTAATTTTAAATATTAACTCTTTTTTAATTTCCAAATCCTCCAATCTTTCAAATTCCCAAACTCTCCAATTTCTAAACCCATGCTGCTACTATATGCCAGATGCACATATCTATACGTATCTGATTGATGACTAGCCTTAATCGAAAGTTCTCTCTCGTTACTGGGAGGGGTAATTAACTATAGGGGCTTGCGCCTATAGGAAACCAGAACTCAGATCATAAAGTCCTCACAAAATGAGGGCGAAATCTCTGGGTAGTGTCTTATCTACAAACCCATCTGCCTTCCAAAATTTACCTCGGAACTTAATTCGTTAAAACTCCCCTAAAAGAAAAGCAAAAGTCGGGCGGAGGCCGGGGCCGAATTTTCGGAGCCCACAAGTTTTTATAGCTCAACCACCAGAATTTACATATTCTAATTATCCTCTTCATGTCTGTAGACTAAAGAAAGTTATATATGAGTTGAAGCAAGCCCCTCGTCAATAGTTTTTTACTTTCACTGAGCATTTAATCAAATGGGGTTTCAAGGCTAGGGATGTGGATTCCTCTTTATTCATCTATTCCAATCTCAACAACCTTCTTTATCTTTTAATTTATGTGGATGACATACTTCTTATGGGTAAAAATTTTGCTTTTCAAACAGATTTACTCACTGATCTATAGTCCACATTTTAATTAAAATTTTTTTGGAAGGATTTCTAATTTTCTTGGGTTACAGACGCCATCTATGAGTTCTAGTTATATTTTGCATCAAATCAATTATGCCACTACTCTACTCAAACTTACATGCATGTTAGATTGCAAACCCCTGCTCACTCTAATGACTTCCAAAACCAATTCACAACCTACAGACGATCAGTCGTTCTCTAATCCTTCATTCTACAGGCATATAGTTGGCTCATTACAATATCTAACATTGACTAGACTTGATCTCATGACTTATTTAGTAAATCAAGTTTGCCAACACATGCATGACACTCATATTCAACATTTTACAATGCTCAAATGCATTTTGAGATATATAAAAAGATCTCTACAGCTTGGTTTGCCTATAGCCTCTGGAAGTTTATCTACTTCTACGTTTGTAGATGCTGATTGGGCAGGTGACAAAATTTCTCATAAATCCACAACTGATTTTTGTGTATTTATTAGATCAACTCTCATCTCTTGGGCTACGAAAAAGTAAAATACAATAGCAAGATCCTCCAAAGAAGCTGAGTACAGAGCACTCACTCTTCTAGCCATCGAACCTATTTGGTTATGTAGGCTGCTTACATATTTTTAGTATGATATCACAACTCTAATTCCTATATATTGTGATAATATCTTAGCAATCTCTCTTGCTCATAATTTTGTGTTTCATGCAAGAATAAAACACATTGAAATTGATCATCACTTTATTAGAGAATGCATTAAAGCCCAAATAATTATTATACACCATATTTCTACAAATGATCAGATAGCTAACATTTTCACCAAGCTTCTTTCGAACACCAAATTTCAATACCTTAGAGACAAATTGATTCTCCAACCTTGGAAGATCAATTTGTGGGGGCCTGATAACAATAATGCATATTCCACTACTTCTAGTGAAGCCATGTCACTCTCACCTTAACAGAAAAGGTCTCTCCACCTCCTCTGCCATCTACTACAGATGTTCTAAACTATTAATCTAGTCCGTTGGTTTCCAACCAACTGCCTTCTTGTAAACCGTCTGATGCATTTGAGATTTCAGTAAACTCATCTTATATATTTATATATGCGGTACTATTGAAAGGATGGAAAATACAAGGTTCACCATTACATTCACTTTACTATTCATATACTATATTCATATTTTCCTGTAGGATGAATGGAAATTGATCGACTATGAGCCCTAGAATTTCATCAAACTACAATAATTACGAGTTAGCTCAATTATGAGGCAGCTTGTGTTCCTAAAAAAATTTAGATGTTCTTATAAGTCATATTTTTATTCATGTATAATTATATATACTTTAATAAAAATATGCAATTAGTGCTCACTCCAAAATTTTAAAATTTAGAGTTACATATATAATTAAAATATTTGATGGTATTTTTAAAGTAGTCAATTTAAATTTCCACCATTCCTTATCAAAACTCTTTCAAAACAAATCATTTTAACTTCACATATTATTGGAATACAACAAACTTGTGGAATCATGAGGCTTCATGAGGTTATGATATATAGAATTCTAACTTATAATCATTTGAAGGGAGAAGGCAAACCAAGGGGAGGAAGGGAGGGCGGCCGTAATTGGAGCTTGCTTCAAGTGATAGAGTCTTAACTAACTACGAATAACAAAAACCAATTTTGGTTGAGATGATATCACACGTACGAGGAGTAAAATTATATGGGTTGACCGAATAAGAAAGAGAGAGGGGATGAGCCCAAAGGCCTTAGATAATATTTGTCTCAAGAAAAGAAAGCCTTGGCGGAGATGCGGCCAATGAACAGCTCCTAGTGGTGGTGTCGATGGACCTCATAATAGTAGGTGAAGCATTAGTACAAGGACGGGAGAGAAAAAGGAAGAAGACCATTCGACAATATGATCGCTAATTTTTTAACTAAAGCTTTATTTTAAAAGCAATAAAAAAGTCATCCCAAACGAAGCCTATGATATACTTAGTTCAAATTTATTGCATACATCCACAGAACTGTGAAGGGAGTTATTGATTTCTTTTAAGACTTGTAATTCCTTTTGTTTAATTAACGTGTAAGCTCATAATTTAGTTTTGTATAAAAAATAAAAATTAAAAAAATACAAAAAAAAATTGTGAAGGTGAGGAGACCACTATATAAAGAATATCTCGCATGGCAATCTGCGCCTCCTTGAAAACTGATGCATATACTGTTTTGCAATGTGGCCTCACCGCCAAGGAAGGCAGACACTTTTGACTTTTTTATTAGTGGCTTATTTATCTTGCCATTAACACCAGATAGCTATCGTTACTCCTTTTAAGGTTCTCATTTTAAAATATAAGTTTATATATAATATGTGAATCTATCAATAATAATTTATGTTCATATATTACTTTTGTTGCGGGCTAGAATATACGCGGCGATAGAGTTATAATTCTACGTCTTAGCGTTGCACTGATATCCAGCTCACACACAGAGAACACAATATTTTTTACGTGAAAAATCCGGGAAAAGGGAAAAACCACGGGGCCTAGCCCAGTTGAAAATGATTCCACTAGAATTTGAGTAAAGTACAATGGTCTGACTTATCCTTAAAAACGACCAGATTATAAATATTGACTGAAAGTTTCACAAAAGTCTAGTGTCACTCCAACGTCAGGTGGTTGTCCGGTAGCACTCCAGTGTCAAGCGGTGGTCTGGTAATGGCACTTCAGCATCAAGGGGGCACTCCGATTTCGGGTGGCACTTTGACGTTCTTTGATAGTCTGGTGGTGATTTGACAGAACTCTAACGTCCCTTGGTGGTCCGATAGTGATGCGGCAGAACCCGACGGTGGTGCGGCAGAACTCCGACGGTGGTCGAAGAAGAGCTAAGTGGCTGGAGCTTTCTTCCTTTTCTTCCTTCTTCTCTCTTGGCTTCGATCCCCCTTTTCAAGAGAAAATGAGATTCAATTTATAGAATTCTTGAGTGGCATGGCTTGTAAATAAGTGGAAGATCAAGGGTAAATTGGGAGTGATTCGGATGGACGACTGATCCTGATTCCTGCAATCATGCACTGTTCAATGGACCTTTAACTATCTTGATAATATTAGAATTTGATGATCTTGGGCTCGTTGGATTTATCTCATCGAGTTGCTCAATTCGACTATAAGCATGTCACAATTGAAGACCGTTTGATAACCCGAATTGTGGTTTGATCCTTCTAAAAGTTCTTTGAGTCTTTGATTTGGACTCATTTGTGCTCAGATTGGGTCGATTTTGGTGTCGTTGGGTTCGTGTTTCCAAGATGCTCAGTTCAACTATAAGTTTGCGAAAATCAGAGTACGGATGGTCTCAATTTTAATTTTTGAAGCTTCCAACTTAATTTTGCCTCAAGATTTGTGTCTGGTCAAGATAATTTTTTGATGATGTATCAGTTGCCCCCCCCCCCCCCCCCCCCCCCCCCCCCCCCCCGCCTTTTTGGACGTCGTCGAATCTTGCAAAGTCCAAAAAAACTTGTATAATTTCAGTATTTAAAATATCTACATTATATTTTTACAGGATAAAATCATATATATGTATAAATATATACATATATGATTACTAACTTAATAACTAATTAATTAATTAATATTAGTACTAAGTCGAATCGAATTAATAACACCCACTTCATATGAGAACAAAGCTTCAAACTGTTCTTAAGCTTTAATAGCATGTTTCCTAAAAAATATATCGTCATATATAATGAGTTATATATGACGTTAATAATATATTAATATACTAATATATTAACTTTATTATATAACTTATATAACAGTTAATGATATATTTATATATAACTGATATATTAAACGTTATATATATTAATATACAACTTATTATATAATTTTATATGTATAACGTTAACTTTATATAAAAACTTTGTATATAACATTAACAATAATAAATAATTATTATAATAACATTATAATAACATTTATATAATTATGATTATTGTATAATTTTATATTAATAGAAAAATTTATAACTATAACTTAAGATTAATTGCAAAATTTATTACTATAATTTAAGATTAATTACAGAATTTATAGCTATAACTTAAGATTAATTGTAGAATTTATAACTATTGTATAACATTTTTATCCTTTAATGTCAAAATTTTTGAAAATTATTTAATAATTCAGAAATTTTTTCTCCAAAACTCCCTTGAAAAGCTATAAATATCCCCCTTTAGGGTATGAAAATTTGCATCTCCCCCTCTCTTCTCTTCTTTCTCAAGCTGAGGCCTTCCCCTAACTCTATTCAGATGGGTATCCCTTGTTCAGCCCTAGGGCCCTTCACTGAGTAGGAATTTTCTCTTCTTTCTTCTCCTCTTTCTTAAGCTAAGGCCTTCCCTTAGCTCTATTTAGATGGGTATCCCCTACATGTTCATCCCTAGGGCCCCTCACTGAGTAGAAATTTTCGCTTCTTTTTCTCCTCTTTCTCATGCTGAGGCATTCCCCTAGTCCTATTCAAGTCTAGGGCCCCTCACTAAGTAGGAGTCTTCTCCTCCTTCTTTGAGAGATCTTACGGAGGTCCGATATTAGTCGAAGGAACTCTGGCAATGGATGGATGTCAGGAAGAAGTTTGGTGACGGGTGGAAATTCTGTGTCGAGTAGAAGCTCGACGAAAGTCCAACGATGAGTAGTAGTCCGACGACGGGTGGAAATTTGGCGTCGAGTAGAAGTTCGACGAGAGTCCTGGGACGGGCAGAAGTCCAGTGAAGGGAGAAAGATTAGCATCAAGTAGAAGTCCGACAAAAGTCCCGCGACAGGTAGAAGTCCAGCAACGGGAGAAAGTTCAGCGTCGAGTAGAAGTCCGACGAAAGTCCCGCAACGAGCAGAAGTCCAGCAATGGGAGGAAGCTCAGAGTCGGGTAAAGGTCCGATGAAAGTCCGATGACGGGTAATAATTCCATGACGAGTAGAAATTCAACGTCGGGTAGAAGCCCGATAAAAGTCTGGCGACGAGCAGAAGTCCATCGACAGGTAGAAATTTGGCATCGGGTAGAAGTCTGATGAGAGTCTCGCAATGAGCAGAAGTCTAGTAACGAGAAGAAGCTCAGTGTTGGATAGAGGTCCGACGAAAGTCTGGTGACAGATAGTAGTCCGACGATGGGTAGAAATTCAACGTCGGGTATAAGCCTGATGAAAATCCGGCGACGGGCAGAAGTCCGTCGACAGGTGAAAATTTGGCTTCAGGTAAAAGTTTGACAAGAGTCCCGCGACGGGCATAAGTCCATCAACGGGAGGAAGCTCAGCGTCAGGCAGAGGTCCAACGAAAGTCCAGCGACGGGTAGTAGTCCGATGACGGGTAGAAATTTAACGTCGGGTAAAAGCCAAACGAAAGTCTGGCGACAGGCAGAAGTCCGTCGACAGGTGGAAATTAGATGTCGAGTAGAATTATGATGAGAGTCCTACAACGGGCAGAACTCCAGCAACAGGAGGAAGCTCACGGTCAGGTAAAGATCCGACGAAAGTCCCGCGATGGGCAGAAGTATAGCAACGGGAGAAAGTTCAGCGTCGGATAGAATTTTGATGAAAGCCCCGCGATGGGCAGAAGTCTAGGAACACGAGGAAGTTCAGCATTGGACAGAATTTCCACAAAAAGTTCGGCGATGGGCAGAAGTCCGATGATGGAAGGACGTTCAGTGTCAAAGGCTTCTTGATGACGTTAGCTTGTATGGAAAAGGTTAAGAGAATCCACTAAGGATGTGTGACCTATCCGAGATTGTATGTCAGAGCCCTGTTCAATGATATTAACCTATATAGAAGAGGTCAAGAGAATCCATCAAAGATGTATGACCTATCCGAGGTTGTATGTCTGAGCGCTGCTCAATGATATTAACATATATGAAAGAGGTCAAGAGAATCCACTAAAGATGTGTGACATATTCAATGTTATATGTCAAAGCGCAGCTCGATGACGTTAACATATATGGAAGAGGTCGAGAGAATCAACCAAGGATGTATGACTTATCCGAGGTTGTATGTCAGAGCATTTGCTCGATGACGTTAACTTGTGTGGAAGAGGTCGAATCGAATCCCCCGGGATCGATTATGCCTTGATTGGGAGGGGGAGAACACCGCGCGCGTACATCTTGAATCAAAGGTGAAGAATTATTTATCTTTAGATTGTTACTATCTTTTTGAGGTCGAGATTAACACCTTACCCAAAGAGTAGAAGTCCAACTAGGGACTGTATAAAGCTTGAAAATTATTGGAAGCATCGTTGTATTTGCTTGAAGCTGTATGATCCCAATATATTATCTTGGATATTGGAAGAGTTGGACAAATCTTCTTAACCACGGCTATAGTCAAGGTTGCGCCCCGAGTCGGCATTTAATTCCAATGAAATTGATGCAACAATAGTTGATGATAAGACGTTGGCACGACCAACCTTTTGAGGTTGGAGCAAAAGTCCCCCCCCCCCCCCCCCCCCCAGTTTATATATGATTCTTATGAAATTGATGCAGCAATGGCTAATATCAAGATGATGACATGAGCAATTTTTTGAAGTTGGAGCAATAGTTGCCCTCCAGTTTGGAACCACGTTCCCACAGACAGTGTCAAACTGTTGCAGGCTAGAATATACGCTACGATAGAGTTAAAATTCTACGTCTTAGCGTTGCACGGATATTCAGCTCACATATAGAGAACACAATATTTTTTATGTGAAAGACCCGGGAAAGGAAAAAATCATGGGGCCTAGTCCAGTTGAAAATAATTTTACTAGAATTTGAGTAAAGTACAATGGTCTGACTCGTCCTTGAAGACGACTAGATTACAAATGTTGACTGAATGTTTCACAAAAGACTAGTGTCACTCCAACGTCAGGTGGTGGTCTAGCAGCACTCCGGTGTCAGGCGGTGATCCGGTAATGACACTTCTGCGTCAAGGGAGCACTCTGGTTTTGGGTGGGACTTCGACATTCTTTAATGGTCTGGTGGTGGTTTGACAGAACTTCAGCGTCCCTCGGTGGTCCGGCGATGGTGCGACAAAACCCGACGGTTGTGAAGCAGAACTCAGGCGGTGGTCGAAGAGGAGCTAGGTGGCTGGAGCTTTCTTCCTTTTCTTCCTACTTCTCTCTTAGCTTCGATCCCCCTTTCAAAAGAAAATGGAGTTCTATTTATAGAATTCTTGAGTGGCATGGCTTGTAAATAAGTGGAAGATCAAGGGTAAATTGGGAGTGGTTCGAATGGACGACCGATCTTGATTCTTGCAATCATGCACCGTTCAATGGACATTTGACTATCTTGATTATATCAAAATTTGATGATCTTAGGCTCGTTGGATTCATCTCGTCGAGCTGCTCGATTCGACTATAAGCATGTCACAATTGGAGACTGTTTGATAACCCAAATTGTGGTTTGATCCTTCCCTAAGTGCTTCGAGTCTTTGATTTGGACTCATTTGGGCTCAGATTGGGTCGATTTTGGTGTCGTTGGGTTCGTGTTTCCGAGACGCTCAGTTCAACTATAAGTTTGCAAAAATCAGAGTTCAAATGATCTCAATTTTAATTTTTGAAGCTTCCAACTTAATTTTTCCTCAAGATTTGTGCCTGATCATGATAATTTTTTGATGATGTATCAACTTTATATATAATACATGTTAATCCCTACTTACTAATCACTTCTTCTCCTTATTTAGACCAAAAGAAAGTTAACTCAATTTAAAATATCAATAGCATCACTTAGCTGCTAAAAACATAATTTACATTAAAATAAAACACATATTAAATCTGACATTATTGAATAGTTTTCATAATTTATGGCCTGACTGGCATCACCCAATCTTTGTCGTCAAACTGCTAGGCTAGTGTTTCAGGCCACATCATCATTGGGTCATTGCCGCCAAACTAATACTACTAGACGATCTTCACTCAACCAGAATCATTCAAACGCTTTTCATCCCCTATCGACTTTGTTATATTCTTTGTCAATCTGATACCAAGTGGACCCATCCAAATCAGTTCAGCCAACCAAACTTACCTCCTCTCTAGTGTTAGATGTTATTTCTTTGTTTTATTGTAATTTCTATTTTATTTAATAATTCCCTTCAAAAGAACCCTTCAGGCTACCATATATATAAATAGAGGACTATCTTCTCTCTTGTATTCAGTTTTTGGAGATTTCAATGAGTTTAGAAAAAGAATAGCTAGGCTATTCTGATTTCTTCTGTATCTTGGATTTCTCCAGGAGGTGATGGATTTCTCTTCCTCGGCAGTCCGATGTCATAACCACTCATATTTTTGTAATCTCATTATTTTCAATTTTGAGGATGAATAAATACATGTAAGTAACGCTTATATAGAAATTTATTTTAGCTAAGCCAAACCCTTTGGATTTTCGCCTTCTTGGATTTTTATGTAAAAACTCTCATATCTTTCATACTCTTTTCATTCATCTATTTATGTACATATGGTTCTTCGCCAAAACTAAAAGATGAAATTATGTCACTCAAATGTTATAATTTTTCTAGCACATGCCAATATATAAAAAAGAAATTGATATCTATTTTAATTAATTAAACATATATTATAATGAATATAAAATTTATTTAAATCAAATTTGATTGCTGACTCAAAATTTTATTCTTACAAAATATATTCTTTCTCAAGTGGAGATATGGAAGCACGAGGCCAATAAAAAAAAACAACTTCGCTTGCATCAGCCTGAACCACTGCCGCCATTCGAGCGCGCAAGGGGGAGCCAACTCTAGTCATCTTATCTCTTCATCTTCTCAGCCACAGAACTCTTTACAGCGTTATTCGTGGCCTCCACTAAGCACTATATATCTCTTAGTTTCGACAGGAAAAAGATTAGCTCAATTAATTATGGGAATCGTATTAATAATCCACAATTAACTGAGATAACGTACATCACGTTGAATCCATAGTCGGCGCCACTGGCCACTCATCAATCAAAGCCGTGATCTCCACCGTGTTCTCCACATCTAATTAAGCTTCACTAGCTATTTCATACCATTTAAACTTTGATCATCTGTGTACTTATCGCTCTCTTTCTCTCTTTATATATATAAGACTGTGCTTAATGTTTAGGGCATGCAAGCAACTGATCAGATCGATATATAATAATATATATATATATGTAGTTTTGCTTTGAGCATTTTATTGTTGAGATAGGGAGAGATGGAGAGGAAAGTAGAAATGGTTTTGGCTATATTTGTATTGTTGAGTTGGGGCAGTGGCTTTATAGAAGCTGGCCTTCAAATGGGGTTCTATTCAAGCAGCTGCCCTCAGGCTGAGATGGTTGTGAGAGCTGAGGTTAACATGGCGCTCAGAAATGATGTGGGATTTGCTGCTGGACTTGTGAGGATGCAATTCCACGACTGCTTTGTTAGGGTGAGTAATCTGTCTTTCACTGACGATTGATTAATCAATTCAACTTCAACAAAATTAAATAACAATCGTTAGCTTTCTCCATCGAATATTGATTGAATTGAAGGGCTGTGATGGGTCTGTTCTGCTTGATTCCACCCCTGCGAGCAAAGCGGAAAAAGATTCGCCTGTGAATAACCCAAGCTTAAGGGGCTTCGAAGTGATCGATAGAGCAAAGGCAAGACTGGAAGCTGCATGTAAGGGAACTGTTTCCTGTGCTGATATTCTCGCTTTCGCTGCTAGAGATAGCATTGCATTCGTAAGCATCACATCTGCTGATCTGCATATATATATTATCATTCAATATTAATATAAACTATTTTACTATCTTATAGTTATTTTATAATAATTTGTTTTCTATATGCATGTAGACTGGTGGATTTGGATACCCTGTGCTTGGAGGAAGACGAGATGGAAGGGTTTCTATTTTGTCTGAGACGTTTTCGAACCTGCCAAGTCCAAACTCCAATCTCAGCCAACTCACCGAGAGCTTTGCCAACAAGGGATTTTCTCAGGATGAAATGGTCACGCTCTCAGGTCCATATTTCACCTGTTTTCTTTTTTCTAAATTTTCAATGATTAATATTTCTTTGATCTATTTTAAAATTAAAATAATGGAAGAATAATTAATCAACTCTTCTACTACATCATTTCAAAAAAATTTCAAAAATTTTAAAATTTATTATAACTCAATTTAAATCAAATAATGTCCATAAAGTAACTGTATAAGTGAGTCAAGCTAAAGTTCGGCTCATGAGCTAGTTCGAACTTGACTCACAAATGAGCTCGCAAGACGAGCTTATGGAACCACGAGTTCAAATTCAAGCTTAAAATTGAGCTCACAAGATTGAGCATAGCCCGCAACAATTTGTTGAGCCCAAGCCTCAATTAACACATCAACATTTATATTAGTCTAATTAATTATTTCTTGTTGATACTCAAAAAATAATTAATCACACTTCAAAACAAGCCAATCTCGAGCTTTCTTATCAAGCTCGAGACTCATACTTTTCACTCGAGGTAATTTGAGCTCAGTATAAATTAAACGAGCTTAACTCGATCATGCAAAAGCTCGACTTATTTAGAACTCTACTCTAAAATATACATATTCCAAAATAATCAAGCATTACTCAATCTTATAATCATCGTAGGAGCGCACACAATTGGTCGGGCCCACTGCAGTACAATCAGCAACAGACTGTACAACTTCAGCTCCACCGATAAGCAGGACCCATCTTTGGAACCATCATTGGCAACGCAGTTAAAGCAACAGTGCCCACAAGGGAACAACGTTAAGAGCGCAGTGGTTCCAATGAACCCACGCAGCTCATACACATTCGACTCGAGCTATTACTCCAACGTATTGGCGATGCGCGGTCTGTTCACATCCGATGAAGCCCTATTAACCGACCCGGCGACGGCTAATCAGGTCATGATGAATGCGTTCGATAACTCCATGTGGCAAAATCAGTTCTCTCGTGCCATGTTTAAGCTGAGCCAGCTTGGAGTGATTACTGGGACTGATGGAGAGATTAGGCTTAATTGCAGAGTTATTAACTGATTAATTAGGATAGTTAGGACAAAGCTATTTGAAGAGTGAAATGTAAGTGTTATTAACTGTCGTGCCATGGACTGATTGGTCAGCTGTGGGATAAAATGTATGCATTTGAAGTTGCAATAAAATTGTTAGTGGAATGCCTCATATAACCATAATCTAATAAAATTAGGACAAAACTCAGTGAAAATGTATCACAGAAACATATACCTATTTTCTTAGTGGAATGCTTCACCATCATAATATTATAAACAAATTTTATTAGAATATTAATTACTATATTTAGAATCTGATAATTAAACAACGCAAAAAATTACTAGAACAAGTACTGACTTTATGGTTAATAAACATGACATTTCATTTTTTTGAGAACTCACGCCAACTTTTTGAAGACTCGTTTTGTAACAATCCGAAGATATAAAAAACATTTTAAAATAAAAAATATGAAAATCAGAATTTCTGATTGAACTAGAGCGCTTGGGCTCTGTGTTTTATAGCGCTATAGCGCTCTACTTGAAAGTAAAGCGACACTAGTAAATGCCGCTATGATGTTTGAGTCTCTGATCTACAGTAATTATGGATTCGACATGCAGCGCTGGATCTGAGCGCTGCAACGCTATACAACTAACAGTATTTTTATCAATATTAAATTCTAAATATCCCTAAGCATTTCCCTCAGCATCGAGGAGGCTACAACTTGCCGAGCAAGGAAGACAGAGAAAGGGTGAGGAAGAGGAGAGAGGGAAGAGAGAGAAAGTCAATTTCGAGTTAATTTTGTCCGTTGATTATATTCAGAGATTTATTCTAATCGTTGTAAACAATACAAATCTCATTTTAGCTTTCAATAATTTTGAGTTTGACGGATTTTGAGATAACAAATCAGGCTCCAAAATTAGAACAACTGCACCAAAATGGTTTCCTACGTACCCCCCCCCCCCCCCCCCCCCCCCAAGGGATCAAGCCAAGCGTAGCTTTTCAAACAAGTGGACAATCAATCATGAGTCCTGCAGCACTGTTATGATGATTGCATCTCCAAGCCTGTATCAACTGTACCCTTCAGATATCTTAGGATACTCTTCACAGCTTACCAATGACTCCCTCCTATATCATGTATAAACCTGCTCTCAAAGTCAACTATAATGTCTGGATCGAGATGCTTTGAAATCAGATCATATTGTGCTACAAGTGCCAAGTTACTACGAGTCGAGAGATTCTTAACCACTAGGGAGAACAACTCATCATAAGTAATACCTTCCCGTTGCGCAGAGCCTTTTGCCACCAACCTAGCATTGTACTGCACATCAGCTCCATGAGATCATTCCTTCTTTGCACGCATTCATTTGCACCCAATAGCTTTTCTTCCTGGAGGAAGCTTCACCAACCTCCAAGTAGCATCCTTCTAAAGAGACTACATCTCTTTATCCATAGCCCTCTTCCATATATCATCATCAGGACCGTCCACCACTTTCTTATAGTGACTAGGAACTTCAACCTCCATGGATGAAAGTGCAAATGTAATGTGATCCCTTAACCAAGCTGGTTTTGGAACATTATGCCACCTAGACCTGTCATTCGCAGTAAATTCCTGAGTAGAAATCTTATCCTCAACATCATCTTCTACCTCTTGATCTAAGCTAAATTAGGTACCTGGGTAGAAATGATTGACTTCTGTGGAACAATGAAGTTGCATCAAGCTCCAACTTCTGTAGTGCATCTGTAGTCCTAGTGGAACTCTCTATCTGCTTAGAGTCCAGAGGTTTGAACATGTTCGCCTCATCAAAAGTAACATCCCAGCTAATGATAATCTTTATCTCTATCAGATCATATAGTTTGAAGCCTTTGACTCCTCATATGAAACCAATAAAGATTGCCTTCTTTGCCCTTGGTTCCAGTTTATCATTTTTAACATGATAATAAGTTGGACACTTAAACACTCTCAAATGCTGATAATCTCTATCAGGATGTCCGGACCACATCTCTTTTGGTGTCTTTTTTTCCAATAGCTGCAAAAGGCAGATGATTCACCAAGTGACAGGCATAGTCTATTACTTCAGGCCAATAAATTCTATCCAACTCAGAATTGAATATCATACACCGAACTTTCTCCACCAAAGTCTGGTTCATCCTCTCTACCACCCCATTCTGCTGTGATATCTCTCTAACAGTGAAGTGATGCTCAATCCCAAATATCTGGCACTCCTACAATAATGCATCTGAAGTATATTCGCCCCCCTTGTTTGATCTGATACACTGGATCTTTTTGTCAGTCTGAGTCTCGATCCACTTCTTCCAAGTTTTGAAGATCTCCAGTACCCGACTTTTGCATCTCATGTTGTACACTCAAATATATCTAGAGTAATCATCAATAAAAGAGACAAAATACCTCCGCCCGTCGAATGTTGTCTTTGTCAAAACCCAAATATTTGTGTAAACATACTCTAAGATACCTTTTGTACTATGGATGGCAGTACCAAAGGATACACGTGTCTTGTCAAACACACAAATTCACAGAAATCGAGCTTACAGGTGCTTGCTCCTTTAATTAATCATTTCTTCTCCAAAGCCATAAGAGAAACCTCTCCAGCATGAGCTAGCCGCATATGTCACAATGTGGTTGCATCAGAAGAATCATCAGCAACAGCAGTCATTCCAATCAATGTTCTTCCCTAAAGATAAAAAAGGTTGTGGTGACGAACTCCCTTCAAAAATATCAGTACTCCATGATACATCTTTAGAACTCCTGCCTCAATGACCACCTTATAGCCCTTGGTCTCTAAATCCTCAACATACAACAAATTCTTTCTGATATCTATAACATTTCTCACATCAGTTAGTTCTTTCACAATACCATCATGCATTCTAATGAAAATGCTTCCTAAACCAACAATATGAGGCTTGATCATTTCCTATTATCACAACACCACTATCAAGTTCCTTGTAGGTATAGAATTACTCTCTAGTGGGACAAATATGATAGGTAGAACTAATATCTAGAATCCAGCATTAACTATTAGTATACAGGCTTTGAGGAACTATTAATATTGATACATCAGAGTCTCCTTCACGTTCTTTCATAGTAATGTTTGCCTTTGCCTCTGTGGAAACTCCCTTTCCCTGTTTCTTCAGCTTCGGGCAATCCTTCTTCCAGTAATCAGTCTCCAAGCAAAAAGCACACTGATTCTTCCCAAAATTGCGCCCACATGATTTGCCCCGCTTGCTGCTACTGCCATTTTTATTCTTTTTCTTTTCAGATCTTCCACGTTGGAGTGTGAGAGCCTCAGCTGAATCCTTCTTTGCAGACTCTTTGTCCCGACGCCAGAACTCATGATTCATGTTGACCCCTATAACTACCCCAAAAATCACAAATTTGATAAAGATGATTTAGCTCGAATGGGGATCGCACCTTGATTTCACTATGCAGTGGTTGAGAAGATAATCAAATGAGGGACTTCAAGTTCTTATTGATGGAATTGATTTGCACATAAACATTTCTCTTTTATCTATAGTGCGGCATGATGGTATGGGAAAGACAACTCTCTTGCTACATGATTATGAAGATGAAATGACAGAAGAATTTGATCTTAAAATATGGGTTTGTGTTTCCATCAACTTTGATGATTGTTGGAGAAATAGTTAAGAAGGCTTTTAGGATCTCCATTGGGAATTAAAATCGTTGGTGGCATTCTAAAGGACAACCTGAATGAAAGGCATTGGAGGACAGTTCTAGAAAAGTAATTTATTTGCGACGAAAACAATGAATTAGGCAGCGCGAGGCCGATCAAATGACGTCCGATTGCAAAACGGATTGTGTGGTTGCATCCGGAACGTCGTCAACATCAAAGATCTATATTTTATTTAATTAATTTGGATCAATCGTGGTGGTGGCACGCAAATCAAAGCGAGCCTAATGCGACAAGATAACACGCATTTCAAGGAAAATTGGCCTCGTCGTCGCCCAAATGACGTCGGATTGCAAAACATATTATGTGGTTGCATTCGAAACGTCGTCAACATCAAAGATCTACATTTTATTTAATTAATTTGGATCAATCGGGGTGGCGGCACGCAAATCAAAGCGATCCTAATGCGATAAGATAACGCGCATTTCAAGGAAAATTGGCCTCGTCGTCGACCAAACAATCTCTGATCAACGAACGGATTGCGTGGTTGCATCCGGAACGTCGTCAACATCAAAGATCTACATTTTATTTAATTAATTTGGATCAATCGGGGTGGCAGCATGCAAATCAAAGCGATCCTAATGCGATTAGATAACACGCATTTCAAGGAAAATTGGCCTCGTCGTCGACCAAACGATCTCCGATCGACGAACGGATTGTGTGGTTGCATCCGGAACGTCATCAATACCAAAGATCTATATTTTATTTAATTAATTTGGTTCAACCGGGGTGGCGGCACGCAAATCAAAGCGATCCTAATGCGATGCGATAACGTGCATTTTCAAGAAAATCAGCCTCGTCGTCGACCTAATGATCTCCGATTGATGAACAGACTTCGCCATCGTGTCCGGAACACTTTTAACCTTTGAAAACTATATTTTGTTTACTCAATTCAAATCATTCAGATTGACGGTGCGACCGGAATGATTCAAATGCGGCAGTGCGCAGTTCAAGAAAATCAGCCTCGTCATCGACCTAATGATCTCTGATCGACGAACGGACTTCGCCACTGCGTCCGGAACATCCCAAATACTTAAGAATAACTTTTAATTTGATTGAATTAAATGACGTACAAGAATGTTGGCAAGACTTGCGAGGCAAAAGCACAAATCACAAGGTAATGATGCGCCTGTTAAGGAATTTAGCCCTCGGCGTCGACCAAATGACCTCCGATCGATGAACGGAATGTCTCATTGCGTCCGGAACACTGTCAATACTTTAAATTGACTGTCAATTTGTCCGAACTAAAATTATGCCGTGACCGACGAGGGTTCTAATGCAATAGCGCGTATGTCAAGAAAAATTGGCCTCGTCATCGCTCAAATGACGTCTGATCGCGAAACGGACTATGTCATTGTGACCGGAACGTCAGCAATATACTAAACGCACTATCAATTTGTCTAATTCTGATACTCGGCAAAATTGGCACATTAAACGAGGCAAAATGCACGTCAAATGAGGTTATTAACACGCAAATCGAGGACCTTTTAATTGAGGGATGCGTGTCTGTCATCCTCAATTAATGCTCTTACTAATAATGGAAAATCATTATTAATACTTCAGATTAATATCGCCAAAATAATGTAAAGTCAAATTGAAATTCAAATCACATTAAATGGCTAACCTCGTATCTTCTGCTCGAATCTCTGGCTATATCCCTGTTAAATCCCATGAATTCCGCTGAATGAAAGCCTCGGACGTCGCTCGTCTCGTTTGAATGCAAGATATCTTCGTTAAAGTGAAGAGGAGCGGCTTCGTTCTTTGGCTCCTGGGGAATTCAAAAGCTCTCGCACCTCTACTCCTGAAACTCTAGCATTGACTTCACCTCCCACCTCTCGTCCAAGCTGTGAAAACCGTAAACTCTCTGACGCCTCTTCTTCACAAGCCAGTTCCCGAAGCTTTCTAAGGATTTCCACCTCCACTGTGCTAAAAATCAAAGAGATCGCCACCTCACGTCAAAGCTCAGCAACCTACTCCTGACGTCCGTTCACTCCTCCAGACAAGCCAAGGTGGAACGCCCCAACCTCCAGCTCTCGCAGCTTCCGTCTGCGAGCAACCCAAAGGCCACTACCTTCTATCTTCGTCGTTCTCTGCTTCACATCTCTAGGCCGCACATTAGAGCCCAACCTATCCGCCTCCCCCTTGCTTTAAGGTAAAAAAAAAGGGGGGAATCTCTGGCATCCACGTCGTGAAAAGCAGGTTTTGGCATTAAAAAAAAGGGGTTCTCAAATAATGCAAAAAAAAAAAAAAAAAACTAGTCTCTGCTAGGGTTTTGGTTCTCCGCTTCCGCCCCCCTTCTCCGTCTGGTTCTTCCTTCGGGGAAGGGGCCTCCTCTCCCTAGATGGAGTTCGCCCCTCAGGATTTTCCTCCCCTCTCCAATCCCTCTCTCCTGGGACCTCCACCTCCTCAACGTGCTGGGTCTTATGCTGATAATCTCTCCGCCTCCTCTTCTAGGGCGGAAAAGTTCCCGATGTCCTTTATTTCCCCCAGTCAGAAGCTGGCGTTCTCTTCTGAGGATCTCTCTGAAGGTTCCTCCTTATGGTCTCTCACCCTTGTTGGTTACTCTATTGGGCATCGTCCGTACTATGAGCGTCTTCTCGCGGCTATGGAAAAGATTTGGAAACTTAAAGGTTCGATGTCCCTCCTCTCTCTTACGGACGTTTTTTCTTGCTCAAATTTTCCTCACAGGATGATCTGGACATGGTCTGGTCGGGGGGACCGTGGTTTTTGCTTGGTAAGCCATTTATTTTACAAAGATGGTCACCAAAGTTTCAACCTGTTAGGGATGAATCTGCCTCTATACCGATCTGGATTAAAATTATTAACCTTCCTCTTGCTTTATGGACGCCCACTGGTATTTCTAGGATCGCTAGTTATGTTGGCATCCCTATCTCAGTTGACTCTCTGACGGCTAATAGAACTCGTCTTACCTTCGCCAGAGTTTGTGTACAAATTAATAAGAACTCGCCATTACCTGAAGTGATTCCTATCCATATCGATGGAGATGACATGGATCTTAAAGTTATTTATGATTGGAAGCCTTCGCCTTGTGAGGGTTGTGGCTCCCTTTTCCATCCGTTCTCCCTATGTTCCTTAAATCCCAATCCTAAACCTCTCATTCCCCCTGTGCCTCGTCCCAGGGGTCGGAGCTCCAGTAGAAATATTGCTTCCAGGAAGCTAAGTTCCTCTGCTAGGCCCCCCACCCATCGGCCCCCAACCACTTTACCTGAGATAGCTCCTCCGATCCTACCTAGCTCTAACCCAAAAGTTACCCCTGTTGTCATTGCCCCTATCTCCACCGCAGCTTCTGCCCCGCCCCCTCTTACCAATCTTGCTTCTTCCCCCTGTGCCTCTCCAATGGATTCCTTGCCTATCCCTCTACCTGGACCTCATCTACCTAATCTCAACCTCCCCACTGAAGTATCCTCCTCCTCTGATATTCCCCCAGGCCCCCCTCCTCTTACAGTTCATTCCTCTAACATGTTTTCCTCTTTGCAAACAGAGGATGCTATCTTAGAGGAGCCCTCTAAGTTTCAGTTGGAGATTCCTCCGTTGGATGAAGGTCTGTTAATACATTCCCCTTCAAGCCACATGATCCCCTCCATTGGAGAAAGTTCCTCTTCTGAACTTCTCTCCCATACTAAACCTAAGTCTAAATCCCCTAAAGGAACGAAAAAGGGTAAGCCTAAACCCGTCAAAAAGGCTAAAGGTACTCGGTATTAATGCCTTGCCCTCCATTTGCTTGCTGGAATGTGCGAGGATTTAATAGCCCAGGAAAAGTTCGGTTTTGTAGGGAACTTGTGTCTACTTACAGTCTAAAACTTCTCTGCATCCTGGAAGCAAAGACCCTTCTTCAGTCTACCTTGGACCCTTGGTTCCTTAATTCTCACAAGGTTTTTGATGAGGAGGCTAGTTACAATAATTTTTGTTTCTCCACTCCTGGGAGAATCTGGATCAAATGGGATAAACACTCTATCTCTTTTAACCCCACCTTCACTTCTTCTCAACTGATCAACGGCACCTTCTCGACTGGTACTTCACCCCCCATCCAGCTCTCTGTTGTTTATGCTGCTAACAATTTGGATGATAGGAAATCTCTTTGGGCTGACCTCTGCAATCTCCTTCCTCCTGTTGATCAACCGTGGATTATTATTGGCGATTTCAATTGTTGTAGATATGACTTTGAAAAAGCTGGCGGTAATCCGCTTTTGCCTAGCTCTTTGGGAGAGCTTAACAAATGTATTTTTGACTGTGGTGTGCAAGACCTAGCTTCTATTGGGCTTTACTACACGTGGTACAATCAAAGGGTTGATCTCCCTATTCACATTAAGCTTGATAGGGTCTTGGTGAATCTAGCTCTTCTCAATCTTTACCAATCGGCTTACTATAAGGTTACTCCCCCTGGAGGCTCAGACCACTCACCCCTCATTTTCTTTGATAATTCCCCCTACTCTCCCAAGACTAGATTTATGTTTAAAAACTACTGGGTGAAGTTCGACTCTTTCTGGGAAGAAGTTATTTCTGTTTTTGGTAGACCATCTTCTAGCAGTCCTATTCATGCCTTCTACCATTGCCTTCGGCTTCTGAAAGGAATTCTTAAAAGAAAGAACTGGGCAACCGCGAATCACTTATCCAATGTCATCACTGATCTTAATTCCAAGCAAAGTGATACCTTGAAGGACCTTCAACTCCAACCTTTCAACTATTCTCTAAATTACAATCTGAAAAGGGTTAATGCTCAACTTGTCACTTTACAATCTGCTTGGACCTCTTGGGTCTCCCAGCGCGCTAAGGCTTATTGGCTTACCAAGGGGGAAGATGATTTGGGATATCTTTATGCCAAGATTAAAGCCAGGAAGAACAGAAACATCATTAGAGAAATTACTACTGATCAGGGTGTTTTTACTACCCACGCCAGCATTTCTGAAGCTATCATTAACCACTTTAAATTTTTGTTCTCTGCCCCTACACCTGTATTATGGGAGGATGATTCCATCCCTGTGGGAAAAATTGTCCCCATTCAGTACATCCCCTCTCTTCTGGAGCCGATTTCTGACAGTGAGATTAAGAAGGTTATTTTCTCGGGTAAAGCCATTGCTGCTCCAGGACCAGACGGTTTCTCTTTTGAATTTTATAGGAAAACCTGGCACTTACTTGGCTTTCATGTCTGTAGGGCTGTCAAAAGTTTCTTCTGCACTGGTCATTTGCCTATAGCTGCTAAGGCCACTGCTTTAGCTTTAATCCCTAAGAACCCGCACGTCTCCAACATTTTGGACTACAGACCTATTTCCTTGTGTAATATTTTCTATAAGCTGGTGGCTAAGTTACTTGCTAACAGATTAAAGGTGGTGCTTCCCCACATTATACATGATAGCCAAGCTGGCTTTATTTCTAAAAGGACCTCATCTGATAACATTATTTTGGCTGCGGAATTGTTAAGGGAGTTTAAAGCTAGGAGCAATCTTTTTTGTGCCAAACTTGATATTAGGAAGGCCTTTGATTCCTTATCCAGAGATTTTCTGTTACATCGCCTGAAACTAAAGGGTTTCCCTGATCTATTCATCAAATGGATTAAAGGATGCATTACTGATGTCTTCTTCTCTATCTGCATTAATGGTTCCCTTGAAGGTTTTTTCCCCTCTACTTCTGGCCTCAAGCAAGGCTGCCCCCTCTCCCCGTTGCTATTTTGTATTGCCATGGATGGTTTGTCCTCACGCCTCCAATCTTCCCATTTTAAAGGTATTTCCTGTAATGGGGTTGTTATCAACCATCTTATGTATGCGGATGACCTTCTTATTTTCGGTGAAGCATCTGTTCAAAATGTGCTTCATCTGAAAGATATTCTTAATCAGTTTGAAGCTTCTTCCAACCTTGCTGTCAACCCTAACAAGAGCTCTATCATCTTTGCAAAAGACACTACTTCTGCTGGGATCATTGCTGATCTGTTGGGTATTCTGCACTCTAGCACCTATCTAACCTACCTGGGGCTTTCGGTCTCTCCTCAGAGGCTTAATTTTACACATTTTCAACCCCTTCTTAACAAGATTACTGGTCTCCTTGAGGGTTGGAAGGTTAAATTCTTATCTTTTGCCGGGAGATTGCAATTTATGAAATTCACTATTGCAAATACGATTGCGTATTGGATTAGGGGCTCTATTATACCAAAAAAGTGTCGTTCTCTCATTGCTAAGCTTTGTTCTAAATTTCTGTTACACGGAAATATTAGGGACAGAAAACTGCATTTAATTGCTTGGAATAACATTACTAAGCCTAAGATTTATGGGGGTCTTGATATTCTCTCATTTGATGCTTACTATTATGCGGTGGCCTGCTCCTTCATTTGGAGATATTATCACCTCTCCTCTCTTGCGGGCTCATGGTTGAGAGCAAAATTTGAGTCCCCTTTCAAAGCTCCACCCCCTTACTCCTCTAAATTCTGGAAAGGGATTTGTACTGTGGCACAAAAAATCAAACCGAGTCTCATCCTTACTGTTGGCTGTAATTGTAATTTCTCTTTTAAATGGGACCCATGGCTTGGTGGCTCCCAGTTGGTGGATTATTGCAGTGATTCTAGGTTCAACTTTAAGCTGGTTGGTGATTTTATTGTTAATGGTGCCTGGGTGCTTCCTGATTTCTTGCCGCCCGTTATGAGATCTGATATCTTGAATGTTGGTATATTGGAGGAACAAACTATGGCTTGGGATGGCTCTCTCTCTCCCAACTTTAAGTTTTATACTGATAAATTTTATTCTAACTTGGAGGAAGTTTCTTGGCATGGATTCATTTGGCATAAGAGATGTAATCTCAAATTTGCCTGCTTTGCCTGGATGGCAATTACTGAGAAATTAAAATGTGCTGATGTGCTTATTCGGAGGGGTTTGCTGGTTCCCCCATTCTGCTCCTTTTGCTCAAACGTCCCAGAATCCCACCACCACATCTTCTTTGATTGTGATTTCTCCTTTTCTGTCCTTATTCTGCTTTTACCTGTTTTTGGGAATTTTCTTCTTAGGCCTAATTTGTTCCAAGCTTACGACTTTTTGGATTCTAACTTCTCCAATACTATCTCTGAGAAACCCTTTTGTTTTTCTATCATTGTTGTGACTGTATATCAACTATGGAGGGAGAGAAACAACAGGCGTTTCTCTGATTCTTGGCAGTCTCCCCTTGCGGTGGCTGAAGCTGTTAAAAGGATTATTAGAGGGAAGATCTGTAACTGGAAATATGCGGAATTGCTCAAAAGGAAATATCCTGATCTCTTCTAAAAGTCGGATAGCTTGTTGGTTTCTCATGATGTTTTGCAAGTTGAGGTTTTTTTTTGAAGGGACAATGATGATCGGGGAGCACCGCCGTGACAGTTGGCCGCTGGTTATTCCCTTGGATGGCCCTATGCCTAATTCGGGTTAGTTTTTGCTAGGCTATGGCAACCAGGGATGTATTTACTCGATGATCGATTCTGTCACTATCTGATGCCTGATGTGGTTTTTGCTTTGGTGCTCTCTTCCAGCCTGAGTCCCTTTTTAATTTAATTTATTTTTATTTTCTTTTCTTTTATCTCTCTTCCTCTCCCTCTCTTGGTTGTTCTATCTTCTGAGTTGAATCCTTTTTAGCTTGGGGTTCACCTCTGTGTTTTCTTTTGGTTTTTCCTTTTGGTTATACTTGTAACTGGTTTTTGGCTTATTAATACATGAGCTTTGGCTCCTAATTTTCCCAAAAAAAAAAATAATGCAAAAAAGCTTCTCGATTACATCTGATATATGCTGTCCTTTATTCGTTTCCACGTTTACTAAAGACAAGCTGAAGATAATCATTTATGTAGCAGTTTGATAGGTTGACAGTGAATTATTAAAACTTATTTGGTTTGAGAATTTAGTAAAGTCAAATAAGACGAGTCCAGAATGCAATGACCGTCCTAAGCCTTAGATGAGGATCAACTTCCAATTAAATAGTCATGTTGTTGTAATGCCACGTCAAACAGACCAGTTTACTTTGTTGGACAGCATAGGGGTGCAGTTTTTCATACAAAAATCCCCACCATGCTTCCCACAAGAAATTTGAATCTGAGCTTTTATTTGTCTTCTTTTGACAGCTTTATGCCATAATTCATTTGACTAAGATCAATCCACTAAGGCATTCCAAATCAGCAAACAGCAACCCACTCTCCAATAGCCTTTTACATGCTCTCTTTTAAACTACTATACCATCAAAATCTGCCCCAAAAAAATCTGTAGCAAAACAACCCTTTACAACCTCTTTTCTCCACTTGTCCAACCACAATCAGCCCACTTTAAACTTTAGATCAGCCCACAATATATCCCCACACTTCCTTTTGAAGAATAGCAGCCCAGTAGTCCACAAAACATACATTTTATTCAATCTGATGCTAAAATAGTCTTAAGATGGAAATTTCAAATTTCTTTTGCAATATTCTATTTCATGTCATTAGCATTGGTTGGTTGTTATTATAAGTTTGTTATTATAGTTACTGCTAATTATAATAATAATTATTCATTGTTTGCCAACAATTGTAATGGCTATAGTGGAGATAATGATAACATATCTTTTTTATTACTATTATTCTGTCTTTGTGATCTCTGAAAAGTAAAGGTGAGAGAATAGTAAATGACATGATGAAAAGAGGAAAATAAAAAAAAGGGGAAGGAGATGAGGAGATGTTTCCAAAAAAAAAGAGAAAAAAGCAAAAAAAAAAAGAGAGTTATTTTCCAAAAAAAAAAAGAGAAGAAAAATAGCAAAAAAAAAAGAAGAAAGAAAAGAATTTTACAAATTTTGAGAACTTGTTTCGTCGTTTGCGGCGGACCGGAAAACCGCCCATACACGCTTTCATAAGCGTGGTGGGATGCCCGGTGCGGCGCCTACAACGAGGCGGGTAATCACCTAAAAATCCTGTTCTCGGCGTTCGTGTCGAGCCGGTAAACCGCCTATACACGCTTTCTTAAGCGTGGTGAGAAGGGAACCCGGTGCGACACCTACGACGAGGCGGGTAGGCCCTATACACGCTTTTCTTAGCGTGGTGGGGACGATCTTAAGTACCCGCTCACGGGGAAACAACTGCTTTTCTCTTATAACAGGCATGTTTGAAGACCCATACACGCTTTCTTAAGTGTGGTGGGGAATTGAAGACTTTACACGGCCGCGGTGTCCTCGAAAGAGGACACCTACCATACACGCTTTCTTAAGCGTGGTGGGAAAGGCCCAGTTTCCCGTAATTTCCCCTAAACAGGGGAGACGCCGGGAGGCTGCCAAAATTTTGTCTGAAAAAGACAAGGACTTGAATGAATTTTGGACAACAAGAGACTTGCGAACATGGACATAAGCATGAACTTGAATATAATTTGAACTCAAAAGAACAAATGAACAAGAACTTGGACTCATATTTGGACTCAAAAATGATTTATAAAACATTTGAACTTAAAAGGAATGAATCCCAACTTGAATTCAAATTGAATTTAATTTGTTCATTAAGTGGATGTGACTTTGGACTTGAAAATGAACTTAAGCTTGAAGTATGCACTTGTGGTCATTGAACTCAAACTATACAACACTGAGTGGAACTTGAACTTGCAAGGACTCAATGAAGTTGAACAAACTATAAATGACATGAACTTGAACTTGAACAAAATCAAATGACTAATAAAATACTTGAACCAAATGAGGATGAGTTTAATGTGCAAATCAAATCATAACGCTCCAAATAAAATTCTAAAACAAATGCAAGGGAACATATGTGAGACTTGTGAATCAAGGGGTTATAAGCATCACTCGTTTACAAATAATGATGAAATTATAAAGAACATCATGATGCTCTCAATGAACACAATAATTTATTAGTGGTCATATGCAATAAATACAATATACTTGCAAGTGATGGTGGAAGAATTATAATGAATACGAGCACAATGTTGCAAGGAGATTCATGATGCGCACACAATTTCATTCATAAATAAAGTGATCTATAGTTGATGCGACATATGTCTTGCAAATATGAATGAGAAGATCATGACAGGCATTATGTTCACCACCAATAACATGCAGTGAGTGCATATACGAGTTCCCTACGCCGGTCCATTGCAAGTAGAGGCGGATAACACAAAATGAATGCAAGTTTATACGAATAATGGTAAAAGTTCAGCCATACACATGAGGGTACAAAGAGCCTACGACAAGCACTGAGTTACTTATACAGTTTGTAATAAGGCAACGACAAATACACTGACCCTCTACCTGTAGAAGCATATATTACATAGTAAATACAAGTCAAATGTCCAAAATACCCCTGCACATGCACCGTAATTTGTATACACATAGGTACACATAAGGGGGATATATCATACACCCGCATGGGCCCCGGTGAGCGTGTTATTGGTACACACGTGACGTCTAGGGATGCTGCGCGGGTCAATCAGTGAATTCTAGTTCGGGCCCGATCCTCCTATACGGGTAGATAGGAGTCGACACGACTCGAACCATTAAATAAATATACGATCGCGAGATCGACCGAGATATTTATTTTATACGTTCATATTAGGCCTTCAAGGCCTATAATCAAGAGAATTCACTTATAGAGGCACAAAGCCTATGAAACCCGATCCTTTGTCAATTGCTAGACAGAGTCGACAAGGTTCAAAACATAAAAAAATATGAATAACCCCACACCCCGATGATGGCCGCGTTGATTGCAGATTTCAACCGGAGGGGTTAACTTCAAATATTTCAAAATGCCCCCAAACCTCAAATATTTTTAAGTGACCTCAAGGTCACCCCGATGATGGCCGCGTTGATTGCAGATATCAACCGGAGGGATCCACTTTAAATATTTCAAAATACCACCCAAACACTCCAAAATCCAAATATTTTAAAATCCAAAAATCATCAAAAATCCAAATCTCCAAAAAAAAATTCCCAAAACTCCAAAAATATTTAAAAATTGAAATCCAACTATCAAACCGCTTAAAGCAAATCCATCCACCCTCCGCAACAGTTTGCCGAGGTGGATAAATTGAAGAATACTTCAGCTCACATAGAGCTAACGCCTAGTCGAAAATATCACTAGGATTCAATCTCAAACAATCTCCTGCCAGTAAGGACGTGGTACGAGTCCTCTAACCGGCAGTTTCGCCGCCAAATGGCACTGCAGGATAAACGGTTATGACTTGGAGCCCTCTGAACCAGGTGGTCGCCGCCAAATGGCACCATTATATTATGGTTATGGCCAGAGCCCGTATGCTCCCTAATGGCATCAAATCCTTGAGATATGAATCAATAGGATATGATTGATAGGGCACAAAGCCCTCTGTTAGCTAAGGTGGATTCAAATTTGTCCCCTTAGGCAAATACTCCCCCCAGGTCTACAAGGTCCCCTTGGACGAAGCAACCCATGGCTGCCGACAAGGATCCTTCTGTCAGGTTGGGTCGACTACCTCCTCTGACTAAGTAGACTAGGGATCACGATGGCCCGGGACGACGGAACAATGGGATCTTGATCGGGTCTATCATCCATTCCCCCACCACTCGCTTTAAGTGCAAAGTGGTGAAAACTTCTGTTTTAAATATTAAATTCTCCAAATTTCAACATCCCAGACCCTTGCTGCTACCATATGTCAGATAACATGTATTCTCTACGTATCTGATTGACGACTAGCCTTAATCGAAAGTTCTCTCTCGTTACCGGGAGGGGTAATTAACTATAGGGGCTTGCGTCTATAGGAAACCAGAACTCAGATCATAAAGTCCTCGCAAAATGAGGGCGAAATCTCTGGGTAGTGTCTTATCTACTATCTCATCTGCCTTCCAAAATTTACCTCAGAACTTAAATCGTTAAAACTCCCCCCGTAGAAAAGCACAAAAAGCGGGCGGAGGCCGGGGCCGAATTTTTGGAGCCCACAATTCAGCAATGCAGTAGTTACATTACCATTGCTCAAGACCTCCTTCTAATGAATGAGCGTCATTGTGAAGTTCTCGTACTCACTTGGGAGCGAATTCAACTGAAGAAGCGCCTTGTCTTCATCTTTAACATCTTCATCCATATTCAAAATATCTGCCAACAGCTTTGTGAAGTCATTCAAATGCTCATCAATTATAATCTCATGCCTTATTTGAAACCTGTAGAGCCGACGCTTCATATGAAGTTGATTTTCCACACTTGATCTCTTGAGACTGGCAATTTATGATCAAGCTACAAGCACTCTGATTCATTTTGAGCCAATCTCTCTCTGAAATCTCCTCGAAATGTTCATCGCTCTCCAGAATTTTCTCCAGATTTAAATAGCACAGTGTATCCATCACCTCATATCACCACATGCCAAAGTTCCCTATGTCGCCAAATTTTGTCACATTAATTTTGATAGGATGTGTAACCACATGATAAATCGATGCCTTCTCCACCGTTATGGTGGATGTATCCATGGCTCCATCGGATTGCATAGCCTCCACCAAATTGTAGTTGTCTCATGTCGTCGAAATTGCACCTATTCAACTCTCATGTCGTCGAAATTGCAGTCGAAATTGCACCTATTCGACTCCTTTCTTCTCTCAACAATGAATAAACAAAACCTTCATTCCAAATAGACAAACAAAACCTTCGTCAAACTCTTGCCGCCGTTAGAAATCCCACCGAAATCCGGCTTTGATACCAATTGTTGTGCAAACAATCACAGTGGAAACAATAAATCACACAACACAAACACAATAAACCACGAGGAGGGGATGATGACTTCACTAAATTTGAGAATAATAGAGAATTACAATGAGCTCTCTTTCTCTCTTCAACTCAACAGCAACCCCCATAGCTCTATTTATAGATTTAAGCCCAAGTAAATTAAGGAAATACTTCTTAATCTAATCCTAATCAAATCTCAATCAAATTCCTAATTAATGCAATATTAATTTCTTAATTAATGCATCAATCAAATCTCCAATTAAATCTCAAATCAAATCAGCTTAATTAGAAAAATAATATATTCCATAATTAATTACAATAATAAACCATTAAAGCTTTCCAAATAAAAGCTTATTTCAATTTGAAAATAATTTCAAATCAACATGAACTTCCTATGTAAGCCCCTAGTTTTTAATCAAAGTAATCCCTACAACTTAAGTGGTGATTTTTGTAATTTTTTTTTAATTGTAGTTGTGACCAGTTCATTTGATAATTTTAGAGATGGAAAATATTTTGAAGTTTCACGAGAATAAAATATCCTGAGCAATAAAACTTGGAAGTTTTTGCATCAATTTCCTAACAGAGCTAGTTTGTTCTATACCTATTAGAGATAAGCTTTACGAGGATGATCCAAATCGTGATATTAAAATCCAACGTCTAGGTTATGCAAAATAGGTAATGAGCCTACCATCGCCTGAAAGCTTGTGATGGGAGAGCTGACAGATTACGGGAGTCGAGAGCGATTCAAGATCATTCAAAAGGGCTAAGAAGAAGGTTGTGGATCCTATCTCACAATAAAGAGAAGAAAAATAAAGTCCAACAAACGGAGATTGATGCAAAACTTGATCATCTCTAGTCTGAGAAAAGGGGGCTCCTATGCTGAAAGAATGAGAAGCATTTGCTCCTATCAGCGACCACAAAATCCAAAAGATGAATATGTAAGATCCTTCGTCAGATGAAGACAATAAATGAGCTCACAAAGAGGAATCAAGAGCTCAAGAAAGGGATCAAAGCCTTGTGCCTGAGGAACATACATCTAGAAGAACAATTTGAGGGCAAGGGGAGAAGATGTAGAATCTAAGGGCCTGTTTGAGATCATTTTTATTTTTTATTTTCATAAACATGTATGTTTAAATGCAAATGCAAATCTTGTCGTAAAGCAATAATAGAATACATGTATACAAAAAACAGAACATGTCAAGAATTACTTTTAGGAAGTCATGAAATGGCAGACAAAAATGAAAATGTGGAAAAAAAAAATTCCACGAGAGCACCTCAAATCATCTGAATAAACTATCAGAGCTAACTTATGCTGGGGAGCCTTTGATAATAAGAAGCATGACATTGGAAAACAGATAGAATTTCCCACCAAAAAAGCTCGTCACAACAAGATGCAACACATTGAACAATTAACAAAATAGTAATTCGGCAAAACTTGCTGCCCAATACCTCTATATGTAGGGTTTTTTGTTTTCCTTTTTTTTTTTTTTTTTTTGGTTACATAAGGGCTAGCAGCATTTAATTGTTAGGGCAATCCTAGTTTTCATGCTCCTCAAAACAGTGACATTTTTTTTCATATTTCAATGTCAACCCGAGAATATCTAGGATTCAAGAAAACCTTTTCAAGGCACATGAATAGTGTCTGGTGACATGGATATCATCTGAAGAAGGCTTGAATTTGAAAACGTCACCTCAAGAATGGGCTCTGTCTTGCCACAATCATCCATGCCATCATGAGTGCTCCGAATAAAATCTTTAGCAACTGTAACCATAGAAACACTTTCAGCTACCCTTCTTACCAAGCACTGCAATGCAAAGATGGCCATCCTTTCCATTTGTTCGCTTTGAACTGGCAGCTGTTCGCCAAATCTAAGTTGAGGATCCACAATTTCATGAAGCCTTCCATCCTTAATTTTCGACAAGGTTAGCTCTAGAAGATGTTCCTTTCTTGAACCTGTGATAAGCTCCAGCAATATGAGACCAAAGTTGTAGACCATTTGTGCATCATGAGAAACTGCATAGGAACAGGATTCATTGCAAATTGTGGTGTTCAGAAACTTATAACTTGCAATTTTGATGGAATATTCTGCATCAATAAATATTTCGCTGGATTTGAGATCATGAAGGTTGATAGGAGGGGTGATCTCACTTTGAAGGAAAGACAGAGCACTTGCAACTTCAATAGCAATGTTAATTCTGTGGTACCAACAAAGACCATGTCCTCTATGCCGTTGGAGGTGCTCCTCTAGTGTTCCATGTGAGAAAAATTCATGCACCAGAAGCAATGAGTAGTTAGAGCTTATACAGCATCCAATTATTCTGGCAATATTCTTGTGTGAAACCTGGGAGAGAATCTCTATAATCTCCCAAACCTGCCTGAGGTTCTGTTCATTTTCGCAGTTCACTTTCTGCACAGCCACAAGAGATCCGTCATCAATTACTCCCATGTGGATGGTCCCATCAACTAAACTGATAAGCTGCTGTTCGTGGTCGAATCCCTTGGTGGCATCATTGAGTTCCTGATACGTGAATAATCGAGTCCTGCAAGCTTTTCCAAGGATCTTCGGGAGACAGGTTTGTTGATGGTGATCTTTGCTTCTATTAACTGGAACCTTTACAAGGAAACAAATTGCCAATGCTCCGGCAATAAATATTGCGGAAATGATAGCCCCTATTTGATAAAGGATCGGATGAAAGTACTCATGTTAGTCCAATTACAGGATCTAGCAATATGCAATGAAAGAAGAATGCAATCAAATAAAAAACCTATGAAATATTGAAACTGCAAAATTAAGGAAATCATAAGATTGATGAGCAGATCATGAAACACTTGGGCAATAGTAGTATTAGAAGTCTTATCAAAACTGAGCAACAGGGGTTGTGCTGGCTGGCTTATATGAAAACACCAAAGAAGGCAAGGCGAACAACAACAGCAGAGCATGACTATAAATTACGGAAAATTAAAAGGGTGAAAATAGAAGCCTTCATGGCTTACATCGATATAGCTTAACAAAAAGGTGTCAGCTTATCACAAGCTGCATGTTGATGTACAATACTATATATCGTTTGGTAATTGAACCTGTATATTATGTACTTAATGCCTCTAGAAACTGGCAATAGAAAATGAGCATGCATGCATAATGAAAGAAACCTAGTTTCAAAGTTTATACAGCAGATAGATGCTACATACCGACAAGGATGGCAACTCTCTTTTTGCAGAACCTTCCTTTACAACAATCACCATTTGCAGAACGCCCATCATCACTGCAAGCTGTAAACATGCCTCACTCAAAACAATTTCAGTCAGGGAGATTAATATATATAGACATTATTAAACATACAAATGTGAAAAGAGTAAGCTTAGATGTGTCCAGAAGAATCAATAGATATAGATATAACAAAACTGCCTTAGTTTCTTTCTGCTTGGACAACATACATAAAGACACCTGAAAATCTTCCAATCATGAAAAAATTTAAAATAATTGAAAAACCCAAAATGTTAAGTATTAACTCTCACAAATAGCTCTGTGCAAAAAAGGCCGCTAATAGGATCCTAGATCCTAATTGAACATTCAAAGCTATTCATCACTCTTAAAAGGAAAAAAAGATCCAATATACAAAAAAAGTATAGATTATTCATTTCATCATGCCCTCATACTAGGTATGCAACTGAGTCAAGCCAATTCGCAAGCTGATTAAAACTCGACTCGTTAACAAGCTCATGAGTCGAGCTTATTGACTATCGAGCTCGAGTTCGAGCAGAATTTCGAGCTCAGTGATTATCGAGCTCGAGTTCGGAACATGCCCTGTCCAGCTCGAGTGCTCGTCGAGCCGGCTCGATTAAAAGGCGAACGAATTTGCGAATGCGGAGTGAGCGGGAAAGTCGGACCGGGCAAAAAATGAACCGGAGTAAATAAACAAGTATATTCGACGAAGTGAAGAGCCTGTCTACATCTTTCGTTTGTTCGTTCATGAGGTAGAGTGCGGCGTCCGTTCGTGAGCTAGGGCATCGCTTCTTGCCTTCTCCATCAATTCTTGCCTTTGTTCTTCCGATGCTCTAGCTACTAGCTGCTCTAGTTAGTTTTGTTAGGAGTTCTATCAATTTCTCTTTAGTTTTTTTATTTTTTTTATTTTTTTATTTTTTTTTTCTTTTTTCTTAAGTTCTTCCTTGCTCGAGCAAGAGAGGACTTGGTGAGTTGACGTTTAGAGGGGTTCTACCTATGGTCGAGCATCAGTTATTTTCGTTGGAGCCTCTTGATAGGTATATTGTAAGGAAATTTCTCCTTTATATCATCTATTCTTCAGTTTTTTTTGGCTGAATTTTTTCCTTTCGACTAAAGTGGAAAGGCTTTTATATCGATAAAACGTTATCTTTGCTGATTGGGTTTGATTGGTTTGTATGCTGAATCAAAGCATTTTTGTTCTTCCGATGCTCTATATCGATAAAATGTTATCTGATATTGGTTTGTATGCTGAATCAAAGCATTTTTGTTAGCAACAATTTATCATCATTCGCCATATCGCAACTATTTAGAGTTGGCTTTTTTTTATCCTCATTTTTCATTTGATCCTGTTGAGTACATCTTGTGGTGTTAAATTTATTCTTTGCAAATATTTTTGAAGAACTTCTATCCATGCTACCTTAGGTTTACTTGTTTTCATTCATAATTTATTTTTTTAACCACATATCCATCTTACTATTCTTATTTTTACTATGGTTAATTTAGATATCCACAACTATTCGTTGCATGTCATTCACACTTCAACCATCTAAATGTCGCCTGAACCAATTGTTGAAGACAACATTAGTGAGAAAATAATTTTGAAGACAGTTGATGAAGTACCATCTGATAGTGTAGGAGCAAATGTTGTGTTGATTGAAAATAATGTTGTGGTGGAGGAAAATAAGGGTGTAAAAGGAAATGCTATAGGTACATGTAAGCATGATGAAGATGCAAATCCTATTGCAACAAAAAAAGAAAGAAGACATCATCTGTTTGGGATGAGTTTAAGGAAGTGAAACTTGCTAATAGTCAGAGAAAAGGAGAATGCATTCATTGTAGGAAGGCTCTTTCCATAGGAAGTACAGGATCGACAACACAATTTAGACGGTATCTAAATCGTTGTGCGGCTAGGATTTGTTTCATAAGAAACCAAAAAGTACTTCATTTTCAGCCTAAAGAGATTTATTCTGCTGCTGATAACTCACAAGAGAGTGCTAGTTTGATAACATTTTCTTATGACAATTCTAAAGTTAGAGAGAATATAGCACACTACATTTTGATTAATGAAAAGTCATTTTTTTGTTGTGGAAGAGATTGGTTTTAATCTTGTTTTGAAGTCAATGTCTCCCTATTTTTTTAAATACTCAAGAACAACAGCTCGTAGTGATATTTTGTTAGTTTATGAGAAGGAGAAAAAAAACTTTATAATGCATTGAAAATCATAAACAGAATCAGTTTCACAGCAGATATTTGAAAGTCAAAGAACCAACGAATATCTTATATGATAGTCACAGGCCATTATGTGGACTCAAATTAGAATTTGTAGAAGCGTGTATTAAATTTTCTTCACTTGTCTCCTCCTCACACAGCTACAGAAATTGTTGACATTTTTTACAAGTCACTCAATGAATGGGATTTGAAGAATAAAATATTCACAGTTTTAGTTGACAATGCGTCTAATAACAACCGTGCTATTAAACTTCTAAAGGATAATTTTCCTGTAAGGAAGAAATTACTTTTTGGTGGAAAGATATTTTATGTTCGTTGTTGTGCCCACATCTTATATTTGATAGTTAAAGATGATATTAAGAGCGTTGAGTTTGATGTGAAAAAAATTCATGATACAATTAGCTTTTTGAATGCATCTGAAGGCAGGTTACTTAGATTTGCTGATGTTGTATAGCAGTTGCATTTGCCAACTAGAAAGTTAATAATGGATTGTCCAACGAGGTGGAACTCAACCTACAATATGCTTACTATGGCACTTAAGTTGAGGGAAGCATTCATTTCATATAGTAAGAGGGAAGTAACTTATCACAACTGTCCCAAGTAATATAGAGAAGGTTTGTGATGTGTTTGATTTTTTTAATGAAGCAACAAATTTAATATCAGGCACAGAATATCCTACTTCAAATTTATTTTTGTCCCAAATTTACACCATCAAGAAGATGTTAGATGATAGCTCGATTTCTTCTGATGAATTTGTTAGGAACATGACTAAGAAAATGAAATAAACATTTGATAAATATTTGGGAGAATGTAACATTCTCATGACATTTGGTGCAATCATGGATCCTAGAATGAAATTTCTAGTAATAGAGTTTGCATATCCAATGATATATGGAGATCAAAGTGGGCAAAATATCTCATATGTTCATGCACTGCTATATGAATTGTTCGAAGAAGTACAAAATATACTTCGAGGAGAAAGCAAAAGGCGCATGTGATACATTTAGATTACAAAAAGAGGTTTCAAATATGGAAAGTAATAATTCAAGAATAACTCAAGGTGGATCAAATAAATATAATGGATGGCTTGATTTTACAGTGCAAGTGATGCAACTAAAAAAAAAAGCACCAAACAGATTACAAACTAAAAACAATAATTCTTCCTTAAAACATAGACAAACATAAACAAGATAACAATATTATTAAAACAAAGACACACTACAACTTATAAAAACTTAAGAAGAAAGATATAATTGGAATGGAAACCATGGAGAGAAGTAGGTAGAAGTCCGAGGTGAATTTTTTTAGGAGATAGGAAGGTAGAAGACAATAGCTCACAGGCTAAAAACCAACAGGTTTCACATTCCAAATATTCATCTCCAAAAATCATCCTTCTCAAGCAACCAAAACAACCCCTTTTATATGAGAAAAAACACCCAACAGCCCACATAAATGTGCCCCCTCAAGCAACCAATAGAAGCCTACACAAAACTTAGAAAATAACATAGAGAAGGGGAACAGCCAACATAGGGAACCAACGTCCAGAAACAGCCAAGTCAAGTAGATTTTCTAAGAGACTTAGGAAATAGCATAGAAGGGGGGAACAGCTAGCAGCTGGGATTCTGGGAATCAGCAAAATAGAGTTTCCAAGCAGTGGAAAAATCGAAACCTGTATAAAAACTCAGCAGGAATTCCAACCAGCCACCAAGCAATCCATATCAAGCACAGAATACCAAACAGTCAAGACAGAGAGAAATATGGGCCAAGCCCAATAAGAAAATAACAGCCCAAGATTAACTACACATATAGCCAATAAGCAAGGAATCATTAAAAAAAATATAACTTTGCCTACATCAATTCTCGCCAGAAGGAGAAATCTCATCCCCTGATGAGATTGTCTCAGAACTTCCATGATATTCTGATTGTGTCTTTTATGTTTCCTGAATTAAAGAGTCATACTTCTTTCGGATCATCTCCTTTTCTTGTTCAAACTCGGATTGAAGTTGTCGCTTCTTAGTTTGATATCTCTCTGCGCATAAATATAGTTGTCTTCGAATTTTGAGTAGCTCGATCTGTAGAGGATTAGAAGAACATGCATGAGGTGAAACCCATTTCGTTGTTGAAAATTGGTCCTCTAAAATCTACGACATAGTTGGCTAACTTTCTTGTTTGCCTTCAACTTGTCAACTGGTTAATTGTTTTGGTTATTGTTTTTTTTAATTGCATCAATTTGATATCAGAGAGTCTAGGTTGTTGTGTGAGTCTCACTTTCTTTATATAAAAAAAAATGAATAACCAAAACAATCAACAAGTTGAAGGCAAATAAGAAAGTCAGCCAACTATGTCTTGGATTCCAGAGGACAAATTTCTAACAACAAAATGGGTTCCACCTCATGCATGCTCTTCTAATCCTCTACAGATCGAGCTGCTTAAAATTCGAAGACAACTGTATTTATGTGCAGAGAGATATGAAACTAAGAAGCGACAACTTCAATCTGAGTTTGAACAAAAAAAAGGAGATGATCCGAAAGAAGTATGACTCTTTAATTCAGGAAACGAAAAAGGCACAATCGAAACATCATGGAAATTCTGAGGCAATCTCATCGGGGGATGAGATTTCTCCTCCTGAGAGATTTAATGTAGGCAAAGCTAGATTTGTTTTAATATTTTCTTGCTTGTTGGCTATATGTATATTTAATCTTGGGTTGTTATTTCCTTATTGGACTTGGCCCATATGTCTCTATGTCTTGGTTGTTTGGTGTTCTATGCTTGATATGGATTGCTTGGTGGCTGGTTGAAATTCCTGCTGAGTTTCTATGCAGGTTTCAATTTTTTCACTGCTTGGAAACTCTATTTTGCTGATTCCCAGCTGCTAGTCATTTCCCTCCTCTATGCTATTTCCTAAGTCTCTTGGAATATCTGCTTGACTTGATTGTTTCTAGATGTTGGTTCCCTGTGATGGTCGTTCCCCTCCTCTATGTTATTTCCTATGTTTTGTGTAAGCTCCTATTGGTTTCTTGAGGGGGCACATTTATGTGGGTTGTTGGGTATTTTTTCTCCTATAAAAGAAGTTGTTTTGGCTGCTCGAGAAGGATGATTTTTGGAGATAAATATTTGAAATGTGAAACCCGCAAGTTTTTAGCTTGCAAGCTATTGTCTTCTACCTCCTTATAGCCTAAAAAAAATTTGTCTCGAACTTCTACCTACTCTCCACGATTTCCATTCCACTTGTAACCTTCTTCTTAAGTTTTTTATAAGTTGAAGTGTGTCTTTGTTTTAATAATATTGTTATCTTATTTATATTTATCTATGTTTTAAGGAAGAAATAGTTTGCAATCTGTTTGGTGTTTTTTTTTTTTGTTGCATCAATATGTATCTAAAAAAATCAGTAGGAAACCTGCAAAATTAGATTTAGATAATTATCTGGAAGATGGCTTAGAGATTTGTCCAACTTGTAAGACATTTGATGTTATTGGGTGGTGGAAGAGCAACCAAGCAAAATACCATATATTATCAAGATTGGCAGAAGAGATATTATCAATTCCTATCAGTACAGTTGATTTAGAATATACATTATCAGCATGGGAGCGAGTTGTAGATACATATCGTTCTAAATTGGGTATTGAAATAGTTCAGGCTTTGATATGCGGGTCGAATTGGGTTCATATTCACTATGATTTGAAGGGCAGGACGAATGTATTCATTTCTAATGCTTTTGTCGTTGAATGTTTATTTTATTACTAACATACTTTGTACTAAGAGGAGGACAATGATGAAATCGAGATACCAATACCACATACTTAAAGATGATTTTCATAGTAAATTGCTTCTTATTTAAAATTTTTAGGTAGAGGTGGACCTAAAAAGACTTGGTTAGAAAATATTAGAAATGATCTTTCTTTATTAGATTTAAACGAGAATTTGACTTTTACAAGACACAATGGAGAAAAAGGATTCATATAGCTAACACCACGTAGTGGGATAAAGGCTTGATGTTGTTGTTGTTGTTGTTGTATAACTAAAGTCAATTGATTTAATGATTTACCATTTTTAAAAAAAATTTGTAGATTGGCACCAACATTTATGAGAAGATGTTAAAGGCTTGGAGAAGTAAATTTATGTAATACCTTATTGATTATTTCATTAATGTATTTTTCATTATCTTCAAATTTTGGCAAGCTTTCTAATGCTCTTGTTATCAATTACAGGTTGACGAAGATGAAGAAAGCATGGAGAATTTTTTTTTTTTGGGTTAACTTCATAATGTTCTAATTTCATATATGTAATTTGAACTTTGTGCAGACTATTTGTAATTGTATTCCTATGGTGTTTTATTGTAGTTTATATAACAATGGTCATCTATCTTATGAACAATGGTTATGTAACTATTGATAAAAATTTGTATCAAGTCTAATTTAGTTGTATGGATATTTTCTTAGCATGAATTATATTTGTTAATACGATTTCTGATTGTCTTATCAATAATTTGCTTTTTAAAACACCTTGGTTATTTTCAATTACTTTTAGATATTATCTATATGTCATCATATGTTTTTAAGTAACTTATCAATAATGTGCTTTTTTATGGTGAAAATTTCATAAAAAACATCATTTTGATGGTAAAAATCAAATAAAAAGGATTCAATTCGAGCTTGTTCGTGAGCCGAGCTCAAGCTGACTTTTCGAGCTCGAGCTAACGAGCCGAATTTGAGCCTGGGATTCGGACATAGATTTGAGCTCAAGCTCGAGTTCTTGACTCGAGTCGATCTCGAGCTCGACTCGAGCCACCTGCACAATTAGCGAGCTAGGCTCAAACTACCTCTGGCTTGAGCTCGACTCGTTTGCACACCTACCTCATACTCCTCAACTGAGGGCATTTATAGACTTATCCTACTAATCAACTCACAATTACTACTAAACAACTACAAATATAACAACATCATTACTCCCCCCTCTCAAAATGACCTCATCCTCAATATCGGACTTCCGAGTCAGCCTAGTTGAGGATCATTCAACCAAACTCTCTCAAGTGAGTCCTTCGTATGCTTTGGATCCACAAAAAGTTGCAAAAGAAAAAATTGCCCCACAATGCACTCGAGGAATTCCTCAAGTCCACCCCTTGGTGCCCATAAATGTGGTGGGCATTCATCTAACCCCAATTTTATTCGATCAATCTTGTGCATTGGTAGCATTGCTACCTTTTGTACAGGTGGATCCCCGAGGTCAGTAGTGTGCACCAATTGAGCTGCCAATAACATGTTGCACATTTGACTCCTCTATAACTCCAACAACTAGATTTGTGATGTTGTTGTGTGCACTAGAGTGGGTTTAATGATCCAAGAGGATACTTGATAATCTCCAAAGAATGGCAAAAATATTAGTAACTATTTGTTCAAAGGCATTTACTGGGAGTAACAGTGTTGGACCATCCATATACACCATGACAATTATAAATGTTGCACATCGTATAGATTGTGACACAAACTTAACTGATCAACCTTGACAAGCCAATTATGCGGGACCCCATTGGAAAGAAAAACATCTATTTTGAATGATTCCACTTGTTTCCATAGGTTATTGTTCTTGAATCTTGATGTGCTCTTTATCTCTTAGTTGCTAACAAGGGTCGGATATGGTCAGTTAGACGCTGCTAAAAAAATTAATTTGAGTTCTTGAAGCCTAAAATGAAAGGCAAATAAAGAATAATCTAATTTGGACGTAACAAGGCTGGTGCAAGGAAATTCTCATGCTGAAATAACTCAAGCACATGAACGCTAAATAGTTGATATCAAGACAAATTATGCAATCTTCAGTCGACAAAGAATTTTCTTAGATGAAATTGATAGTGCGAAAATCTTAGGACGAAAACCCCAATGAAGTCAGTTGAACAAGACAAGACAAGCATTTCAAAGGTAAAATTCACCGACATTGCACCGGAGGCATGAGTCGGCACTGGTATCAATGGATTTAAATGAAGTGGAGTTCACAAGCTTTATTCGTGAACATAGATGGATTTAAACACTGTCGTTGCCAGGTCCCAAGTCCTGGATGAGAAAAGTGGAGGGTTGCGTTAGGTGGTCGACAGCCAGCGTAAAACTTGTCGAATAACCATGACATGAATCCTTTAATAAATTGTGTTAATGCTAGGGCGTTCCCTGGAAGCGACGCACTGTATGGCCTGAATACAGTGAAAAGTGTGCAAGGGCCGCTGCATCGGCGCCCGGGTGCAGTGTTAAATAGGCAAGGATTTCCACATCAAGGACGGATGTGGGCAAAGAAGCTAGTCCATGATACTAATATTAGGATAGGAACTTGGAATATAGGTTCCCTTACAGGAAGATTAATGGAATTAATAGATATTATGATTCATAGGAAGATAAATATTTTGTGCATTCAGGAAACTAAATGGGTTGGAGAGAAGGCTAAGGAGATTGATAGTTTAGGATTTAAAGTTTGGTATTCAGGTAAGAGTCGTACTAGAAATGGTGTAGGCGTGATTATAGATAAGAGTTTGAAGGATAATGTTATAAATATTAATAGAATTGGAGATAGAATTATGGCTTTAAAGATTGTTGTTGATACTAAGATTATTAATATTATAAGTGCTTATGCTCCTCAAGTAGGTTTGGATATGTGTTCAAAATTAAAATTTTGGGAAGATTTAGAAGAATTAATTCAAAAGATACCTCTCGAAGAAAAAATTTTTATTGGAGGAGATTTAAATGGACATGTTGGTAGAGAGGTAAATGATTTTAAAAGCATTCATGGTGGATATGGGTTTGGAATGACTAATGAAGGTGGTAAGACCATACTAGATTTTTCTTTAGCTTATGATTTTTTAATTGCTAATATCTTATTTAAGAAAAGAGATGAGCATCTCATCACTTATAAGAATGGTTATAGTAAAACTCAGATTGATTATTTTCTTATAAGAAAAGTAGATCGTTTAGATTGCAAAGATTGTAAAGTTATTCCGAGTGAAAGTTTATGTACCCAACTTCGCTTATTAGTTTTAGACTTTAAGATGAAAGGACAGAAAATAAAAAATAAAGTAAAGCGATTTTCTAGGATTAGATGGGGGCATTTAAAGAATAGTAATAAAAATATTTTTGAGAGTAAGATTTTAGATTCTAAGATTTTATTTGTGCATGAGGATGCTAATGTTATGTGGGAAAAAGTGGCTAGTGATATTAAAAATATTGCTAAAGATGTGTTTGGAGTATCAAAGGGAAAAGCCCCTAATAGTAAAAATAGCTGGTGGTGGAATCCAATTGTGCAAGAAAAGATAAAAAATAAGAAGATTTGTTATAAAAAGTGGTTTAGATGTAAAAATTCTGATAATTGGGAAAGATATAAAGAGGCATGTAAGGATTCTAAGAAAGCAATATGTGATGCAAAGATCTTAGCTTTTAATGATTTATATAATAGAGTAGATACTAAGGAGGGAGAAAGATATATGTATAAGCTAGCCAAACAAAGAGATAGGAGTAGTAAGGATTTAATTCAAGTGAAGTGTATTAAGGATGAAGATCAAAAAGTACTTTTCTTAGAAGATGATATTCAACAAAGGTGGATGAGATATTTTGATAAACTTTTTAATGAAGATTATAGGAATACAATTGACTTTAGTGACCTTAGCATCCTAAATGAAAATAAAGATTTCAGTTTTTATCGGCGTATTAGTAAAACCGAAGTTAGAGAGGCTTTAAAGAAAATGAAGTGTGGAAAAGCTGTTGGACCTGATGATATCCCAATAGAGATGTGGAAATGCTTAGGAGATGAAGGAATTTCTTGGCTAACTAAACTTTTTAATAATATTTTGAAGACTAAAAAGATGCCAGATGCGTGGAGAATGAGTGTATTGATTCCTATTTATAAGAATAAAGGTGATGCACAAGATTGTGCGAATTATAGAGGAATTAAGTTAATGTGTCACACTTTAAAACTATGGGAGCGAGTTATGGAGCGTAGGCTGCGACGTGATACTAATGTTTCTCAAAATCAATTTGGATTCATGCCTGGTAGGTCTACTATGGAAGCCATATATTTATTGAGAGGTTTGATGGAGAAATATAGGGAGAATAAGGAGGATCTACATATGATATTTATTGATTTAGAGAAAGCATATGATAAAGTTCCAAGAGAAGTGCTATGGAGAGTTCTTGAAAAGAAAGGAGTTAATAATGCTTATATTCAAATCATTAAAGATATGTATGAAGGAGCTACTACTTGTGTTCAAACACAAGGTGGTTTGACCAAGTATTTCCCTATTTCGGTTGGATTACATCAAGGATCAGCTTTAAGCCCATATCTTTTCGCGTTAGTCATGGATGTTCTCACTAGACATTTACAAGAGGATGTACCCTGGTGTATGCTTTTTGCTGATGATATTCTTCTTGTTGACAAGACTAAAGAGGGAGTTGAAGGTAAACTTGAAGTCTGGAGATCAACCTTAGAGTCTAAAGGTTTTCGCTTGAGTAGATCTAAAACTGAATATATGGAGTGTAATTTTAGCAGTAATAGACCTAGTGAGGGGATTGTGACTTTGGGCGATCAAGTCATTAATAAGAGTACACGTTTTAGATATCTTGGATCTATTGTTCAGAGTGATGGTGAAATAGATGGGGATGTTATCAGTAGAATTCAAGTTGGATGGTTGAAGTGGAGGAATGCATCGGGCTTGTTGTGTGATAGAAAAGTCCCCCTTAAACTTAAGGGAAAATTCTATAAGATGGTGGTGAGACCTACAATGCTTTATGGTGCAGAATGTTGGCCATTAAAAGAGAAGCACAATACTAAGTTATGTGTTGCGGAGATGAGGATGCTTAGGTGGATGAGTGGATTTACTCTTAGAGACAGGATACGAAATGAGCATATACGTGAAAAGGTTGGAGTAGCTCCAGTGGAGGATAAGATTAGAGAGAGTCGCCTTAGATGGTTTGGTCACATAAAACGGCGGCCTTCCGATGACCCAGTTAGGAAAGTAGAGGTATTAGATTTGACTTATGTTAAGAAAGGTAGAGGTAGACCTAAAAAGACTTGGTTAGAAAATATTAGAAATGATCTTTCTCTATTAGATTTAAACGAGAATTTGACTTTGAACCGGACACAATGGAGAAAAAGGATTCATGTTGCCGACCCCACGTAGTGGGACAAAGGCTTGTTATTGTTGTTGTTGTTGTTATAGATGGTGATCTATTTTGGCAATCTTGAGTACATACAACAGAATCCCAAAACATGAAAATACGGTACTGGAGGACTGATAGTGAGTTCTTGATGCATGAAGAAGCAATGAATAGAGTTTTTGTGGGAAATGATGAAGCAGTAACTGGACGACAATGTTGTCTGCAACTGGACGACGCTGCGGTTGGGGTTGAGTTGATGAGAACATGGATGAAACAATTGAAATTTGGTGTTTCTTTGAGGGAAGATGGCTGATGGTTATGAGATTTGGCAAATCTTCAAATCACTTAAGATCGCAGGTGGTTCAAAACAACCGTGCTATTGAGTCTGTGTGAAGAGTGAGCTGGATCAGCAAGACAAGGAAGAAAAAGAGACAACAAAAACTGTGACAATGAAAACTTGACATAGGATGTAATCTTACAGGTACAGATCCATAGAAAAATCTAGATTGGTTTCTTCAACACAGTCAAAAATAGATTCAACCTAGCAAAAGTGGGAAGGACAAAGACACTATCAATAGTAAATTTATTGACAAGAAGAAGAAATGAATGATGCAACAACAACACCAATGATGGGATCAATCCTAATTGAATATTTTGAGTTGTTCACCACTCCCATAAGAAAGAAACATATGCAAGACACAAGAAAATGAAAAATTTACTCATTTCATCATGCTCTCATACTCCCCAATTGAGGGTATTCATAGGCTTACAATGATTATCTTGTTGACCTGTAAGCAGCGAACCGGACCCAACCTACACACTCGACCGGCTCCACCTCAGCCATGATCACCCACGTTCGCTAAAACCGCTCCCTACAACCGCCTCTCACGACACAAAAATGAACGCCCCCTCTCATTCCCGGGTATGCTCACAGAACCGCAAGAGATCGCAAGCAAAGAAATTCGGGACATGCCTCTTCCAGGCGACATCTCTCTGGATCTCAATCTCGGCTTCAGTCGAAGACCCTTCAACCTCCGTCGAGCAAGCCAAGCCACCGACCCTAGCCGCAAGACTCTTCTTCCATCTCAGACCACGACATCCGGTCTTCTTCCTCCGCTTTGCTTCCGTCGAACCGACCCAACTCCTACATCATGTTCTTCACCGCACGCAAGGCCGACCATCTCTTCCATCTCCGGCCGCGACTCCAACTTGACCGTCGCCTGCACTCAACGTCGGCTCTATTGCCTTGCCCTAGCATCGAAGCCGTCTCCCTCTCGTGTACAGAGGATTAAGTCGGCCGCCGATCCCAGCCTCCCACCGCCGCCGTGTCCGATCCCGACCTCGCTGACCGGAAGCCCGCCGAGCTCCCCCCGTGCGTGGCCTTCTCCGTCTCCTGCCCGATCGGGCTGTGCCCCATCCCCTCCTACCTCTCTTTAATTATATTATATAATATTATATAGTATAATTATATATATGTATAGTCATATTATTATATTGTTATTATAATATAATAATATATATACATTATATTAGAGTATAATAAATATATTTTATTATAATAAAAATAAAATGAAATAAAGAAAAGAGAGATAGAGAGATGGAGAGAAATAAAAAGATTTGCAAACAGGTACGAAATCAAATTGAAGATTTTGAAGGAAGTCTCGGGGTTTGATTCGGTCCCCCGAAGCCTTCGATCGTCGAGCTAATCCGATCGAGGGATTGAAGACTTGAAGACCCAATCTCCACGCCGTTGATTCGCTTCCGCCGAGTCGAGCCAAAATCTCCTCGCCGTTGATTCGCTCCGGCCGAGTCGAGCCCTCCCTTACCTCCCGACGCCGGGAGGCTGCCGAAATTTTCTAAAAATTTCTGGACTTAGAAAAAAAATGAACTTATACGGATTTTGAAAAGCATAAATTTCATTTGAAATTAATTAAATTAAACATGATTTAACTAATAAATAAAAATGATTAAATGATTAATTTAAAATCCAATTTAAATTTAATTAAAACTATAACCAACTTAAAACTTTAATCAAATTAAATCTTCAAAATTTGTATAATCAAACTTAAAAATCAAATAACTCATCAACTTATTTAAAGAGGCTAATTTAAATTGAATTAAAAATACATAATTAACTAATTAATTAAGTCTCCAACAATTAATTTAAAACAAATTTAATAATCAATCTAATTAATCTAATTAATGCAATTTAAAATCAAATAATATAATGCATAAAGCAATGTTTCCAACAATCCAACCTATGTACAAACTACTTTCAAATAGCTCTCAAATTGGCAACATCAAATCAATCCAAATCTAACAATGTAGATTGTGTTAATGGCAAGTGACATAATCTTGTTCCAAAAATTCAAGGAAATTAACAATTGATTTTGACTTTAATTGATTATTCAAGAAGAATTTGGCAATGTACAATTTTGAGAGTACATGAAATCAAAGCATATTGATTTGATGCATCTTCTAGCCAAATAGAGATCATGCCACTACAGTCTTTGCCTGAAAACATTTATCATGCATCTCCTCTTATCTTAACAATATATAATTAGAGTTGGTTCTTTAAGAATTTTTAGAAAACTCCATTCAAATTAAGAATCTTGGCAGTATTCTCCTTCTATGGGATCAACATTTTATAGTGGCAAGTCTCTTTGCAATGATGAGTTTTGATGCATAAGAGTCATTCTATTGTCCATCAGATCCAGATAGCATTCTTCACTAGTCAATAGTTTTGAGGAGATATATTCAAAGAGTTATGTCAATGCTATGAGATGTCTCCTTTGACTCAAATACACTAGACCACTCATTTGATTGTGCTGATTTAGAAAGTTAAAAGCTATGCCACGGTGATTAGAGGATTGATGATTACTTGCTTATTTAAGATATCTATAGATATAATGAGGCTATGATTCATTTGATAATGTGCAAATATACTGAAGTTAGGACTTAACTGTGATCCACTAAAGTATTACACTCCAAGAAACATCATACATAATAACGCCACCGGATCCGCAACATGCGTACAAGCGGACAGAAAGCGTCGTAGGCCCCTACGTGAAATCTCGGGTGTTGACCTCGTTTTCTGCATTTAGACCCTCGAGCATATGGGTTGTCGTTCAATTGGGTTAGATTTGGGCCCAAATGGGCTCGACTGTGTTTGATCGACTCAATCAAGCTGCGACGAGCTGAGTTCGGGTTGAATCGACGTCAATTAGAATCTGATTTTAAATTGACTCGACTCGAGCCGAACTTGGTTCGACTATGCTCGATCAGTTATGATTAGCGCATATCGATCCCGTTGGGCCCGATTTGACTTTAATTACTATTAATTTTAGACTTAATCTTATTTAATTAAATTAGTTTGGAATTAGACCGAGCCCAAATAGATCCAGGTCGAGTCGAGTTCAGACCCGAGTTGCCCTAATTTCAGCCTAATTCCAATTGAGGCTTCATTGACTTTCTAAACCCATTTGAATTTAGTTCTGGATCAGGAAATGGAGCCAACGATCTCGATCTGCCTTGAGATTTAAAATCTGTCGTTGTCAGTGCCTCGACTGCCTAATACCCTCATTTTGGAAGGATGTTCAAGCACTTCCGTTACGAGGCAGAGCGGATGGAACCTATTCTCGTGTTCGGAAGGAGCAGGGAATCGTTCGAAGGCAGATTTCTCTCGCCTTTTGCTGGAATCGGCCCGCCTTAGAGAAAAAAAAGGGAAGAGAGCCTAAAAAAGCATACTCCCTCTCTCGCGTGACTTAGCGCCCGACACTCATTCGCCTCCCCTGGCTCCCTCTCGTCTCTCTCGGTTCGCAGGATAAGGGGCGAAGCTCACCCTCTCCCTCTCCGGTCTCTCCCTGTTCGCGACGGACCCGAAGCCCCCATCTCCCATCCGTCTCTGGCATTCGCAACCCTCAAAGCCGAACCCTCTCCCTCTCCCTCGGGTCCAGTTCGCGAAAGCACCCCCGCACTCCAGACTTCGGGACTCCCTCCTCCCTTCCCGACCTCTCTCCCTATTAGCGACGAGCCCGACGCTGTGGACTCCTACCGCCGTGGACTCCTCCTCTCCCTCAAGGCAGGTGATTGTCTAATCCTTCTTCTTTTTCTTCTAATCCTTCTTCTTCTTCTTCTTCTTCTTCTTCTTCTTCTTATTCTTCTTCTTCTAATCCTTCTTCTTCCTCTTCTTCTTCTTCTTTACTTCTTTCTCCTTCTTGTTCTCCTCTTCCTTCTACTTCCTTCTCTTCTTCTTTTTCTCTCTTTTCATTCCTCCCTCATCTATTTCTCTTATGTGATTGATGCTTTACTTATGATGAGTTTTGGTAGAGTATAAACAAATGCTCTCATAATGTCTCTCGATTAAGTGATTTCAACCAAATGTATGTCTAAGAAGTTCATAGAAATGTGGGATTGTGGAACTAGTAGTCTTCATGTTAGTTGACTTTAGATGGTTTATGAATCCTTAACATGGTTGATAGCTTGTTTGTGGTAAATCTTGAGAAAATTTTTCAAGTATATCCTCTTGTGATGTTTTCAATCGAGTGTCTATCTAGATTTAATGAGAGTATGTGATTGTAGAAATAAGAACTTTCATGTTGATTTGTCTTAAGCGATTATGCGAACGTCGCCCACTAGCTATTTGATGAAATGCTACTAAAGGAAATTGTAGTCATTTTTGCTCACATTGGAGCTTTATTACACATGGTTTTGGCATGGCAACTTAGAGCAATTTAATTAAATGCATAAGTGAAGTTTCTTTATTTGTATGGTTGGGTGAAATGGTAGAGACATGACATCCGCCATTGATTTACTTATTTAGCTTTGTGTTTTGGTACGCAAACTATTCGATAAAATGTTGCTAAAAGGAAATTATAATTATTTTGACTTGTATCGACGATTTATGTTATAATTTGTTCTTATGAAGGCTTTCAAACATGTTTTGCTCTTCTTCTTTAAAGCTCACCAATGACTCTCAAAAGCAAACATTGTTTCCTTGAAACTACTTGAGCATGGGATCCGAAATCCTCTTTTCTTTGCGAAGCTTAGATTTCTTGCGAATAATGTGTCGAAGTCCATCTTACATACTTATATCTTGAGCATAAACGAATAAAGCATGATTGGTAGAGCTTTGTAGTTGATATCAATTGAAACACTCGTGCAAAGTTGTATGTTTAGTACTAAAGCAAGCTTACAAATTTGGGATCAAAATATGTTCTTAGAGTATTTGATAGCATATAGTGTAGAAATTAGAAGCTTATTGGAAAGCAATTATGCATCTCATGTCTTGAATTGATGTTGCGTTGTGATGATGGCATGCTCTCTTCTTCCGAGTTTTGGGAGCAAAGCAATGACATAGGAATTCTGTTCTCTCCTCTAAATACATTCGATATAAGTATCAAGTTTGAAGGGTCTTGTGCCCTTGGGATTTTACTCTCTTCTGTTTATGGATGGCATGAAAGAAGGTTGGGTAATTACATATGTGGTTCCCTTTAAATTTTGAGAGATTGCATGCTTTATGTTGAAAAGTTCTATGAGTTTATTGGAGGATTCATCTCACTAGCATGAATAGATATATGATTGTTATCTTACTTCTCGAATTATTTCTGTTTTCTGTTGTTCATTACTTTTGTAGGAAAATCTCTATTTGATAGAATCTATTCCTTGACACAAATTTACTGAAACTATGATTTCTATAAAAAAAAAGAAGTTATGAAGCATGTTTATAAATTTAAGTTAAGGTTTCTTCTGAAAAGGTCATTGGCATGAAGTATGGAAGAAGGAAGTTTGTTGGTAAGCATTGTGTTAGAAAAGCTTTATGAAGTTCCCCTTTTGTTGGAAAATTATATAACTTGTCTCACGGTTTGAAAGAATTTTGGCTTGTTTTATGTCCCGAAGAGCTTGGATTTATTTTATGTTGAGGAGATTTATGATTTGCTTTATGTTAGAAAGCCTACGCTTCACCTCATTCTATGACTTGTCTCGTGTTTAAAAGACTTTTGGGTGGTTTCATGTTTGAAAAAAAAAGTTACGGTTTATTCTATGATTAAAGGAGCTTTAATTTGTTTTAAGTTGGAAGATTCATGGTTGGCTTTATGATTGGAAAGATCCACAAGTTATTTTATGTAGAAGAATTTCATGAATTGTATTCATTGGAAAGTTTGTGAATGTTTTATAGCGGAAAGCTTTACAAGATCTTCTTATTGGAAAGTTTTGCATGCATTTATCCCACGATCGAAAAGGTTCTTTTTGCATTAGAAAGAGTCGTAGTGGATTTTATGTGGAAGGGTTTTATGAGTCGTTTTGCTTGAAGGTCCTATGAGTCATTTTGAGGATTAAGAATTTTGTGAATAGCTTTGTATTTGGAAAGTTTTGGGAAGCTCTCTAAGTCTCTTTGGAACAAAAGTGAACTTTCATGAATGGATTCTTATTCTCTCTTCGCATTTGGCTTTAGGAATGGGTTTTAAGATGAATGTGAGTTGGAATGGAAGTATGTTTAGATTCAATGTGAAGGAGCTCGGTTCTGGTCTTGAAGCTTGTTTCTTTTTATTACTTCGAGTTTTACATAAGAGCAACTTAGATGATTGTGTCGAATGTTCTAAATGCTAGTTTGAATCGTGGGGACAGAAAAATAGCACCCAAACCTCTTTTTTTTTACTCATGTTACATTGAACTAAAGGGAAGAGCGTTTTAGAGGCCTGCTTGAATTTGAATGAGCATACCCAACAATAAGGTGCTAACATTTATTTCTTTAGATCGGCTTTCCATTTCCTTTTTCTTTCAGCATTGTTGTCTTTCTTTTTGTTTCCTCGCTTTTTCTACTACTTGTCTATTTGTGCTTTGAAATTAAATGTTTGTCAAATGTAAAAGCTCAAAGGTGCAAAGTGGCTCAACCGGTATACAAGCCCGGTAAGGACAAGGTACGTTAATGTTTTAATAATGCTTTGTCATTTAGATAATTAATATTAATGTGCTCTAATACAATTCTCCTTTATTTGTTTGTGTTTTGCGAGGTGCAATTGGGAAAGCAAATGAGGGATGAACATAGGAGTTGCTATGACGAAGGAGCCTTCCTAAATAAATCAGTCGCCCCCATTCATTCCGGTGGGGGCGCTACGGGCGGTACCACCAGGTCATAGCCCCCGGTGCTGTAAGTTTCTTAAAACTTAGATAGCCTTTAGGAGCCCATTAGTGTGTACGCCTCCCACACTTAGGGCCTGGTAGCAACTTCAATACTATTAGGGTCTTTTTGTTTCTTTTAGATCCCTAAACTCATCTATACGTACGAATGTCCAAGAGGGTTAGAGGTAAATTTCATTTCATCCCCTACAACACTAGTGAAACTTAAGGACAAAAACATAAGGATGAGTCTTAGACAACATAGACTTAGGATGCATGCTCCTTTTAGGATAGAAACCATAAAACATAGAAAAAAACATAGTGACATCCTGCCCTAGGATTAGCATATTAGTGTCTAAGTCTAATTAATCATTAATAACAACCAACCTATAATCAAACCTCTAACAAATTGGTAAGAGATCAAATCAAATGCATAAAAGATATCCAACTCCTAATCAAATCATAATCAGCCCGTATAATCATTAAGAAGGAAAACTTGAACATAAAGGTGAACTAAAGCTAATTTGTTAATCATCCCCCTAATCAAATACTAAATAAAATCTACTAAAAATCAATTTGAATCTAAGAGCTATAAAATTGGCAAACAAACCTAAAACTAAAACTTTCCTAAAACTCAAACCTTAATCAAACCCTCTTATAATTAATCACATACTTGACCTAAAACACCTCTAACCTTGAACACTAATGAATCATAGCTTAATCAACAAAGACATAAGAGATTTATTGAAACTTAATCACAACCTAAAAATTTTAGAACCTTAATAACTCACCCAAGTTTTAATTATATCATTAATCTAATTCCTTAAAATCAACCAACAAACCCTTAATTAATGATAAATCATTTAATCTACCTCCCTCTTAATTTCCAACAAACTAAATTAACTCAACAACATTGGTTACTACTGGGTAACCCAGGCCAACGAGGCTATTAAGTTAGCCCCAAGGAGGGTGAAATAAACCTCACGGCCTCGGTGAGCAACAAAGGTAGTAATCAATTGAACACTAAAATAAAATTCCTAAAATCAATCTTAACTTGCTAATACTTGCACTTAAACCAAAATTCCCCTTTACCTTCAACAAATCAAATTACAAACAACCTTAACTAAACTATCCTACATATGACACACCTAAAACCACACAGCCTACACACACCTACATTTGTTTAGTAGGGCACGACTCCTAGCTTTAGGTTAGGCCGGTGTTTTCTTCATTTTTGTTTCTGTGATGTGGCGATTTGCATGTGACACGTGTGCTGGTTGTTTTAATTTTCTGTATTGATTTCTGTGATGGTGGTTTTGTTTACTGAATTGTCTCTGTGATGTGATGGGCGATAGATTACCTATAGGTTATGGACGATTTTGATACTGACGATGTTTTCTGCAGGTGGCCATGCTCATATAGCGCTAAAAAGGGGCTAAAATAAATAAATCATAAATAACTGCTACAGATGCTTTAGCTGCTTAGCCCCTAAATAAATAAGAGCATGGCCAAGTGTGGCTGGTTTGAGTATTTTTATTTTCATATATATAACTGCGTGTGATGATTGATTTTGATTGCTTAGGATAACCATGCAGGAGAGTCTAGATTTTTCTTTTATAATTCTGATGTAATGTATTCATTGTATTGAGTTGTGAAAGTTTATAAAATGGGGCATTTTATGGAAGATTAGGGATCCAAAGGGAAAAGAAAGTCCCCTCGTAGGGAATTTCTTTTCATTTGGATATCCTACTGGCGGTGTACTACGAGGAGACTAAGAGAAGGCGATCCACAGAAAGACTAGAAGATGAAGACGAAAAATACCTCATTTTAAAACTTGCGTCGTACTATAGGATTAGAATCCAGGTTGTTGTCGGTGGAGCCTGGCCACCATTACTTTTCTGTACTCTGGGATGTATATTGTATGGCACTTGCCATGGACTTTAGACACTCTCTTTTGTGGTTTTTGATGTGATGATTTACTTACTTGTTTGCGCAGTAGAAATGGCATGATTTTCATAGGTTTCTCTCTTGCATGTGTATGTGCCTGATTCGCTAGGCTCTTTAGGGATAAAATTCTTCTACTCGTAATTAAAATTAAAATTTTAAGAATTAAATAACATAGAAAAATAACGATTTAGGGAATAGCCGGAATCGTCCGGGGTCGCATGCATATCAATGCATCTTCTTTTCCTTGTTTAGAAACTTCCCCGCCCGCGGGTAGAGTTCAGATAATCCGACCTATGAGGATGAGGTTCTGAACCTGGGGAAGCCTAGTCTTTCTGAAAATTTATTTTTTATAAGCCTTTTTAAAAAATTTCATGCATTTCTGATTTGGGTATTTAATCAGCACGCATTGCATTAGTAACTAATTAAAATTAAAATTTAATTACATTAGTCTTAGGAGCATCGTACCATATATAAGTCCGGGGTCACTTAGGAAATCTCTCTAGATGTCGACCTCAAATTCCAAAAAAAACTCAGCCATCCACCCATCTTTCATAAAGACCGGATAGCATGGATTTTATACGATTAGGTGGTTTAGCTGGCTTTCCTTTTCAGGCAGGATATAAGTTCAGGATGCATTAATTAGGACACGGGCCTTAGTGTTGTGTGGAACACTAAGCCCACCTTAGATTTAGGATTCAAGGCTACTACACTGGGTGTCTCGTAGTATGCCTCATCGGTGGGTAAGCTCCTCCTCCTTCTGGGGCTATAAACCCTACCTATCCGCGTCACATGGATGGCGCCGCTTCTATCTTTCTCTCACGCATGTGGTATGAAGTGATTTCTTTTTCCAGTTTACTTCAGTTTGACCGGCCGAGTGCTTATGCGATCCGTGTATGTTGAGATAACCAAATTGAGCCTATCTTTTCCCCTTGATTAGGAAGATCCTAGAAATTTTCCTACGTGCCAAATCCATTTGAGAGAATAATATAGCGTCCTTAATCGAGAGTTTTCTTAGGCTGAGGTCTAAGATGTAATTAACCACGGGGGCTTGTGCCCGTGGGAGACCGATCCCCACATCAAATAAACCCCATTTGAGCTGATGTATCGAATGGGGGAAATCTCGTGACTCTTGGGTTATGCATATTATTACCCATCGAGGTATGTGGGTGAAAGCCCCTATCCTTCATAGTTAATCGTATGCATAATCTCATCTGCCCTCCCATTGGTCTACTTGTGTAGAGTGCAAAGGTCTACGATCATTTTGTCCTATGGGATAATGTGGTCGTACTCTTTACATTCTGTTCCCCACACGTAGAACCCTTTCGGAGACCCACATCGGGAAATTTTCTAAATGAAATCACTGGCATAATGGATCATATTTAAATATTTTAAAATCCTCCCTATGTATTAAATATGATCCCTTAAACTGAAATACACCCCTGCATGTGCTCCAGTCAACATTTTAAAGTTACAAACACAAATGTTCGAGAATGCTGCGCAGGGTCAAATGCTATAACCTGCATTTGCTCCGACCACCACATACGATTTCAAAATTTAATGGCCTGAGAATGCAACGCGGGTCTAAATTCAAGTCTCATCCTCCTCCTCGAAAGGACTAGAGTCGACACGACTTAAGTCATAAAATGCCTCCCAAAATCCTACGAAAACACTAGTGACTTTAACGTCACCCCGATGATGGCTGTGTCGATCGGAAATCTCAACCGGAGGGCTTTCAAATCTCAAATCAAATAAAATTCCAAATCTTTGAAATAAAATCTATCACTTAAAAATTTAAAACTAAAAATCATCCACCTCCCGCAACCGTTTATCGGGGGTGATAAATTTGAAATTAACCTCAGCTCACAAAGAGCGAATGCATGTCGGGTGTATCGCTAAGATTCATCCTCAAATAGTCTCCTACCAGCAGGGACATGGCACGTGCCCTCTGATCGGGTGGTTTTGCCGCAAAATGGCACCATTATATTACGATCACGGCCAAAGCCCGTATGTTCCCTAACGGCGTCAAACCCTTGAGTTATGAATCGAAGGGTATATTCGATAAGCATAAAGCTTCTGTCAACTAAGGTGGATTCAGATATATCCCCTTAGACAAACACCAACCCAGGTCTACAAGGTACCCTTGGACGAAGCAACCCATGGTTACCGACAAGGTGTCTTCTGTCAGGTTGGGTCGACTACCTCCTCTGACTAAGTAGACCAGGGATCATGACAGCCCGGGATAACGGAACCATGGGATCTTGATCGGGCTCGTCTTCATTTCCCCCACCACCAGTTTTAAGTTCGTGGTGATAATTTCTAAATCATGATGATAAATTCAAATCTCAAATTCAAACCCTAAAACTGTTGTTATTATATGTTGTATTTACAACCTATACAACCTCTTCAACGACTAGCCTTAATCGAAAGTTCTCTCTCGTTATCGGGAGGGGTAATTAACTATAGGGGCTTGCGCCTATAGGAAACCAGAACTCAGATCATAAAGTCCTCACAAAATGAGGGCGAAATCTCTGGGTAGTGTCTTATCTAAAACCCAATCTGCCTTCTGAAAATTCACCCGGAACCTAATCTCGTTAAAACTCTTTGTCGTCATCGTCATCACACTATCAAATAAAAGAAAAATAGACGGATGGCGCGGAGAGGCCGGGAGCATGCATCCAATGGAATTTTTGGAGCCCACATATCTTAGGCTAATTATCAACCAATACAAGTGGCGTCACACCAGTCGCACAATCATTTTCAGGAATTTCTTCATTCAAAGGAAGATGACTCAAAGTTCAATTTGATAACACTGGCCCACAGTGGTAGCCATTCTTGGATGCCAACAAGCCTTAGCTTTGTTCACCTGGATGAGGGCCTACACCTAAGGTACATCTAGAAGTGGCAATCCACCCACATATAAATTGAGATTCATTGTTCAAAATTATGCAATATGAGGCTCGCCTTGAGGCCCGCCTCAACGCAATTCCAGTGAAAAACGCATCGAGGCTTATGTCTCTGAGTTTTTTTTATGAGGCTTACACCTCAGCTTGGTTGAGGCCCGCCTCGCTGGCATAAGGCTTACGCCTCACCCTATTTATATTTTTTTATTAAAACTTACATAAATCCTAAAGTAAAGTCTCGAACAAATCACACATTCATGCACCCCGAGTCTCAACAACTTTCTCACGACTGCCTCAACCTACAGCTTGTCACCTTCGCCACACCCACCACCATCATAGCCGCCGTCAAGGATCACTTAAAAGCCACACACCACCACCACCCCCTCTTCTAAAAATTTTGGAGTATTAGAAATTAATTGTAGATGAGTTGGGAACTGAGAAAGAAAAAATTTGGAGTTGAACTTAATATTATATGATACTTTTAAGCAGTTTCTATATTTAATTTTTTTTGCTCAGAGATAGACCTAAAAAGACTTGGTTAGAAAATATTAGAAATGATCTTTCTTTATTAGATTTAAACAAGAATTTGACTTTTAACAGGACACAATGGAGAAAAAGGATTCATGTAGCCAACCACACGAAGTGGGACAAAGGCTTGATGTTGTTGTTGTTGTTGTATGTAATATTATATTTTAACTATATTTCATACAATTTATCACTAGCCACTTTACGTCTTGTGCAATTTTTTATTTCACATATATATCAACGTGGTACTTCATAGTTTAATAGAAAGATAATATATCATCTTTTAACATATTATTTGGTATTATATAAAAAATCACTTTTAACATTTATTTGCACTTTGCAAAATTTGTTATTTTCAGGCTCACACCTCAAAATGCCTTGAGGCTTGCGCCTCACCTCACGAACAAAAAACGCCTCAATACCCAATTACGCAATTTTAAACATTATTAAGAATGTCTTTGTGGATGTCAAAAGTGTTTGGCATTTTTGTCAAACAAGCTTGAAGAGTGGGCCACAAAGAATTGGCTATTATTTTGATAGAGTGGCCCTGGAATTCCGACATCTTAAAGAAGTAATGAAATTAAATAGAGGCTCAGTTATTGATGTAGATTTCACATTTGTATTCACAGAGGAATGATTATAGCTCATGCCCAGTTGGGACGGTAAGGGTAAAACCCTCGTAAGCATGGCATCCATAGTTTCCTCCCTTTGAGATCAAATCAACTTCCTCATATACTTCATATCCAACATCTACACAAAATAAGTAAGATGGCCATTTCAAGTCAAAGTTGTAGCAGCACCATGGATTCTAAGATCCAAGGCCCAAATCTAAGCCTACGATTGATTATCATCAGCAAAAGGATTGCCTTTTGGAATTGAGGTAGTTTCATCAAAGACTAAGATCATTTATCTCACTTGAACTTGGTATATTATTCACATCAAACCATGTAAGGGCTTTTACTCTATGTGGATCTCAATCATTCCCACCATCTCCCATCATAAAGCATAAATAGACTTCTTCAAATACAAAAAGAACTTGCCTCGCACGATGTTCTGAATATAGAAGTCCCATAGTGAAAATCCTTCTTACTTTCGAAGAGGTAGTAAATGTTGATAAAGAACAATCAACAGTGAACTCTGAAATAACAATTTGATATTTGCACGGTTGGACATCACTACTCAAACTAAGCTTCGAAGGATCACAATCCACATCAAAGTTACATGAAAACCTTCCATAATAGCTTGTTATTTGCTTCTTATCATAATTAAATGAAACAAAGAAGTACCCATTACTGGTGAATTTTGGATGGAAATGCCAAACTCATTACTCAAAATGCAGAATCATAATAAACCATGTTAGTTATATTAAGAAAAGTACTTGACTCATTAAAATCTAATGCCCCTCCTTGATCCTTGGACTGGAACTATAGCTAACTAAAACTTACCTGCTTAATCTTGCAAGAAGACACAATTTGAGCCATTTGGGTGAGGCATCATACTAACGTATAACCCATTTCCTAGATTCTCAAGGTAAATACCTTTAAAAGTGGTTGAATCGCTTGTAATATTAAATGAAGCAAACTGCCCATTGAAACAAACCAACTTGCTACTTGCTGACCCTCCAAATGTTTTATTTAAGTCAATTTTCAAATTGCTAAAGACTTGAAAGACTAGAAGGTGAAATTGATAATCCAAGATTTCCTTGTAAAGAGGTAGCAAATGGAGACTTTCCTATGGATACATCTTTGCAAAAATCCTAGAATTATGTGTAGAAATCTCTGATAACAATTGTGCTAATCTAAGCAAAGCTTATACAAGTAGTTAAGTTTCACCGAACAAGAACAATTCCATGGATCAATAGTGAAGAGATTGCAAAGAAATCTCCGAAAGCAACTTTGCTAGGCTGAGTAAAGCTAACAAAAGTGTTTGAGTTGCACCAAACAGGCACAATTCCGATGTTTGGTTCAATAGTGCAGGGATCTGCTAAATATGGATTACATTTCTAAGACATGGCTGAAATACACTTGCAAGCAAACTTCTCTCTCATCTCTTTCTCAAGGCAAAGATATGTTTCCCCGAGCTCATCGTCGAGCTCATAATGATTTCCGATGTTATTGCCAGTGGGGCCTTTGAGAACAAAGAACTTAGGATTGCCTGAGTTAGTCATTAGATGGTACTCAACTGAGAAGGGCTGTGGCTTCATGATATCTTTGTCTAACTGTTCATCAAATTGATCACCTTGTTAAACTTGCAATAGATTTGGAGGTTGGTGCGCAAGCATGTTGCTGATACATTGTCGAAGTTGGTCAATGTCAATAGGGCCATAGGGGTTTGGATTATTGGCAAGATCAGTGATCCATGTATTATCAGTGGTGAAACAAGAATGTGGAGTTTCGTAGATCATGAGGAATCACAAAGCAATGAAATCGTTAGAACATGAGGTCGCGAGGTTTATGTCGAGGCGTGAGTTCAAGAGACAACAAATTCAACATTGAATCTCCAGGGGGTAAGTTCACGTATTGGCGAAGTCATGACGCAATGAAATCTCAAGGTGGTGAGGTTGCAAGGTCACAACATTTCAAAGCCATGAGTTTGTGATCAAGGTTGGTAGGTTGCAAAGTCTAAAGGCAACAAAGTGCCTTCATTGCGAGGTCAATTATTGAGATGTGAGTTCACAAGCGATGAGCATTTCGATTAGGCACTACTTCACAAAGTTGAGCGATGGTGATTTTCTACTCTTAATATTGTGAATCGTCCAATGGTCCACAAAAAGGGCATCGAGCTTCTTCTCTGAAGCTATGATGGTTGCTCGAAGGGCCAAAACAACATCTTTATCTACATCACGATGTCTATCCTCCACACCACTGACCATTACCGAGTACTCTAAGCTCTATCACTAGCTAATGTGTGAGAAAATGAACAAGGGTGAGCTAGAGAGAAAAATAGTCATTCTTCTGAAGAGCTCAATGAAAACAACAGAAAACGGGGAAAAAACCCAAGGAATATTCAATTGAACCAAGAAATAAGCTACCGACTTCTCCTACAAAGCACACCTATTAATACTTAAAATTAACAAATTCTGTCCCAAGGACACAACTAGTGGAGGCACAACTAGGAAGAAAAATGACAACTAAATAAAAAAGGATAATACTTAAAATATAAATAAAATAGATGGCAAAAAATAAAAAACTGCTGCATCACTTCAGCCCCTATTAATAAACCTCCAAGAGAGGGTTTTTAATCACTTAAGCAATGCAAGAATAAGTCCTTACTAGAGAGTTTATCGATGCCAGTGGTCCTGCCGACCACTAGTTCTTTAGTTTTAAATTTAGGTCCAATTGTCATGACTCGTGAAAATAACATTGCAAAAAGATGGGCCTAAGATTTTGATATTGGGAGTTGATTGTTTAACTTTTAAAAAATATAAAGAAGCATTTGGCACATCTAGTGACTTGTACTTCAATATCATATTTTGAAGCTTAGATTGATGTCAACACCAAAAAATACTTGTTCAAGTAATCAATGGTCAGCCAAAAAATGGCCGTCAGAACCCTCCCATAGTTGGCCGACCATTAACCAAACTTTGGATGAACAAGGCAGACTAACCAAACTTTGGATGAACAAGGCAGACCAATTTGATCTACAACAACCGTTAGTTTAATCTCAACAGATTTAAGAAGCGCAGTCTTCTATTAAAGAGTAACAAAAACAGGGAAAAAAAAACAAGTGTGCGTTCCAAAAAAATAAAACTTAACAAAATTATATGCAACTTTTAAATCTCTAAAACCAATATCAAACGTAGTGTGCACACATCAAGCGCCTAAAATCCAAATCAAGACTCCCGGTTCGCAAAAAAGCAAAGTAAAATTACTAAAAGGCACAGAAAATCACCTTTGAAACAGCCAATCCCCCTTGCAAAACCATCACCAACAAGCCCAGGTCCGCAAGCACACCTATACCCTTTCTTAACTAAAGTCGAATTCACCATCACAGCGCCGTCCGCACAAGCCACATCCTCCAACAACCTCCTCGGCACCGCCCACTCAACCTCAATCCCTCTCCTTGCATTCCCAACCAATCCCCTCTTCTCAACCCAGCTCGAAAACCCTCGACACCCATACTCACCAAATACCCCAAACCCCTCCCCCGCCTTCCACACGCTCCCATCCGAAAGCGGATAACAGCATCCCTGATACACTCCACCAGTCCCCTCACACCCTCCCACCCTTTCGCACCCAGACCTACACACCGACGAATCATCGCAATCGTACAGGCGAAGCACGTTGTCTGGTGTGACGGCGACGAATGGGTTTCGATTGAGAACCCCGGCATTGTCATTCAGATCAGCGTACCAGCGGTCGCAAGGGGATGAGTTGGAGTTGGTGTTGGACTTGGACTTCGATTTGGAGTAGTCGAGGAGGATTGAATCAGATGTAAGGAAGGCGATGATACGTAGCTCGGTGGGGCCTAGGGTCAGGTATAAGGAGGAGTTGTGGGTGCAGGTGAGGCGAAATGCGTCGACTTGGGGACCGCAGGATGAGTTGAGGTGGAAAGGGTAAGGAAGGGACAGATCGCCGCAGAGCTCCTTGCAGCGGTTGTTGAATAGAGCATCACTCACGTCGGCGGCGGCGAGATGGTGAGCGAAGAGGAGGAGGAGGAAGAGGGAGACGGAAATGGTATCCATGGACAAACGAGGCCATGTGGGAAGGAGAAAGGAGGGGATTTTGAGAAGGGAGAAGGAAGTGTACGAACTTCGGGAGGAGGAGAGTTGGCGTCCGGAGAGGGGAGATGAGGCGTTGGGAGGAGGAGAAGCGGAACGGGTTTCGGGGACGAAGCCTGGGTGTGCGGGAGCGCAGTGGGAGCATGTCGGACGGAGGATTTTTGTATTTATTTTATGTTTTTTGGAATTTGGAAGAGCGTTTGAGGTCTCGAAGACGATGACTGAGCTCTGCGTTGTTAATTAAATTAACCATACGGATCATTAATAGACCCTCGAAATAGCACTAAACTTTGAATGAAAATTCTTTTGAGGGAATCTGCATAGGATTTGTCTAATCATATAAGATTTCACAATTTACATTTTTTTTTTTCTAATTTTCTTTTCAATCAAGAACTCAAATACAAGTCCTTTTGTTTTTTTCCTTAGTGAATCATAATAAATTTTCATGCAGAGAATTAACCAATTGTAATGGAGAAATTAAGGGAGAATTTCTGAGGGATTTGGCTTTTTTTTTTTTGAAAAATTAGGTATAATCATACTCAATTTTTATTAAAATAATGAAAGATATAAAGAGAAGATTACTAGATAGGTAAGTGATACGTCATCGGAAAATTATCTTGATCGGGCACGAATCTCGAGGAAAAACTCAAGTTGGAAACTTCAAAAATTAATTCGGAGACTATTTAAACTCCGATTTTAGCAAGCTTACAGTCGAACTGAGCGTCTCGGAAATACGAATCCAACAACACCAAATTTGACTCCAGCCGAGCCCAAACGAGTCCAAATCAAGTACCCGAAGTGCTGTTGGAAGCATCAAACAGCAATTTGAGTTACCAAACGGTCTCTGATTTTGACGAGCTTATACTCGAATCGAGCGGCTCGACGAGACGAATCCAACGAGTCCAAGATCGCAGAATTCTGATATCATTAAGACCTTCAAATGCTTGATAAACGGTTCACGATCAAGAGATTCAATATCGACCGTTCATCCGGATCACTCCTTATTTGCCCTTGATCCCTCACATATTTACGGGCTATGCCACTCCAGAAAAACTATAAATAGCCCCTCATTTCTCTTAAGAGGGAACCCAAGCCAAGAAGAGAAGAAGAGAAGAAAGAGAAGAAGAAGAGGAGAGAAGTCTAGGAGGGAATAACTCCTCCTCGACCACCGCCAGAACACCGCCGGAACTCCGCCGGAACACTGCCGGAACACCACCGAAGCACCACCAGGTGCCCGAGGGACGCTGGAGCTCTGCCCGACACGGGAGCAACGTCGGAATTCTGCCCGACGCCGGAATTCTACCCGACGCCGGACTTCTTTCTAAGTGACGCCGGCCTTCTTTCCAAGTGACGCCGGAATTCTGCTCGACACCCCGAATGACGTCGGAACTCTGCTTGTCCTTGTAACTGATACTCATTGTAATCTGATCGTCCTGAATTTAAAGGACGGATCAGCCTCGTGTACTTCAAACGACACTAGTGGAACTCTTTCAACTGGGCGTGGCCCCGTGGTTTTTTCCCTTTCCAGGGTTTTCCACGTAAAAATCCTGGTGTTTCTTTCACTCTTCTGTTTGTGTGCTGGATATACGTACAACGCTGAGACGGAAATATTAAAATCTATCGCCGCGTATATTTGAGTCCGCAACAGTTTGGCGCCGTCTGTGGGAAACTTATCCCACAACTTCAAGTATTGCTACGATGGTCAACAGGCGTAGCAGTCGCCTCATAAGAGCCTCCAGCTCTCACTCTCATCAATCCAGGAATCATTCTATGAATCATAGACGCCCGATATCTGCCTCTTTATACCCCGGGGGGCAAAACGCACCTGGAGAAGGGACCTCGGGACCCTCCCTAGAAGAGAGAATTCAAAAGATGGAAGAATCTCAAAACGAGATCCTACAACTCTTGCGAGAGACTCGACAACCGACCCTAGCACCTCAGGAGGAGGTTCTTCTCCCTCGAGATCCACCACGTGTTGAAGCTGTTCAAATCGAACATCTTCAAGCTGAGATTTCTCTTCCTCCACCCAGGAGGCGTTCGCAGTCACATCAAGATAACGAACTGGCTGATACAGCAAGTTCTACCCATCCTCCGCACACAGGTCGGCAATCTCTCCTTCCTCAAGACCTCCCTGAGAAGCTAGCCCAACATCACATTGCTGAGCTCCCTCGCAATACCCTACGCCACGAACTGCGACGATTGGTTCGAGAGGAGTTCCCTACAGGAGGCGTAAGGCAACCTCTTCATCAGTGGGACTTCCAGGAGTCGTCACCCCTGACGGAAGCCATTCTTCAACACCCTATTCCGGCTGGCTTTAAGCTACCAAGCATCGATTCCTACGACGGGACATCCGACCCGTACGAGCACATCGATCATTACAGAACCATCATGCATATCCAGCGAGCTTCGGATGCCCTCCTATGTCAGGTTTTTCCTACTACACTCAAAGGACAGGCGCGAACATGGTTCTATTCTCTTCCATCTGGAACGATCCCTTCATTCGTCAAATTGGCCAAAGCCTTCGTTGAACAGTTTGTAGCCAATCGAAGAATTGCTAAAGATTCTTCCCACCTCTCCGGGATTCGTCAAAATGAGGGAGAATCGTTAAAAGAGTACTTTCAGCGATTTTCCACCGAGGCACGACAGATTCCAGGACTAAACCCAGAATTGCTCCGAGGGGTCTTCCTTGGAGGCCTTCGTCCTGGTCCTTTCTATTCGGCACTTATGCGCGACACTGTTCATTCATATGCCGATCTGATCCATCGTGTGGAGGCGCAGATATCTGCAGATGAGGCAATAAATGCTCATAGAAAATAGTTCGAGCAAACCACTGGGAAGCGCAAGGGAGCACCTGAGGTGGAAATTCCCTCATCACAATGGAAAAAGCAAGGGAATAGCAATCTACCTTCTAGGCCCCCATTACCACAACGAGAACCTCGGCAGGAGAAAGAGTACACTCCGCTCAACACATCTCGAGCAAATGTGTTAATGGCGATTCAAGATCAGGACAAAGTGAAATGGCCGCATCCTTTGAAGCCAAATACAGGAAATCAAGATCAGTACTGTCACTTTCATCGTAGTCGTGGCCACACTACTGAAGCATGTTGGTAACTTAAGGATGAGATTGAAAGACTTATCCGCCAGGGCTATCTTCGACAGTTTATTGGGAACTCACCTACCCGAGAAGAAGCTCGCCCCATTGGGGGGCAAAATCAACAACAAAGACAACCATTGAATAATATTCAAATGGTTGGTGAGATTGAGTAATGCTGCAACTTGAACCTTTGTGTTAGTAATACTACTTGTCATGTGTCACCATGTATCTCTTCTATGATCAGTAGGATGTCACTCTAATGTCCTTAGGATTTCTACCAAGACAAATGATATGGTTGTCCCTATATGTATCTCTTTTGTTGTACAAGGGAATTATTGTATTGTCTTACAGTAATATAATATGTTGTTCGTCCAGTTTTAATATTGTCTCTTTCTTTAAAAAGAATATAAATGACAATGAAAAACTACTGACAAATATAGTCTCTTTATCCTTGATTCGAGAAATACACAATCTTTATGGTGTCTCAATCACTGGATGATCAATCCCAGGGGGATTCGATCTGACCTCTTCCACACAGGTTAACATCATCGAGCAAAGGCTCCGACATACAACCTCGGATAGGTCTCACATCCTTGGTAGATTCTCTCGACCTCTTCCATACAGGTTAACGTCGTCGAGCAAAGGCTCCGATATACAACCTCGGATAGGTCTCACATCCTTGGTGGATTCTCTCGACCTCTTCCATACAGGTTAACGTCGTCGAGCAAAGGCTCCGACATACAACCTCGGATAGGTCTCACATCCTTGGTGGATTCTCTCGACCTCTTCCATACAGGTTAACGTCGTCGAGCAAAGGCTCCGACATACAACCTCGGATAGGTCTCACATCCTTAGTGGATTCTCTCGACCTCTTCCATAAAGGTTAACATCGTCGAGCAGGGCTCTGACATACAACCTCGAATAGGTCTCACATCCTTGGGGGATTCCCTCGACCACTCCTATACAGGTTAACGTCATTGAGCAGGGCTCTGACATACAACCTCATATAGGTCAAATGTCATTAGATGATGTCTTGTATCCCAATCATTGGAAGATCATTCTTGGGGAGATTTAATCTAACATCTTCCCTTAACGTCATCAAGCAAGGGCTTTGACTTACAGTCTCAGATATGTCAAACATCCTAAAAGGATGTCTCTCACATTCATTCAAACTAATAATACATCAAAAGCACAAAGCATGTCTTACAGATGCAATAACAATTCAGGTCCCTCTAGGGGACAGATCCTCATTTCATATACAATATCATTGGAGTTACATAAATTCAGATTCAAATATACATTTCTTCTCGCCAGAAGTTGAAATCAAAAGGTACACTGGTGACACTCATACAAGCTAGTATCATCCAGTAACAAGTAACTTTAACACAGTCAAATATCCTTGGTGGATTTAAGTGACTTCTCCCTTACTGCACGCAAGCATCTCCTACAACTGCTCCTTTAAAGAAAGGACATAACTGGATCATCATCAGACCTCCACTCAGTTGACAGTGTTAGTGTATTGCCAGAATATTGGCATGTCACACTACTTCGGCCTCTTGATTCAGTAATATCTAATGTTGGCACACTTCAGTATGGATGAATATTGCCTTAACACAATGTTACTGGACGCCGGCCATCATCTGCCCGTCGCCAGACCCTCGTCGAATTTCTACCCAACGTTGTATTTCTGCCAGTTGCGTGACTTGCCTCGGATATCTACCCGACATTGTACTTATGCCCGTCGAGGGACTTTCATCGGACTTCTACCCGACGACGAGCTTCTTCCCGTTGCTGGGTCTCTGCCCGTCGCCGGACTTTCGTTGGAATTTTGCCCAATATTTTTGTCGGACTTTTGCCCGACACCATACTTCCACTCGACGCAGGACTTCTGCCAATCGCGGGACTTTCGTCAGACTTCTGTTTGACACCGAACTTCCTCCCGTTGAAAGACTTCTGTCAGTCGCGTGACTTTCGTCGAACTTCTACCCGACGCCGGACTTATGCCCATCGTCGGACCCTTGTCGGACTTCAACCCGACGCTGTAATTCTTCCCGACGTCGGTCTTCTGCCCATCGCCGGATGTTTGTTGGGCTTCTACCTGACACCGAATTTCTACCCGTCATAGGACTTCTTCCCGCCGACGGATTTTCGTCGGAGTTCTACCCGACGCCGTACTTCTTCCCGACGCCTTACTTCCGACCATCTTCAGACTCCCTCCGACTAACATCTCACCTCCACATGAAGGAATGAAAAAGAAAAGAAATTTCTAACTCCGGTACAAGAGGAGGGGCGTTGTCTCAAGTAGGGAAAATCACCTACTGAATAACAACGGAATGCCTCAACTGTCAGAAAACCAGAATGAGAGAAAAAAGAGGGAAAACTGCTAACTTCTGTGCAAAAGGAGGGGCGCCGAGTTAAGTAGGGAAAGTCACCTACTCAAAAATGGCGGAAGGCCTCAAAATGTCAGAAACTAGAAGGGAGAAGAGATGAATACTCTAACTTCTGTGCAAAAGGAGGGGCGCCGAGTTAAGAAGGGAAAGTTACCAACTCAAAAATGGCGGAAGGCCTCAAAATGCCAGAAACTAGAGGGGAGAAGAGAGGAATACTCTAACTTCTGCGCAAAGGGAGGGGCGTCGAGTTAAGTAGGGAAAGTCACCTACTCAAAAACGGCGGAAAGCCTCAAAATGCCAAAAGCCAGAGGGAGAAAGGAAGAAGGGGCGAGTTTCTCCTAGGCCCTGGGGGTCTATTTATATTATTTTTGAGGGGGGGAGGATTCCAAAATTTTATTAAATTCTCTGAATTTTTTCAAATTTTTCGGAATTTTTTGGGACTTTTTCGGAATTTTTTGGGCCCCGCCACTTAAAAAAAAATATTTTTTTTTTAAGATTAACCGCGCCTCACGCGGTTATAACCGCGCGGTTCTGCGCGCCGACGCGCCGGTTGGCGCGGGCGCCGCCGCGGGCGGCGGCGGGCGGCGGCCGGCCGGCCGGCCGGCCGGTTCAGCCGCCTACGCATTCCCGGGCTCCGATTTCGGGCCCGGACGGTCCAAATTCGACGTTTTTGGGGTCCCCGGACACGTTTTTCGACGTTCCGGACTCAATTTTGACACTTTCGGAGCTCAACGGGGCCTCTATGATCAAGTTCGAGCAAATATTTAATTTTTGGAACTCAAATTTTTGCGATTTTGCCAAAGTGAAAAGCCGACACATATATTTTTGGACTCCTGGAGCTTTGTCGTCCAAAAATAGGGGGGCAACTGATACGTCATCGGAAAATTATCTTGATCGGGCACGAATCTCGAGGAAAAACTCAAGTTGGAAACTTCAAAAATTAATTCGGAGACTATTTAAACTCCGATTTCAGCAAGCTTACAGTCGAACTGAGCGTCTCGGAAATACGAATCCAACAACACCAAATTTGACTCCAGCCGAGCCCAAACGAGTCCAAATCAAGTACCCGAAGTGCTGTTGGAAGCATCAAACAGCAATTTGAGTTACCAAACGGTCTCTGATTTTGACGAGCTTATACTCGAATCGAGCGGCTCGACGAGACGAATCCAACGAGTCCAAGATCGCAGAATTCTGATATCATTAAGACCTTCAAATGCTTGATAAATGGTTCACGATCAAGAGATTCAATATCGACCGTTCATCCGGATCACTCCTTATTTGCCCTTGATCCCTCACATATTTACGGGCTATGCCACTCCAGAAAAACTATAAATAGCCCCTCATTTCTCTTAAGAGGGAACCCAAGCCAAGAAGAGAAGAAGAGAAGAAAGAGAAGAAGAAGAGGAGAGAAGTCTAGGAGGGAATAACTCCTCCTCGACCACCGCCAGAACACCGCCGGAACTCCGCCGGAACACTGCCGGAACACCACCGAAGCACCACCAGGTGCCCGAGGGACGCTGGAGCTCTGCCCGACACGGGAGCAACGTCGGAATTCTGCCCGACGCCGGAATTCTACCCGACGCCGGACTTCTTTCTAAGTGACGCCGGACTTCTTTCCAAGTGACGCCGGAATTCTGCTCGACACCCCGAATGACGTCGGAACTCTGCTTGTCCTTATAACTGATACTCATTGTAATCTGATCGTCCTGAATTTAAAGGACGGATCAGCCTCGTGTACTTCAAACGACACTAGTGGAACTCTTTCAACTGGGCGTGGCCCCGTGGTTTTTTCCCTTTCCAGGGTTTTCCACGTAAAAATCCTGGTGTTTCTTTCACTCTTCTGTTTGTGTGCTGGATATACGTACAACGCTGAGACGGAAATATTAAAATCTATCGCCGCGTATATTTGAGTCCGCAACAGTAAGAAAAACAAAAAAAACATACAAATCATGAATACTAGAAACTAAAAAGAAGATCGAACAAATCAGTCTCCAAAAAGAATAAAGAAGATACATGTCTTTAAGTTCCAAATAATCCATGAAGCCAATAAACAGCAAAGATATCCATCCAGCCCAAAAGGGGTCTAAAAGACACTACGCAGACAAATATTCTAGAAATCATCCAACAAACGAACCAAATGTCTTTAATCCTCTTAACTAAATACCAATGCAGGCCTTCACTATCTAGAAAAACCTTCAAAACATAAAGTCTTGAGACCAGCCAACAAACGAACCAAAAGTTAAGCTTAATTCTCACAACCAGCTGCCAATTCCAATGAAGGACTTCATTATCCAGAACTTCCTCCAAAATAACAAACATTTTATCCATAACAAATTAGTGAAATCACAGACCAAGAATCTGTGACCAGACTTCAAAAGCACCAGCACACCCAAACTCCATGCTTAACCAGCAGAATATCTAACAAAAATTAAGGGCCAAAGATAAAACAAAAACTAACAAAATAAACCACAAAAAAACTTAGGAAGGTTAAATTTTCATCTGATTGGAGAAAAACGAACCGGACAATCCCAAATTGAAACGACCATCCAAAACCAAACTAAGTGCAATTTAATAAAAAACCAAAAACCTTAATTGCTAGAAAAGACCATCCAGATCGAACTATCGGTTGTCAAAACAACCATCCAAATGTCCAAGATTAAAATTTAACCAACACATCATAGTCTCTTCCAAAAACAAACAAAACACCAAACTTAAGACAAATAAAACTTTACCTAATTAAATGATTTCCAAAAGGAAATCTTAGCAAAAATAGCCTGCTTAATCAACCAACAAATCAAATCCAATATATTGTAATTACCTGCAAAATTTCTTTCATTCCTTTCTCTCCACAAAAAATATAAAGGGCAACAAACAGTTGAAAAGAACATATTCTTTACATCCTTAGGCACATCTAAATCGGTAATAAAATCAAAAACTTGTAAAAGAGTTGGCTTAAGAATGAAGTGACTTAAACCAGGAATTAACTTAGAAATAATGAAAAAAGTAAACTCACATTCAAAAAATAAATGATTATGAGATTTGTTGCGTGCTAAAAAATTTGAGTCGGTAGAGTATATATTTCACGTCTTAGCGGTGTACAAAGATTCAGCATGAACATATAAAAATAGTAAGACTAGAGAACTTTTTACGTGAAAAATCCGAAAAGAGAAAAGACCACAGGGCCTAGCCCAATTGTAAAATCCACTATGTAGTAAGTTATACGAATATGGGATCGAGTGTGTGGCACAATGGTTGAAGGAAGTTTATTCCTCCCTCTCACCCAAGCTCGAATCCCATAACATACCCGCAAAAAAAAAAGTGATACAAATATATTTCCTTCTTCACTATTGAAGAAGAGGAAGAGTATAATGATCAAATATTTACACCCTACAACAAGGCTTAATCTTTCTAGGAGAAATTTTAGAAAGTAAGTGTCAGCTGGTGGACAAATGTACCCAACAACAAGGTTAAACCTTAATAATATTCTGGAGATAACAGTGATTGTCGGTGGTAGTAACTGGTGGTTGTCGGCGGCAATAGATGGTGGTCGTCGGCAATGGCGATGGTTGGAACATGCTAGAGAGCTATTCCTTCTTCTCTCATTTTTCTCCCTCCCTCATGTGAAGAATATAGGTTTATTTATAGTTTTTTTGGAGTGACATGCTCAGTAAATATGAAGAAGATCCAAGGTAAATTTGGAGTGTTCTATCGGTCAGCTCATAGTGATTACTTTGATCATAGAACTTTCATCAAGCATTTAAATGTCTTAATGATGTCAGAATTGAGCGAACTTAGGCTCGTTGGATTCTTCTCATCGATTCGCTCGATTCGACTATAAGAATATCATATTTGGATAATAATTTCATATTCAATTAATGCTTTTAAGTTTTCAAATAAACTCCAGTTTTTTTATTCGAGCTCATTTGAACTCGGATTGGACCAATTTTGGTGTTATCGGGTTCGTCTTGTCGAAACATTCATTTTGACTATAAGTTTGCAGATATGGTGTTCAGATGATCATAAATTGAATTTTGATAATTTTCAATTCAAATAAGCCTCGAGATTCGTGCCATATCAACATGATTTTTTGTGACGTATCATTTTGCCCCCTATTTTCATATCTCAAAGCTTATTATATTCGAAAATATATTTTAAATCATTTATTATTTATATTTATATTTTATATTTTTTAAAAAAAGTTCTCATTTTTTAAAGTCATTTTTGATAAAAAGCTTTTCTTAGTCTAAAATTGTGAATTTTTAATTTAAAGTTATGTAACTTTCTTCTTTAAAGCTACATCTCTCTTCATTAAAAATTAAAAAAAACTTCAAGATTTTTTTAAGTTATATTATTATTTTTATATAAATATTTTTCTTAAAGTTACAAAACTCACTTCATTAAAATTATATAACTCTCTTCATTAAATTTGCATAACTCTCTTCATTAAAGTCACATAACTCTCTTCATTTAAAATTATGTAACTCTTCCTCCATGAATTAATGTAACTCTCTTCATGAATTTATATAACTCTCTTTCATGAATTCTTGTAACTTTCATTCATAAATCTTCATAATTTTCTCATTAAAATTTATGAAATTCTTCTCCACCTCATTCAAGTATAAATATCCCTCTATGGAATGAAGAATTTTACACCACTTCTCAACTTCAACCTTTTTTTGTATTTTTTCCACTTTTATCATTAACTTCTTCTTACATTAGGGATATTCCACTATCTTGAATCAAGCTTCAGTGCCCCTCTTTGTGTAGAAGAAGTAGTTCTTGTCTTTTTTCTCCTTCTATTCTCCTCTTCTTCTTACATTAGATGCATTCCACTGACTTGGATCAAGCTCCAGTGCCCCTCTTTGTATAGAAGAAGTAATATTTGTCTCTCTTCTCTTTATATTCTCCGCTTTTTCTTATATTAGAGGCATTTCATTATTTTGGATCAAGCTCTAGTGCCCCTTTTTGTGTAAAAGAAGTACTCTTTGTATTTCTTTTCCTTTTATTCCCTACTTCTTCTTACATTAGAGGCCTTCCACTATCTTGAATATGCAGTATCTCCTATCAAGCTCTAATGCCCCTCTTTGTGTTGACGGTGTCTCGATGAGATATCATTTTCTTCTTATGACCAAAGAAGATCAATCACTTTCTGTGCGAAATGATAGCTAAGGAGATCTTACAAGGCAACAAGAGCTGATGGTGACACTCGGGCTGCACTTTTATTTTGTATGTTTATGTAGGCAGATAGTGGACAACTTGATGAAGGAGATCAAACACTGTATAGACCGTAACAATCTAGCGACACATTAACTGTGCAAATTTAGTTGAAGCCCGATGATCTAGTGATGATTTGTAATAAGTTTTATGTTATGAATTACATGAAGATCTTTGCCCTAAAAAGGTTAAGCTATGCACATGCTCTTCCACTAGGATTACAGTGTACAATATGGCATTGATGAAAGCAATATAATCTTCTTTACATTTAGATTTATGTATTAAATGAAGGCGACTGCATGTTTGAATATGATGTAGAGTTATATTATATAGACATCAAGTAGTATTGTATATAAATTTGGGACCTTTATATAAGCTTAATACTTATTTTTTAAAAAAATAATGATTATTTTATCTTTATATAATAATACTTTCAATTTGTGAACTTGCCCCCTAGAGGAAATTAAGTTCCTTATGTATCTTTAAGATGTGTTTTGATATATGCCACCCCCCCCCCCCCCCCCCCCCAAAAGTTAGACCAACTAGATTAGAGAAATTTATCCATTTTATAACTTTTAGTCTTCAAAGAAATATGTATTTCTGAGGCTTTTAACCTTCTGAGATTTTGAATTATCTGTGCATTTTTACACTTTTAGCCTTCTAAAGTCTTTTGTATACATGTGCCTTTTGAGGTTTTTAACCTTCTAAGGTCTTTGTGATGACCCTGTCAAACACTTTCTCTTATAGAGTCTTTCTAGTGAGAACATTGTCCACCACTAGCTTCCCTTCGAGGCTATCTCATGGGTGAGCCTTCCTGAGGTTGATTTTTAGAGCATTACTCAATGGCGTTAAGAGGTTGAGAGAAATCCATTAAGAATGTAAGACCTTTCTGAGTTATTTTTCAGAGTATTGCTCGATGATATTAACCTATGTGTAAGAGGTCATGAGAATCCACCAATGATGTTTGACTTATCAGAGGTTTCTATCAAAGTGTTGCTCAATGACGTTGACATATATGGAAGAGGCCGAGAGAATCCACCAAAGATGCATACCTATCCGAGGTTGCTTGTTAGAGTATTGCTCGATAATGTTAACCTATATAAAAAAGGCTGAGAGAATCTACCAATGATGTATGATATATCTGAGATTATTTGTCAGAGCAGTGCTCGATGACTTTAACATATGTGAAAGAGGTCGAGGGAATCCATCAAGGATGTATGACCTATTCGAGATTTTTTGTCAGAGTATTGCTCGATGACATTAACCTATATGGAAGAGGTCGAGGGAATCCACCAAGGATATATGATCTATTCGAGATTATTTGTCAGAGTATGGCTCGATGAAGTTAACCTGTGTGAAAGAGGTCAAATCAAATTCCCCTATGATCGATTATGCTTTGATTGTGAGGGAGCAAATGTCGCGTGCATCCTGAATCAACGGTAAAGAATGATCTATTTTTAGACAGTTACAGTCATTTTGAGGTCGAGATTATAACTTTGCCCAAGTGTAGAAGTCTAGGTAAATATTGGAGGGACTGGCTGATCACAATTATATTTGAGATTGTAACCAAGATTTCCTCCTAGTCCAAATTTGCTTCCCATGAAATTGATGCAACAATAGCTGATCATTGAGAGGTGATAAAATAATATATGTTTGCTGTTGCAATGAAGTTGTTCTCCATATTGAAGGACTTCTTTCAGACATAATAATAGGTCAAATAAAGGGACTATTTCACTTTAATCGTGCACAGTACGTTGACGTGAATGACCTCTTAAGTTTGAAGTAAAAAATTGCCCCCGAGCTAGGAATCAGATTCCCACGGACAGTGCCAAACTGTTGCGTGCTAAAAAATTTGAGTCGGTGGAGTGTATATTTCACATCTTAGCGGTGTACAAAGATTTAGCACAAACATACAAAAATAGTAAGACCATATAACTTTTTACGTGGAAAATCCAAAAAGGGAAAAAATCATGGGGCCTAACCCTGTTATAAAATCTACTATGTAGTAAGTGATACAAATATATTTCCTTCTTCACTATTGAAGAAGAGGAAGAGTATAAGGATCGAATATTTACACCCCACAATAGGGCTTAATCTTCCTAGGAGAAATTAGAAAGTAAGTGTCCACTGGAGGATAAATGTACCAATCAATAAGGTTAAATCTTAATAATATTATGGAGATGACAGTGGTTGTCGGTGATAGTAACTGGTGGTTGTCGATGGTAATAGATGGTGATCGTCGGCAGCGGCGATGACTAGAACATGCTAGAGAGCTTTTCCTTCTTCTCTCATTTTTCTCCCTCCCTCATGTGAAGAATATGGGTTTATTTATATTTTTTTGGAGTGGGATTCTTAGTAAATATGGAGAAGATCCAGGGTAAATGTAGAGTGTTCTATCGGATGGCTCATAGTGATTCGTTTGATCATTGAACTTTCATCAAGCATTTAAATACCTTAATGATGTCAAAATTGAGTGATCTTAAGCTCGTTGGATTTGTCTCATCGAGTCGCTCGATTCGACTATAAGAATGTCATATTTGAATAATAATGTCTCATCCAATTAATGCTTTTCAGTTTTCAAATAAACTCCAATCTTTTGATTCAAGCCCATTTGAACTCAGATTGGATCGATTTTGGTGTCATCGGGTTCGTTTTGTTGAAGCGTTCTGTTTGACTATAAGTTTGCAGAGCTCGATGCTCATATGATCGTAAATTGAATTTTGATGATTTTCAATTCAAATATGCCTCGAGATTCGTGCCAAATCAACATGATTATTGGTGACGTATCAAGATTCAACAGAATTATCACAAAAAAACAAATAACCAAAGAAACATTTACATTCCTTTTGAGAAGAATATCAGCCATTTTTAACCCATTTAAAACAGCCATCCATGCATAGTAAGAGTAACGCAATGCAAACCTCTTATGCCAAACATAAGAACTCTTATCAATCTTAGAAAAATCATCAATCTTTTAAAATTAGGAAACAACACCCCTTTCCAAGCAATACAAGAACAAGAATAATCTTGAATTGGAATATTAATAACATTTAAAGAAATAAAATTATTTAAATAATCAGATGAAGACTATCTTCCACCAGAAATAACATTCTTCCCTAAAACAGAATGCCAAAAAAAGTTTAAATTTGGGTCTTTTTTTTTATTCATTGAACAATTTTTAAAGAATACATATTTCAATTCAGTGGTGTTAAGTGGAAACACTGTGAAGCTATCTCTTCTCCAGGCTTTGCTCAAATTCTAAAAAGCATATAAATTATTTGTATCTGACATGTCTTGTAAGGCTTTGGCTTTCCTATTGAGCTTATTCATTCTCTGTGTTTTAAATTATTCTGTAAAGCACAATGTTTAATGAAGTTTAGTTGAACAAGCAGGGGGGGTTTCTCCAAAGGCCTTTTCGCTGTTTAAGGCCTAGTTTGATTGGGCGTTTTTGGTGCTTATTCCTTTTTAAAGTAGTAAAATTTATTTTTCTTTACTGTTTGGTTTGTCAAACCTCGTTCTCAATAACTTCATTTTTTTCATTTTTCTGCTGTTTTGAAAAAGCTTTTTATATATGCTTATTCATTAGAAAACTCCTTTCTCTGAACCGATGTTTCTTAAAACTACCTTTTACAAAAGTACCAAATAACCAAACGAAGCCTAAATCTTAGATTCAGTTCTGCATAGTTCAATTTATGTCTACCCTGTTTGCAAAGAAATAAAAACTTGTTAGGATATTTTCTCTTCTTTGATTTTCTTTTTGAGAAAGATTATTCTAATTTGATGAGAATTTCTCCACATTTCCTTACTAATTTTGTGAGAAAAAGTGTTTGATCTGTTTTTAAATTCTTATCTATTTTTGTTAAATCGTATTGTTTTAGTGGAATTATTTATGCCTCATTGTTTCATGAATGTGGACCAATCTTGATCAAGTACCGTTGTTTCTATTGTTCTTATTTATGTATTTACTTTTATCATTTTCATAGCGTAAATGTGTGAGGTGCTAGTTTTATTTTGGCTTCATTTGGGACAATTTTTATCACTATTTTTTTGTTACTTTTGAAATATTTTTTTACTAAAATTTGCATTAGAAAACAGTAAAAAAATTATTTCAAACTAAGTCTTAGGCTTCGTTTGGGACGACTTTTTTATTGATTTTTAAAACAGAGTTTTAATACAAAAATTAATTTTTCTACTAGAACTCCGTTTTTAAGAAGCAATAAAAAAGCCGTCCCAAACAAAACCTTTGGCTTCATTTGGGACAGCATTTGGTTATTACTTTTCTTGCTCATTTTAAAAAAATTTTGTACTAGAAAATGGTTTTAGAAAGCAGTAAGAAACCTATCCCAAACGAAACCTTAGTCTATAAATAAATATTGGCTTAATATTTTCTAAAAATAAATTATTCAATCAAAGATAATGCATAATCAAATCATGATTATGTAATGAGAATTGCTTTCCAAACTCAAATTAGGTTTACACCCAAATTCATCCCTAACAACAAAATATATGGATGAGGTATAAATCACTCAATTCATTCAATACATATTGAGCTAAAAAATGAAGATGGTTATGGGCTAAAAATAGCATTAGATTCACCTCTCATCTGTAATTAATTGGGAGAAAATTTAGGTAAGAATATCATGATATATTTTGCATCACTATGGGCTTTAAAACTCTTGAATTTGTATTGAAATTAATACAACACTAATCTCAACGTAAATTTAAAGACTTTAAAATCCATCATTAAAAAAATATGTCAGCATATTCGTACACTTTTTTCTTTATTAATTACACATAGGCCTGTTTATCTAATACTAATATGTCATTTAAGATTTAATCGGTCTCTTAACATTTCTCCCAATTAGAACATTTCCTTGGTAAAATTAAGCGAGATGTTAGAAGTTAAGAAACTTTCACTAAAAATGATATTGTTTGAACCCCCATCCCCTAAATTCATCATGGAGTATATCCTCATGTTGTTCTCAAGCAAAGACTTGGGAACTATGTAGTCCTCGTTGTTGTGTGTGTTTGTTTGGATAGAGGCAAAACTTGGGCTTATCATCACCTTCTATCACATTTTTCCTTAACATTGACCATTATCTACGTTTTTTAAAGTTCCTCCATAGTGATTGCAAGCAGCCAATTTCATGGAGGAATATTAACATCAAGATATCTTATAGGAGGTATAAAAAGATGAAGCCTCCTAAGATAGCCATCTAGTTTACTTTTAAACAAACTCCCATGATTGAAAAAGTAAGTCATCAGAAGTTTCTTCTTCGGCTAAGGAAAAAAAGAAAGTTATTATTATGATTATTGTTTCTCTTTTTCTTCACTAGAAAAGAAAATGACAATTCCCTTACAAATGTTGAGATTCGTGTACAAATTACTCTTTGCTGGTGAACTTCATAATTTTTTAGAGTAAGTTATCTATCCTTTTAAAAGGACTATTAGCTATTGAGATCTTGAAATTTCCAAGTTTAAGCCCCAATATGAATACAATATTGGCGAGGGAAATATCATTGTCATTATCTCACTTACCAAACATCATCATATAATCTTTCAAATCTCCCCTTTATTCAACACAATACAAAAGAAACACTAAGAGATTTTTAATAATCTCTATGATGTAGAGACTTATGGTAGCAATAGATAAAAGAACACATCAAACGAGAATATGCCTAAGATGGAAATGTTGTTGAACCACTTTCGCACATAGTATATGAAGATGGTGACAAATATTTTACACTTGATAGTGTCTTAAATATTATACAACTATAAAACATTCTCAAGCATAACCAAGTGATTAGTCAAGTTGGTCGTACCTTTGTACATTCCCACCTCTAAATATTTTCAAGTCATTTATGCTCCAAATCAGAGAAATACTATCCATTTTCAAATGACAATATCATCTAGGGCTCTAAAGATTGGGAGCTCTCTTTTGGTGGGCTATTCTTTGATTAAACTACATCCTATACTATAAGACTTTCTTAACTTCAATAAATTTTGGCCTTTAAAAGGTACCATGAATCTTCTTTTTCCCAATGAAGATTTTTTTTTTTAATTTAAATTTTCATGCATGAAAGATAATGAAATGATTTGATACGTAAGCCTTTGGTCTTCTTTGACAAGTCATTCATCATACAAAAATGCTCTCTTGATTTTCACCTAAGAAGAGAAGAATTCTCTTCAATACCCTTATGGATCAAAATCTACGATCTCCCTCAAGCTGTTTGAACTCTGCTGGAATTTTCAAAAGTTTTCAGCATCAATGGCGACCCTTTACTTGACGAAATCATCATCACTACCTATGGCAAATAGCAAACTCTAAAAGTCAAATATAATTGGAAGCCAACACCATGCTTTGGGTGTGTCCCATTTGTTTATCTCTCCTATTATAAAAATTCATTGGAAGATCTTCATACTCCTCTTCGTAGCCGAAGAAATAGAAAGCCACAACATCTCTGAAGTCAGACCTCAATCGAAACCCTACGCAAACCTCCACATATAAAACTTCCACCCACCACAATAACTCGAATGCCCATACAAGCCTTTTCATAGAAGCCATTCCTACCCTCAATTTCTCGACTACTGAAGTTCCCAGCACAATATGCCTAAGATGGAATGCTAGAGGTTTTAATGGGCTTGATAGGGCTCTCAATTGCAAGGACCTCATACAAATATTTAGCTTGGACCTTTTTTTATGTTTTGGAAGCAAAGATGATCCTCAATGTTTAGCCTTTTTATAATTGATTGAAAATATTTGAATCAAAATTTGATCATAATTTGATTGAGTATGATTGATTACTCATGTATCAAAATAAATTTAAGAATTTAAAATTGATTCGGACCACAATTTGATTCTTTTTTTTTTTAAGCTGGAAGCTACTTCTTTAGTTTGCAAAACTAATGCCTTGCATGAACAGGGAAAAGGTATCTCTGATTTACAATGATTCTCTTGAAATACTTAATTGCCATATGAAAACTTCAATGCATTTCTGTCAAAGCAGGAAGGGTGCAGATTACCAATTCTGCAAACAGATCCTTCATCAAACTAGAATTTGTAACCAAACAGGCTCTCTAAGTTCTGAAAATTGATTTAATGGTAGAAATACCCCTTCAGCTGCTTCCGATTACATCGCTGTAGATGCTCTTTATTTTTGCAATCAAAGCTTCCCTGAAAGTGCATTAGCAGATATTAATTTCAATTACAAGGTTATAGGCGTTCTTGATTTTCGGAAAGAAAATTCTAGGATGAACGTTGTCAATGAGGTGTACCTGTCAGGCTTGAAAATAATGTTGCGATATGCAAACCACTGTATGAAGAAAAATATAAATTGATACGAATTAGTTTAGCAGGACATGTACCCAATTCAATTTATTCCAACATATTAATACCATTCAAAGTGCTAGAACAAACTATCATGACTGCAAGATGATTAATATGGCGTCAATAATAGTAAAGTTCCGGCAAGAGTCACAGGACATACCCCAGTGTATCCAATTCCGACTAGTTCGAACAGATTAGGAAGTAGAGGAAGCCTATCAATGGCCTACATAGAATGACAAGTTTAAGTTTTCACAGTAAACAAACTAGAGAATATTGGCCTTCTACGACCATTCTATCAATTGAGGAGGACTAGTTATACTTACCGAGATCATTCCAGCAGAACCATAAAGAGTAAGTAGAGTAAAAAAGGCAATTGAAGTCACAGCATATTTGTCTTCAAGTTTGTCCCACTGCCTACCAAAAGATGCCAATTTAAACATTCATGCTGACACGCATCCATTACTTTTCAGTCAGAAACAAGTATGAAAATAAAAAACAGACCGCTTCTTGTATTGTCTTAACAATTTCTGGAAGTTCAGTGGCAACTTCAGCTGGCGCTTCTCCTGTAGCCATGGCAACAACATTCCCTGCAATTCTACGACCTAACTTGGCAAGGAAATAGACTTAGAAGGTTGCAATTATTTTGAGACTCAGAATTGTTCCATATAAAAAAAGGGAATGAAAACTTTCACTCAGCTCAAACTACTCAGCTACAAAGTGGACAACTTCGACCTGCTTTAACATTTACTAGCACATTAATATGATTTCTTCTATCAACCTTAAACCTGGTCAATGTGCTACTTAAGGGGTTGCACAAAATGCAGATACAAGGCATAATTTAATGTTATTCCGTTTGTATTGTCAGATCAGTTTCTTTAGCTTCACCAATACAAGCAAAATTCCTAATACACAACATAAAAGAAAAATTGCTAATACACAACAGCCAGACAAGTATATGACTCATAACATCCTATTTCTAAACATTTTTCCTGTTTCATTCCAGATTAGTTTATTATACTATACTGCCGAGTTTTTACCTGTTTCAGGTTAATTTTCAACCAAGCACATTCGAAGTGATTGGGCCTTCATAGAAAGAAACACAACAGCACCATCAAGTTTATGATTCAAGCAGCTATATAATGTCACAAATAAATCTGAACTGCAATGCCAACCTTATCTAGCTTACAGAAGTTATGTCTAATAATTCACTTACCCGGAATTAGAGTTTAAATTTTTTAGATATTCTTACAGGCATAGCTTCCCTATTTCACTTGCAAATTAATAATTTTTCAGTAAACACATTCCTGTACCTATTCATGGACCAGTGGAAAATATGAATATCATGCTAACTTGTAGCCTGAATGTGCAGGAACTAGAATTCTACAAAGTTTCATCAACATCACCATTAGCCACATCCCAACTATTTAGGGTTGGCTTTATGAATTTTTATACTCCATTTATGATGAGTGTTGTTTGAGTTGTTAAATCTAGTTTGTACAATCTCTTGGCATAACTTTTATTCAAGTTACTTTTTGCCTGCCCATTTCATTCCTAATTCTTACGCATAAAATTTTATCTTTCTATCTTATTAGTGCATCTTCTACCCTCATTGTACATGCCAAACAACATAGAATGTTTTCTACTACATTAGTTTAAATAGGCGCTACTCTCATAGTTCTTCTCATATAATCATTTTTTAATCCATTATTCATTATTTTGCCACACATCTACCTTGTCATTCTTATGCCAACCACATCAAGCTTCATTATCTCTGATTTCCTCAAAAAGTCACTCATATTTAGGTTTAATTCTCATAAAAACTCCACTTGCTAGTTGCTACAAAAAGGCACTCATATTTTGGTTTAATTCTTTACTTATATAACCAAATATTTGTTCTTCTCTTCATGATCTGAGATTTGATTTTTGCTTCCTTTTTTTCATTTTTCTCTTAGAAGTCAGTGAATAGCTGCGCTTTGTCTGTACAATCCGCCTCAATAATTACTTCCCAGCCTCTTCAAATTGCCCTTTTCATATTCGAGATTTCATAGACCCACCAACATATGCTTGTTTCATTTCTAAACTACACATTGAACCAAAAGAGATCTAGCAATGATGCCAATTGTAATAGCTCAACTCATATTATATGAGATATTTTCTTTTAGACCTAACTTATTCCATACAAGGATGAACCTCATGATTTTACTCATTTTAATGCACTCATCTTAATGCAACTTCCCAATAAGTTAGTTATTCTGCAATGTTCATACATGAGCTTGTTTGACTGTGAATTTTTCAAAGAAACTTTACTTGTCACATCAAAATATGCCAGTTAAATATGACACTTTTGATGTGAAATTTGGCTCATTCTTACCCCTTATTATCAACTAAAAACTTTCCATCCAAGAAGCCCGTCAAGAATTGCTCCTTGTATAATCCATCGACGTTAACAACCACTCCCAATCCTATTCATACCACCCTCTTCGAATTTGAGATACATCCAATTCAATATTATCAAATTAAATTTGACTCCAAGTCAACTCAAAATCACATAATTTCAGTCAAACTCGAAAACAGTTTTGCGCACGCATATATATATATATATATATATATATATATATATATATATATATATATAACCCTGAAGATTTCAAATTGAATCAAAATAGATTTTGAATGAAGTACCCTAGCTAAAAACTCAACTCAATGTTGTTTGAGTTGAATTCCATGCAACTAAGAAATTGAGCAAGTTTTAGATTTTTAGGTAATTTTGGCCTCCTAATCAAATGTCAAAGCCAAAATAATCACGGTTTTGTATAAAATTATCTAAATATTTAGAGTTATTTTACCACAAAATATTAGAGATATCTCTCCAACTTAGCCACTTAACTCTAAAAGTTGATTCCTCATTTAAATAGTCATTCTTTTGTATAAAAGAGCAAAGATACTAAAACATATTTCACTTGTATAATACTTGATTTTCTACCAGTATTCAACATAAATCTCAATTTCACAATCATAAAGATTGTACATCATTCACTCATTCTTTATTCCACTAATCCTGTGTTGATTATCTTCTAAACATGTTTTTAAAATATTATAATGTTACACAGACTAGACAGCAATTCTTATCAATTCATACTTTATCATGTGCATATAGTATATATCATTACATCTCACTTTAAATATTCAACTCCATAACCCCAATACATATGTACAGATTTAATGTTGATCTTTGATGTAATATTGCAGTTATTGTAAATTCTATAACCAATCTACAACTAATAGGAACACTAGGTAATGTTCCAACATATATGTTCTAAATAAATTTCAACAAATCTTTGACACACTTTTCTTCTCTTGATGGGTACCAAAACAATTCTCACGGTAATAGATAACTGGCCTTACAAAGTTGCAGTGCTTTTGGGGTTTTTGTCACCATCCTAGCATAATTAAATAAGTCGCCAATCGTAGGATCAATGGTAAATAGCCCAAATTGTGTAAATGAAACACACACAGACATGAAATCTTATAATCAAGAATATCAACCATAATAGCCAATAATCTTCAGAAATGTTAATAAGAAAAAACAAACTCTTTATACATGAAATAGAGTCTGACTAATCATAAATCAAAACTACTAATAAAATAAAGAAAATATTATAGAAAAATCAACAACCTGCTTGAGTTACGGTTTACAGTTTCATTAACGGATTGCTCTGCAAATCAACTTATCCAATACTGCCATCACTAACCAAATATTCAGGCACTCAGGGCAAATGGTTCGGCGCAATAATTCTAAAAGGAACAGTTTGTTTCAAAATAACATTTGAGAAAGCGGCTTACAGTAAGAAGCCAACTTCCATGGCTTGCGGCCCTGCAAATGAAGAGCGGATGAAGTGGATTGAGGCGGAAGTAGAAGCGATGGGAGGCCGAAAGAGTGCTGGGTCGCCGTTGCCACTAGCTGGCGGGAGGCCGTGGGGGATGGGGCGAGGGCTGGGGTGGCCGTGGCGGTGGCTGAGGCCATTGAACTGAGGTTTAGGATAGTAGTGAGTATCACGACTAGGGCTTGAAATTGAGCACACCCACAAAGCTCACACAACTCTCACAGAGGTCATCGATTATCAATCTCTCCTTTTTTGGCTCCCTTGGAGATGGAAATGCGAAGAATGCAGCAGGAGACCACTCGTTGATTCGAATGTGGATAGCGGCAAGGATAAGAGTTGTGTGGCTTCTCGGATTGATGTGAGCTCGCATGTGGTGGGCCGCCGACGCAGCTCTCCGCGTCTCATTCTACGCGCGCCGTGCTTGGCCCGAGAGCTAATCTCTGCAGCCCATATCTTCCTCGCCAGTGCATCTTGACTACATTGGATACTGGCGTTGTTTGACTGCAAATATTTAAAAATGGTCAAATTTTTTAAACGACCAGGTATTATGTTAGATTTAACAAGAGAAGCACGAATGCCAAAAAATTTAAAAAACGAGCGGATTCCCTAGAGGTGTAGCGCATTCAAAATGCGTAAATCAGAGTGACGCATTCAAAAAATGTGTCGAATTCATTGGCGCATTTTTTGAAAAAGAATGCGTCTAACTCTTCGGCGCATTCTTAAGAATACGCCGAAGCTAGATTACGCCGAAAGCTTCGGCGCATTCTTCAATTCCCTCGTTTTCCGGAATTGCTTTGGCAGACTTAGGGAGCATATTCATGTTAGGTTGTAAATGAAAGGTTTTGTTTGTTCATTAGGCTTAAATTTATATATATTTTTTTAAATTTGCTGAAATAAAATAAAAAATTATATTATGGACTCCGAAAATTCGGCCCCGGCCTCCGCCCGCTTTTTGCTTTCTTGAGGGGGGGAGTTTTAACGAACTAAGTTCCTGGATAAATTTTGGAAGGCAGATGGGTTTGTAGATTAGACACTACCCAAAGATTTCGCCCTCATTTTACGAGGACTTTATGATCTAAGTTCTGGTGTCCTATAGGCGCAAGCCCCTATAGTTAATTACCCCTCCCGGTAACGAGAGAGAACTTTCGATTAAGGCTAGTCGTCAATCAGATACGTAGAAGATACGTGCATCTGGCATATAGTAGCAGCATGGGTTGGGAATTTGAAAGGTTGGAGATTGAAAAGGGTTAATACTTAAAATTAGAAATTTTCACCATCTCGTACTTAAAGCGGATGGTGGGGGAATGGATGATAGACCCGATCAAGATCTCATGGTTCCGTCATCCCGGGCCATCGTGGTCCCTGGTCTACTTAGTCAGAGGAGGTAGTCAACCCAACCTGACAGAAGGATCATTGTCGGCAGCCATGGGTTGCTTCGTCCAAGGGTACCTTGTAGACCTGGGGGGAGTGTTTGTCCAAGGGGACAAATTTGAATCCACCTTAGCTAACAGAGGGCTTTGTGCCCTATCAATTATATCCTATTGATTCATATCTCAAGGATTTGATGCCATTGGGGAGCATACGGGCTCTGGCCATAACCATAATATAATGGTGCCATTTGGCGGCGACCACCTGGTTCAGAGGGCCCCGAGTCGTAACCGTTTATCTTGCAGTACCATTTGGCAGTGAAACTGTCAGTTAGAGGACTCGTACCACGTCCTTGCTGACAGGAGATTGTTTGAGAATGGATCCTAGTGATATTTTCGACCAGGCGTTAGCTCTTTGTGAGCTGAAGTATTTTTCAATTTGTCCACCTCGGCAAATTATTGCGGAGGGTGGATGTGTTTTGCTTTAAGTGTTTTGATAGTTGGATTTCAATTTTTAAATATCTGGAGTTGGAAAGATTTTTGGATTTTGGGACTTTTCAGAAGATTGGATTTTGTGGGGAATTTGGGATTTTGGGAATTTTGTGGAGTTTTGGATTTTGTGAAATTTGGGATAGTATTTCGAAATGATCTGTGTGGACCCCTTCGGTTGAGATTTGCATTCAACACGGCCATCATCGGGGTGACTTTAAGGTCCTTTGTATTTATGGGTTGGACCTTGTCGACTCTATCGGGCTATCGATAGGGGATCGGGTTTTGTAGACTTTGGACCTTTGTTAGTGAATTCTCTTGATTATAGGCCTTGAAGGTCTAATATGAACGTATGAAACAAATATCTCGGTCGACCTCGCGACCGTATATTTATTTAATAGTTCGAGTCGTGTCAACTCCTATCTACCTGAATAGAAGGATCGGGCTCAAACTTGAATTCACTTATTAACCCGCGTAGCATCCCTAGACGTCACGTGTGTACCGATAACACGCTCGCCGGGGCCCATGCGGGTGTGTAATACATTCCCTTACGTGTATCTATGTGTATATAAAACTACAGTGCACGTGCGGGGGTATTTTTAAAATATTTGTTGCTGCTTGGTTGTACGGGTGACCGCCATTTGAATGCAGCATTCTACTTGGACTTTTGTACACGCCTTCTGTCCGCTTGTAAAGATGTTGCGGATCCGGTGGCGTGGCGTCGTACGATCTCCCCAACTGTTGCTGGTAGGCATGTAGATATTTTCATTCATAGATTAGAATTGACTTCAGGATACTGCATTTACTGAAGTCTTTCTGCATCTACTCATGAGTGACATGTTTTACATACATCTGTACTCGCAGAGAGATTGTATGTATTGCAGATCTTCTAACGCTGCTTGTAGGATATCAATGTACTCATTGCATGAACATTCTAGCATTCACTGTATGTCGCATTTGTATGTTTGTAGGGGACTTTATTGTTAGCAGGCAAATTGATACGTTCATTTGTGTGTGACATTTGATTATCAAAGAATCAACGTATGCGCTTGATTATTGAATGATTGTTGATTGTAAGGAGGATCTAATATCCGTTGCACATTATTCGTCATCATTCGTGGATGAACTATTGTGCATAATATATCTCTCATAGTTGCTTGTAGGCGTCGTATATATTTATGTCCCCAGGGGATTCACCATACTTGCGATATATCCACTGTTGTTATTCACAAGTATTACATCACTTATCACTGATTATAGGGAGATCAACGTACTTATTCGCTTGCTTATTATCGTTGACTGCAAAGGTGACCTAAAACATTTTGCATGTCGCTCGTTGTTCATAGATAGGCCACTGTAGCTTGGCGGACTTTCTACGGTTGCTTGTATATGTTTATCTTTACGACTGATACCAGCTTGCATATCAATCATCATTTCACAGATCCCTGATAACTGCATCCAGTGCATTTTGTGATAAGCTTGTTAATGTCATCTACAAGACATCGTTACATTCAATGCTTGTTGTCTTTATATGAGTCGTTATACGCCTAAGGGGTCTTTTATTATCGTTTGTAAAAGTCATAATTTCAACTTGGAAGTTGATTATACTTTGCATTGAAACTTCCATTGATGCCAGTAGGAGATGCCCGTGCATTTTACAGTCGGCTGCTATCACTTGTAAGTACAATGTGCTTAACAGTATGGGAACTGTTGTAGGAATTTATTGCATTTACATCATGTCCACCTTCACTATTCACAGGTTTCAATAATTGATGTTTGCTTGTGATTGTTCAAACGCTGTGAATTGACAATTAGCTATTGCTTGTATGCACCGAGATCTTTTTGTCAATTGATAGCATCATCATTTCCATTCATATGAGGACTGTTGCTTTTGCAAGTACATGTAGGAAGTACTTATACATTTTGTAACTTGATGACGTTGCTTATAAGTTAGTAACATCTGAAAGTTCTCCACCATGAGTTCCCTGTTGTTCTTCGCAAGTTCAAATCCTTGCTTGATGTTGCACAGTTTGAGTTCAATGTAGACTTGAATCAAATCCTCATTTGAGTTCAAATCATGTCCAAATTATGCTTGATTAATATCCCAATTAGTCTCAAGTTAATGTTCAAGTTCGAATTGGGTTCACATTCAAGTTCAAGGTTCTCTCAAGTTTGAATCAACTGAATCATTTAAGTTTGCGAGTCATGATTCAAATTCGAATTCATAAGTTTGTATTGCTCATTCAATGTTCAAGTCATGTCCCAGTTCATGTCTTCTTGAGTTCAAGTCCAGTTTGGTCTGCAAGTTTAAGTTTGAATTTTGCAAGTTCCTTGTGTTCAATTATACTCCAATCCAGTCCGTTATCATTTGATTTGAGTTCTAGTTTTGGTTCATGTCCACACTTGTTTAGATTTTAGTTCATTTAAGTCTAAAAACAAGTCCCTTTTATTGTCCAAGTGTGGTCTTCTGTTCACCCGAAATTTCGGCAGCATTCCGGCATCTCCCCCGTTTAGTGGAAATTACGGAAAACTGGGTCTTTCCTACCACGCTTAAGAAAGCATATATGGTAGGTGCCCTCTTTCGAGGACACCGCGGCCGTGTAAAGTCTTCAATCCCCACCACGCTTAAGAAAGCGTGTATGGGTCTTCAAATGTACCTGAAAAGACAAGCAGTTGTTTCCTCGTAGGTATAGAGCCGCATACGGGTACTTAAAATTGTCCCCACCACGCTAAAAAAAGCTTGTATAGGGCCTACTCGCCTCGCCGTAGGTGTCGCACCGGGTTCCCTTCCCACCACGCTTAAGAAAGCGTGTATGAGTGGTTTGCCAGCTCGACACGAACGTAGAGGATAGGATTTTTAGGTGATTACCCGCCTCGTTGTAGGCGCCGCACCGGGGTCCCATCCCACCACACTTAAGAAAGAGTGTATAGGCGGTTTTCCGGTCCGTCGCAGACAACAAAGTAGGCTCTCGGAGTTTTAGGGTTTAGAGGGTTATACCTTAGCGTTTCGACGAGGTGGGGTTGGCACGGAGATCGAGGCGAGCAAGAGAAGAGTATTTCTTGCATTTTTCTTTCTTTTTTTTTCAAATATAATTAATTTTGATTAATCATAATTAATCATGATTACCAATAATTAATTATAATTATCACTAATCTATTATAATTAGTTATAGTTAAAAACAATTAATTTTAATTAATTATAATTGATTAACTTTAATTATAATTAGTTATTTATAATTATTAATAATTAATTAGAATTAAGAGATAATTAATTATAATTGATTTTAATCAATCATAACTAATCAACTCTAATTATAATTAATTAATTATTATTAATAACTAACTAAAATTAAAAGATAATGAATCATAATTAATTTAAATAATTATAATTAAAAATAGTTAATTATAATTAAATTTAACTAATTATAATTAAAAAAGATTAGAGAGGATAATACATGGTTTGAGCTATATCCGTTAAACAGCAGGACATGAGTGGGATTTGTGCTCGATTAAAAAAACGGATTTATGTTAAAACATGTAGACATCATAGCTAAATCCTTAGTTTCCTTCTTTTGCCTTAAATCCCCATCGGGCTTGGGCAATTTGGCTGCAGAAGCATGCGCAAGGGAGAAAATTACCTTAGCAAGGGGCAAGCTCCCGTCGTCCCCCCCCCCCCCCGATTCAATAGGAAGAGGTGTCGTGGAGGTTCGAAGCTCGATCGGCAAAGGGGAATCGGGCAGGGAGGTGCCGGCTAGGGAAGATTTGAGGAGGTATTGGCTTGGAGAGGAAGGAATAAAGCTCTCTCTCTCTCTCTCTCTCTCTCTCTCTCTCTCTCTCTCTCTCTCTCTCTCTCTCTCTCTCTCTCTCTCTCTCTCGTTTCGGGTAGGAGGCGGGTTCAAGCCAGAAGCTAGGTGTCGGGATGGAGTTCGGAAGATGGAGGCGGGGCTTTGGATTCGATCGGAGGAGGGAGCTCAGCTGAAGCTAGGGCAGAGGGGTCAGTTGTGGGAGATGGGGAGATCTGGAGTTCGGTCTCAGAGGGAGATCGGGTGAGGGAGGAGGAAGCGGCTGAGTTTTGCGTGTGATCCCGTTGAGGAAGAGTCGTGTGGGTTTTATAGACGCGAACAGGGAGAAGAACCGAGGCGGGATTTGAGCAGGACTCACGGAAGATGACCGCTTCGGCGCCGCTCTGTACGAGGTAGGCGGGATTTCGGGGATCCGGCAGAGATAAGGTATGATTCTCTTTTTTTTGTATTATACTGAGGTCAACATATATTTTGATAATGTTGCATTATAATATCATTAGGAATCAAATCAAACATATCTTTTTTAAGGTAAGGTACCAGACAATTATTGAGTCAATCATCACTCATCCTACTATGCAATCGATGTTTGATAATCCTCATTACAGAAAATGTCCTTTCCACTATAACAGTAGCAACTGGTAAAGTAAATGCTAAAGTAATAATTCTATAAATCAGTGGATACACATGATCCTTTTTTTACCTTAACAATTTGCTTTGTAAGATCAACAATATTATTTAGAGGGATAACTCATCATCGGTGTACATATCAATGATATAAGTTGACAATTGACTTTTAAGAGCCACAAGGTCAACGGTAAAAAAATCGCTTGGATATATTCTGCTAGATGTATCAATTTCCTCTAATCATAAGAATTAAAAGAATCAGTTGAATTTAAGCATGCCATATAAAGAAGCAACTCATTACTAGATTAAGAAAAATGATTATTAAGCTCTTGAAGTTGCATGTCAATCACAGTATAGAATAACTCAACACGATAATGATGTAGATTTGATATTTATTCACCTCTTCGTATTGATCGACAACGAGTTTTGTATGTATCATTCATATTTGAAACTTCAACTTAAAAAATATTACAAAAATGTGACACTTCCTAATATTTAACAAGCATGAGAAATTTGTGCCGACTGACTGCGAGAAGAAACAAAAATTGAGAACAAAAATCTAAACAAAAATCTGAAGCAAAACTCTGAAATGGAGGGATAAAATGTTCAGTAATGCACTTGAGAGAAGAAACAAAAATCCGATCCAAGGAAGAAAAAGTTCAATAATGCACTTGACAGAATAAACAAAAATCTGAATAAAAATCTAAAGCAAAAGAGAAGAAACACTCATACTAGCACTTAGAAAAGGAGGGAGTTAAGGCTAATGCCAAATATAGAACTGGAGCCAAAGGCCTGCCTCGTGGACTACTTTCGACTCAAGGAATGCCAACGTCGAGCTGTCGGACTGGGAGGGGAGCTCCGAGCTCACGAGAGAAGCGATTTGTGCCGGTTGCCGCGTGAGGAAGAGCGAACAGATTTTTCTTTTAAATGCCCTCACTTAACTTTTTTTGTTTTTTAGAGGGGGCAATTTACCCCCCTGAGCAGAGCTTAGTTCCACCCCTGCTCGTCTGTGTGATGGATCTACATTCAAAACTAATACGTTAAACTCTATATCTCTCTACCGTCCTAAATATTTCAGGACGCAACAGTGATGATATAGAGTTGGACTTTGCCAACATGCGAGCAAAGCACCAAAAAGGTTGAGGGTGCTAGCTAGGTTATCATGTGTGTGATGATGGATTGTGGGTGGTGGGGGCGGGCTGGGTCACGAGTTGCAGGCAAGTTCTAGCTGTGCGGCCACAGAAGTGAGTTCGATGAGGTTGACAGGTGCTGTTGAGGGTAGCGAAACGTCGTTGGATTGCACTTGTGGTATGAAGAGTGGTCGTGGGCGTTGGTTGACTGTGAGTTATATGTGCTAAGATGCAGTGTGTAATGACTTTGCACTACTCCATCATATTTAGAATAAAGGATAATTGCTCTGTGGTGATAGGATTTCTCTAAAAAAAAAATTGTGATTTCTTTTACTTCAAATTAATACTAAAAAATTAAAACATCTACATTTATTGAGTCGCTACAAAATATTACTGATTTCTTTAAATCGGAAGAAGATTTCATTTTTAAAATAGACCTTGTCTATTTCATTTTTTTGGAGAAATTTCTTATGTAATACTTAAATCTTAAATATTTTAAAAAAAATGTTTTGACCTCCTTTCATCCATCCAAATATTAAAAATAAATTATCAACTTTCATTCTAAAATTTAATCAAATTCTCAATTTTTGAATTTTTAAATGAGCAAAAGTTATGAAAAATGGCAAAGGTTATTTATCTAGTTTAGGCTTGTGAATGAGTCGAGTATCTGCTTAATCAAGATAAGCTTGTTTAATTTTTATTGAGCTTGAGCTTGAGCTTGACTCGTTAAAAAATTTTTAGGCTCGAGCTTAGCTTGATTGCTCCAGCTTGTTTGGAAAACTCAAGTTTGACTCAATTGTTTAGCTCAATTTTTTAATTTTCAATTTTTATTTTAGAACTTTTAATTTTAATATAGAATTAATTTAAAAATATTAGAATATATTATATAATATTAATTTAAATTAAATTTTAAATATATTTAATTTAATTGAGCGGATCTACAAACTTTCGAGTTGAGCCGCGAGCTCGAGCTCGTTTAATATACAAGCTCGAGTATAGGCTCGAGCTCGAACTCGTGGCTTAAAAAAATCGACTCATGAGCTCGTTGACAAGAACTCGAATCAGAAGGTATACCGCCTTCTACGGCAATTACTACTGTAAAATTCTTACATTTATTTTGATCAGAAAATCATCCTCATCCAATTTTTCTCCGTTTTTGAGGCTCTCCAGTAAATTAAGAAAGAGAAATGAAGACAATAGAGTTGAAGAAATCAACTTGAATTTCTTTTTGCAATTGATAAAAAAGCCTTATTTAGAAGCTATAGGCTTCAGCGAAAACCAACACAAAGTTTTCTGGAGGGCCAGACAAGGTCACCTAAATTTGGCCTAATTTGTTCTACCAAATTGACTATAGCTGAACATTACAATCTTCAAAAAGAGAGCTTGAGCCAGCTTCAGGAGAAGTTCAGTGTATCAAACCAATATAATGAAATCTCTTATTCAAGATTGTTAAAACATTTCTTGGAGGAAGAAGAAGCATCTTGAATTGTAGAATATCAATAATTTTAATTAATATAAATTGTAGAAACACAATAACTACTTAATATTATCAATTAAAGATACTACGAGAGTAAGAGAAATTGGTACAGCGAAAACAGAAAAAATTGAAACAGCTATAATTATTTAATAAAATTCTAACTATTACATCAAAAGTCGCCTTGATACCTCAAAACTGCAAAATAACAAGCTTAACAAAGACAACCACTGCTAACCCACAGGATTCACAGTATGAAAATTAGGTTCATAAAATTTTGACCTGGTTCTCATAGTGCCTTCTGGTTTCTAAAGCTAGTAATTGAACCAGCAACGTCTGGAAACAGAAAAGCTTCTTAGTTGAGCAGGCCTTTCATCTTTTGATTGCAATCAGCTAAACCGCCAGGTATGCTATATTGAGTTCTGCTTCGGTATTATATACAAGGGTGGTAGTATAGAACAAGATTTGTGCCAATAGCAATTTTCCAATTTCTTTTGAAGCTAGACTGCTGTAGTTTCGCCATTGCTAAAATTCTGTTTCGATAATCGAATAGCAGAAATCATGGTAGCACTTAGGAAGAATGCTGTAAGCTGCATGAGAAAAATGATAATAATGTCAAATGTATTAGGAGAAATTGAGAATATCTGAAAACATACCTGAGCAAATCCACTGCACATAAGGCTGAATCCCCTGAAGTCAAATGGAGCACTTTCCGAGAGGAACAAAGCTAATAAGAGCGAACAATTTACTGTTAGTTTACAGCCATTCTGAAGAGCCAAATGTAGTTCTCTAGGCATAACCATATGGTTACCTGTCAGGGGAGTAAAAAACATGGGAGATATGATGCTAGCAATTGAGCTTATTCCTGTGATACCCCCTTGTGCCAAGCCCTGGATTAAGATGAACGTTCTAGGTTTTCAAGATAAGTAAGAGCAATAAAATGGAATAAGCTTATAGGAAGGATGAGGTTATTGCAGCTTCAGTCAAGAGGTGTTGCTGCGACCAAACCAGCCATGGGTTTAACCATAGCTCTTCATGTGAAAGCAGTTACAAGCCTTGAACATGCATTTAAAAAATATTATTTAATGAAAAATAGTACTTAATATGATGGGATTCCTTGAGATAAAAAACTTTTGCATACCAATGAAACAAATATTTTATAAGGGAAGAGATTTTAACTAGTTCATAGGAGGATTGAGAATAGGCCAGCTTCATAAAAATTAAGGTTCAGGACAAATTTCATTATTTTTTTGAATTTCACGTCCTCAGTCCCAAATCTCAAACATTTGATATTATGGTGCTTATGGTTTAATCCAGATACAGCTTCAATAGTTCAATGTCTAATCCTTATTCCTAGAATTATTGTTTTGTGGAATAACTTGTATGTTTAGGACTTGAAGTTCATGAACTTGGAATATTAGCATGAGTAGCTACACTTTATCCCAATTGTTTGGGATCGAATTACTAGCCTTGCTTCAAATGTCATTCCTGAATAAAAGTGATACGTCACCAAAAATGGCCCTTATCGAGCACGAATCTCAAGGAATATTGAAGTTTAAAACTTTCAAAATTAAATTCAGGGTCATCCACACTCCAATTTCAGCAAGCATATAGTGAAACTGAATGTCTCAAAGAGATGAACCCAACAATATCAAAATCGGTCCAATCCAAGCTCAAATGGGCCCAAATTAAGGGACCGAAGCACATTTAGAAGGTTCAAAGCATAAATTATATGACCAAATAATATCCAAGTATAGCATGCTCACAGTCAAATCGAGTGGCTCGATGAGACGAATCTAACGAGCCCATGATCGCTTAATTCTGATATCATTATGACACTTAAATGCTTAATAAACGCTCTAGGATCGAGGGGATCAATATGGGCCGTCCGATAGAGCACTATGAAATTTGCCCCAGATCTTCTCCATATTTACGGGGCATACCACTCTCAAAAAATCTATAAATAGACCCCCACTTTCAATATGAAAGGGGGCTTGGAGCTTAAACATTTGACTGGAGATTCGAGAGAGCTCTGAGGCTTCAAAGATTTAGAGCTCCACCCAGGCATCACCGCCAGTGAACCTCCGTTAACCATCACCGAACCAACACCCGGCCTCTAGACTTCCACCCGGCCACTGACCGCCGCCAGACTTACGCCCGTGGCCAACCATTGATGGACCTCCGTCGAGTTGCCATCGACATACCACTCCGACCATCATTGCCCGCCGACTACGGTCCCTCCAACCACTATCGCCCGCTGACAACAGTCCCTCCGATAACTGTCGCTCACAGACTACAATCCCTCCGACCTTTATCGCCCGCTGACTGAGGTCGGAGGCTGACTACGGTCCCTCCGACTTCCGTTGCCCGCCGACTTGTGAAATAAATTTTCTTGAAAAATATGAAAATTCTGAAATAGAGCACTTTGGCGCTGATCTGATGAGCGTTGCGGCACTAAGCCATGAATAATATATATATATATATATATATATATATATATATATATATATATATAGTCTCACCCCACTAACTCTCTCACTTGATTGCTTGACTAGGAAGAAATTGAAAAAAGGGGAAGAAGAGAGAGGAGAGAGAAAGGCCTTTGGATCATATTTATAAGTTATTCCAGATACAGATTTTATTCTATTCATTATAAGTGACTAACTATGATGCACCGACACTCCGTTTTAAGAGGGTATGCAGTGTCGGACACGTGTCGGACACGGACACGCGTCCGACACGGCGGGGACACGTGTCGGACACGTTATTAGTGTGTCCCATTTAAAAAAAAAAAAAAAAAATCGGACACGCGTGTCGGACACGCGTGTCTGGCTATTTGATAATTTAATTTTTTTTTAGGTGCGCTTTAGGTGCGCTTTAGTTGCGCTTTAGGTGCGCTTTAGGTGCGCTTTAGTTGCGCTTTAGTTGCGCTTTAGGTGCGCTTTAGTTGCGCTTTTGCTGCGCTTACAATAAAATTTTGTTCCGGGGGCGCTGCCCCCGGAAACCCCCGCAGGGGCGCTGCCCCTTGACCCCGCGACCTGACCGGGCAGGTCGAACCCCGCCAGGGGGCAGCGCCCCCTTGGACCCCCGGCTGCCCGGCATATTGTTGTATTCATCATCTTTTGGATAAGTGAAACATTATGTTTAGGGGTTTGATATAAGATTACTACGTCGCAGTTGATTGAATTGAACAGACAAGTTGATGAAGCTGAATTTAGGATCAAAAGGGCACTTCCTAAAGAGATACCTTTGCCATCTACCCATGGTTCATCCCACACTTCTTCCTCATCTGTTAGAGTTGATCATTCATTATCATATAAAAGTGAAGGATATGATTCAAAGAAAAGAAAAGGGGTTGCCAGTGGTGCTTTAGAGAAGGCTTTTAACATGCAGCAGCGAGAGGAATTGGATGGTGAAATTGCAAGAATGTTTTTTTCAGCGGGACTTCCTTTCAACCTTGATGATATGGGATTATTGGAGGTTGCAAATCTTTCTCTAGATGAACCAGAATTGGAAGCAATGATATTCAATGATGATGATATTGAAGGCCAAAGACCAACCTCTGAATCTAATTTTATCATTCCCTCTATTGAGTAGTTGAACCTTCATGTTGTACTAAATTATTTTTTGCTTATATTTTTGTGATTGTACTAAACATTTTAATGTTATAAGCTAAACAAGTCCTCATGACATTGATTTATTATTGCTTACCATTTTCAATATGGTGTCACTTTTATTTCTATATATTATATTAAAAAAATTATTATGCCGTGTCCACGCCGCACCCGTGTCCTATATTTCTGAAAAATGCCGTGTCCCGTGTCCGTGTCGTGTCGTGTCCGTGTCGCCGTGTCCGTGTCGGTGCATCTTAGGTGACTAATCACTTCTGTTTTCAATGATTTTAATTTCTACGGATTTTATCTCTCCTAAACCTGTCAAAAATGAATTATTTCCTGATTTCATAAGCTTTCATCATGCAAATTTGGATATATTATATATTTGATCATTCTGAACAATTTTGATATGATTTTATTGTATTTTAAATGAAGTACTGAGTGATATAAGATATATGCTATGATAACTCCACGTGATTCACTGATTGGGAGTCATAAGGAGCTGGAGATTGATTAGAAGTTATAAGGAGTAGAGGCGACTGATTCGCGTGATTCAAGGGAGTTATAAGGAGTACATTGATTGGGAGTTATAAGAGGCGACTAATTGGGAGACATAAGTGCAGGAACAAGATACCCTTAAGATACACTCATTGAATATCTGAATACTGATACCGACATTGCTACGAACACTATACTGATATTATAACTGACACTAATATTGTCATTAACAATATTAAACTTTATTGATCATGTTACTAATATTATTACTGGCATTAGTGTTGTTGACTGTTACTGATACTATGACTAATGATGTAATGGATTGAGATGTGATAAACTATAGAAGGATAAATTAATACAGATAATCAGTATAGACATTGATGCATATATTTCTTTATATGATCTATAGCATATTATTCTCTTTTATCTTGCATTGGTTTCAGTTGTAAGATTTTAGTTATTTATTGGGCTATGTGCTCATTACGTGATTTTACATGTTTTAAGGAAAGGGTAAAGATCTTATGACATGAGACTCCAGACAAGACAAAAATGCAATCATGTTTCTTTTAGCTGTTCATTGGTAAGCTTTAGTTAAATGGTTAAAATGAAAAACAAATGTAATTCTTCTAATATAGATCCTGGAGTGTGACACGACTACGGTCCCTCCGATCTCCATTGCCGAACTATAGCCCTGCCAACGTTCTCTTGAGAATGACTCCCTTATCATTGGATTCTTCCAACCCCAATTATGTAACCCCCGCAGAAGGGCACCTTTTGTATTCTACTACAAACACCAGTGGAATCATTTTAACTAGGCCAAACCCCATGGTTTTTCCCCTTTTTAGGGTTTTCCACGTAAAAATCTTGGTGTCTCTTATGACTCTCACACCCCTCTTTCTTTATCTGTATGTGTGTCGGATCTTCGTTCAAAGCTAAGACATTAAGCCCTCATCTCTCTACCGTCACAAATATTCCATGACGCAACAAAAAGGTTCAATACCCATTTAATTCAAATTTAGCTAAATATCTGTAGAGCAAGTTTGAATCATTTCCTTTTTTCAATCTACAAAAAAGACTGCATAGCCCTACCAATGCTACCTCTGCTTTCTGTTCCAACCATCCATACCGCTCCTACTCATTATATTCAATATCTCGTAAGCATTAAAAGTAGGAATATATCTTAAATACATAGATATACATAATTTGAATAACGAAATATAAAATATTTCAACAGTAATGAAGCTATAAGCATGCAGAATCAAGTAAGCTGACGATTAAATAAATTGACTACTAAAAGCTAGTACCTGGTCATTAGGCCCAACCCTTTTTGACACGATGGTTCTTAGCTGCACATAAAATCAAATATGTTTAGCATTAAAGGTGGCAATAAGAAGGATAGAAGCTGGAGGGAGAGCGAAAAAGACATTGGATTAAATATTGGGTTTGGTGGGCGGTGCATGAGAATACTTACACATGGGTGAAGGAACACACTCAAAACCACAAAGGTTGAAGAAAAATATGGAACCTGCATGTCAATTTCCATAGATTAAAATACAACAAATATATAGCAAAAGAGATCTTAGATTCTCACAAAAATACGCAACAAATTTTTGAAAAGATTAGTGATAAAAAGTAGCTACGTAAACCAACAGGTGATGGTAAGCAGCTCATTATTTGAAGCTCAATAAATAAAGCAAGTCACACGAACTCTTCTAATATTTCAATCCAGTAGTTGTATAATTTCACATAAAAAATATGTTTGAACGAACCCCATGATGACTGAGAATTTTAAGATACTTAATTTAGTGTATTACAATATAAAAATTTCTCAAAGAAGCTTCAGATGTATATAAAAAAATAAAAAATAAATAAAAAATAAAAACTAAGGCAGCATGGTCCATCCAAGTTTTTTATGAGGACACAAAAGGGCTTAACTTGGATCTAAAGTTGTGAAAAAATGATGCAAGTAAATTAAAGTTGAATCCACATACAATTCTGAATAAGAAACAAATTAAAGTAAGGATTCATAAAGCTAAACTTAATTAGTTGAGATAAGGTTAATGATGATGACGAGCAATGTTGAGAACATGATGCACTCCTAAGAATCGAACAAAAAATGGTGGGCTTACTCTCCCTTAGCAACTTAAAACGACCCTGTAACAGAGCGGATTAAAGAAATAAAGCTACTGTATCAAACAATGAAATTTTGAAGGAGTTAGAGGATCAGAAAATGGTACTCGCTTGACAATATAATTAATTCATTAACTGATCATAAGAAGTTTTTGGCCATTATATCATTCCAAATAGTGCTTAAAACCAAATGGCCGGCCCACATAAATGTAGGTAACAATGCTCAAAAGAAACATATGCATTTAGTCTTTGAAGGTACAGATAATAATAGGAGTGCTTGGAAGTACCCAGGATGCCCATGCAATACTGGTAAGTAAAACCTGCATAATATCGAGGAAAACTTCAAAAAGAAAATTAAAAAAAAAACAAGACAAACAAACAGAATTATGTTAAAGAGGAAGAGAATAGGGAACGAGAAGAAAAGATTACATTTGCAGAACTTGCCAAGAGACCAACACTAAGAAGTATTTCCTCTCCAATAGCAGATGCTAAGGTAGGCATAAGAAGCAGCTGCGCATCAAGACAATTTTAGCCATGAAACACTTATTTCACAAGCAAATAAAATTTTTTATTTATGCATATTGGTTTGTATGTATACTCTTATGAGAGCATTTATACATGTAGGCATGCATAAATAGACACTCAAGTAGGCAAATCAGACGTAAAAATAATTGATGAAGATTTATAGGCACAGTTAAGATAAGTGAAGCATGATTTTGATATAGTACCTGTGAACTAGCCCCAGCAACCCCGCTAATGAGCAGTAGGTCAGCATACTGGTCTTTGCTGAATCGGAACTGTGCTTTTAAGAAGTACTGCATTGTTAATAACAAGGACAACAATCAAAATTTTATAGCCCAATTATTTGGTGATGACACTTGAATGCTTAATTACAAGCCATCCATTCTCTGTTTATTTAAGGTCATTCCTATTTAAAGCAGCATGTGGTCTTAATCTTAATTTAACTAAGGGTTGTTTGCAATTATCTAGAATTCAAATGAATAAATATAGTTTGAAGCAAACTAAATATATTTGAAATACTTTTTTTTTGGTGTTTGGTTGGTTGTAAAAAAATTTAGATCACTTTTTGTTGTTCGAATAGCTGTAAAGCTATGATGCATTGACACTTCTCCTCAAAGACACGTGCAGTGTCTGATACGTATCTGACACAACACGCGCCCGACACTATTTTGACACGTATCAGAAACACCGAAGTCTGATTAAAAAAATATTAAATACAAATTGGACACGTGTGTCTTAAATATTTTATAATTTTTTAAATATAATTTATTATATTTAATTTTTTTTATTTATTTAAAATATAAAAACTAAAATTCTTATTTCATCTCCACAACACCAAATAAATTGCCCGAGCTCCATACCCGATTCATTGAATATTCTTATTTTCATTTCTCTTTGGCAGGTCGCAACTTTGGTTTGCCTGATGTCATCTCAACATCGACGTCTTACGTCGTTACAATATCAACATTTCAAAACCATCTCAACATCAAAGTCTGACACAGTCTTGACATTGATGCTCGACGCTAGCAATTTCTATACCCACAACTTGACAGCTCATCTTTGTCTGATGTTATCTTAACATTGATGACTAACGCCCTCTCAACATCGATGATAGATGCCCTCTTAACATCGACCCTCGATACTTTTTGCATAACATTAATGCCCGACTTTCGACAGTATTGTCGTCTCCTCTCTCGATGCCTAATACACGACATTAATGTCCAACTTTCGACATCCTAATATTAATTATTTTAAGCCCAAATTCTAATTAAGCGACTTATTATTTCTAAATTATTTTTAATATTATACTTATTCAATTTTTATACACTATTTTTAAAATATAAAATTATAATACCGTGTCCAAATCGTGTCTGTGTCTTATATTTTCAATAATTGACATGTCTTGTGTCTGTGTTGTGTCGTATCTGTGTCGTCGTATTCGTGTCTGTGCATCATAGCTGTAAAGCGAATCCAAATCTTATAGTTGGCGAGGTCGCATGTCATCGGTGGGATCAGAGGTCACATTTGTGGTCACCAGCAACCTAGATATAGCGAAAGTGCGGTCCACATTAGGTCATGGGTGTGGACGTATAGTGAGGTTTTAGAAACAAAAGTCAAGATGGAACATGTCATTGCTTCATCGCATGGCATTCTCCAAATTCTTCCAACTGGAGTGAATCCAGAATACACAAAAATGACCTATTGGTGGTATTAAGTACCCCAAAAATTAATTTCGAATTTGCTTTACTTCCAAGCAAACACTAAAAAAATTAAAATACCTGTATTTCAAATTCAATACACTCAAACAGCCCATAGATAATATACATCTACTTCAAAATCTTTTCCATCGATGCAAAATTGACTTTGAGATGATGGGTATGGAAGTTCTAATCATCACGTATTGTAAAACTGTCTCATGCCAAATTTATCACATATTGCAAAACTGCCTAATGCACAATGCATCTACAATATCAGCATAACGAGAATTATTGACTAGTAAAATCAATGTTCTTGTCAAAAGGAAATTTATTTATTCAATCTTTTATGTAATTCTACCACTGCAAACTTCTTATCAAAAACTATAGAATATTGCATGCGCCATCAAACTTTATAAAGTAGAAATGCATACGGAGCAACTTATTCTCTATAAAGGGAAAGTTGAGTACACATTAAGATACAATCGATGGCCTAGGAAAAAAAGACAGCAATATTGCACCAAAAGAAAACTCTGATAAAAAGTTTATTACAAATACGTAGATCAATTCCTCTCTTGCTCCTAAAGTCTTTTTCTATTGTTCCTAGGATGGTTATAATTTGAGAAATGAAAGCAATTTAGATGGGGAGTAACAAACCAAAAACCATGTAGCAAAAAGTAACAATAAAATAGGCAGAGAGAATCTTAATTACTGCAGGAATACAACCCTAAAAGGAGTAAGTTACCAGTATAGAAGCCTGAAAACCACTTGAACCAAGGCTTTCAATAAATGCAACAACAGCTGCTCGTGACAGTATCAAGCTGCACGAGCATGAATGACAGAGCTAAGTATTCAGCACAAATTTTAGCCCAATGGAAAGGGGTGAAAAAAAAGAGGATTTCTTTTTAAGAAATATAATGAAGAACAGTCCTACTCCTACAGTTTAAATGTGGATATGAATTAAGGTTTTTTTTCCCAGTGGAAACCAATACCATACAAAAAGGTAATAACAGACCATGACTGTCATGTGTCAAAGGATTTTCCGTTTCATCTGCACCAATTTAAAATTTTCATGATACGCTCACCTCATTGCTCTAAGGTAACGTCTTTTTATGGCCACAATGCCCAAATAATCGAAGTAATCATGAAATCAGTGAATATCTTTCAACTAGTTTTGTTCTACATATGAGCCACCATACCATGCATTTCGACATTAAATGCATCGGAGTTTCGTTCAGCAGAATGGTTGTTCATCTCAGGACAAGATTTTCAAGGTAATTTCTGCCACTACCCATTTACAATGTCAAAGATTAGAGAGTTTGCTCTGATAAATACCATGACCTCTTCGAAGAACTGCCATCAACAACTATTTGAATCTATGGTAATTTGATAAAAAACTGAAGCTTGAAAGATGACTGATGGCAGAAACTAAGACAAGTAGAGTATTTACTCAGTCAAATTCTTAGAGGCTGTTTGGTATCCTATTTTTAGGCAATATTTAGATCCTACCAAACAGAATTTTGGTGACTTTAAATTCTACCTTTTTAATACATATCGTTATTAATAAAATTCATGATTTATTATGTACCATTGTTTACAGGATTTCATAGTTTCAAAATTTTGTTTTCTCGCAATCATGAATTCCAAAGCAAAAAGCCAAACTATATATCAAAACTTAGTTTTAGTAAGATTAAATAGTTCTCATGTCAAACAGTTTTCAGGAATTGATCCTCTCAAGTTTTACTGAATCTGAATTTGTTAAATCCTACATGAGCAAATCCTCTTAAGCCAGACAGCCCTTTGAATATTCACTTCATTCTTTTCTTTATTTTGTGTTTTAGAAAAGCTATAGGATATAAAGTTCACTAAAATGAATCGAAATAGCTATCAAAGACGAAGACGGGAATCGAGAATAGCTACTTACCTACTTTTGAAAAGGCTAACCATATCCAACAGCGATGAGACCTTCCCAAGGATTGGCAGCTTTGCAGGTGATTCAGAATCCGAGGGCGGGGAAGGAGAGCAGAGGGGACGAGAGGATTCGTCGGCGGCGAGAGAAGCTCCACCATCCGTTTCAGCGAGGAAGAATCTCATGTACAGCATTGCTGAAATGGCCACGGCAGCAGAGATCTGGAAGGTTAGGAAGGTCGGTACGAAGCGAGCGGTTAGGGTTGCTGTTACGAATCCAGCGGTGCTGATGCCGGAGAGTACACCGAACGCCGAGATCCGTCGCCGCTCGCATGTTTTGTCAGCCTGTGGAGATCGCCGAGCATGTTCAATCTCTCGTAAGGAAATTAAAAAAAGGATCTTTACATACATGCTATTTAAATAATTAATACTTAAAATTTTAATATTACATATCTATTATTCATAAAATAAAAATAGATGCATGAAATGAAATATTAAAGTTTGTAGAGTTGGTATGGGTGGTGATAATGAAATATAAGAGTGGTATATTTGATATTAAAATTTTAAATGAGTAATAAAAATGTAATATTAACGTTCTGAATGTTAGATATGTAAATAGCATGAAAGAACGTGGTATATATATATATATATGTAAATATTTTTTTTATGGATTTCCACATCTAATATCTAAAGAGTTGTTTATTTTGCTAAAAAAATAATGCATACTAAAAAATATTGTGTAAAGTAAATATAATTTATGAAACTTTTTAAATTGCTTAGTTTTTTTTATTACACTATAAATACAAGATATTATTTTTTATATTTAGCTTAAATAAAATTAATTTAGTGAAAAATTCGTGATCGTTACTAGCAATGACTAGTGGTAGTGACACTCATGGTTGAAATGATAGGTGGCAGTAGGTGGCGAGCTATTGTGTTTGAATATCCCAGCGATCTTAGTATATAGACATTTTATTGTTCATATTATTATTAAAATTAATATAATTGAGAATTTTAATGGCCAACAAAAGGTTATCTTGAAGAAAGTTTCAATATTCTTCAACCATTATCACATTTTTGGGCCATGATAACTCCTCTTGCTTGATAGCTACTAATATTGATTGTCAACCAATCCAAGAGGAAGATCATGCTATCTAAAATAGCTCTATCATCTATATCAAAAGTCTTATATTCTTTTCTTGAGAATACAACCATTTTCTCTTAGGAAGACATGGCTTATGCTAGTTAGGGTGGTTGGATAAAGATGGACACCTTTTGTTTTGAAAGATCATTCCACTTACAATCCCCCTGCAATTGATATTGAATTGGTGCCATATAGATTGTAACTTATGTGCACCAAATTGCTCTCACTCATAATCAAATTGTCCTATTGTTACATAAGCCTTCTGACTACAAGGATAGAAGTCTCGATTTGACTAAGGAATCATTTATTTATACAACTAATTTTAGAGATGAGTTTGTCTCCAAATTTCATAGCTCTAAAGATGAAAACTCTATCCAAATTGAAGGCCTCTTTCTACTTTTTTTTTCTCACAAACATATGAAAATGAAAAGAAGGAACAACACACCCAAAGCTCTAGATTCATGGGATCTTTTATCACAAAATTTGTCAGAATGATCAATACGATGAATAGATAGAGTGAAGTGCATTCTTTCTCTTTATCATTTCAATTTAGACTTCATATTTCTTTCTCAGGATCTGTTTAGGACTATTTTCTCGTTGTTTTGCTTTTCAGATAACAATCATAATTTTATTTGGCGACTGCTTCCTTGCCATTTTCCTCGCTGCTTTTTAAAAATTTTTGTAATGAAAAGTTAATTTTTACAACTAGATTAACTAATCCACATTAGCTTCACAACCGACATTATAAAACCTTACAATTGTCTCAAACAAAACCTTACGCGATAAATGCTCTCATCTTTTTTACTTTCACTCTCATCTTTTATCATTTGACATCCTTACAGTATACACAATGTTCATTATTATTGTAAGAAATGATAAAAATAAAATGAAAAAGGCAGCTTACCACATAAGCATGGGTGAGGCATAGCATGGTGCCTTCACAAAACATTCCAGTAAACATCTTGATGCAGTAGTAGGCATAAAAGAAGGGCCTTCTTCGACCAAATGCCAATATAACTGCAATAGTTAAGCCCTCTTACAAAATAGCTAAGTAGATTATATATAAGAGAAAAAGAAAACAATAAATATATCTTCATTTCGACCTAAGAAAATAAAGGGGAAAGTAATTTAAAATTAATAAAGTGTGGAAATAACATAATAAAGATTTGTAAACAAATTATATATATATATATATATATATATATATATATATATATATATATATATATATATATATATATTTGGCCTTTTTGGTTTTTCTTAAAAATATTTTAACCTTAAGTAAGTTAATAAAAATAATCCTAAATACACTTTTGCAGAAAAACCCAAGAAGAAACTGAAATTAAATTGTAATAGATTGTGACTTTTCCTCTAGAAAACGACTCAGCACTATGCAAAATATGTTTTTTTTTCAATGCTGTATCAATCTATTTAGGCTTTACCAAAAGCTTGATTTCCCACCGTGATCTTGCATTTCATTTTTCTGTAATATTTAGGTCTAAGTTAGAATTAACTTTAATTTTACATATATTTTATACATTTTAATTAAAAAAACCAGAATATTCTAATTTTAATAAGGAAAAATCTTAATTTTATTTTAAAATAAGTGTAAGATATAATTAATTAATGTTACATTTGTCTAAGAAAATTTTAAAAAATTTGATGTTCATCTGATTACTTTTTTATTAGTATATCTAAATAGAAATTTTGTCTTATTCTAAATATAATATAACATAAAGTATTTTTCTTAACAAATATTTAAAAATAAAATAATAAATCTTTATGCTCTTGTTTTTTACTTTATTTTTACTTCTATTGAAAAAAAAATAGAATATTATTCATCTCTTTTGTTGGAGAATTAAAGATTTATTTGAGACAATTGTCTTATTTATTATTTTACTATTCAGAAATCAAATATAAATTCATCCAGTTATTATTTTTAAAATTTTGTGTAATAAAACATTATTTTTTTCAATTAAAATAGTTTTTTATAATAATTTTACAATTAATTTTATAAAAAAATTCAACTGTTTCAAACTAATCCTAAATTTCATTTTCACCTTTTTTTTTTCTTTTTTTACAGTTTTCTCTCGTTATCCACCTTATGCACAAATCTCCACATATTACTTTTGAAAGGATTGGAATGCTCCCAAAGCAAAAGAGATGGCGATATGCCAGTGGAAGGTGACTTTGTGCTTTCCCCACTTCCTTCAGAAGCAAGAGCAGTCCTCTCCTAAACTTGCCTTTGCTTTTTTGGCTTCCGGACAAATATGTAAAAAGCAGATTTATAAAATCAACCTTCTATGCGTTCCTTCGCTGATAATCTATTGCACCGACTTTGATAAAATGGTCGGCAGTGAATCAGGAAGCTTTACAGTCTACACCATGACCTTCTAGAATACTTTGTAGCTAACTTTGCTGATTACATTAATCTTAGTTATTTATATTAAAAAATATTTAATTAAATTCATAATAAAATAATCATTCAATTTCTTCAAAATATAAAAAATAAATATTATAAATTATAAGATTTTTATCATCTTATACTTATTTTTTTAAATAACAAATTTAAGTAATTTTTTTAATACTAATAACAGTTTAAAATTTAAATTAAAAAATCAAAAAATTAAAAAAATTTAATTTGTGCCCTCAGTTAAAAAAAATCAACATTAATATTAATTTTCTTTAATAAATTAAAATGATATTAATTTATGTGGACATAGTTACCTAAGGGGATGATTCCCACTGTCATAGGAAGCGTGAGCATAGTCTTCCGACCGTACTTGTCTGATAGATTTCCAATCACAGGTGTCACTAAGAAAGTTCCCAAACCAGTGATCTGAAGCAAATTAAATAATTAGCTTATGAGAAAATAAAAAATATAATATATAAGTAATAAAAAAGTATTTACATTAAAATTTTGAAGTGGCATAAATTAAATATTTTTATAAAATTATATTCACATAAATAAATATATATTAATTTATATTTGTTATTTTTTGTCTAAATAGATTGTTTATGGTGAATATTTAATTTATGTTTTTCTACTAAAAATTTTTAATCAATTAAATTGAATTAAATTTTAATGCTGATTTTATTTTTAATCTAGACATATTATATTAGAGTATTATGTACATACACAATAAAGTTTTAACAGAATATAGGTTAGTGTACGTTAATATTTAAATGGTCTGGCTAATCTACTATTAATGCACTTAGTCAACATGATAGAAAGGAACTTCTATTTGACATTAATTATTGAAATTATAGTGTTAAGAACTCCAAAATAAATATTTTGTCAGACATTTAAAATAATAATAAAAAAATAAATTTAATTAAAATACATGCAAGGTGTCAATTTGAGCGTTATTTTGTAATATTAAATAATTATATTATAATTGATATATAAATATTTTATCATTTTATCATTTGTCTCAATATTCTGATAAAAATATATTATAATTTGATTCTAATATAACTTTTTTTTCTTTGTTAATCATATATAAAATTTAGATCATAATATTTTGATTAAAATTTGATTAAGATGAATTTTAAAAATTAAAAAATTTTATTAAGATAAATATAATATATAAATAGTTATTTATTTCTTAAATTACACATATTAAAATAAATTTAAAATTTTCAAAACCAATCACAATCAAATTTGATCCGAATAACTTAAATAGTTATTTTACATCATTCATCTACTTTCAACTGGTAATTACCAGTAAAATCACTGGGAACATTTTCCACTGAATGTAATTAGTGTTTTCTCCCATATAAAATTGTTCTTCATATAATTTTTCTTACTCAATTAGTGCATACTGCATGAAGTTAATGATGCTAATTAGCAACATAATTAAGAACAGTTAAGTTAATATTAACTTTGCAGCTCAGTGGTTCACCATTTGATAAGGTCTACAGTATGGAAGTTTATGAGAGATTGCGAAGAGAAGAAAAAATTGCAAAGAAATTTAGAGATGCCAAACCTTATCAGAAAATGATGATTGATTTATATGAAAGAATTAACTTACAGCCTGCGTGAAACCAGTGAGATAAATGGCGAGCGAGCACCGGTCTTCGCCAGGGCAAAGCGCTTCCATGGTGACGTCTGTGATAGACGGAATCACGATGCAGTTTGCGTAGTAAAAGAGAAAGGCACAGGCGAACAAGTGCCAAAGCCCTTTCAAATCCTCCATCTCTCTCTCTCTCTCTCTGTTCTATCCACTCTCTCTCTCTCTCTCTGTTCTATCTAATCCTCTCTCTGTCTTCTATCTACTTCTCTCTCTCTCTCTCTAGGCAATAGATCGAACGGTTAGATGTTTAATATATAGAGCAACAGCAAGAGTACTATGAGGACAAAGTAAAACATTTCCTTTAAGAAAGGAGGAGTGTAGTTCTGCTCTTTCTTTTTGCTTCTGGAGTGGTGCAGTGAAAGCAGCAGGGTTTAAGGGGAGAAAAAGATATTAATTAATTAATTTTTTTTGGCGTACTACAATCGTTCTATTTTAGCGACTTTTTTTATTTTTATTTATATCTCGGCCTTATATTTTGAATTGTGTTGGGTGGAGGAGGAAGTAATTATTGGGTGGTGGTGGATCAAAGGAGATTGAGAGGACGTCGCTGGGCTTGCTTGCACGTTAGGATTTGGAGTCCGGGGAATTTGGCATTGGATGCAATCAAATTTTACATAATTAGCCTTTCGGCCTTTGGACTATTTTTACATAATTTACAAATCTGCCTTCGGATCGGTCTTTGCGGGTGTAGATTATTAAGAAATCTGAGTGTTTTTTTTTAAATAGAAATATATCTTAAATAATTTTTAGTAATGATAAGAAGATCACAATAAACTTTGCAAATTCTAAAGATAAAAAATCAGTTAAAATTTTAAATAAAAATTGTTCATAGTGTATGTCATGGAATAAATAATTTTTATTATTCTTAATTGCTAGAAAGATACAAATAAAAATTTGTTTTTTTAAAAAAAATCTGCAATTTAAAATATGGCCTACGATTTTTTTAATTTTTGCCCGTTTGTAGTGTTGTCTCAGACTCAGAATATTCAATAATAGTTTACGAAAATGAAAAGGAGAGAGAGAGCGAGAGAGAAGGAAACAGAAGGGCCGGACTTCTGCAATTTGACGTTTATAGAGTGATCGAACAGGACAGATTCGGAACTTGGGCATTTGTACACGAACGTTGCTTGTCTGACGAAACAACTAATTCCTGGCCCTATTGTTTGCAAGAGAAGAATAAAAATAATAAAAATATCTACAGTTAATTATTAAATAATAATCATGTTTGGCAATCTTATGCGTTAATCTACATTTAAAAAGCCAAGTTTAGGAATGTAAAGCCTTGTGATTGTATATTTCAAATTTACAAGCTCGAGCTCTCTCTCTTTAATTGCTTTAGCGTTTGTTTGGAGTTTGGACGGCTATAATGTTTTATAAGGATAGTTGTGAATATATTGTGAGGAAAATAAATTTTTTTTAAAGTAATTATGGATATTTTAATTGTGTGTTTTTTTTAAATCAAACAGCTGATTTCTTAAAACTATCACTTATGAACAATTCTAATTGTGAAAAAACAGCTTAACACTATGAAAATTTTTAGAAATTAAAGAACTAATAATGAAAAAGTAATAGCCAAATGGAATTGTGCTTGCAGCTTGAAAAGCAAAATAGTGACAAAGTTGTCTCAAATGGACCGTTAATATATTGTTTAATAATAGTATTGTGGTGTCTTTTTGGTCAGTTAGAACCCGATTTAATATAAACTCAAATTTATTTGATTCAATTTTGAGCAGAATTAGTCTTGAATATAGATAGGCTTATTCTATCTTGATTAAGTGAATCATGTCTCATTAATTTTAATTCAAGTCAATTTGGATCAAGTTTTAAGTCTAGAAAATAAATTCTTTGAGTAATAAGAGATATACATCACAAATATATACATGCACACTGATGCACATACATTACAAAATTTCATTTAAATTCCTCCCTTCTGGGATCTCTTTGCATTCAATGAGTCAAATGACATCACCCAAAAGTAGAGTAGAATCTCTCATATCCCATGCCTTCCTAATTGCCACAAGTTACAAATAAGAAAAGTAATGACAAGCTTATACTCAAGCACTATCCTAGAGGGGATGAAGCTACTGAGGAAATCAAAATTATTAAAGATAGATAGAAAGCAATAGAAGATAAATAAATAAATAAATAAAAATTACTATGATCATTGCTGAAATTTGAAATGTGGAGTTAGTTTGAGTTTATGAAGGTAAAATTCAACTAGAAAATGAATGGGTGTTTTGGGTTTTGTTCTTCTAAACCCAATTATGATGTTGCGAAGCTTGACTATAATATTAGATAGGCTAATTAGATCTATATTATCTTTCTCATAATAACAAAGAATGTTCATTCAACTTAATTAATGATGACATTATTATTCTGAATAATGAAACAATGATGTTAAGATTTATAAGATCCTTCACTAGACATAGGCTTAGGGCTTCCCATAATGTAATATTATATAATTCACCTTTGGGCTTTTCTCTTAGCTTGCTTTTAAATTTATTATTGAGTCAAAAGCTGTACATTATATAATGAACTATATGCTTTGCTTGATCACTTTTAATCATATAAATAAGAAAGCAATACTCATATCAGATTATAATATCTAGAGAAGTTAACGAACAAAGAATTGTAAGTCGAGGCATAATTGTACAGTTGAAGTGAAGACCAAGTTGCTTTTTTTCTAAATAAGGAAGCATTGAGAGCAAGATTCATAAGATCCAATACTAGACATAGGCTTAGAGCTTGTTGTAATGTGATATTATATAATTCACCTTTGCACATTTCTCCTAGTTCTTCATAATTTTATTATAGCCCATCATAAAATTAGAAATATGAAATTAGATCTCTATACATAATTAATCTATAATTTATTATATGTCCAAGACTTTATTTCTTTAATCACACTTTAAAATGACTAAATTTTAATATAGCCTATAATACACATTTAATTTCATAGTATTTTTATAATACCCCCATGCCACAAAGTTGTTCAAATGAAGTCCTAATTATTTGCTTTTATACTAATTCGTAACACCCCCATGCCACAAAGTTTCAAATTCAAGTGAGCTTATCCCTTTAATGTGTTAGCCCAAGAGAAAACGAATAGCAAAACCTAGCTGATTATCAGTTTTGTGTAATTTCCCTTAGGTGGTCATCCATTAAAGTCATTGGTCATAACTTACATAGGCTTACTTAAATTTAAATTGAAAACTTAAGATTTAAAAGCATTGGTGATTATTGATAGTTTTGGGTAAAATTTCAAAGTTAAAGGACCCTAAGGATTGATTTATTGACCATGGTTTAATACAATTTCTCCAAAAAATTTCAATATAAATCCTTCCAAAATGAAGATGGCACTAAAATGCTCATTTAAAAATTTATAGCAAAATATCTGCATTACATGTGACAAAATTACTATAGAAGCCAAAAATACATATAAAATTGCAAGTGTTTCCTAAGTCTCAACCATCATTTGATAGTATTTGATTCCATTTAATTTGAATGTATTGTTGAAAATACATAGAATGTAAAATAGGCATTTCTTCTATCACATAAGCTTTATAAATTGAGCTTTCGACATTTATTTTATAATGGATATTCTTCTTCTTCAGGTAGTACGTACATAGTCCTAAAAAGATAACTTTAAATTAATCATAGGTCAAAAGGATTTATTTATTGATATGATACGAAACATCAACAATTGTTTGATAGGCCAAATGAATTGGTCAATGCTCTATTAAATCAAAAATATTTTTGAAAAACGCGACGTAGAATTAGTTAGAAGTAAACCATCTAAATGTGGTTTAAGCCACTCGACTCTTTCCTCAGATACAATTCTCTTCAATTTTCCTCAGATATAGATAAATGTGGTCTTCTGTCCAAATCAGTGAACATCATGGCATTGGATTTAAACTTGAGAATTAAAAGTGATTCTTGTGAGTTGTGGGGATAAAATTTATTGCACCTTACTCTAATAATAAGAGGATGCTTTAATACCAAACTAATGGAAGAATGAACATGAAAGAAAGGATGAAGGAGAAAAGAACATAGGGAAAATTCACATTTATAATTTGGAGTCAACTATGTACACAATTCAAATAAACAGATAATACTCATAATTGGCTCAATAATAATTTGATCCAATAAATAAAAAATCAATCAACAATCTAAATACAAACCATGAATCATTATTATTTGAAATAAGTTTACATATATAAGGAAAAATAACTTCTAATCATGCCTAAAACTAAATCTAATACAGATATATAGCTATCTTTACTTTATGTACCATGATTTATCTAAGATTGTTGCAATATTGTAACCCTCTGGATCATATTTGTATTATATTTGTAGTGTTCTAATGCACATGTGCTTCATAAGTGTAGACCCTTTGAACACATGCTGATAACCCCGTAAGGTGTGACTTTTAATAAATTTTGCTTAAGAGGTAATACTCGCTTAAAGTTTAGGCCAATTAAAAATATTTGAAATTAAGTTATGAGTCCAAATATAAACTCAGTCTAATATGCTATAGCAGCAGAATAAAAAAAAATTAAAGAACATGATCAAGATTGGAACAATGCCTTTAGACTTTCATCAGAAACAATGGCAACTATATCCCACTCGAGCTGATGTATTGGGTGGGAGAAACCCCGTGACTCCGATCAGGACCTGCATATCATTACCCATCGAGGTGCGTAGGTGAGAGACGCTATCCTCAATTGTTGATCGTATGTATGATCTAATCTACCCTCCCATTGGTCCTCTTGCGAAGAGCACAGAGACCTGCAATCATTTTGTCCTATGGGATAGTACGATCGTACCCTCTTCATTATATCCCCACATGGCGGTGTTCCTTACGGAGGCCTATATACACGTGTAAAGGGCTCTCAGCTCTCATCTATATAATAGGATGTAATGCTACAATATATGGATATACATAATTACCTTTCACCTAACATAATCTTTATATAGTAGCCCTTCTTCTTCCTTACACTCTCTGCTTTATAATTGCAGGTCTTAAAGTACCTTTATGGTATTAGAAACAGGGAATGTAGACACTCGTCGAACCTCCTCCAAATGCATTTGTTCTAGGATGTTGCTGGACATTTCACACTAAAATGCACTCGGATGGCTCGGTAGCTCGCTTCAAAGCCAGGCTCATCGCACAGGGACATCGCCAAGGATAAGGGATAGACTACACTAAAACATATAGTCCAGTTGCCAAGCTTCCAACCATTCGCATACTCCTCACTATAGCCCTCTATCACAATTGGCTCGTGCAGTAACTGGATGTCGTCAACGCCTTTCTTCACGACAACCTTTCAGAAATGATGTATATGGCACAATGGAAGGGCTTCGAAGACTCCTCACACCCGGACCATGTCTGCCTCCTCCACAAAGCTATCTACGGCCTCAAACAGGCCCCGAGATAATGGTACACTACTTTCACCTCTTATCTTGTCTCTCATGGTTTTTCTCACAGCAAATCCGACCCTTCTCTTCTCATTCTCACCCAAAATCATACTCAAATCTTCCTACTTATTTACGTTGATGATATCTTACTTACCAGAAATAATCCCATAGACATTTCCACTCTCATTCATCAACTTGGCAGCAACTTCACCATGAAACACCTAGGCTTAGCGCATAACTTTTTTGGTATTCAAATTAAACTCAACACGAATCAGAATTTTCTTTCCCAATAAACATACGTTCTTTCCATTTCATAGCAAGCAGCTCTCACTCAGTGCAATTCACTATCCAATCCTACAGTCAAAAAAATGCCCACGAACATTCCTCCCGATTCTCAGCTCTCTGATCCCTCCCTCTATCGCAGACTTACTGGTTCTCTCTAGTACCTAACTCTAACACATCCAGACATAGCTTATGCAGTCAATCTTCTCTCCCAACATATGCATAATCCCTTACCAACCCATATATATCTCCTCAAAAGTCTTCTTTGCTACCTCAAAGGCACCATTCATTATGGCATCCCAATCACCAAAAGTTCCCTCTGCATTACATCCTTCTCTGATGTTGACTGGGCTGGCGACCCCATATCTCGCAAATCCACGTCTTGCTACTGTTCCTTTTTAGGCAACACAATTATTTCATGGAGTGTCAAGAAACAGAATACAGTTGCTCGTTCATCCATCGAATCTGAATACAAAACACTTGCCTCAGCAACAACCGATATTCTCTAGTTGCGGTGTCTTCTGTAGGACTTCCAGGCATCTTTGGATGAACCCACAGATCTCTACTGCGATACCACATCAACCATCGCACTTGCAAATAATCCGGTCTTCCACGCCAAAACCAAACACATTGAGATAGATCATCATTTCATTTGGGATCACATCCACAGCAACAACATTCGACTTCTTCCTATCAGCACTGTGGATCAAGTGGCTGACATCCTTACCAAACCTTTGGCAACTCCCCGATTTCATCAGCTTTGATCCAAACTGACGGTCACTTCAGACCCATCAGTTTGCCAGGGCGTAATATAGCACAAACCATGACTTCTGACACAGCAACAACCACTCACATGATACAGTGAATCACAACTCTTTATGTATAACAAACAAACTTCATCTTATTCATACACGTGTAAAGGGCTCTCAGCTCTCATCTATATAATAGGATGTCATAATTACCTTTCACCTAACATGATCTTTATACAACAGTCCTTCTTCTTCCTTACACTCTCTGCTTTAGCTATAGTATAATTGCAAGTCTCGAAGTATCTTTAGTTAGTATGGTAATATGTTATCATAGAAGCCAAGTCAAACACTTTGAACCATTAAGAGCTATTGCTCATGTTCAATAAGAAAAGACTATATATATATATATACTTTCTTGACAATCCATAATCTACATGAGAACTCCTCAACTCCCAACAACCACCAACTTCATTATCCTAGTAATGCCTTAGATGAGAGAAAAAAAAGAATAATTATTAAACTAGCTTAATGTCATTCCTATTAGAATGAGAAGAGAGAGAGCTAGAGTTCTAATGAAGAAAATTATATATTCACTCAAATTCATCAATGTCAAATCACTGAGATAGAATGAAAATAGAATTATATCTTGATCTATGGAAAGAATATGATTTTAAGGCTAATAATCTTTCAATCCAATACAATTTCCCTTGGAGAAAAGTCTTTGGATTCTCCTAATAATAGGATATCAGAGAATGGGAAGATACAAGAAAATGTGAAATGGTGTATCGTATTTGTATGAATTGCAAACTATAACTATATTTTCTAACAAATTTTTCAAATTTTTATTTTATTTTATCCCATCATAAAATTAGAAATATGAAATTAGATCTCTACACATAATTAATCTATAACTTATTTTATGCCCAAGACTTTATTTCCTCAATCTCACTTGAAAATGACTAAATTTTAAGATAGCCTATGATACACAGTTAATTGCATAGTATATCCATATATTAATTATTTTTCTGATTAACAATTCCAAGTAGTGCTACTAAGTGACCTTGGAAACCCAATTTTTTCTTACATGGACTTAGGCTTCATTAGAGATAGTGTTTTTATTGCTGTCTATAGCTACTTTCTAGAGAAAAATTTTCTTGAAAGCAATGAAAAAATAATGGCACAATACTGTCCCAAACGAAGCCCTAATTATTTTATTTTATACTATTTTGTAACACCCCCATGCCACAAAGTTTCAAATTCAAGTGAGCTTATCCCTTTAATGTGTTAGCCCAAGAGAAAACGAATAGCAAAACCTAGTTAATTCATTTTCTCTTAGCTGGTCATCCATTAAAGTCATTGGTCATAGCTTACATAGGCTTACTTAAATTTAAATTGAAAACTTAAGATTTAAAAGCATTGGTGATTATTGATAGTTTTGGGTAAAATTTCAAAGTTAAAGGACCCTAAGGATTGATTTGTTGACCATGGTTTAATACAATTTCTCCCAAAATTTTCAATATCAATCCTTCCAAATTGAAGATGGCACTTAAAATGCCCATTTAAAAATTTATAGCAAAATATCTGCATTTCATGTGACACTATAGGAAAATCACGTATTATCGGAGGATTTTCCGGCGGAAAAATTTTTGTCGGTAAAACGAGCGTCAGAAAAATTTTCCACCTGAAAGCCGCCGGGAAATCTGCCAGTAATGGGCGATTTTCCTGTAGTGTGACAAAATTACCATAGAAGCCAAAATACATATAAAATTGCAAGTGTTTCCTAAGTCTCAACTTTTCCTCGACCATCATTTGATAGTATTTGATTCCATTTAATTTGAATGTATTGTTGAAAATACATAAAATATAAAATAGGCATTTCTTCTATCACATAAGCTTTATAAATTGAGCTTTCGACATTTATTTTATTATGGATCTTCTTCTTCTTCAAGTAGTACATAGTCCTAAAAAGATAAATTTAAATTAATCATAGGTCAAAAGAATTTATGTATTGATATGATATGAAACACCAACTATTAATGTTTGATAGGCCAAATGAATTGGTCAATGCTCTATTAAATCAAAAGTATTTGTGAAAAAAAAAAATCGATGTTGGAAATTATTTTAACTATGATTTTTTATTTTTTGCATGATTCAAATGTACAAAGAGTTAACGTAATGATCACATAAATAAAATCAACTAATCTCAATTACTGCATCCAAAAGACCTTGGTTATAAGTCACACACGTTATCAACAATAATATTTGTATAAATACATGACAATCATGAGTTTCATGTCATAAATTTTGAATCATTCAAATTCAAACATATTATCAGATTTGATACATAGCCATACAAAATTTTTAAACCTTTAATACATACACATAGAAATTCAATTTGATCCATTATCAATGTACATATTGTCTTAGTCTTAAATCTTTTTCCATCAAGCTCAACTAATTTAAGTTCATACCTTTTTGGTCTCAATGATAAATCAAGACTTGCTTCACTATTACATTATGTAGTCCTTTTTCATATTATTTTTTGCTTTCATATTCAACCTTACTCATGAAACATCAATCAATAATCAGATTTTATGTAGGCATCTTAGGTATGAGGCCATAAAAATGGGCTTAGCGTATGGTAAAAAATAGCTTTCTTGATTCATAATATTAACCCTTAATGCTCTCTCTCTCTCTCTCTATATCTCTCTCTCTCTCTCTCTCTCTCTCTCTCTCATCATGGGGATTCCTAGGATCTATGTAAGGGCATCCTAATATTCAATATTAAAAATTGGGGGTTTTCGCAATGATTATTATTAGCACTTTAAATATCGCTACTATAGCTGCATGTGCTAGCGCTATTACCCGATGCTAATTAACATAAAGCCCAAAAAAACGCCCTTTCCAGCCCTAGCCCTAACTAATTCGATCATAGCCCCTCTACCGTTTCGTTCTCTGCATACGTCGCAAGGCCTCTCCTCCTGACACCGATGCCGAAGCGCCTCTGCTATTTTCTTGCTCGAGCAATCTCCATGCCGCTATCATTTGTCCGTTAAACACATAAATCTGCACCTCACTCTTCTTCTCCTTCTCGAATCATCTGAGCAACAACCTACGCGCAAATGATGAGTAAGACTTATATTAGGTATTTTGTGATTATTTTTCCAAAATGGCAACCTTCTCCATGAGATTAGGCCGAAAGGTCTAGCTATTGGCATCAAGGTATATCATTGCTTTATTTTAATTGAGAATTTATGCTCATATTGGTTATTATTGGATAAAGAGCATCTTTAATTTGCTAATTGAGAATTTTTGTAATTTTTTTCATAAATTTATACTGTTACTGTTTCTTTGCTAACTTGCTTCACCATTTTTCAATTAATTTACAAACTTTTTGAACTGGTCCTTTACAAGATTCAACGATATGCTCTCCTTTTTGGATGGAATTTAGTTGCTTAATCAATTTACAGCAGTTCTGTTGCACAGCTTAATCAGCTTGGATATGTAACTGAAGCGGATGGAAGGAAATATATTTGTAAAAACGGTGCTCTATAAAGTCTGAAGAGTGATGAACTGAGGATAGTGTGAGGATGGTTGCAAGGTTTTTCTATTTTCACCTCTTAGTTCAAAATCATGATGGTTTTATGACTTGGAGATGTGAAATATTTCTTCCTCTGAACCGATTTTGTATTGCGTACTTTGATTCTTAAAGCTTCCTAATTTCTGGTATTTATTTTACAGCTATACTCTTGATGTAAACATTATGTAGAATAGACGTTTGTTGAATGATATCAAGAGATATCTTCTGTTGGATTCATTTGGACATTTAGATTCTTAATATTCTTTATGTTTCGTCTCTTTCTCTAATTTTTAATATCTGTGGCAACTCTCATGAAATCAATGCAAAAGTCTTTTCAGCACGCGCAAATACAACTAATTTGTAGCGGTTCTTAAAACGCTTCAAAGAATTTACTAGCTGTTTAAACCACTGCAGTAGGTCAAAAAAATGCTGCGAAAGCCTCACTTATTAATAGTGATTGCAGCGAATCACTTTCTACCTATCAGCACTTTCATTGCAACGGTTTAAATAATTGTAATTTGGGAAGTATATAAGTCCGAACTATTTTAACTGTTGCAATATATGTATATATATATAAATATTTTCATTACCGCTGCACAAAAAGAGCTAAGCAGTTCATCTCGATAGTCTGTAAAACACTGCAAAATACTTCTGTAGCAAACGAGTTTTGTAATGATCATGCAACGGTTTAGAATGACAGCAAACGAACTTCATAATGATTTTTGTACTACGGAACCGCAACTGAAGGCATACAGTTATATCTTGTTGGGATTAGTTTAGAGTTGCTTAACCAAACTACATGCTTAACTTACAGCAGAAGCCTTGGAGTTTAACAACCTGATGCTGAAAGCTATTCTTTTGGCTTTATTATAATATAAATGACAATTCTTAAAATTTTAATGAATTGTTAATTACAATTACTAGTTAATTCTTTTCGGTTCCTTTAGTTTGAGCAATATGAATCGTTATCCATTTATGCCCATCAGCATTCGTGGGATGCCACTGAAGGAATCCCATGCCAGATCCCACTATGGAGCTCTTGCTGGCCCTACCGTTCATTCAGTCGACCAAGAACTTTTAATCACTGTTGGCATAAGTTCTTCCACTTAAAAAAAATAATATATATATTGGTTGATTATGCGAATTTTGACATAACTATAAAGAATTGCAAGATTTGAAACAAATCTGGTAAAATTACAGCGATTGGGTACCAACAAAAATCAATATATTCCATAAAATAGAGTAAAAAATTAATTAGCGTTGATGTAATACTGATTATCTTTTAATGCCAAAAGGTTTGCCATCTTGTCAAAATTAAAGGTAAGTATAAAAATAAATTTCATTCCTAGGTCAATTCTCTTCGTAATAACAAAAAAATTCTTTATATTATATATATGAGTTGATGATACAAGCGAATTGAGAAAATTAGTTTTTTTCGAGAGATTTCAGAGAAGTGTTAGTTTGTGCGGAATTTGATTGTGTCGATCAATCAGATTATACTGTTGCCACGGATTTTAACTCAGTTTGTCGTGCTTGGGGGGGGGGGGGGGGGGTGGCGCACTGCGAAACCCTTTAAGTAAAAGAATTTAAACTCTTAAACATCGAGGCGCCTTTTGATGTAATGGCTGAAATTTCCGTAAGAAACTCTGCAGTTAAGCTTGCTCATCCCGGAGCACTCGGATGGGTGACCTATTGGGAAATTACACCAACAAGACAAAACCATGCGGCCCTTAAGCTAAAGCGAACAATATCTCGATATTTAAGAGTTTGGGCTGTTACAGGCACTGTGTACCAAAGTGCCTCGGTGTTGTGTACTTAAGCATCTCGACACTGTACAGTTCGCTTGAAGAAAAGACAGAGAGCAGAGTACTACAATGCTCAAGATCTGGCACTGTGGCGTTGACAGGCAGACAAGAGACAAAGTGTTGAGCTTCACGATGCTCCAAATTGGTGCTGCAACATTACGAGGCCGATTGGATAGTTTTTCTTTCTCATTTTCTTAAGGGTGACGTCCCTTGGTGATATGAATTATCTCTTTTATTTATTTTTGTGTAAGAATGGTGTAGGAAAGAAGAGAAGCAAAAGAGAGAGCAGGACAGAAGAGATATCTGTATAAATTTCTTCTCATTTTCATAGTGAATTTTTTAGTGTGCTTCATGATTTTGATGATGAAGAATCCTTAGTTATTATTAACAGATGTTGCAAGAATGTTGATTTCAGAGATTCATACAGGTCAAATGATGTGATAATACTTCAGAACAAGTGAACAATTGTTGGTGAAGAATGCTTTCCTAGAGCAAAGATGTCAATGAAACTAATAATAGGCCCAACTTCCTCATACATTGAGGGCTTTCTTAGTTTGACAAATAAGCTGATGAGGGCTTCTTTCCATGTTATGATAAGAAATTCACGATTCATGTTCTTGAACATGGTATGCCGATGATGCTCTACATTAAATATGTGTGCTCTGTGAGTGAGTCTGCTGTGTTTCACTGGAATATTTGCTAGCTTGAAGCTTGTTGGTGGTGATTTAAAGCTTTAGGAGGCCTATTGGACTGAGAACAAGAAGTGCTAAGATTGATGACATTATACTTTGAAAAGAAATTCGAAGAGGTGTTCTCTAGAGGTATTTCTGTGAGACATTTCCATAAGACATTATCGAGAGAGCCCTCTGATCAGAAGCAGTTTAAAAAAAAGTTCTTGTTGCTATATCACTGTTACATCACTGTTGAATCACATCAATCATAATTTCAGCGAACATACAAAATACAAAATCCTCTTTTTTTGTTAACCATCTGAAAACTAAAACCAATCTGTTACATGCAGCACAAAGAAGAAGATCCTCTCTCTCTTTAAGCGATTGTTCTATAAAGTTTTTTAACCCTCCAAAATATCTCCGCTAGTTAAAATTACCTGCAAATGTCTTAAGGCCCTGTCATACTGATGTTGTCATGTGGTGTTAGTTCAACAACCAATATTTTTTATTTTTAGAGTGTCATAGTAAACTGTTGAGGTTGCTTGATGTAAAAAGAGAGATCCTCTTCTACAAGTTAACTATGAGAGATGCATTGAAAACAACAATATGATTAATTGGTCAATCAGCAAAGCTAATCACAATTCTCTTAATTTAGTTTATTTTATTATCTTACGGAGCTTATTTTTCCTCAGAGGAAAAGAAATTTTTTGGTATAGTTAAAAAATTCAAAGAAATTATAGTACAGATGAATACAACAAAAACTAAGCTAGCTATCAATCAGCCATATTTATATCTGTTATTAGCATGAATTTCAAAGAATACTGTGAATTGCAATTATTTTATTCAAAAGAGAAATACATGATTTGATTGAATGAATGAGAAATATGTAGAAAGTCTTTCACCATCTTCTATGCACTAATGGAGTGAAGTAATGGCCAAGAAATACTTACGAAAGCACCAACAACCAAGTAGAAATTAAGACCTATAAATCGAAAGAGATTTATTGCTGATCTCTCTACAAGGAAAAGAAAAAGAAGCATACAAGCAATTACATTTGATATGTACATTGCAATAGCGCCAATTTGCAAATATACATAGAGATGAAGTGGCATGCTCTGTTAGTTAAAGCAATACTTGCAAGTTTAACTCTGAAAATAACTTTGCTTGAGTCCACTCATGCAGATTATGTCAAAACATGGATTCGGATTGACCCGATTAATTTTTGGGTTTGGAAATCTTGGTTTGATTAATTTTCGGGTCGGGTTGACCTAAAAAATTCAAAATCGGCCCGATGATCATTCAAGTTCGGGTTAATTGGGTCGAATTCAAGCTAAACATGTCATGTTGATATAAAAAAATTGCACGCACTATATAATAAATGAGACGACTTTGGGTTGGTTGAGTTAGTGTATAACATTTTATACCCATATGATAATTGGTTGGGATCGGGCTAAGCTTATTCGAGTCAAATCAACTCTAGTTCAAATATGAACCCAACCTGATAATTAGAATCAACACCTCTAAACTAGAGTGCATGTGTGTACATATATATATTCGGAGATCTAAGACTCCCATTTAGCTAGCTAGTTGAATTTACATGCTTGCTTTCAAGCTCAGTTCAGAGAAGATTCATTGTAAAGATCAGAAATTATTGTCATGCTACTTATTTGTCAATGGAGGAAAGGAATTATTAGAATATTACATAATAATTCTATCAAGAAAGATAAGAAGTAAATTAGGTGACTTTTAGAGAAAAAAAAAAAAAACTAAAAGTTATCTTTTATTTTGGGATAAAGTCATACCCAACTCTTTCGCAAAAAAAAAAAAAAATTGTAATTTTCAATGGCTAGCACCAAATAAAAATTCAGCATTGATTTTATTTTAAAATCCCACCTTTAAACTATTTATAATAAATATGTAAAAGTAATTGGAGCCCACGAGCTCTATGGGCTTTAGGTTTGCTTGCAAACTTGCCTTCGAATCAACTTCGCTATGAGAGAGCCTCTGCTTTTGAGTTTATAGAGACCATAAAAGTAACGAGGAGGGAATAAAGAAAAAATGGGAGCTGACTATCAATTAAGAGATTTTGAGTTCAAAAATTATGAAATTGATATACGCACAAAAATATATGAAGCATTCAGCCTCGTGCCGGCCGAATCCCACATGTGTTCCACCGCACGCTCGCAACTACTCCAGAACATTCAAGTTCCACCCTTTACATCTTCGCGATTTTTCTCGCCCCTGCTCCATTCGAATCACCCGCCCTCCCGCACTCCATAAAAAAACACCCAACCGCACCACTTTATCCACCCTTCCCATAACCTTCCTTCTCTTTCACGCCTATCCGACCATGGCCGCTGCCGTCGTTGCATCGATGAAACAATCTTCTCGCACCATACCCCTCGTGTGGAGGAGGAAACCAGTCAGCACTCCTCGGCCAATGTCTCTCTTCCCTTCTCTATCCCGCATAATCCGTCGCCGCCCTTCGAAGAGCACTAAGGCAGGGGATAACAACAGCACATCATCACGCGACTTGCAGCAGAAGCAGAACAACTCGGACATCCAACAACGCTTCACTCCCCGTCCCTCTGCTCTCGAAATCTCTCCTTTCGGTAAGATCTTCCAGCTTGCTGAACATCCGAAGAGTGATAATTCTTTCCCGAACGTTTGCTGGCAGGCTTCGTTGGTTCGTTGTCGCCGATGAGGACTATGTGGCAGATGTTGGACGCCATGGACAGAGTGTTCGAGGACACGTTTGCTTTCCCTGGGACATCGACGGGGGACATCAGGACACCATGGGATATTAAGGAAGATGAGGAGGAGTTGAAGATGAGATTCGACATGCCGGGGTTGTCGAAGGAGGAGGTGAAGGTGTTTGTCGAGGATGACGTGCTGGTTATCAGAAGCGAGCAAAGAGAAGAGAACGGTGAGAGTAAGGAAGGGGAAGAAGGATGGAGGAGAAGCAGCTCCAGAGTCTACGACATGCGGGTGGTTCTGCCGGAGGAATGCGTGAAGGAGAAGGTGAAGGCGGAGTTCAAGAACGGGGTGTTGATCGTTGCTGTTCCGAAAATTAAGGTGGAGCGCAAGGTTACTGAAGTTGAGGTTCAGTGAGCTCTGCAGCTGGTGCGCATAAGCTCCTGCTTTCGTTCCGGAGTGGTTGCTGGCGCTAGATTTTCTGTTGGCTAACTTTGCTAAGTAAAAATAACGCACCGCCATGCTTTTGTGCACTACCTCTGCGTACGCAGAGAGCGCACGCTATTTTTTTTCCTTTCAAGTGCCTTGGAGTGTTTCAGTAGAACGTGAATGAATTTTGATTTGTAACTTCTGGAGTTTCGATGCACTGATGCACTACTGTTAAAAAAAAAAAGTTTTTGTTGTGATTTTTGTAATATTTTGTAGTAAATTTAATAATATATTACGGTGGTTAAAATAACTATAATTTTTATCACAATGGCTTAAAAATATAGAAAGTTTTGATAATTTGAAAATAATTATACTTAATGAAAGGTGTAATGGTCATAATAGCGAGAGATTATTCTGTCTTGAATCCAAACGCGTTCGGAAGCGAATCCGGGCACGCCAAATCATCGGATGCACTGGGCCCCGGTGACGTGGCGCGCTCGGATTCGCCTTCGATCGTGTTCGGATTCCGAACAAAATAATTTTCCCATAATAGCAATCACATAGAAAAATTTATAGATCTCCTACTCTTCTTTTGTCACACACTCTCTCTAAGTATAAAATTGACAATCATTATTATAAAAATATAAAAATTTAAAACTATTGTTGAGTTGTTCACTTATGTTGTGTTATTTTTATATTTAAAAATTTTAAGAGATTATATTCTTAGGCTTCGTTTGGGACGGTTTTTTTTTCTGCTTCTTGAAACAGTTTTTTAATACAAAAATTTTAATTTTTCTAAAAAAAAACTGTTTTAAGAAGCAATAAGAAAGCCGTCCTAAACAAAGCCTTACTTTATCATTGTGAAATTTTATCCCTAAAAATTGAAGGAAAATAATAATCAAATTTTAGTGCTCAAAATCTCGATAAATATTTCGAACAAAAAAAAAAGATGATGAGTTGGATTTTCTTCTGAAGCCATTGAGAACTTTTCTTTTCTAGCTCACTATTTTTTCTTGGGTATAAACTCTTATACTCTTTTGGAGGTCAAGCATTTACTCTCGAAAGATTCTCTGAAGTCTGAACCCTTCACAAGCATACAGTTTGTCGCAGCTAATTTTTAATCCGGTGTATAGCTTCTATGAAAGCTTGAGCAATCTCCTCCCTTGATGTTATCTTCTTGCAACAATGGTGAAAGGTTCCTTCAATACTCGTAATTGTAACAATATATGGTGGAAGCGGCTCCATCAACACTGATGAAAATGTTCATTATAAGGTGAGGAAAAGCTGTAATCAACCATTTTGGTAGAGAAAATTAATAATGATAGAAGTGAGAGGACCTAAAAATTTTGAGCGAAAGTAAGACAAGTTTATATGGATGCTTTATAAAGTGATGAAAGTGATCCGGAGTCCAATCACATACAAACACGTCGATTTCTTTCTCTCCTGTATACAGAGTGTGTACAAGATAAAGAAAAATAATTTTATTCACGTGGATGAAAAGCTATGTTCGGATTCTGCACGTAATAATCTCTCTCTTTGGAGCCCAAAAGCCTCCTTCATTTCAAATAATTATTTTTATCTTTTAACCTTATAATATCGTAATTGTATAATAACGTATTATTATTCCTATATTCGTAGAATTTAAGATCTATCTGATATGTATTATTTCTTTTACATAAGATCTGTCTAACATATATTGATTTAATTAGACAGTGCATTTCTTTTATATTATTTCTTATGAGTAAAATAATAGAACAAAGTTTTTTTTTATATGAGCCTTATGAGGAGTACCCAAATTTGACCTATCAAAAGTCTTAAATTTTGATTTGATTAGGCATAAAAATATGCATTCGAGCGTGTAATAGAAAAACAGGTGATCAATTGGCCTAAGTGAATAATAAGGGAAGATGATTTCTTCCTTTCTTATTATATTTTTCTGCGTCGATTTCTCTTTTATTTTCTTAACAATGCGCAAGGGCCTCAAAATCAACGAAGCGAAGTCTTAACCTTTGAAATGTTCACAGGTATGGAGCTGGGCCCCAACTAAAAGGGAAATTATTTTGTGCGGACTCCAGACGTAGCTCTGTGTCTGGACTCCAGTTAAATTAAGACATGTGGATTTCTTAAGACCCAACGACCTGACCCAGCCCAACTACAAAAATTTTGAAATAGCGGCAGCCAACTCATTTTTAATGTTTTTAAAAAAGAAACCCACGAAGCTCCCAAATATTTAGGATTTTCGCAGAATAAAACTTTTGGTGCCTGTTAAGAAAAAAATGAGAAACATGCGATGAAGATGAATATTAGCTTGGAGGACTTCACATTTTCTGCAGAGCTATTGGAAAATAAGAAATACTTAAGAGGAAGGTGTATCTTACTTATCCAATAATTTTTTTTCAATGTATATTATGAGGCAATATACATTTTGCTGAGCTTAATTTTTTAACAGAAAAATCTATCGTAAAGACAAATATAATAGAATCGTATTCACCTTCAAAGCATATCAAGTTCTCAAACAAGCCCAAATACTTCAATGAGGAATTTATAAACTTGGCAGCAATGATTTTTGTATTTTTTTGTGATGTTTACATACATTCACTTATAATATATTCTTCAAACATTTATATGTCAAATGCTGTGAAAATGCACGCTTCTCTACATCAACTATATAAAATGATAATTTTTGGGAAATTTATTTATTCTCTCAGACGTATATATTATATATTTTTCCTCTTTTGTTTATGTGAGTTTTATTTATTTTGATGCTGTGTGTTGTTGTGTACCACTGTGTACCGTTGTGTATCGTCGTGTACAACTGTGTAACATTGTGTACTGTTGTGTAAAATGCACTATGTATTGCTAGGTATTGATGTGTATTCAAGCTTATAAAAATCAACAAATATTATATTTATTCATTTGAAAGCTTTGTGAGCTTTTCCACAACTGTGTATTAGAAAAATTATGCTGAAAAGTATAATTTTTTTGGTTAAAATGCACTATGTATTGTTAGGTTTTGATGTATATTCAAGTTTATATGAATCCACAAATATTATATTTATTCATTTGAAAGCTTTTTGAGCTTTTACACAGTTACGTATTTGAGAAATTATGTTGAAAAATGTAATTTTTTTGCTAAAATATACTATATATTGCTAGGTATTACTAGTTATTCAAGCCTATATAAATATACAACTATTATATTTATTCATTTGAAATCTTTTTGAGCGTTTACATCTCTTTGTATTAGAGAAATTATATTAAAAAATACATTTTTTTGCTAAAATATACTATGTATTGATAGTTATTGTCGTATATTACTATGTATTTAAGCTTATATAAATACACAAATATTATATTTATTTATTTGAAAGTTTTTTGAGCTTTTACATTATTGTGTATTAGAGAAATTATGTTGGAAAATACAAATTTTTTGCTAAAATGTACTAGCAGTACACAATGGTACACATTGGTATACACAACAATCTAATACAATACACATCGGTATACAGCAGAACATAATAGTACGCAGCCGTACACAATGCTACATAGCGGTACACAGTGGTACATAACAGTACACATCATCAAAATGAACAAAACATCACATAAATGAAAAAGAAAAAAATGCATAATAATTACATCTGAAAGAATAAATGAACGTCCAAAAAATTATCATTTTACATAAAATTTTACATAGTTGATTTATAGAAGGATGCATTTTTGTGGCATTTGACATATAAAATTTTGAAGAATACATTCTAAGTGAATGTATGTGAAACATCACAAAAAATAAATAAATTATTGTTGCCCAATTTATAAATTCCTCGTTAAAGTATTTGGGCTTGTTTGAGAACTTGATATACCTTGAAGGTTGTTGACCTGTAACTGTCACCCGTCCGACGACTCAACCGATCCCACGATCGCAAGTAACCGCTCCCTACAACCGCTCCTCACGACTCAAAACAGGAAAATGACTCTCATTATCGGAGATGCGCTCAGAAATGAATGCAAGAAAGAAGGTTCAGAACTTACCTCTCGAATCTCTTAGACGCCGACTTCCTCCATCTCCGACTTCCAGCCGAAGCCCGCCTCCATTTGCCTCATCCCGTCGCAAGTTCTCTGTTGCCGATTCCTGCACCCGACGTTGAAATCGACGTGCCCTAGCCGATCGGACCTCCTGATCCCGCCGCTCCTGCTCGCCGAGTCCCAGCCCTCTCTGGTCGACTCCATCCGCAACTTCACCTTTGATTGCATCATTTGACACCGTGCCTTAGCCTCGACATCGTCTCTATCTCACGCACAGAGGACCAAGCCGGCCTGCCGCCTCCGCCACCGTCCCGATTCTTGCATCCGAAGCTGAAGCCGCCGACCGCCGATCCGGACTCCCTCCTCCCGTGCGTGATTGGCCCTAGCCCGACTCCTGGCTTCTTCCCGATCCTGCTTCCCTCCCCCTCTCTCTATATATTAATATATATCTATATATTTTATATCTTATTATATATATTATAATATATGATATATCTAATAATACAGTATTATTATAATATATATATTAGGTTATAATATATATATATATATATATATTAAAATGAAATAAAAAATGAGAATAAAAGAAAAAGAGAAAAGAGATCGACGATCTACATCAAATCTCCAGCAATAATTATCTACGTCCATTCGTCGTCAACCAAAGCTTCTGAAGATCAATCCCGGGGCCCGACAACGCCCTGAAGCCCCGGCCGTTGACTATCTTTCCGGATGGGTGTACTTGAAAGGACAAATGCCCCCCTTACCTCCCGGCGCCGGGGAGGGGACGCCGGGAGGCTGCCGAAATTTTCTCAAAATCCAGGACTTAACCAAAATTTTGGAGAAAATTAGAAAGTGCTTAATTGGTTATTTAATTTTAAAAAAATAATTATAATATTAATTAATTTGTAAATTAAATAATAAAAAAATGGATCGGCAACAAATCACCAGCAATCGACAATCGTCTGCAACCAATCTTCGTCAATCAGAGCTTCTGAAGATCAATCCCGGGCTCGACAACGCCCTGAAGCCCCGGCCGTTGACTATCTTTCCGGCCGGGTGTACTTGAAAGGGCAAATGCCCCCCTTACCTCCCCGCGCCGGGGAGGGGACGCCGGGAGGCTGCCGAAATCTTCTCAAAAAAAATTTGGAACTTAGAACTTTTTTTTTTGGACTCGTACTCAATTTTGAACAAAATAATGAACTCTCCACATAATTATTTTCAATAAAAAAAATAATAAAGAGAGAAGACTTGGAATTTCAAGTGGCATTGCACAATACATACATGTATTATTAAAAATTGCCATTTATGTCTAAACAAATGTTTAAATTCAAAGCATATTGAATTGAATGACATAACTTAATAACCCCTAAGGATATCAAGAGCTAGCACGATCCATATCTTGGAGTAACTTAAATGCATAGTGAAGGCTTAAAATACATGAAAATGATTCAATAGCATTTCACTATACTTAACATCACTCACTATTTATAAATCTCAAATAAAATATAGTATGGTCTAATTACATAAAATCTAGAGTCCAACATAATGATGAATATTATGAATACGGTACTCTACCTTAGCATTCTCTTGCTTTAAGCAATTTTGTTATGACAAAATGTGTATTTTGGCTCTCACAAAGCACTTTCATGATAGTTGCAATAATACCTCTAAAATCATTTAGGAATTCCTAAAAAGATACATGAGATGTCAATTGTTAAGTTGGTAAGGATATTTGTGTGAATGATATTCTCATAAATATGTTTTGAGACTTGTGCTTTGATATAAAAACAAAGGTTATGATTGTAGTAGCATAGGTGTTGATGGTGCCACAGATCTAAAGTCTAAAGAACCATAACATCTATTGGAAGCTCTCTATAGATGTTTATATTAACTATAATGAATAGAAGTTGGAGATAATAATTGGATTAGGACACCAAACTGGTTCATTCATGCAAATTATTCATAAGATCTACACGATATTTTGCAATCAATAGTCTCGAAGAGATCTATTTAAAGAATGATGATGACACCAGGAGATGTCTCATTTTGACTCAAATGCACTAGTCCATTCTTGTACTACCAACATTGTAACAGAAGCCTCACTTGTCTTCTTTCTAACATTCTTCCACGATGGTTACCCATTGCCCTGTCATAAAGATACATATTACGAATACCTGAGATAGGGAAAGGATCGTGTTGATCTAGAAATCTTAGACTTACGCCACCGGATCCGCAACATGCGTACAAGCGGACAGAAGGCGTCGTAGGCCCCTACGTGAAATCTCGGGCAATTTTCTAAATGATATCCCCCGCATGTGCTCCGATCGTCATATCTGAGTCCCAAATCCAACAATTCGAGAATGCTACGCGGGTCAAATATTCAAGTCTCATCCTCCTCCTTGGAAGGACTGGAGTTGACCTGACTTGAATCATAAAATACCTCCTAAATTCCTATGAAAATATTAGTGACTTTAACGTCACCCCGATGATGGCCGTGTTGACAAGAAATCTTAACCGGAGGGGTCAAATCTCAAAACTAATAAAAGACTAAATCTTGAAAACTTAAAATTAAAAAAAACACATCCACCTCCCGTAACAGTTTGTCGGGGGTGATAAATTTGAAATTAACCTCAGCTCATAAAGAGCGAATCCATGTCGGGTGTATCGCTACGATTCATCCTCAAATAGTCTTTTGCCAATAGGGACGTGGTATGTGCCCTCTGATCGGGTGGTTTTGCCGCAAAATGGCACCATTATATTATGATCACGGCCAAAGTTCGTATGTTCCCTAAAAGCGTCAAACCCTTGAGTGATGAATCATAGGGTATAGTCGATAGGCACAAAGCCCTTTGTCAGCTAAGGTGGATTCAGATATATCCCTTTAGACAAACACCAACCCAGGTCTACAAGGTACTCTTGGACGAAGCAACCCATGGCTGCCGACAAGGTGCCTTCTGTCAGGTTGGGTTGACTACCTCCTCTAACTAAGTAGACCAGGGAACATGACAGCCCGGGACGACGGAACCATGGGATCTTGATCGGGCTCGTCTTCATTCCCCCCACCACCAGTTTTAAGTTCATTGTGACAAAATTTTAAATCATAAATCCAAAATTCAAACCATAAAACTGTTGCTATTATATGTTGTATTTACAACCTATACAACCTCTTCAACGACTAGCCTTAATCGAAAGTTCTCTCTCGTTATCGGGAGGGGTAATTAACTATAGGGGCTTGCGCCTATAGGAAACCAGAACTCAGATCATAAAGTCCTCACAAAATGAGGGCGAAATCTCTGGGTAGTGTCTTATCTAAAACCCAAATCTGCCTTCTGAAAATTCACCCGGAACCTAATCTTGTTAAAACTCTTCGTTTTCATCACTATCAGAAAAGAAAAATAGGCCGATGGCGCGGAGAGGCCGGGAGTGCATCCAATGGAATTTTCGGAGCCCACAAAGGTGAACATGATTCTGTTGTATTTGGCTTTACGACATATTTCTCTGTTGAAAAATTAAACTCAGCAAAACATATATTATATCATAATATACATTGCAAAGAATTATTAGGTAATTAAATTACACCTCACTCTTAAGTTTTTTTTTCTTTTCCAATGGCACTAAAAAGAATGAAAAGTCCTCCAAACCAATCTCCATCTTCATCGTCTGTTTCTCATTTTTTTCTCAACTGGCACCAAAAGTTTTATTACAAAAAATCTTAAATATTTGAGAGCTTTTGTGAGATTTTTTTTAAAACATAAAAAATGAGTGGACTGTCACGACTTCAAAATTTTCATAGATGGGTTGGGTCGGGTCATCGCATCTTAAGAAATCCAAGTGTCTTAATTTAATTACAGTCCGGACGTAGAGTTACATCCGGCGTCTGCACAAAATAATTTTCCCAAATAAAAGGATCTATTTGTTATTGACCTCATTTCTGTATGAGGTCTCTAAGACCTACTTGGGTTTCTTTAAGGTGACCCATTGATTGGAAAATCCCTACTTCCTAACCATATAGGTCCTAGGTAATGCCCAATTCAACCTCAATCAAACTCAACCACACCCTCCAATTTAATCCCTGGTCCAGCTTCCAATCAACATTCAGTCAACTTCCAAATCACATCCAATCGATCTCAATCATCTACTTGACTTCCATTGATGTGGATAAGGCAAGCCCAACCATTTAACTCCTAAATCCATTTCAAATCAAATCCTTGGGTTAAGAACCCACTGACTAAAACCTTTTATGGGTGGATTTTCTACCACCATGAAACCAAGTCGAACGACCTCTGATTTAGGGTCTATTAGTTGCATATTGTTTGAATATGTCTCTAAGACTAACCCACCAAATTTAAGCTCATTCTGAAGTCCCTACCCCTAGAAACTAAATGTTTTCCCACAGGCTGCAAAACCTTTAAATATTTATAGCTCACGCCACTAGACATGCCATCTAGTGAAATTTGACTTTGGAAGCCTTTCCAAACTTTCTAATCACATCCATTACCTTTGTTATGATTTGTTGACTAGTAAACTACACTTTCTCAGACTCAATTTGATTTAGGGTTGACCAGGGGTTAAAATGACCAAAATACCCTTTAAAGGGGTTTTTAGTCTTTTCCCCAAAATCCAAATTGCCTTCCTATTCCAACGTTCAAAACCTACCCCAATGGATCCTAAACATCATTAGGAACACTTGGTACCCAAACCCCCACTTTGGTTAGACCTGGTTAGACCAAGTCAACTATGGTTGACCAAAGTGACCCTTAAGGGTTCAGACACCCATTTCAAACCAAATGACCTCCTCCTGAGGCCAAACCTCTTCCATTGAGTTCATATCATCCATTTAAACTCAATGGACCCAACCCTTGGCCCTAGGTCAACTTGGTTGACCAAGTCAACCAAGTTTGACCAAATAGACATAACCCTCACACTGTGGGTCTCCGAAAGGATTCTGCTTGTGGGGAACAGAATGTAAAGAGTACGACCACACTATCCCGTAGGACAAAATGATCGTAGGCCTTTACACTCTACCCAAGCAGGCCAATGGAAGAGCAGATGGAGTCATACATACAATTAGCCATAGAGGATAGCGGCTTTCGCCTACACACCTCGATGGATAATGATATATGTGACCCAAAATGTCACGAGATTTCCCCCATTCGATACATCAGCTCGAATGGGGTTTATTTGATGTGGGGATCAGTCTCCCACGGGCGTAAACCCCCGTGGTTAATTACATCTTAGACCTTGGCCTAAGAAAACTCTCGATTAGGGACGATGTACTATTCTCTTCTTAATTTGGTGTACAGAAAAAGTTCCTAAGTAATATTCCAAAGGTGATAAACTCTTTTCTTTATCCTTAGTGGTGATTAAATATTTTTAAATATATAAAGATGTGATTAAAGTTTTGAGTTTAAAAGATCAAAAATCAGATTACTATCCTAAGAGAAATGACAGACTCAGAATTCATCAAAGATGAAAAGAAATACATTGAGGGGTGTACAATCTGGGCTTATGCTTGCCTGGAGTGAGCTGCCAGCTAACATCCTAAACACAATCAATCGCCCTACATGTATGCAAGATAGGGAGGCTCTATCCTAAGGAATCAAGAATTTTTAGTTCAGAGGTTTAACTCAAGGACTCTGTAATATGCAAACAGATCTATCTAGCGCCATATATGATGTATGAGACGGATGCATAAGTGAAAGTGTTCTAAAGATTACTAAGAGACAATGTGACATTTACATTCGAGTAATGCTAATGCAATGCATATATGTAGATGGAGTGCACTGTGGAGTAAAGTGTATAAGAATGCATGCATGACATTCAGAGTACAGAAAATAAATAAATAAACACACCAAGGATACCCTCTAGGCAAGGTATCCTCATCACATCATAATAGAAAATCATCCTAGCGGTGCCCACTTCGTGTGGGAAAACAATAATGCACATGACACAAGTAGGTGGCCTACACTACAGGCCTAAATGACCCTAATGGTCTCTAAGGCTCACAGAAGGTGGGGGGTATCATACCCAAAACCAAGAGAAAATGGAACATCCTAACGGTGCCCACTTCGTGTGGGAAAACAACGGTGCCCATGGCACAAATAGGTGGGCCTACACTACAGGCCTAAGGTGACCAGAAGGGTCTCTAGGGCTCACAGAAGGGGGGGCAAGCTTTGGCCTATAGGGCCAAAGCTTCGTTAGTGCACTAACCTATAGCCAACTACCTAAACATGCTAGAATATGTATTACACTAAAAGCTAATAACAAGATGTGTGTGGTGTGTAGCAGTTTCGATACATAATTAGAAATTTTCTTTACAAGTTGCAGAGATTATACCTGACCGTGGCGCAGCCACTTAAAAAATTCAAAGCAAGCGAGCTATCCACTGATTATCAATCCTGCAAGATTGTGGCGCAGCCACTTAAGAGCTTTAAGCGAGCGAATTATTTATCGATTCTTGATCACACATAACCCGATGTACCTCGCAAAATAAGATAGAAGAAAAATACACAAGTGAGCGTAGATGCCATTCAGAAAATAAATGCAGGTAAATAAAAATGTGACTAACAACAGATTTAATATCCACATTTATAAAACATACACATGTTATTGCTAAAACATAAAATAATGCAGGGGTTCTCTAACTTGACAGGAGTAATTGGCATCAAATAGTAAAACAAAACATCGGCCTAACCTAGGACTAGGAGTCGTGTCCTAACAAACAAGCCTAGGTGTGTATAACAAGCTGTGTGGTTTTGGGTATGTCCTATGTAGGATGATTTAACTAAAGTTGTTTGTAATTTGATTTGTTGAAGGTTAAAGGGGTGCTTTAGTTTAAATCTAAGTATTAGTAAGTTAAAATTGATTTTAAGAATCTTTATTTTAGTGTTCAATTGATTACTACCTTTGTTGCTCACCGAGGCCGTGAGGTTTATTTCACCCTCCTTGGGGCTAACTTAATAGCCTCGTAGGCCTGGGTTACCCAGTAGTAACCAATTTTGTTGAATTATTTTAGTTTGTTATAAATTAAAAGAAAAGTAGATTAAGCAATCTATTATTGGTTAAGAGAGATTTCGTTGGTTGATTATTAATGAATTAAGGTATAACAAACCTAGGAAAATGTGTCGCTAAGTTTATATTTTGGTGTCTCTATCCTATAAGGAGCATGCACCCTAAGTCTATGTTATCTAAGACTCGGTCCTTAATTTTTGTCCTTAGGTGTCACTAGTGTTATAGGAGACAAAAGGAAGTTCTTTTCTAACCCTTTGGACATTCATACAAATACCAATAAATTTAAGAATCTATAAAATAAAATAAGATGGTAAGTAGAATAGTAGTAGAGAGGAAAGAAGTAAAGAAAAAGATAATAAAATGTCGAAAGGAATGAATGAGAAATCAAAAATAATAAAAGGAATGTAGGCGTCTCATTATTGGGCATACCTCTTTGAAGTCAAGTATATCTCTAAAACGACCTCCACCCCAATTCGACATGATACGAATAGAGAAGAAGGTGTTTTGGCGCCCTTTGCTGTTCCCACATTCCAAAAATAAGCACTCAAATGACTCAATGACTCAAACTATATCCTATACGAAATCCAAAGTGGCGAAGAGGAGAACAAGCTCCCAAAACTAAAACAAGAACAAGCAACTTTCATTTCACATTCAACCCAAGCTCAACTTTAGAAATAAATACTAATAAGAGAGGGCCAATTCATACACTAAATATCACTTCACTCTAACAAGAAAAGACACTAAAGAGCTCTTAGAAATACCACTTTATCCCAAAAAGAACTTAAAGAATCTCCAACACAAAACCATGCATGGAAATAATGTCAATCCCAAAGTAACAATTGTAAGAACTTCATAAACAAAGCAATCCAAATTCTCTTCATAAGAAAACCACAAAAGTCTTTCCAACACAAGACAATTGAGTGCTTTTTATTTTGGTGTGGGGTTGATTCACGAAAATCTTCTAATAAGAAGGTTTCATAAAGCTTTCCATTATAAAACATTCACAAAGTATATAATAAAATGATTCATAAAGGTAAAACGATTCATAAAGCTTTTCTAACAAATACAACTCATAAAATCCTCCTGCATAAATCAAGTCATAGAACTTTCGACATAAAGTGAATCATAAAGCTTTTCAATAGAAACCATCTCATAAAACTCTCTAACCATAAAGCAACTCAGAAAGTTTTCCAACGAATTCTATCACCCATGCTATATGACATTAGATATTTCAAAAAGAATCATTCAACTCAAATTCATGGACCTACCCTTATGCTAAATATACAACCATTTCTATATATCACACTCCATCAAATATGCTAAAGTTTCCAACACATGCCACTCTCCAGAATTACAGAAAACACTCCATTGAACATGTAAAGGAGATGATGTAACTTCCATCTCAAGTAACTCACCTTATACTCACTTTCACTACAATGAATTATGAATGCACATGTCAAATTTTGCATATGCTGTCAAATTCACTTTCCAATCAACTCATAATCGATGAAATATATAGGTGTATCTAAGAGATCACAAGTAAAATCACTAAGCATGTACCAAAATCACTTTTTATGTCTTTGCTAAAGCCGCCATAAGAAAAATCATATACTTGAGAATGGAAATCGAGGTCATGCTTCTCTAAATCAAACAATAGGCCAACAACTTATTTGACCTTAAAACCCAACCAAAATACAGTTATAAGAAAGAAATTTGATACAAACTTGCTCCCCAAACTTCAAGAGGCATTTCAACTAACATGAGATAAGTCATAGAACTATCCAATCACAAAGCCACTCATGAAACTTTCAATATGAAATAGTTCGCCATAAAACTTTCCAACCATAAGGCAACTTATGAGGTATTCCTATATGAGGCAAATTCTATGATTTTCCAACATACAATGAATCATAAAAGCATTCCAACATAAAACAACTCATGAGATATTCCGACATAAGATGAATCATGTAAGCCTCTCGGTCATAAAACAATTCATAAGACTTCTTAACAAATTTTATTCATCATGCTACATGCCATCAAATATTCAAGAAAGCTTTCGACCCAACTTCACAAAACTTATTTTGTGACCAAACACATAACATTTCACCAAAAGTTCATAGCCACCTCATCATTTGCCCTCTTTGAACACAAAGCTCTATTTAAGCATCTTGATACAATAGATACATGAAATATAGATACATAAAATTGGTTATGAGATTTCACATATCATGTTTCATACCCCATATTACATCTAGTTTATGATTTTGAGCAACAAATCATATAGATTTCACTAACACAAAACAAGGATTACTTGATGTTCTCATAAGCAAGATGAGGTTCATGGAGATGCTCAATTTCACATATAAAGTTACTCATAGAGATGAGTATTAGAGAGCACGTCCATTGTATGGCATGAATTATAACAAGAGGATAAACCAACTACCATTCATTTTTAATATAAATATCTATCCCCAATCTCATATCTTCAAGAAATACAAAGAAAGGAGAAAATGTGGATTCTTCGCATTTAGATGTATTCAAGAAAACTTCATAGGCAAACTCATGCTCATAGCTTACAACTATCCAAACATCACAACTTTCTCTTAGTGACATTTCGTTGAACGCTTGCTATGCGATGTTTACAAGTTAACATGAAACAAACTGACATGGAAATCCTGATTTATACACCTACTTGGTTGAGTTTACCCAACCAACCTACACAAGAATCCTCATTACTTCGCTAGCATGTGAAGAAAATAAGATCAATTAGTGGTGAAAATCCATCACAAAGAAAACCAATTAAGCAACACAAGGAGTAATGACAAAAATCTGAGATCAACCACTCCTATAATTATCGGAGTGCGTTGCTCAAGCAATAAAACTCACCAATCACAAAAAGTATTTGCTAATGTCACAAATTCGGAGAACAAGAAATCGTTTCCGTAAAAGGGTTCATAGCAATATAACCCATTTTATCTTTTCAAGTCATTCCAAGAGCACACATGAAAACCCCTCCCCATCACAGAAATAAATCTCAAAACAAGGCATGAACATCTTCACCAAGAGAAGAAAAATCTGATTCCTAACATATTGGTCATTCAAAACTCATGAATCAAGTAACTTGCAACCTCTCGTTGGTGACATTTCATCAAACATTTGACAAGCAGTGTTTACAAAATCTCATGAAGTAAACTACCATAGAACTGGTTACTTTACCATCACAAATAATCATAGGATCTCCTTTGAGATTACCACAAAACAACCTATGCAAAATTTATTAAACCTTATGACACATTGGAATGAAAGAGAGCAACCATTCTTCCAAATATTGGAATATTTCCCCTCAAAAAAACTTAGCTAAAGAACCACGGTCTCATGGCATGACAATGAACATCACACTCATTTATCATCTTTAGAAAAGAAAATCTTAAAAGGAGCAAGATAGAATCGAACTAGGATCCTATTCAATGCAAGACAAAAGTTTCAACCAATCCAAAGCAAGTAATTCTTCAGACACTCAAATCTCGCTAGATGGAAATCCACTTTCGAAGAAGGACACAAGGACTCTTATTATTTTAAACCTCATTTGCAAAGAAGAGAAAGTAAAAGCTCAAGAAGGGAATGATAGAAAATGAGAAAGAAGAAGAAAAAGAAGAGGAGGAATAATAAGAAAAAGGAGAAGAAGAAGGAGTGAAAGGAGGAGAAGAAGTAAGAAGCAGAAAGAAGAAGAAGGAAGAAGAAGTGGAGGTTACCTTGCAAGCAAAGGTATGTCGGAGGAGCCTGGAAGGTCAGTCGATGTCGGATTCGGCTGGAGACCGTCAGAGAGGGAGGCGGTTTAGCGGCTAGGGCGAAAGGGTCGGCGGCGAACAAGGCTTCGGTCTAGGCTTGCTAAGCCGAGAGAGGGAGGGGGTCCGTTAGATGTCCTGCGAACTGGGAGGAGGCGAGAGAGGGAGAGCGGGGGATCGGGCTTGGTCACCTGAGAGAGAACACCAAGAGGGAGGGGTTCCCGAATCCCTGGAGAGAGACGGGAGAGCTACCGAGAGGGAGATCACGCGCGAGAGAGAGAGAGGGAGAATGCCAGAACCGGACCAGGAGCTTCGACCGAGGCTTCTAACCCAAGGCCTGAGGAGTTCTGCTTCTGATGTAAACCTCAAAAAGCAATGCTGCCGCCAGGCCCTCTGTGAAAGGATCCCAAGGCGTGCACTAAAGAAGGAGGTCACGCGACTGGAGAGCCTGGCAACGACGGGTTTTGGGTTTCAAGGAAAATCGAGACCGTCAGTTTCATTTTCGAATTTAGAAAACAAGTTCAAATAACTTAGAAAGTCAAATGGATTTTAAATAGGATTGAATTGGGCTAAATCAGATCAAAGTATGCTAAGATCAGGTTAGATTTAACTCAACCAAAGTCGATTAGAGTCCAATTTGATTCCAATAATTTAATTATATAAAATTAGATCAAAAATCGATATCAAATTCGGGTTAATTCGGGCTCGACTCGGCCAAATAAAATTAACGAAAATCAAACCTAAATTAGCACCAATTCGAGTTGGATCGAGCTCGATGAGGCTCGATCAATTCGATTGAATGCGCTCGAGAAAAGAAAAAAAATAAAATAAGATAAAAATGAGGTCAACAAACACAACCCCAACAAGTGCGGTGAATGATAAGTGAACAACGCGTGTTGGCGTTGACCTCCTTATCTCTAAGAAGGTACAACCCAACAACCAACGAACAAGACTCACTAGGAAGATGCATCTCTAGACTCACTAGGAAGATGCAAACCTAGACTTACTAGGAAGATGCAACCCTAGACTCACTAGGAAGATGCAACCCTACAACCAACTAATAGGAATTGAGAAACACACAATCATACAATAATCATGCAATAAGTGTCCCACCATGCTATGAGCACGCAATCATACAATGATCATCCAAGTATGCATCAATCACACACATGCGATAATCACTCAAGTATATAATAAAAATCAAATCATATAGCAATCACATAATCACACAATCATGCAGTAAATATATAATAATAATCTAATCATATCAAATCACATGCTAATAAGCAAATGATCACGTAATACTCACACAACAATCATAAAATTATCCAATGATCAAATGATCTTACAATGATCACTCAAGTATCAATTACATAGTCATGTAGTAATCACCTAAGCATATAATGATCATCAAATCATACAAAAATCATATAATCATGCAATCATCATATAACCATATATCAACCATCAAATCACCGTAGTGATCAAACAATCATGCGATAAATATTCAATCATGCATACAACGAACATACAGTGGTAACATAATCACATAAGCATATAACAACCAATAATTAAGGCAGTGATAACATGACAATATAATCATTCAAGCATAAAAGCAATCAATCAAGCAATGATTATACAATAAAGACATGATCATACAAGCATGCAACAACCAATAATCAATAATATAACAATCACCTCCCAACCACATAATTACACAATAATCAATCAATAATACAATGAACACAATCATGCAAACATGGTGGGACAAAGGGGTAGGAAGAAACCCAATATTCGCCTAGCCGGAATGGCAAATAAGGACTACTCGAAACTCACCTGACCGGATCAAAACAGTCAGAAAGAGTAAGGAAAATAACTCAACAACCACTAGAAAAGTGAACAACCACTACGAAAGTAAACAACCACTAGCAAACTCAACAGCCACTAGGGGAGTGAACAATCATTCCAAAAAGTCAACAACCATTCGACCGGAGGTCGAGGGTGGCAAAGGACAAGGAACACTCGATGATCACCTAGAACAAATGTCTAAGATGATGCGATGAAAGAATTCAATAATAATTTTAAAATCATAGCAAATGGAAAAGAGTAGCAATCAAAGGAAAGGTAAGGAGAAAGAATAATCAAAGATAAATAGTGAAATCATCTATCTGCCTGACCACATCGCAACAGCAGAATAGAGAAAGGAGAAGGGAGTCCCACATCCACCTGACCATATTCAAAAACGGCGAATGGGGATAACTCGATGTTCGCCTGACCGAATTCGAAAACGGCAGAACAAAGAGTAAAGGGAGAGGGAGTTCAACATTCGTCTGACCAAATTCGAAAATGACGAACGAGAATAGTTCAATATCCACCTGACCAAATTCGAAAACAGTGAATAAAGAACCTACTCAATACACACCTAACCAAATTCGAAAACGGAGTGTAAAGAGCAACCCAGGATCTAATGTCCGCCTGACCAAATTCGAAAACGGCGGGATAAAAGAGAAAAAGTCTAACACTCACCTGACCAAATTCGAAAACGGTGAATGGGATGACTAATATTTGCCTGACCAAATTCGAAAACGGTGAAACAAAGAGTGAAAGAGAAAGGGGAATTCAACATTCGTCTGACCAAATTCGAAAACGATGAATGAGAAAAGTTCAATATCCACCTGACCAAATTCGAAAACGGTGAATAAAGAACCACTCAATACACACCTGACCAAATTCGAAAACGGAGTGTAGAGAGCATCCCAGGATCTAATGTCCGTCTGACCAAATTCGAAAATGGCGGGACAAAAGAGAAAAAGTCCAACACTCACCTGACCAAATTCGAAAACGGTGAATGGGACGACTCAATGTTTGCCTGACCAAATTCGAAAATGGCGAAACAAAGAGTGAAGAAAACTCAACAACCCCCAAACAGGAAATGAAAATAGGGGGAATGAAGAGGTGGTGAAGTATGCCTCCCAGGGACTCTGTCGGGCACCCAACCAAAAGGGGAAGTTCGACATTCGTCTGACCAAATTCGAAAACGACGAATGAAAAATAGTTCGATATCCACCTGACCTGTATTCGAAAACAGTGGATAAAGAACAACTCATCACACACCTGATCAAATTCGAAAATGATGTGTAACAAGCTTCCCAGAAGTCTAATGTCTGCCTGACCATATTCGCAACAACAGGACAAAAGAGAAAGAGTCCAACATTCACCTGACCATATCGCAACAGTGAATGAGGACAACCCAATGTTCGCCTGACCACATTCGCAACAGCGAGACAAAAGGTGAAAAGAGAGGGTGAATTCAACATTCTCCTGACCATATTCGCAATGGCGAATGAGAACAGCTCAATATCCACCTGACCATATTCGCAACATCGAACAAAGAGCTTCCCCGAAAGTCTAATGCCTGCCTGACCATATTTGTAACAGCAGAGCAAAAGAAAAGAAAGGTCCAACATTCACCTGACCATATTCGCAACAGTGAATGAGGACAGCCCAATACTCACCTGACCAGATCGAAACAGTGAGTAAGAGCAAGGAAGAAAAGAATCAACTGTCTGCCTGACCAGATCGAAACAGCAGAACAGAAGGGCGGGTAAAGATCCCATATTCACTTGACCAGATCGAAACAGTGAATGGGAGAAACTCAATGTTTGCCTGACCAAATTTGAAAATGGCAAAACAAAGAGTAACAAGAGTGACAAAGAGGGACTTCCTGAACAAAGGAATCCCAAAAGTAACATCGAAGGGAAAACACCCCATACGGGTCTATCCGTAGAGGAGCACCAATATGGAAAGAAGATGAGTATTCATGCAAAAATCTAGGAAAAGATATAGTGACACCAATATGAGAAAGAATATAACAATCACATATAGAAAGATCAAGGGAATGAACCTAACTGAGAAATGGAATCAAGACTTGAATGGGAGAGGGACACCCAAACAAGTGAAACCAAAATAACTACTTGAATGGGATTGTGGCTCCCAAATAAGTGGACAAAACTCAACAACTTGAATGGGATAGTGACTCCCAAACAATTGGACAAAACTCAATAACTTGAATGGGAGGGTGGCTCCCAAACAAGTGAGAAAGCTCAACAACTTGGATGGGAGAGTGGCTCCCAAACAAGCGGATAAAACTCAATAACTTGAATAGGAGGGTGGCTCCCAAACAAGTGAACAAAAAGAGACGACTTGAATGGGATAGTGGCTCCCAAACAAGTGAATAAAAACCAACAACTTGAATGGGATAGTGACTCCTAAACAAGTGAGAAAACTCAACAACCTGAATGGGAGAGTGGCTCCCAAATAAGTAGACAAGACCAACAATTTGAATGGGAGGGTGGCTCCCAAACAAGTGAACAAAAACTCAACAACCTGAATGGGAGGGTGGCTCCCAAACAAGTGAGAAAACTCAACCTGAATGGGAGAGTGGCTCCCAATCAAGTGAACAAAGAAAGACGACTTGAATGGGATGATGACTCCCAAACAAGTGAACAAAAACCAACAACTTGAATGGGATAATGGCTCCCAAACAAGTGAACCAAAATAATGACTTGAATGGGATAGTGGCTCCCAAATAAGTGGATAAAGCAAACTTGAATGGGAGAGTGACTCCCGAACAAGTGAGCAAAAACAATTTGAATGGGATAGTGGCTCCCAAACAAGTGGACAAAACTCAATAATTTGAATGGGAGGGTGGCTCCCAAACAAGTAGACAAAACTAACAACTTGAATGGGATAGTGGCTCCCACACAAGTGGACGAAACTCAACAACTTGAATGGGATAGTGGATCCCAAACAAGTGGATAAACCCAACAACCTGAATGGGAGAGTGACTCCCAAATAAGTGGATAAAAATTCAACAACTTGAATGGGAATAAGTGGATAAAAATTCAACAACTTGAATGGGAGAGTGACTCCCAAACAAGAAATGGCGGCATATAGAATATCAAAAGAATAAATGCACGCCAGATGATTATTTCTAAGCAGAACAACCATCACTCGAAACAACCAGGATTCAAAAAGAGAGTGCAATCAGGGAAAGGATCATATCAACCCATAAGAATAAGATATAATCAAATGTTGGGATTCAAAAATTTTTATGCATGAATTTTCAAAAGAATAAGGTGAATATTTAAACATACTCAATAGTAGAAATACTAAAAGATGTTAAATACTCACCAATTAATTGAGATAAGTTTGATTCATATATTTTTAAAGAGTAGAAATTTAATCAAAAAGTAGGAGCATTATTTTTAAGAATGAAAAATTTACCTCTTGATTGTATGAACCCAGTCAAAAATGACAAATGGGACCAAATTTGAAAATTCAGTAAGAAGTTGGTTGGCTCCATCTAAACCCAAAAAGATTAGAGATTTAAAATTTGCTAACCCAAGTCAAGCTCCCTACAAGCCAAACTGGGTTCTCTCTCTTAGACATGAAATTTTTGAATTGAAATCTAACTCAAAAGAGATTTAAATTAGAGAAAGAAATTGAATCTTCTTCAATCTTCTTGCATGAAAAATATCTCATATCTTATAGAATATCATTGCATAATGATGAATCCAAAGTCATGATTTTCAAACTCAGGTATCAAAAATATCAAAAGACACATGAGTTTTCTGAGATTTAAAGATTTACAAGAAAGGGAAGTCAATTACTTATTCATTTTGGGCTCATTTTGTGCCTCTTTCTTAATTTTGATGTACTTTGTACATCCTTTCACTTTTGATACACTTTGTGCATCTTTCAAATTTGGCGCACTTTGCGCATCTTTTTATTTTTGGCGCACTTTGCGCATCTTTTAATTTTTGGCGCACTTTACGCATCTTTTCATTTTTATAATTGACTTCCTTTGTAAATCTCTAAAAAAAAAGATTTTCTCAGTTGTGAAATTATCTTCCAAACATAAGAGAAGAAAACTCACTCTCTTATGTAAGGAAGAAAAATTCACAAAACAAACCCGATCCTATGATAAAGGTGAACAACCTGATTAAGAAAATTATAAGGTAGATTCATTGGTATGCAAAAGATGCCTACAAGATAGAAAATTGCAAGATGATGGAGAAAAATTTTATTTCTATGCCCAATTTCAATTTGACATAGATTTTAATTCAAAAATGAGAATCACCCAATACAAGAAATGGGAGGGAGAAGATATACTCTTTCATAGATCATCAAAAATTTTCTTCTCTAAGTGTTTAAAGGAGTCAACCAACAACACTTCATATTTTGAATAAAATAGGGGTAAATTTTCATTAAGAAAAATAAGTCACATACTCTCTAAGAAAAATTTTCTCAAAAGTTTATCTTGTATTTTAAATCCTCAAACTTTTCTCAAATTAATTTTTTTTTATTTTGAAAACTTTGCATATGTCAAATTTAAGGATCCCACCATTAAAAATAAAAATTAGATTCTTATTTGGACTGATATGAATCAAGACCCAATCTAAAAGGGTTGAGAGTATATAGATGATGGAAAATAGAGTTTATGCCAAGTATATGAATCATGCAATCAAAAATAGAATATGGACTTTCATTTGAAATGATATAAGTCAAGATTAACCCTAAGAGAATTCCAACTAGAAATTGATTGAAATTGAAAATTTTGATTTGAGCAAGGAGAATTGAAACAGATTAATCTGGATTTGGATTTGACAATTACGAACAAAGATCTAATAAACTCAAAATTTTAATTAAATCTTTATGCATTAAAAACATCTAATTTTCATTAAGCATGAAGAGAAGAGAGTGGAATAAAAGAGAGGAACATAAACCATGCTCCAAACTAGGAATACCTACAGAAGAGAATAATACAACATTCAAAGATGGAGAGAGAAACCTGTCCCACCGTGGTCGCCAGAAATATGTGGGTCTCCGAAAAGATTCTGCTTGTGGGGAACAGAATGTAAAGAGTACGACCACACTATCCCGTAGGACAAAATGATCGTAGGCCTTTACACTCTTCCCAAGTAGGCCAATGGAAGAGCAGATGGAGTCATACATACAATTAGCCATAGAGGATAGCGGCTTTCGCCTACACACCTCGATGGATAATGATATATGTGACCCAAAATGTCACGAGATTTCCCCCATTCGATACATCAGCTCGAATGGGGTTTATTTGATGTGGGGATCAGTCTCCCACGGGCGTAAACCCCCGTGGTTAATTACATCTTAGACCTTGGCCTAAGAAAACTCTCGATTAGGGACGATGTATTATTCTCTTCTTAATTTGGTGTACAGAAAAAGTTCCTAAGTAATATTTCAAAGGTGATAAACTCTTCTCTTTATCCTTAGTGGTGATTAATATTTTTAAATGTATAAAGATGTGATTAAAGTTTTAAGTTTAAAAGATCAAAAATCACATTACTATCCTAAGAGAAATGACAGACTCAGAATTCATCAAAGATGAAAAGAAATACATTGAGGGGTGTACAATCTGGGCTTATGCTTGCCTGGAGTGAGCTGCCAGCTAACATCCTAAACATAATCAATCGCCCTACATGTATGCAAGATAGGGAGGCTCTATCCTAAGAAATTAAGAATTTTTAGTTCAGAGGTTTAACTCAAGGACTCTGTAATATGCAAACAGATCTATCTAGCGCCATATATGATGCATGAGACGGATGCATAAGTGAAAGTGTTCTAAAGATTACTAAGAGACAATGTGACATTTACATTCGAGTAATGCTAATGCAATGCATGTATGTAGATGGAGTGCACTGTGGAGTAAAGTGTATAAGAATGCATGCATGACATTCAGAGTACAGAAAATAAATAAATAAACACACCAAGGATACCCTCCAGGCAAGGTATCCTCATCACAATAGAAAATCATCCTAGCGGTGCCCACTTCATGTGGGAAAACAACAATGCACATGACACAAGTAGGTGGCCTACACTACAGGCCTAAATGACCCTAATGGTCTCTAAGGCTCACAGAAGGTGGGGGGTATCATACCCAAAACCAAGAGAAAATGAAACATCCTAACGGTGCCCACTTCGTGTGGGAAAATAACGGTGCCCATGGCACAAATATGTGGGCCTACACTACAGGCCTAAGGTGACCAGAAGGGTCTCTAGGGCTCACAGAAGGGGGGGCAAGCTTTGGCCTATAGGGCCAAAGCTTCGTTAGTGCACTAACCTATAGCCAACTACCTAAACATGCTAGAATATGTATTACACTAAAAGCTAATAACAAGATGTGTGTGGTGTGTAGCAGTTTCGATACATAATTAGAAATTTTCTTTACAAGTTGCAGAGATTATACCTGACCGTGGCGCAGCCACTTAAAAAATTCAAAGCAAGCGAGCTATCCACTGATTATCAACCCTGCAAGATTGTGGCGCAGCCACTTAAGCGCTTTAAGCGAGCGAATTATTTATCGATTCTTGATCACGCATAACCCGATGTACCTCACAAAACAAGATAAAAGAAAAATGCACAAGTGAGCGTAGATGCCATTCAAAAAATAAATGCAGGTAAATAAAAATGTGACTAACAACAGATTTAATATCCACATTTATAAAATATACACATGTTATTGCTAAAACATAAAATAATGCAGGGGTTCTCTAACTTGGCAGGAGTAATTGGCATCAAATAGTAAAACAAAACATCGGCCTAACCTAGGACTAGGAGTCGTGTCCTAACAAACAAGCCTAGGTGTGTATAACAAGCTGTGTGGTTTTGGGTATGTCCTATGTAGGATGATTTAACTAAAGTTGTTTGTAATTTGATTTGTTGAAGGTTAAAGGGGTGCTTTAGTTTAAATGTAAGTATTAGTAAGTTAAAATTGATTTTAAGAATCTTTATTTTAGTGTTCAATTGATTACTACCTTTGTTGCTCACCGAGGCCGTGAGGTTTATTTCACCCTCCTTAGGGCTAACTTAATAGCCTCGTAGGCCTGGGTTACCCAGTAGTTACCAATTTTGTTGAATTATTTTAGTTTGTTATAAATTAAAAGAAAAGTAGATTAAGCAATTTATTATTGGTTAAGAGAGATTTCGTTGGTTGATTATTAATGAATTAAGGCATAACAAACCTAGGAAAATGTGTCGCTAAGTTTATATTTTGGTGTCTCTATCCTATAAGGAGCATGCACCCTAAGTCTATGTTATCTAAGACTCGGTCCTTAATTTTTGTCCTTAGGTGTCACTAGTGTTATAGGAGACAAAAAGAAGTTCTTTTCTAACCCTTTGGACATTCGTATATATACCAATAAATTTAGGAATCTATAAAATAAAATAAGATGGTAAGTAGAATAGTAGTAGAGAGGAAAGAAGTAAAGAGAAAGATAATAAAATGTCGAAAGGAATGAATGAGAAATCAAAAATAATAAAAGGAATGTAGGCGTCTCATTATTGGGCATACCTCTTTGAAGTCAAGTATGTCTCTAAAACGACCTCCACCCCAATTCGACATGATACGAATAGAGAAGAAGGTGTTTTGGCGCCCTTTGCTGTTCCCACATTCCAAAAATAAGCACTCAAATGACTCAATGACTCAAACTATATCCTATACGAAATCCAAAGTGGCGAAGAGGAGAACAAGCTCCCAAAACTAAAACAAGAACAAGCAACTTTCATTTCACATTCAACCCAAGCTCAACTTTAGAAATAAATACTAATAAGAGAAGGACAATTCATACACTAAATATCACTTCACTCTAACAAGAAAAGACACTAAAGAGCTCTTAGAAATACCACTTTATCCGAAAAAGAACTTAAAGAATCTCCAACACAAAACCATGCATGGAAATAATGTCAATCCCAAAGTAACAATTGTAAGAACTTCATAAACAAAGCAATCCAAATTCTCTTCATATGAAAACCACAAAAGTCTTTCCAACACAAGACAATTGAGTGCTTTTTATTTTGGTGTGGGGTTGATTCACGAAAATCTTCTAATAGGAAGGTTTCATAAAGCTTTCCATTATAAAACATTCACAAAGTATATAATAAAATGATTCATAAAGCTTTTCTAACAAATACAACTCATAAAACCCTCCAGCATAAATCAAGTCATAGAACTTTCGACATAAAGTGAATCATAAAGCTTTTCAATAGAAACCATCTCATAAAACTCTCTAACCATAAAGCAACTCAGAAAGTTTTCCAACGAATTCTATCACCCATGCTATATGACATTAGATATTTCAAAAAGAATCATTCAACTCAAATTCATGGACCTACCCTTATGCTAAATATACAACCATTTCTATATATCACACTCCATCAAATATGCTAAAGTTTCCAACACATGCCACTCTCCAGAATTACAGAAAACACTCCATTGAACATGTAAAGGAGATGATGTAACTTCCATCTCAAGTAACTCACCTTATACTCACTTTCACTACAATGAATTATGAATGCACATGTCAAATTTTGCATATGCTCTCAAATTCACTTTCCAATCAACTCATAATCGATGAAATATATAGGTGTATCTAAGAGATCACAAGTAAAATCACTAAGCATGTACCAAAATCACTTTTTATGTCTTTGTTAAAGCCGCCATAAGAAAAACCATATACTTGAGAATGGAAATCGAGGTCATGCTTCTCTAAATCAAACAATAGGCCAACAACTTATTTGACCTTAAAACCCAACCAAAATACAGTTATAAGAAAGAAATTTGATACAAACTTGCTCCCCGAAATTCAAGAGGCATTTCAACTAACATGAGATAAGTCATAGAACTATCCAATCACAAAGCCACTCATGAAACTTTCAATATGAAATAGTTCGCCATAAAACTTTCCAACCATAAGGCAACTTATGAGGTATTCCTATATGAGGCAAATTCTATGATTTTCCAACATACAATGAATCATAAAAGCATTCCAACATAAAACAACTCATGAGATATTCCGACATAAGATGAATCATGTAAGCCTCTCGGTCATAAAACAATTCATAAGACTTCTTAACAAATTTTATTCATCATGCTACATGCCATCAAATATTCAAGAAAGCTTTCGACCCAACTTCACAAAACTTATTTTGTGACCAAACACATAACATTTCACCAAAAGTTCATAGCCACCTCATCATTTGCCCTCTTTGAACACAAAGCTCTATTTAAGCATCTTGATACAATAGATACATGAAATATAGATACATAAAATTGGTTATGAGATTTCACATATCATGTTTCATACCCCATATTACATCTAGTTTATGATTTTGAGCAACAAATCATATAGATTTCACTAACACAAAACAAGGATTACTTGATGTTCTCATAAGCAAGATGAGGTTCATGGAGATGCTCAATTTCACATATAAAGTTACTCATAGAGATGAGTATTAGAGAGCACGTCCATTGTATGGCATGAATTATAACAAGAGGATAAACCAACTACCATTCATTTTTAATATAAATATCTATCCCCAATCTCATATCTTCAAGAAATACAAAGAAAGGAGAAAATGTGGATTCTTTGCATTTAGATGTATTCAAGGAAACTTCATAGGCAAACTCATGCTCATAGCTTACAACTATCCAAACATCACAACTTTCTCTTAGTGACATTTCGTTGAACGCTTGCTATGCGATGTTTACAAGTTCACATGAAACAAACTGACATGGAAATCCTGATTTATACACCTACTTGGTTGAGTTTACCCAACCAACCTACACAAGAATCCTCATTACTTCGCTAGCATGTGAAGAAAATAAGATCAATTAGTGGTGAAAATCCATCACAAAGAAAACCAATTAAGCCACACAAGGAGTAATGACAAAAATCTGAGATCAACCACTCCTCCAATTATCGGAGTGCGTTGCTCAAGCAATAAAACTCACCAATCACAAAAAGTATTTGCTAATGTCACAAATTTGGAGAACAAGAAATCGTTTCCGTAAAAGGGTTCATAGCAATATAACCCATTTTATCTTTTCAAGTCATTCCAAGAGCACACATGAAAACCCCTCCCCATCACAGAAATAAATCTCAAAACAAGGCATGAACATCTTCACCAAGAGAAGAAAAATCTGATTCCTAACATATTGGTCATTCAAAACTCATGAATCAAGTAACTTGCAACCTCTCGTTGGTGACATTTCATCAAACATTTGACAAGCAGTGTTTACAAAATCTCATGAAGTAAACTACCATAGAACTGGTTACTTTACCATCACAAATAATCATAGGATCTCCTTTGAGATTACCACAAAACAACCTATGCAAAATTTATTAAACCTTATGACACATTGGAATGAAAGAGAGCAACCATTCTTCCAAATATTGGAATATTTCCCCTCAAAAAAACTTAGCTAAAGAACCACGGTCTCATGGCATGACAGTGAACATCACACTCATTTATCATCTTTAGAAAAGAAAATCTTAAAAGGAGCAAGATAGAATCGAACTAGGATCCTGTTCAATGCAAGACAAAAGTTTCAACCAATCCAAAGCAAGTAATTCTTCAGACACTCAAATCTCGCTAGATGGAAATCCACTTTCGAAGAAGGACACAAGGACTCTTATTATTTTAAACCTCATTTGCAAAGAAGAGAAAGTAAAAGCTCAAGAAGGGAATGATAGAAAATGAGAAAGAAGAAGAAAAAGAAAAGGGGGAATAATAAGAAAAAGGAGAAGAAGAAGGAGTGAAAGGAGGAGAAGAAGTAAGAAGCAGAAAGAAGAAGAAGGAAGAAGAAGTGGAGGTTACCTTGCAAGCAAAGGTATGTCGGAGGAGCCTGGAAGGTCGGTCGATGTCGGATTCGGCTGGAGACCGTCAGAGAGGGAGGCGGTCTAGCGGCTAGGGCGAAGGGGTCGGCGGCGAACAAGGCTTCGGTCTAGGCTTGCCAAGCCGAGAGAGGGAGGGGGTCCGTTAGATGTCCTGTGAACTGGGAGGAGGCGAGAGAGAGAGAGCGGGGGATCGGGCTTGGTCACCTGAGAGAGAACACCGAGAGGGAGGGGTTCCCGAACCCCTGGAGAGAGACGGGAGAGCTACCGAGAGGGAGATCACGCGCGAGAGAGAGAGAGGGAGAATGCCAGAACCGGACCAGGAGCTTCGACCGAGGCTTCTAACCCAAGGCCTGAGGAGTTCTACTTCTGATGTAAACCTCAAAAAGCAATGCTGCCGCCAGGCCCTCTGTGAAAGGATCCCAAGGCATGCACTAAAGAAGGAGGTCACGCGACTGGAGAGCCTGGCAACGACGGGTTTTGGGTTTCAAGGCAAATCGAGACCGTCGGTTTCATTTCCGAATTTAGAAAACAAGTTCAAATAACTTAGAAAGTCAAATGGATTTTAAATAGGATTGAATTGGGCTAAATCAGATCAAAGTATGCTAAGATCAGGTTAGATTTAACTCAACCAAAGTCGATTAGAGTCCAATTTGATTCCAATAATTTAATTATATAAAATTAGATCAAAAATTGATATCAAATTCGGGTTAATTCGGGCCCGACTCGACCAAATAAAATTAACGAAAATCAAACCTAAATTAGCACCAATTCGAGTTGGATCGAGCTCGACGAGGCTCGATCAATTCGATTGAATGCGCTCGAAAAAAAAAAAAAACAAGATAAAAATGAGGTCAACACACACCTTTTTTAACCTCTTGATCAAGACTCCCCTAAACCGATTCAAACCCATGGGGCCCTCTTGAAGACCCAAGCCTTGGGCTCACTTGGGTTAGCCACCCGGCTTGACCCAAGTGCCCAAAGGGATGTCTCCCTTGAGCCAAACCTCAATTAAAGCCAAACCAAATCAAGCCAATAGTGGCATTGGGTCTCTCATAACCCAACAAGCCATCCTTGGTTAACCTAGTTCTTGGGTCAACTTAGGGTAGGAATATGGCTAATACAAAGTGGTCAAAACCACCATGGGTTGAGCTATTTCTCTACCTAAGTCTAATTGAACCTAACCAACACCAGAATTGGCTTGCTCTAGACCCAAGCCACCTACCCTAGCCAGCCCCACCCTTGGGTTGACTTGGGTCAACTTTTAGGTTAGCCCAAAGTGGTCAAAACCACTTTGACCTGAGTCATTTTTCATTACATATCCAATTGAACCTAATTGACTCTTGAATTGGGTGCACCTTGACCCAATACATCTCCCACCTCAAGCCCAGGGTTTGGCCTGACCTGGATTGAGCTCAAAACAATCCAAACTGTATAGTTTGGGTCAACCAGAGCCCCCACACATTGATCCAAGATTCCCTACCTCTAATTGAAATCACCATTGAACTCGCCACGTTCCCAGCGGCCTTTCCAGCTCAACCCAGCCCAGCCCCTGGCCAACAGCGGCTGAAACCAATGGAAAATGAGCTCTGGTGGTCCCCCTCATCTTCGGTCTTATCTAAAGGCTTCCAAAGCTTGGGCTCGCCGGCTTTGAGCTCACGGACCTCTGGGAGGATGACCCCTTCCACCTGGAGGTCATCTAACGGTTCCCTCGATCGATCATAGACGTCCGAGATTGCAGGGGCCATTTGAATAGGGCATTCCTCCCAAAACCTCCTCATTCGCATCCAGCAATTCAAAATCATTCTCTAGAGATCTCTGAGCATTTCTCTCAATTTCCCCAGCTTTCCAGCCCCTTCTAGCTACAGTCCTGAGAGAGCTCTGGTAAAATCCTCCAGTGCACCGCTCAAAGTCACACCTCTGGCTATCCTTCGGTCCCGACGTCTAAAGGAGAGTTACTCGCCTCTATCCCCTAAAGCTTCTTGATAGAAAAACCCATCCGTTAGGGATTTCGACATGGTGAGTTTCCATTCCCGAGCTCCTAGCTAGGTAGTATTGGTCAAGTGTGAAACAAACCATCAACTCGCCGAAATCTGATCGTTAGATTGAAGGTTTGTGGTGTCCTGATCCTTCCTATGAAATTTGGTTGAGTTTAGCCGGTGGGATCTCTTGGATCATGCCGGAGAAGGTTCACGGTTGCTGAGACAAGTGGGAGGTTGAAGATATAATCTTAACCATTGATCAAGATCAACGGTTTGAATTAGATCCCACAATTCCGAAGCTGATTCGATCATAACCGTTTAATCTGTGATCTAATGGCTATACTCGATTCCGCATTTACACAATCAAAGCCAATGATTGGCTGACCAATCAGACAATGCCTGCATGGAAAGCGCGGGCTGACTGTGTAAATCTGGGTTTATTAAATCTAAAAATCATAGGAAACTTTAAAAAATCAGTTCTCTCAATCTACTTGGCCAAATTAGGTGTTCTTAGGCTCATTGGAAAGATCTTAGGGAGATCATCAAAAGCCTTATGGTCCCAAGTCTTAATTGTTTATGTATAACTGTTATGTTTCATTTGAATATTTATACTATTTATGCATTTGTGTGTTTAATTGAAGTCACCATAGCTTGGGACTTTGGGAGAGTAAATTTGGGCATGTCTTTGACATGTCCAAACTTTCTCTCCACTATTTGAGGTGTTTAAGGGCATTTTCATGTTAATTTAGGTTTAAGGGTCATGGTTTGACCCTCAAAATCAAATTTGAGTTATAATCTTTTCAATGAGATTTAGGATTTAAATTTTGGTGTGTCAATTATTCTTAGCTTAGGGAGTTTAGGGCCACTGATTCCACCCTAATTCAAGCCTGGGGAATGACTTAAGAATTTTCTAAGGTGTCCTAGATGTTACGTTGGGTGGCTTGGTTAGCCACCGTAGATAAGTCCATTTGAGCACAAATTTAGGTAGATTGAACCTTGAGATCAGTTGATCTCATGGTCCAAAATTTACTGTATTCAGAGCCCATTGGTTGAGTCCCAAAATCCCTCTTTAGATTTGACCTGAAACCTTAACTAATTCACTAATAATTCAATTTAAATCCAAAAAAATAATATTTAAAGTCTCTAATTAACCCTAATTGAACCCCCAACCCATGAAAAATAAAAGCCGTATCAGTTGACCCCTAATTTCATTTTAATTTAATTTCTAAACTAAATCAATAATTGATTGAATTAATTAATTAAAAATATTTAAAAACTCCAAAAAAATCCCTAAATACTTGAAAACATCTATTTAGGCCATTCCTGACTTTTGGGGGCGATTCTAAGAGGTTTGAGATTGATTTGGATCAGAATCTAAAAAACCTCTCTAATCAAGTAATTTTAATAATTCATTAATTAAAAAAAACTTTGGAAAATCATAAGTAATTTCAGAAAAATTCAAATTGATCAAACTTAGTGTCATTCAACTTCAATTAATGTTTAATATTTTTTAAAAATGTCAAACCTTCAAAATTAAGTCAAAGTCAAAAAGTTGACTTTCTAGTCAATCGTAGTTCAAATCTAGGTCCAATCTTAAAAAAAAATCATAACTTTTATAGGAAACTCTAAATTAAGCAAACTAATAGTCTAACTACTCATCATAAGGCCTAATATTTATTAAAAATTTGAAATCTCCTAAATTAACTCTAATTTAAAAAGTCAACTTTTGGACTCTTTAATTAATACCAATAAGTAATTCCAGTAATTCTAAAAATTTAATAATTTATTAAAATTCTAAAAAACTCTGATTTGATTAATAAAATCACTTAACCAATATTCTAATAGATAATAATCACTCAAGAGATGAAGTTTTTAAGATGGACTACTCCAGGCTGTGGGGCTACGTGTCCTAAAGAGGTCTGGTTCCTCGAGCCTGGTAGTACAACGTCATGAATGAATTCAATAGAGTGTAAAACTTTAAACTTAACAGACTTTTAATTATTTAACTAAATTAAAAATTTTAATTTAACTACATCAACAAGATTTTAGGATGGACTACTCTTGACTGCGGGGCTATGTATCCTAAGTAGTCTTTATTCCTCGAGCCTGGTAGCACAACGCCACGAACCAGTTGATAAAAAAATCTAAATTAATTTAATCTTTAAAATTAGTTATTAATTGAATTAATTAATTTTAATGAACTTTTAATTTCTAACAAATTAAATCAACTTAATCAACCTCGATTGCTAGTGAGTAACTTAGGCCTACGAGGCTATTAACTTAACCTCAAAAATGGTGAAATAAACTTCACGACCTCAATGAGAAACAAGATAGCAATTATTTAACAATTAAAATACATCCAAATCAAACTTTAATACAATAATACTTAAAATCAAATATAAAGTTCTCCTCCAGTCTTTAACAAACTCGAACATTAAATAACTTTAATAAATTACCCAGCCTAGGATCTGCCCCAGCCACACAGCCTTTAGCATACACTTTAGATGGTTTGCTAGGACAACCAACTCTAGTTTAGACTAGGCTGGTGCTTACTTTACCATGTGTCGGGTATTTTGAGATTTTATTGCATGTTGTGATTGAAATTGATTGATGTGTTTGTTTACTCTTACTGTATTCTATGAATTGATGATTTGATTGACGATTAGATTACCCTTAGATTAGAAATGACCTAGTTGATCACTAAGTTTTTTGCAGGTGGCCGTGCTCATGTAAGGCAATAAAAGGGGGCTGAAAATAATAATCATTGTAAAATGCTACAGGTGCTTCAGCTGCTTAGCCCCCAAATAAATAAGAGCACGGCCAAGCGTGGCTGGATGAGTAATTTTAATTTCATTATATAACTGCTTGAGACTATTTTATATTTAAATACTTAGGATAATCATGCATGTGATTTAAAATTTTCTCCTATTATAAGCTATATTGTAATTTGAATAAGTCTTGGGTTGTGAAGGTGAGTCTTTGAGTTAGGATATATGTATCCAAAGTTGGATTTCAAAGTGAAAATGATACCCCTCAGGGGGATAGTTCTTTTCCATTTGGAAGCCCAAATTTGGATAATTTTCACACCCAAAGTGAAAAGAAGACCCTCCCCTTCAGGAGTAGGGTTTTCTTTTTCATTTGGGTATCCAACTATGACAAATCTGAGGAGCCCGAAGAGAAGTATGAAGAAGTGATGACAAAGAGTATCTTGCTCAAGGTCACTTGGGTCTGTCCTAGGATTAGAATTCAAATTATTATTAGTGGTGCCCGACCACTTTTAATTTTTTACAGATCCTGAGTTGTAATAAAGATGCAGTTTGCCCATGGACATTTATTTAATTGATTTAATTTATTGATGTGTTTGATTTAATTTGATTGCGATTAGATTTTACTTATTTTTATTAGTTTTTTTGGAGATTGCATGTTATTTTTGGTTTAGCCTGGATATGCGGAGGCTTGTGAGGGTATGCCAAAAATTTTTTTCTTAAATTTAAATAAAAATTTTCAGATAATATAGAAACTCTAACGCTTTTAAGAAGTAAGCCTGGGACCGCTGGGAGTTCGCATAAATATTTTTGATGCATCCTTCTCTTCCTTTTGTTAGGCACCTCCCCGCTTGTAGATTCTAATAAATCACCTAGCCTATGAGGGTGTAGATCTTTCAAGGGAAATATATGTAATTTCTAGGATAAAAACTATTTTTATGCCTTTTTAAAACTTTTTCATTCTAATTTTAATATATTAATCGAGTCAATTAGCATGCATCTCATTAGAAATATACTAAAAAAGTGTTTAAATTCTAATTATATTTCTTTTAGCATTTTCACCCCACATAAGTCAATAGACCAATTAGGATAAGCTTTGGATATCGGTCCCAACTCTCAAAAACCTTAAATATAACACCCTTACCACTCTTTCATAAAAATGATTGGACTCATAGATTTTAAACGTCTAGGTTGTTAGCTAGCTGCCCAATCTAGGCTGAGGTAAGTCCAGATTTTGCACTACAATAGTTAGGCTCGGGCCATCGTGGTCTAGTGCCCAATTTAGATTTAAGATCCGGGCAGATTTTGAATTATAAGACCCCAATCTCCGGGAATAGAATCTCAAATTTTTAATAAATCAACCAATTCAAACTAAACACTCTCTCAATTCAAAATTTAAAGTCCAACACTTAGCTTAGGTTGGGGTACTTCTGAATTGTTTCAGAATCCTAAGTGTCCTACCCATTATCCTTTGATTCTAAAAATAAGTGCTCAATTTTGTTCCAATCCCATTTAAAATTTCAGTTTCATCTATTTGATATCACTCATAGAAAATCTTCAAATAAAATTTCTGTCATTATTCTAATCGAGAGTCTTCGTAAGGGATATTAGTTTTTTACGATATAATTAACTACAAGGGCTTGCACTCGTAGGCGATTTAGAACCAACGTTACTTTTTACAAACTCAAGTTATATTTCTTTTGGGAAATTAAATTTATAATGATCATCATCGTCATGTTTGAACAATCACTAATGGATGATATCTTCTTTCCTCGAGGAGATATATTATTTGCTAGGATAAATTTGAATATAAAATTAACAATTGTTTCTTCTCTTGATTATCATAGTTTGATATTTGACTGAACTTCATTTTGATCCTCCAAGGTCATATGTGGTTCTCCCTTGAATCAAGCTACGATATTCAAGAGAAAATCTATAATTCTTGATATGAACCCTTTAGGAGATTCTATCTCCGCCTTTCGAGGTGGTATATTATCCTTAATGATTTGTTCGACTTCAGAATTGAGATTTAAACTTAATTCCTAATTTTTCAAAAGAAAATTTTTAAAATTCAAATTAGTCTTCTTTAAAAAAATCGAATCAATGATGATCGTTATCATCATGTCCAAACGATTATTGATGAATGATATTCTCTTCCTTTGGAGGGGGAAATATCATTTGTTAATAAAATTTTGGATATGAAATTAGCAATAATTAACCTAGAATATCGTAGTTAGAAATTAGATTAAACTTTATTTTGGCCTTTTGAGGTCATATGCAATTATTTCTTGAATATGGTTACAATATTCAAAGTCGGATTTGCAATTTTAGATCTGAACCCCGTTTTGAAATCTTATTTCACCCTTCAAGGTAATATACTTTTTCTGATCGGTTGTTCAATCTTAGAATTAAAATTCAAAGTCGATTCCAAAATTCTCCAAGGAAAACTAAACTTTTAAAAACCTTTTTTTACAAAATTCCACCAACAGCTGTAACCTATGATAAGCCTAGCTTTAATTTTAATTTTTTATAAAAAAAAACTAGTTTGCTTTCAAAAAATGTATACATTTTTTTTATACAATTGTTACATGTCTAACATTTATAGTAGTAGAGAGATAAAACGCTTATTGTCTTAGTTATAAACAAAGAACCAATACACATCACTATTGGAAAGTTACCTTCTTTTGCGACATACAATCCGCCACAAAATAAGAAAAATACGTCAAAAAATATGATTTGCGACTAAATATAATTCGACGCAAAAAGTGGCGTCGTAAAAATTTTTTGCAGCGGAAAAAATCCGCTTCAAATATTTTCGAGGATTTGCAATTGATTTGAAGCAAAATTTTAACCAAAAAAAAGTACCACAAATTCTACCCAGTCGGGTGGGTTGCCCGCTCAGCCTGACGGGCCTGCTAGCTCCATCTCTAGCCTGATCGGCCTATCAAAGATTCGAACCCTGCTCCGTTAAAAACCATTGCCCTTCTCCGCTCGGCCGTGGAGACAAAACAACTTAAAAGGCTTTTTGTTTTATTTATATTATAACTCAACTTGCGGCGGATTTACACAAGCAACTTCCTTCGCATATTTGTGGCGCAAATTCTACCGCAAAAAAAATTGTCAAAAATTTATATCGCAAACCCCCTGCCTTTTTTGACAAAAAATAATCTTCCATAAAGATTGTCACAAATCTATCGACTTTCCTGTAGTGCATATAGATAAGAGAGGGGTTCAGTAATCATAATAGACCATATTTCTACGTGCAAAATACAGAAATGGGAAAAATCATGGGGCCTGACTTAGATAAAATGAGTCCACTAGTATTTATCGTTGATTATAGAAGATGCCCTTCATAGAGGAGAAGCATTAGCTCAATGCACGAAATGTACATCGTATAAAGTAAATAATATGATTTGGGTTGGAAAAATCTAATGATATGAGAGTTATTTTCTATAAACGTTGGACTGTTCGTTTGATTGGTAAGACCGCAATCAGACGAAAGTGGTTGGAGGTACCTTAGTCAGGCAGCTGAGGTCAGAGGAATCGTAGTCAAATGATTGAGGTCGAAGGGACCATTATCGGGTGACGGAGGCCGGAGGGACTATTGTAATAACTTAAATTTTTAAAATGATTTTTTTAAAAATGAAAATTTTGATTTTCAGAGCCCTGCCTTGCCAAGAAGGAAGCACTACAGGAAAACTCATTGTTACCGGCGGACAAAATCTGTCGGTAACAATACAAATTCGTCGGAAATATAAGGTTTTCGGCGGATTTTCGACGGAAATCTATGCAACGGTAATTCGCGCGTCGGAAATATATTACCGACGGATATAATCCGTCGGTAATATTTTCGGTGAATTTTCCGACGTATTTTCGACAAAAAATAACAAAAAAATGACGTTATTATGTTATTAGTTTCCGGCGTATGATCCGCTGGTATTGCCGGCGGAAATATCCGTCGGTAATACCAGCGGATTATACGCCGCAACAAACCGACGTTACTATTACCGTCGGACTTTCCGGCGGACTAAGCACCGGAAATTTTCGGCGCATAATCCGTCGGAAAGTTCGATATATCGTATTACCGGCACCATTTCCGGCAGATAATCCGTCGGAAACCTGTAGCATTGACAAAAAAAAAATCTTCTTCCCTTTAAAATTGGATTTCCACAACCTGCAAACAAAACATATACAAAACAGATATACACAACGATATCCACAACACAATAGACAATATACTATATAAACAATGTAACAATGTTCAAAACACATACTCAACAGATTCAAATATCCACAATTATATTACAAAACATGTCCAAAACACAAATATAAATGTCCACATCCGTAAAATGAATAAAAAATATCTAGTCTGAATCCGTTTCCTCCTCAGCTGCTGTACTCTTCCCACTGCTCATCTGCTCCCTCATCCTTTGCATTTCTTCTAACATTTGAGTTTGTTGGATTTGCATCTGCCGCTGTATCTCCATCTGCTGCTGCATTTGCATCTGCCAATCAGCTTGGGCTTTTTGTACCTGTTCTAGCTCAGCTGTAAGGGCAGTTATCTGCTGGGTATATAAAGACTCTTAGGTACTAGATGAAAAACTGCAGCCACTAGATGCCTGCCCTTCATATGCATAAGCCTGCGAGTCTAACCCGTACACTCTGCCGTGCTGCATTCCTCCTACCGCTTGCGACCAAGTGCAGTAGTCAGAATATTCAGTTGATCCGCCAGAAGAACCTTCACATGCTGCAGTCTGGCTCTCTCGAATCCGTGTATACTCCTCCTATGAAAGTGAATAAAGAATTAAGCAATTTTTAAATAACATTACAAAAATTGAACTTATATACTTACAAAAGCTTTCCTCGCACGCTCGTCAACCCATCGCTGGTCCTCCTGTCGCTTGTGGGTATGACTATGTAATTCAACAGGAGTAGGTTCTCTATCCAACACCGCTTTCTGTAACATACATATATTAGGGGCGGAATACGTCGTCGGAGCGGAATCGAACACAAAAGCCGAATGAGACGAGAATGAGGAACCAGGCGCAGGATGGCTCGAAATAGGGCCTTTACCGGTGGATTTTCCGGCGGATACTCCATCTGAAAGATTACCGGCGGAACATTCGCCGGTTGTAATTCGTCGAGTTTAAGTAAGCCGGCGGAAAATACGCCGGTACGACCGCCGGTAATTTCCGGCAAATATTGCGTCAGAAAATAAAACTTTTCCGGCGCAATTGCGTCGTATTATCCGCCGGTAAGGAAGCGACGGATACTCCGCCGAAAATTCCGTCGCACAATTACCGGCGAGAAATCCGCCGGTAATTGCATCGCTAGTTTCCGGCGGATACCATCCGCCGGAAATTCTTACGGTAACAGACAGTTTTCCTGTAGTGAAGAGAGAATAGAGAGAAGGTTGTTCAGAGCTTTTTTCTCCGTTAATTTTGTTTAAAGATTTCTTCTATTTATCGTAAGTAACCCAAATCTCATTTTAGTTTTCAATGATTTTGAGTTTGACAGATTTCTTTTCTCCTATATCAATAAAAATGTGTTTTTCATTATTATCGAGTTTTTACCGTATAATTTTTTGTATATGATAGATGTGAATAGTATGAACATTTTGACAGTAAGTTCACTGAATTTTACTGGGTAGAATTAAAATTATGATTTTTTGAAGTTATAGATATTATATAAATTTTCTTTTATTGAACAAAATTGACAATTTCATACTACATTTTTATTTTTCCATTTACATAAACAAGGCTGGTCGCTAATACTATAAAATAGGTTAATGTTAAAATATAATATCATGTGCAGGAGGGTGGGCCAACGGGCTTTCCTTTAAAGATGATTTGTGGTGTTATCCTGGCTGTAGCTTGTAACATATGACTGAATTACGTCGACAGACAGAGGCTAACGACCCTTAATGATATTGAAAGTCATCTGTAATAATAATGATAAAAGATGAAAGATAATGATATAAGGAAGGAACATATGAAAGGATGAAAATACCACATTAAAATTAGATGTCCTACCTTACCGATGCATGCACATCCTGAAAGCATTGATAAATAGAGTAGTAATATGTGTAAAATATGAATGGATACAAGTATTGATTATATATAATTGATAGGATGGATGTAAGATGATAAAACTAATAATATTGATGCATGTGTGCCTGTGATTCATTTTACTAACGCTTGGAGATTGGACAGGGAGGGCAAAGTAACAGTCGCGAGCTCAAAAAACAAATTGGCACTGCTAGGGCACAAGTGGGGGGAGAAATAAAGGTAATTAAATGCATCAATCTTAATCTCAACCTTTAGCAGCGGTTTTAAAATCGTTTCTATAAGTGATATATAACAACGATCTAATGCTGCCTTTATGCTCTCTTGTTAGTGCTGGTGGGGCTGAACTACTAGTTGAAAGTTTTACTTTAAAATATATAAATTATATATTTTTAAATATTTTTTAAAATGAGAATAATATTTATTTTTTGGTTAATTATATTTAATTATTTCTCTATTTTATATTTATTTTTTAAAATATATATTATTAAAAATTGATTTTTATCTATTTATTAATTTTAAATAATCTAACAAGAATGATTTAAGATGTAACATTTTAAAGTAAATTTAACATATAATTTATGGTTATAAAATTTTTCTAAATATATAACATAAATTAACAATAGCTTATAATAATTTATATTAAATTTAACATAAATTAGTAATACTTTATATTAAATTATAAGTTTATATATAAACTAAATTTATTTTTAGTCATTATAAAATTATTATATTATTTATTTTTTAAAATAATTATTATATCATTCAGTTTAACCCAGATCGAATCATTGAACCTCCCATATTTCTGATTTGATGTCCGATCCAATCTTCACAACCTTATAAAACTAACAAGAGTAGTGACAATGAACATATGTATGCGGAATATCTATTGTGCATTTTCTTGAAACAAAATTATTATTGTGGCCGTTGCATTCACTATACAATAATAAAAAGTAAAGACCTTCATTTACTTTACACTAAGGGGTTATTTGGTTGCCTAAAAAATAAATGCAGTGTAAGAGGAATGCAATGCAAAAGAAATGCAGCATAAAAGAAATACTTTGGAGTTATTTGGATGAGTGAAAAATGAATGTAGGACTTCACTATTTTGGTTTGGTTTGAAGTAAATTGAATGCAATGTAAATTGTAAAAAGGTTGTATTCGGGGTTGGCCGGTGGTCGACGTTGGAGGGTGCTGGCCGACAGCGGTGGTCAGTTGCGATAACGGAGGCAGTGGCGGTCGGCGGCTGCAGAGGTCGCCGACAGTAGTGGTCAAGCAAGGACCAAGCAGTGTAAAGCATTCTTACTCAAATTGGGGGAGAACGTTTTACCTCAAAATTAAACTAGAATGAAATGTACTGCATTTATTTTACTTTAAATTTGCTTTCATCCAACTAAACATAAAAAAATAATAATGCAAAGCATTTACTTTTTCTCCAACTAAAGTGCCTCTAAATCAAGGCGAATTATTACGTCCGGTAACCGGACCGTCCGGAGACGAATCCGGATGCGCCACATCACCCAAATGTATTAGATCCGGATGACGTGGCGCGTCCGGATTCGTCTCCGGACGAATCCGGACACCGGACGTAATAATTTTTCCTAAATCAAAGGGCCCCAAGGCCCCTAAAAAAAGTGTATTAGTAATGTACACTTTTAAACAAGGAAAGTGTATTACACTTCTAAACTAAGAACTATTTTACTATGTGAGCCATTTTCGGAGAAGTGGAGCCAGAGGAGCAGGTTATTGCGTACAGGCCAAATTAGGGAGGGATTTGAGCCTTGGGCTGTGACAGAGACCTTTTGGGATGAATAAGAAAAAAAATTTACTATTTTTTATTGTGAAAAAATATGATAATTTTATTTGTACTAGTTTATTGAGTGCACGTTGCTAGAATTAAAAAAATATATTATAAGAAGATTAAATGGTTGTACGAAACAAATTTAATAAAATTTGTTCTTTCCTAATTGTTAGTGAAAAAATATATAAAAATTTTAATGTTAAATTTATCAATACAACTAATGAGATAGATTTCCCAAGAAAGACTCAGAGGCTTATTAAAATTACATTTCATGATTTTAGAATAAGGATTAATATTAATTAAAAATAAAATAAATCAAAATTTTATAATATTAAAATTAATATATATATATATATAATAGCACATTATCTTAGAGATCATATTAAATATATATTTTATTAGATAGAAATATATTTCATTATAATCGTAGAGGCACAAATTTCCTAGAAATTATGATAATAAATATGAATAAGAATTAATTATCACTTAAAGGTTTGTAGAAAATAATTTTTTTATTGTTGCATGACATGTAAAAATTTATCAGCAAAATATCAAAGAAAAATTTCATTAGAATATATAAAATATGTGTAACAAGTAAATGTGAATAAAATGTAGAGATTTGAGGATATTTTCATGAAATATTAAATTCAACAAAATTATTTATTTTTTTAATGAGATCAATTTAAAAACTTACAATTATAAATAATTATAAAAAATATTTAAAAATTCAAATAAATAGAAATAGCAAATATAAAAATGATAAATGAATATAGATAATTATACCCTAAAATTAACATTAAAGAGTTAATACAATTTATATGTGAGAGATTTAATATGATTTTTGTCTTAGTTTTATTGTATGCACATTAAATGCACGTTAATAAAATTTTAAAATAAAAATTTATATTATGAATATTTTAATTATATTTTATTTAAAAATGAAACAATATTAAGTTTATAGTTATAATTTCATTAGTAAAATATGATTTTTCATTTAAAATATGATTTTAATAATGAACAAATAGCAAAAAAAAACTTACCTAGGTGCTTTGATTTAAAAAAGAGTTTTGTCAGCTTAAATAAACACAAATTTAAAGAAAAACTATTTTAAAGAGTTATAAATAATCAACAAGAATGCCTCACTATGATAATTATTCTAATATATTTAATGCAAGACATTTTGTTTTTAGAATCGTCAAGATTAATAATTAATGAAACTTTTAACTTAGAACATAAGATTAATTTCATGCAACAGAAATGGAGTCCAATAAATCTGGTGTAGGAGTCCAATTTCATGCTTATGGATTAAGTAAAATTTTTCAGACTACAATTTGATCAATTCTTAAGTTGGAAACATTAAATTATATTTTTTCATTGTATATGAAATATATATCCATCATTTCTTTTTTAAGCTAAAGTAGCATTCTTATGTCAAAATTTTGGATTCTTTAATCATAATTCTTATATTAATTAACATACGTTAAAATAAATTTAGTAAATAATTGGGAAAGGTACCTCGAGTGGAATCGAATGTGAGTTACACAAGTACGGGATTGCTTTTCACTGAAGCATAATAACCAAAGAACAAGAATTAACTACATCAATCAAAGAATGGAATACATTGCAATCAGAATGCTCATCATTTCATAATCAAAAGAGAGACTTGAGATGGATAATTGTTCATTGTAGCAAGCAAACATGATTGAAAATGTGGTTTCTATTATATACTTCCCCATGATGGGATAGAAGGTGAGAATTACACATAGAAAGAAATAGAGAAGTTGAGATTAATATTATAATTCAAGAACGCTATTTTTCTCCATAAGCTCAACCTCTTTTTATGGAGTCATATCAATAATGCCTATATAAAATATGATTATAACATTTAAATTATTGTGTGTGTGTGTATATATATATATATACACACACACACATATATATATAATAGTTTATTTGCACGTGTACAAAGTACACGTTAATAGAATTTTAAATATCAATAATGAAATATATGATAAATAAATTTTTAACTCCATAAATATATTTGTAATGCTATGATTTTTGTATTATAACTTTGGTTGTTCGGAACTTGTTGAACTAATTTCATTAGATATGATTATTATTTTTTTGGCAATTCTTCTTGTTATTTTCTTTTATTATTTTCTTGCTTTATGGGTTGTCGTTTAAAGATACATGTTGGTGCATCACTTTGAATAATTAGGCTGTCATTTATATGGTGTAATAGTTAATATGCTTAGAGTTATATCCTAATTCTTCTCCCAGCCGAAAATATATCATAGCTTTAAAGAGTTTGTTTGAAGTTTTTTAATCATCTATTTGTTAAATATAAACAGGAAATTCATTACAAGACCCTCAAATCTTTTAATACTTGTTTAGCTACTATAAATCTTAAAATTAGAACCAAGAATGTTAGTTATAATGATAATGTTGATACCATATAAATTCTATTTCTTACTAAATTACTTATTTCAAGATTGAGCGTTATGATTGCAAGTCTAATAATTGAGCATCTTTCTATGTCTTCTCTTTCTATGCAAATTATGTTATAAACAATGTGAAGTAAAATTGTTCATGGCTTTCTTTTTCTTTATTTCTCAATCAACTTATAATATATCAAAGAAAAATATGAATAAATTTCTTTTTTGGAGGCAATTATATTTAATTTAATTTAATTGTAAATTCATAACTATAATGAAAAAGTTAAATTTTATAATTTATAACCGAACAATTATAAGAGATATTAAAGTTCAAAACATTGATTATTAATAGATACTCGCCCATTAAGTTTAAAATGAATGTAATCATCTATATAATTAATAAATTAATTATTGCATTATAAGCATTTTATAAATATTATATATAAGAATTTCATAATAATTTAATATATAGAAGTGTTTTGAGACTATATACGATAGAACCATTAATACTATAGTATAAACTCTCCTCAATAATAGAAGCGAACTGTCACAACTTATCAACAATTACTTTGAGATGGCTTTATGTACTCTCCACCTCCTCATGATTCATTCTAGTCTAGATCTTGATTTGGTGACTTCAAGATTTGAAGAGGCAAGACTATTTTAGGAGAGAATCTCAAAATTAGTTAGGTCTCTACTTTTATTCTCTTATATTGTATTAATTCTATGAAACCCAGACATAGCTATTTGAAAAGGAATTCTACATCTCAAAAGTATGATCAAATATCTTTCATTCATAAACTAAAAGATATGTGATTTTTATGATATTGAGAAGCAATATAATTGAGTAAACATGGACTTTATTTGGTTTGTTTCAAGGCATAAAGGTGTATGTGAATGATATTTTGATATTATTAGGGAAATGTATTATCGAGCAGCAAATATGATAACATCAAATAGAATAATATTCACAAATCGCTGAAATTGTCAACATATTATGAATAATTCAGCACCCACATGTTAATTACACTGACAGCAGCAATGCTCATGAATCTAATTCTACAAATATAATTCCAAAAATCTAATTACTACCATTGAAAGGCAAATATAAGAAATACAGATTCCAATTCTATCAAAATCTTCACACAAAAAATGGAAAAATCAGAAATCAACCTTGATATGTCACCAAAAAATATTCTCGATCAAGCACGAATCTTGAGGCAAAATCAAGTTAGAAACTTCAAAAATTAAATCGAAGACCATTTGAATTCTGATTTCAGTAAACTTATAGTCGAACTGAGCGTCTCGGAAACACGAACCCAACGACACCAAAATCGACCCAATCTGAGCCCAAATGAGTCCAAATCAAAGACTCGAAGCACTTTTGGAAGGATCAACCACAGTTTGAGTTACCAAACATTCTCCAATCATGACATTCTTATAGTCAAATCGAGCGGCTCGACGAGACGAATCCAACGAGCCCAAGATCATTAAATTCTGATATCATTAAGGCATTCAAATGAGTATTGAAATGTACATGATCGTAGGAATCAAGATCGGCCGTCCATCCGAGCCACTCCCAATTTACCCTTGATCTTCCACTTATTTACAAGCCATGCCACTCAAGAGTTCTATAAATAGAACCCCATTTCCTCTTGAAAGGGGGATGAAAGCCAAGAGAGAAGAAGGAAGCAAGCTCCAGCCGCCTAGCTCCTCCTCGACCACTACTGGAGTTCTGCCGCACCACCGCCGGAGTCTCGCCGGATCGCCACCGGAGCTTCACCGGACCACCACTTGAGGGCCTCACCTTCACCGGACCACCGCCGCAGGCCCTCACCCTTGCGGGACCACTGCCAGAGGACCTCACCTTCAACGAACCACCGCTGGAGGCCCTCACTTTCACCGAATCATCACCTAAGGCCCGGAGCTCTGCCAGACCACCATCTGAGGCCCGAAGTTCTGCCAGACCATCACCTAACACCCGAATTTCTATCGTACAATTGTTACTTGTAATCTGATCGCCCTTGGAGGCGAGTCAGACCATTGTAACCAACTCAAATTCTAGTGGAATCATTTTCAACTGGGCTAGGCCCCGTGGGTTTTCCCCTTTCAAGGGTTTTCCACGTAAAAAACTCTTGTCTTCTCTGTGTGTAAGCTGGATATCCGTGCAACGCTAAGACTGAAAATTACAACTCTATCGCCACGTATATTCTAGCCCGCAACAAACCTTTATATGGAGTGTGCACCACTGCAGGGTGAATTGATCTTATTATAAAAATTCTTTTACGCAATGTTGAAAAAAAATGTGCCATTCGGTTCAAATTGGTTTCCTACGCGCCGCCGCAGGGTGAATTGCTCTTATTATGAAACTTCATCTATGCGATGTTGAAAAAGCATGTGCCTTCCGGTTCAAATTGGTCTCCTGTGAATAGACAACACCAATAGACGTCAGGAAGAGGTCAACAGTGTTGTAAAGTGAATGGAGGATCGACCATGAGATAGAATGTATTAGACATGCTCGAGCTATAGATTTGGGTCTATGGGCTTCCACTAAAAAAATATTAACTTAACGGGGATCTGCTGACTTTCTCTAAAACTTTTTAATCAATCAAAAAGAGAAAAATAAATATATAACACCAACGCAAACTGACTATATAGAGACTATATGTTTCCTCAAAATTTATACATAAAGCTTTGGATTGCATACCACATCAAATGAATCATTAAAAGGAGCCTACATCTCAGATTTTGTAATGAAACTAACAACAATAAATTAATAATGGGTACCAGTTCTTTTAATTAAATGGAAATCTTTATGACTACTAAATTTTGTAGGTCTAAAAAAAATTCTAGCAGAGCCATTCTTTATTTACATATATTTTCTGTAAGATTAGAATGATAAAATACACTTAAAGATAAAACCAACTTCCCTTATCATGTTATTTTCCTTCCCTATCTCAAGAAAGGAGAAAACTCTAAATAGCTGCTGGCTTTGATGTTTAGGAGAAGAAAAGAACGGATTCCAGCAACTATCATTTGCTTTGGAGAAAAACGGCTGAGAATTTCTTACGATTCTTGATTACAGAAGGCAGAATCTTCAAGACCAGATGTTCTCTGTATATATATATATATATATTAGAGAAACATTAAGAGAAACGAAGTTTATGATTATTAAGAGAAACGAAGAGGCATTGCTCTGCATTCATTGGTTGGTTTATAAGTATTAAGAGAAAAGAGAAATGAACAGGCGTTTCTTTGTAGTCATTGGTTGTAATTAAGAGAAATGAAGTTTTATTTGATATGTAATTAAGAGAAACGAAGAGGCGTCATCAGAAAAGGCGTTTCTCTGCAATAATTTTAATTTGATACCAATAAATGCATAGTATAAAACGTCACAATGGTGGCAACTAATTAATACAACTTCACGATAATAAATATGATGTATTTAACATTAATAAAATAATTAATATAATTATAATTATTAATAAATCATAATAATTAGAATGGAAGGCTAGGATTTTATTTGAGTAATTAAAATGAAAGGCTAAGATTTTATTTGGGTGAAAACTAAGGCCCCTTTTATAATAGTAGTATAGATTTATCTTATTGTGAAAAAAATTATTACTTTTTAGATGACTAAGAAAATTTTTCTGAATTTTTAAATCAATAGTAATATCAAGGTATACTTATTTGAATGATTAATTTAACAAAAGCATTCTTTGTCATAATATATATTTTTTCAATTAATCAGATAATCTTTGTTGAATTTTCTCAAAAATACATCTAAAAAGTATTTATTTTACATCGATGTTTATTGCATTCATGTAAGCACGGCTTTAGTATTCCCTTTCGCTCCTCTCTCGCCCCAAAACGGAGACCGCCCGTGGCAGATATTTATGTCTTCAAAACTCTAAGGGCCATGTTATTTGCATTCTTAATTTTGATCTTATATCTTCTCTTGGCTCCGGTAATGAGACGTCAAACAGAACTATTTTAATGTAATCTAATATTTCATATGAGACAACAAATAAAAAAAAATAAGACAACAAACATAACTATTTTAATTTAGGCCCTCCTGAATAAAATTTCTGGCTCCACCACTACCCTAAGTCAAACAACTCTAAAGCATTTCAAATAAATAGAATTCCTTTTTTTAGACAACCAAATAGCTCCTTAGCTTTTTCATAAACATATTTGAATGAATAAATTAAATTTAAATTAATTATCAAACTTAATATGAGTATTTCTGTGTAAGCAGACCATGGTTTGGGGCTGGTACATATATTCGTGATATATTTAAATGTGTAGAAAATATTAACCATTAGTATCCGGCCTGAGTTTTGTGACGTGGACTCGCTATGCACTGTGGAGGTGTGGTCTCTACGAAATTATTACGTGCGGAATCCGGACGGCGAGAACCGTCACAGTCCGGATTGTGTTGTACACAGTATATATAAATACTGTATGTACACATCATGTACAATTTTGTACACAGTGTGTATATCACGTGTCCGAACGGTTCTCCCCATCCAGACTCCGCACGTAATAATTTCTCATGGTCACTTGATTATGGGGATTTTTATCTGTTAGCTGTCTTCGCAAGTTCAAGTGTATTAATTTCATTAAATGCTAATAATTACACTGTGGGCTTCGGCCACCCTGGATCGCCTCTGTTTATTTATTTATTTTATTTTTAAGCTAATTGAGATGAATTCCCACACATATTTTATACGTAAATTTTGAATTCCCCTATTGAGCGGCAGTTGGACAAATTCTTCAATAAATAGTTCTGAAATCAGATAAATCAACTGAAAATCTTGAATGACAGATAATAAATTGGACATTTCAAAGCTTAAAAATTTATTTATGATTTTAAGATATTTGATTAAAAAATTATATCCTTTCTTACTCTTAGCTAAATTTATGCCTTAAAAAATGTCATTAAGATTGCCTCAGGTTACTAGTTTATATGATGATCATAGGCTGCAATATGCTTGTATCTTGATTCCTTGGAGACTCCCAAGTGTTGCCCTAAGCTAACGGCGGAGATACGGTGGAGGCACTGGGGGCACGTGTCCCCATTGGCTCAATTATTTAAAAAAAAAAAATTTGTGCACTTTTGTTAATTTTAATTGTATAAAAATCCTTACAAATGGTTCAATCATTCAGATATTCCGCTCATGAGTCTCACTATGTCACTCTCCTTGTTTCCTTGAGGCTTGATTAGATCTCCTCGTCGACGTTGAATCAACACAGTCACCGTGAGTCCTCTTGGACACACACACACACACACACACACACTTTCTCTCTCTCTCTCTCTCTCTCTCTCTCTTTCACGATAGTTTTAAGATTGAGATACATAATCATAAATAAAGGGCTTGGAGTGGGGACAGCCGTCAGACGAACTGGGGAGTGGTCGAGCTAAGTGCAGTTGTTGATTCATAGGTTTGGGTATAAACTTTTGGTTGTTAGTTCTGTGTGGAATTTGATTGTGTTGATCAACAGGGTTGTATTGTTTCCTCAGATTTCAAGTCAATTTCTAGTGCTTACTGGGGGTGCGAGGGTCCTCCCTTAGTTGGGTTCGGATGCTTTGGGTCCATTTTTTCCCCCGTACAACGCCTCCGACCGTGTGTACCCAAGCACCCTAGTGCTGCAAAATTTGCTGGGAGAAGCGATAAAAAGCGGAGCGCCGCATCGCTCTAGATTCAATGCCGCAACGCTCTGTAGTGCCGTAGCGCTACGGGTTTGAGCATCGCATGTGCAGCATCATCAAACGGATCAGGATAAGAGGTTTGGGAGCTGCAACGCTCAAAACTAGCATCACATCACTTCGAGGTGGCCTGAACAGTTTTCTTTCTCACTTTTCTCTAGGGTGGCATCCGTTGGTGTTATTATCTTGACTTTCTCTTTTGTTTTGAGTGAGAGAACGGTGCAAGAGAAGAGAGAAGCAAGGAGAGAGTGAGAGAGAAGAGAGATCTGTACTTATTTCTCCCAATTTTCATAATGAATTTCTAGGTGCGGTGTGGCTCCGTGAATTTTTTTTTCGATTTCGAATTTTCTCATGTTAAATCCTGGTGTCACTTACTTTCCATTGCTTTTACTTTCTTATTTGTCTCCTTGCGTGTTTTACTTCCATCCCCAATATTGATATATATGTGTAATGATACAGTCACATGTGTGGACAATAACAATATATATTTGTTTAATTTTATTCCAGTTTAGAACTTTCTTTTGGCTCTTAACAATGCACAATAGAGAAAAATGATTCATGTAGCTTACCCTATATTGTGGGATAAAGGCTTGATGTTGTTGTTGTTAGAACTTTCTTTTGGTTGCTTCTGTTTTTACTCTTAATTTAATAATTTAATATTTCTTGAGCAGATCTTAAGGAAAAAGTATACAAAAGATCTAAGTGGTCAAACTATTTCTTTGAGTTTAAATAGATCACAAGCTTTCATGCTCTTCGAGTTTAATTGAGCAAATTTCAATTTATTCGATTGAAGATTAAAGAATTGAATTTGTCTAACGATTTTACACCATCTTTTAGGAATTTTAATGAAACAATTATTATAATCCATTACCTACTAAACCCTCCATCGATGTCTCTATTAATTTGTAGCTGATGAGATGATTTTTTTAATGTAATTTGTGAATTTTAACTAACTATTATTGGTGACATGTAAGAATAATATAAATAACATATGTTGTTAATTGTAAGTTCTCTTTATTGTATAATTTATTTTTTATGATAACAAGTCTAATAAATATGCTCTTAAAATTGTTGATACTGGTCCCAAGCACAAATGAAAAAACTTGAGAATTTTTTTACGATCCATAATTTGAGCCCCCACAAGAAAAAAAAATCTTGGCTTCGCCATTGCCCTCAACGTTTTGAAAATTGGATCAGACCAACTGGCTGATTGGAATGTGAATCAATTAAGTTGCCGCTTGCCGGTCTTGTCAGTTGAACCAGCGCAAGCCGGTTTGAAATGCCAGTTCAATAAGAAAATCGTTGAATAAATTCTGATTTGGTTGAATTGAGCGGTTCAATAAATATTATTTTTTATTGTAATAAATTTTTATATTAAATTTTCATTTAATTATTCTTTTATTTTAAATATCTATTTAAAGGCATATGCAAATAAATTTAATCAAAATATATAACTACTAGCCTTCCATATCATGTAGCTTTATTTGTTACTTACAGTTTGTGCTACTTGTAATGTAAAAAAAATCACTTAAAATTCTCCTATAAAATGAGACTAAAAATTTGTTAGAATTCTGAATTAGAGTCGAGCTGTGAAATTAGCTTGGGTTGCAAATTTGGCCTGAGAATGTATATACTTCATTAAAATTAAGAACATAATTTTAATTTAAATATTATATTAAATATTATATTTTTATTCTTATATATATTGATAATAATTGTGCTACAAGAAGGACCACAAATGATGACACATCATTTTCACCACCATCTCCACCTTTGCGTATTGCTTATGGAAACAACAGAAATCAAGTCAGCCGTTAAGAGCATGTCGATGTAGCTTTCAGCACAACCGTTCACTGATATTCATCTCCAACAGCTGGATGTTGTTCGGCTCTTATTCTCTACCATTTCTATTAATATAAATCTAAATACATGAGCTGTACTAAGTGGGATGATAATACAAGATTACTTAGGCTTCGTTTGGGACAGCTTTTTTTTTTTTTTTTTTGCTTCTTAAAGTAGCTTCCCAAACGAAACCTTAGTCTATACTTTACCGTTCTTAGTTTTTTTCTTTAGTTCTTTCTCCATTTGCATTGAATACAGGATTGTTTGCAAGAGAGATAATTGAAATATTTTCGCAACATAAGGATGTTGGTTGAGCAATAGAAATGTTAAACTCATTCAGTAGTCTTCTAAGCCACATGATTTCTATTGTTGTTGAAGTGAGAGCTCTATATTTAGATTCTGTAGATGATCGAGCTACTGTTGATTGTTTTTTGGCACTCCAACTTATAATGTTTGATCCCATAAATACATAAAATCAAGTTGTTGATTTCCTATCATGTTTGTCGCTGGCCCAGTCAGCATCCATATACACAGAAAGCTGCAGTTGTCCCTTGGTGAATGGTAAACCAAAATGAAGTGTTTCTTTGAGGTAGTGTAGAATCCATTTGAGCATCTAAAAATGTTGATTTAGGGGGTTGTGCAAATGCTGATAAACTTGATTAATAGCAAATGAGAGGCCGGGTACGTGATGCTATGATACTGAAGTGACCCTTATAACTTTGCAACAGAAAAATTTTCACCGCATTACTTTTTATATGTTATAGAGATTATGATTACGAATATTTTTAGTATTTTTTGAAAATTTTATATCAAGTAATTCGAAGTTTGTACAATTTTAATTGAACAGAAAATAATATGAACACCGAAAAATAATATTGTTGTACAATAAAATTCTTAAAACAGTGTTTTACACAATCCATTGTAATTTGGTTATGTTCTGACATTATGAAAATTTGCTCAGTAGGAAGTTACGTTGTCTGCCGTTATAGAACACTGTGAAATTTTTACATGCGCTAAATTTTGTTTTACTTGTTACAATGTAATGAAATATATGTTTATGTAATGAAATGTATGCTTATATGATTGAAAAATATTTGCTGAGATCTACAAGGGGCTAGAATCTTTTAAGATTTTGTCTGTGTTAGAGATTTGTTTGGAGCTATAAGGGGACAAAATCATTTAAGATTCTGTCTGAGACAGAGATATGTGATATATTCTGATGTTATAAGTACAAAAGGGAGACATAATGGGTCAGAATTCTTTGAGATTTTATCTAAGATTATGATATGTGATATGGATTACTTTTTGATATAAATTGTTCTATGATTTATCTTCTCAGTATTATTATTTAAATAAATTGGATAACTGTTATATTTTTCTTTCCTTTCTTAGTATAAATAGTGATTTACTAGATTACATTTAACTCCTTTTAAATATTCAGTAAAAATATTTAATAAAAGAATATTTAAAAATTTAGATTGGTTGTGTGGCCTACTAAACTATTATAGCTCACTGTGGTTTGCTTGTGATTTTTTTTGAACTAAGTGTCCTACAAGAAATAGTGCTACAACATGGGAGCCTCCTCTTGAACTCTGTATGAGACAAGTGCTACGTGATGGGAGCCACCACTTGAACTTGTAAGTGTTATCTTTAGAATTCTATCTACCTGGTGGATGATTATGGGATAAAGATGCTGACGATGACATTAGTTACTTAAGTGGGGGAGATTGTGAAACCCCATAAGAAAAAGAAAGCTAAACTCTTAAACATCGAGGTGCCTTTTGATGTAATTGTTAGAATTCATTAAGAAATTCACAATTAAGCATGCTCATCCCAGAATAATATTGGGATGGGTGACCTACTAGAAAGTTACACCAATAGGACAAAACCATGAGGCCCTTAGACCAAAGCATACAATATCTCGATAGTTAAGAGTTTGGGATGTTACAAATGGTATCAAAGTAATGCACCAGTTGGAAGATGGGAACTAAGTGCCATAGTAGACAAAGTGTTATTCCATGGGATGCACCTCTTGAACCCTGTATGAGACAAAGTGCTACGTGACGGGAGCCACCACTTGAACTTGTAGGGGCCACCTTTAGAATCATATATGTTTGGTAGATGATTATGAGATAAAGATGCTGACGAGAATGTTAGTTACGTAAGTGGGGGAGATTGTGAAACCCTATAAGTAAATGAAAGCTAAACTCATTAAGAAACTCTGTAGTCAAGCGTGCTCATCGTAGAGTAATTTTAGGATGGGTAACCTACTGGGAAGTTACACCAACAAGGAAAAATCATGAGGCCCTTGGGCCAAAGCGTACAATATCTCAATAGTTAAGAGTTTGAGATGTTACAATAGAAGTGAGGATAAAGCATTAGTAGTAGGAGAAGTTATTTGGAATGGAAAAACAAATTCTTAGAACAACATATCAATAGAAGTATAAACCTTACTTATTAGTAGATTGAAACATCGATACCCTTTGGATGTAAATGCATAACCAATAAACACAGATTGCATAGCTTTGGGTGCAAATTTGTGATACTTATGAGGTAGAAGTAAAGGGTAACATTGGCAACCAAATATTTTAAGAGACTTATAATTTGGTACCATTTGTATAGCAATTCATATGGGGAGATGTTATGAGTGGGTGATGAAAGTCTATTTATCAAATAAACTGTTGTAAGAGCAGCATGCACCCGCACCCAAAGGTAATAAGGTAAATTGGCATCAGAAGCAAAGTTCAAGTAGTCTCAATAATATATCTATGTTTGCACTCAGCTAGACCATTTTGTTGAGGTGTGTATGGACAACTAAGTTAATACTGAATACCATGTTAAATTAGAAAATTTTGAAATTATTATTAACATATTATGTTCTAGAGTCACAACGTAAAACAATTATATGTTCACTAACTTATTTTTCAACCATTGTTTTAAAATGTTTAAAATGAAGAAATGCTTTAGATTTTTGTAGCATTGGATAAAGCCAAGTGAAGCGAGAAAATTTAGCCACAATTATAACCTAATATCAAAATCCATTAACTGAAGATACTGGAGAAGGACCCCATACATCACAGTGAACAAGTTGTAATGGTTTAGATGTAGATGTAGTGGACAAGGAGAAACTAGACCTATGACAATTGGGCAGAGAGCAAGAATTACATATAAGAGAAGAAGACATAGTAGATATATAGTGATGTTGAGTGCCTATGGTGGATGCGAATGAAAGTTTTGAAGGCATTACATGATGAGTGTAGTCCATCAAGAATATACAGTATGATGTCCTCTGAATCTATGTTGCTGCCAACGACATTGATTGCATCAATTTTGGATTTAATTAAGAATAGACACTGAGTCATTACCATATCCTTCATGGTAAGATGATGGAGTTCATTCTTGAGCTGTAGAATGCGTGAGAAATTGGTGGACTATAGACATTTGTTAATGGTTAACAACACCTCATGACAAGTTTCTAGGTCGAGAACATTCGATAGAAGAGATGTAGAGATAATTCAGTACAATGCAGCTTTTTAGTTATAATCAATCAACCTTGTTAAGTAAAATTCAGGAGAAAGATGGTCTTGAGCTTATCTTGAGCTCTTCTTGCAAGAGAGAGAGAGGGAGAGAGGAGAGGGAGTGGGAGGAGAGAGATACATGTATTTAGGGGAGGAAATACATTCAAAGCTTTATTAAAATTTTCCTCAACTAATACATTATACAAGGCCTCTATTTATAGAGTTATAAAATGGTGTGATAACATGTAGGATCAACCTGAACTAAATCATGGACCAACACTTCACAATCTCCACCTTGGTCCAGATTTACAATCAAAGAATTCAAGATCTAACCCGATCTTTAAAACAAGAGCAACAGAAACAATAAATCGGGTGAAACAGGGGACATAGCCCCCAAACCGAGAGCACAACAGGTATCAACACACCTGCACTTCCAGCGTTCAGCTAAGGAACAAGATCTTACGGTGCCAACCGGCTTCCAACAGACAATCACAACCTATTATCTTTCTTGGAGACGAAGAACAAACAAGAGGAGAACAAGAAGGGTTCACCTTCTTCACAGACAGAAATTCTAAGATTTCACCTCCTCACATCTTCTCTCACCCACAAGAAGCTCAACACAACCATTAACAAAAATCCAGCCCTTTTTTGCTCTCACACCCGACTCAAAACACCGAACAAAAGAGCTTACGACATTAAACTCGCTTCCAATCGACAATCCCATTGCGATTGCCTTTTTCAAAGAAGAAGAACAAGATAGAGGAAAACAAGAAGGGTTCACCTTCTTCACCCACACAGAAATCCCAAGATTTCACCACCTCTCTCTTCTTCCTTCTCACTCAAGAAACCAAGCTGAGCTCAAAAAAATAAACCAACCCTTTCTTCAGACTACTCCCGCTCTAACACTTATTTCCTTTCATGATCCACTTGCACCAACACACTAATAACCAAAAGATTCTGAAGCTCCACCTGAATCTGAAGCTCCACATCCAGTCCTGTGAACAGCCATGTTCCAAAGTTCTGTTGTCGTCTCCCTTCCTTGAACCCGACCGAATCCTGCATATAAGTTCTCCGTCAAGCAAGCATGTTCGGATTCAAGTAACCCCGCCAAGATCGCGTGCCCCGCTCAGCCTTCCGCCCGCTTGCCACCGGTCTCTCTTGCTAGCCCGTGAGTTCCTTCGATCACCCATCTGGCTGCTCCACCGGCTCACACGATGCTAGCCCAAGCCTCGTGCTCTGGCTTCGGTTCTGACTTGCGATCAAGCCCCGGCCTTGTGGCCCTTCTGCGAATGATACCTCTCGCAAAACTTCCGTCGAGATTATCAAGCCCGAGCCACATACGCTGTTCTCCGGCCAGGGCCGCCCCGATGACTACCCTTCCAAGAAGGACGTAGTCGTTCTGCTCCGTGAGATCCGCCGATCTCCCTCGCAAGATCCCTCACGTCTGCCAGCACCGCAAGTACCCCATGAACTGCGACCGTCCTGCTGGCCTTCCGCCCTTTGTGCAAGACCTGCATGCTTGCCTGATGCTACAGATTAGAATTCTTGAGTTCTTGTTGCCTTTAGACGTCGCCTTAGGAATTTTTTCCGGAGATTGGCTTCGGCCTACTCACTCAGTTGGCCTTGCTCCCCGTGAGCTGCAAGGATCTCCAATCCTCATGTGCGAACGGTCTTCTTCCCATCCATCTTGCCCAAGCCCGATTCTGCTCCAGGCCGGTTCCGCGTGCACCACCTGCCGCTTGCGAACCCTAGGCCCTTCAGCTTGGTCCGTCGGCCAGCACCGCAAGCATCCCACGGCTCAGCCTTCCGTGAAGATCCCACATGTATTCCGGTCTGCCAGTGTCGCCACCTCCGTTCAAGCCCACAACGAAACCACGACACCAGCCTGCATGCGTTCGGCTAGTTCGCCGGCTCACACGACCCGGCCTGCTCTATCTCGCGCAAATGAGATCTCCCTCTTCCTGGGCCGAATCCAACAGCGACTTGATCTACGATCCTTCCGCCGAGTTCCTCCGGGCGCTTCCGAGCACCCGAATTGGGCGATCGCCCTCCTTTGCGAGCTCTGCCCGTTTCTTGTTCCCACGGCCGGAGACCAACCTACCTCCTGTCCGCCTGAATGAACAAATCCTCGTGGATACGTACATCAGCTGCACCGGCAGCCACCACCTGCTCCCTTTCTTGGACAAGAACACCTTCTCCTTCCTTGATCGCCTCAACGAGGCTCTGATACCAAATTGTTGTGCGTGGAAGATATAAATCAACCACCCAACCTGATAATTCAATTATCTTGATCGTAGATTATAGGTTAAGAGATGTACCAGCAAGAAACCATAGAACATATTTTCTTGAAAGACTGTAGTAACTTGAGCTCTCCAAGTGCGGTGATTATCAGATGTTAAATGTGAATGAACAATGCTTTTAATATTGTTCATAAGACATTTGAGAGAAGCTAGTATTTGAGTCTCTGTAATTGGGTTGTAACCAACATCAACAACTGGAGAAGCAATCGAGGACATGGCAGAAGAAGACATTTCAACATAAAACAACATTATTGTAAAACCAACTTCCAAACAAAAGATTTCATTTTCTTACAGACAAATTAATACTTCGTTACCGAATAGTTAATTTGAGGGAGGCTGATAACAGTTGTCCTACAAGGAGGACCACAAATGATGACACATCACTTTCACCACCATCTCCACCTTCTCTGCATATTGCTTCTGGAAACAACAGAAATCAGCTCAATCATTCAGAGAAGGTGGCTGAAGCTCTCATCACAACCATTCACTGATATTCCTCTCCAATGTTTGGATGCTGTTCGGCTCTTCTTCTCTACCATTATGAGCTGTACTGAGTGGGATGATAATACAAGATGCCTTAGTTCTATACTTTATTGTTCTTAGTTTTTTGCTTTAGTTCTTTCTCTATTTTTACTGTTCTTAACCTCATTTTATATAAAATTAAAATTTTAAACTATTTTAATTTAAAACCTATTTAATATGTATATAACTTATTTGTAATATACACGTACTTATGCTTATATTAATGGTCAATTAAACTCTCTAATGAGCTTTATGTTGAGCCTTAATCAAACTAGTTCACGAGTTTTAATCAAAATAGTTATGTTTTCACTTTTAAAATTTTAATAATTTTAAAGTTTACGGTCAACGCCGATTTTTTGTTTGGTCCGATTTGACCGTTAGGCTTGTGAATTAGTTCAGCTCGGGCTAATTGAATTGATTGGTTAAGCTCAATCGGAGTTAGAATCAAAGCAATCAAATTAGGCTCTATAGCCAAGATCGAACCGATCAAATCTTATTTTATTGGTTCATGTTAATAAAAAAACACATTTTATTTGATTTATTCATACGGATGATTGCTATTGGTTCCCAATGAGTTCAAGAACTGCAATTAGAGTTTACAGATTTAAGAAATACACGTAGCTCTATAATTTTATTCAATCGTGAATTCGGATTTATGTTCAGCTTGAACAGCTGTACTGTTATTTAGGAGCTGATCTTAAGTTTTGTTTAGGATAATTTTTTCATTATTTTCTATAATAATTTTTTAGTAAAAAAATTTTTAATTCAAATAAATTTTTAAATAGTTTTAAAAAGCATTAAGAAAGCTGCCCGAAATGAAGCCTTAGTTGGCAGTTCTATTTTATTCTACGACATTTAAGATTTTGTTTGGGATAACTTTCTCATTATTTTCTAAAAACTTTCTATTATAAAAATTTCTAAGTCAATAAAATTTTTAACTAAATTATTTGTTTTAGAAAGCATTAATATAAAAATTTCTTGAAAATAGAAAAAAAATAGTGATCTAAAGCTTTCTCAAATGAAACCTAAGAATCATCTATGATAACTTTTTTATTGCTTTTTAAAACAACTTTAAATGCATAAATTTTTTGAACTAAAATTTTTTATTAAATAAAAAAAGTATGTAGCTTTAATTTTCTTTATTTTTTTAAAAATACGACATATATTCAATAAATATATCATCCGACCAAAGAATTTCGGGAGTAGAAGAGAACCATAAAATCTGCACATAAAAAAATAGCAAACATGACGACAATGATATTTCACGATAAATTACTCAAATAAAAACAAGCTTCGGAATCAGATGATGTAATACATAATTGTGATTTGCAACTTTATCATTTCTCGTTTCTCATTGATACAAATAAAATCAGATTCCGGAAATTATGCAATATGAAAGTTATTTATGACGGGGGCAGCCACGTTATTGCCACCGGGCTTCGAACAGAGTGTGTTCCGTCGTGCCAAGTCAGTGCCCCAAACTCCGGCGAAGACTGCGCGGCTTTTGTTCTGAAGCTCACGGTGTAGGAAAGCTTCTGGTTTTGGCGACTGAAGCGAAGCACAGTTGGCTCGACCACCACCTCTGCTCCTCTGGGCGGTGAAATCTTTACATGGTAGGTCGAATTCGGATGGCCAACATTGGTCACGGTTCTATGTAGCTGTAGAAATGTCGAGGTGTTTGTATCCGGAATAACGGCGGAGATGGCCGGGTAATTGAGATCCCCGGCACTGGCTAACGAGTGCTTGCACGATCGATTTGAGGTCTTGGTAAAGACCTTTAGTTGAATGGGAGTGAGCTTCTGAGTACAGAGAAATTCGAAGTAATCATTGGGAGTGATGTCATAGACAAGCCCCGGATCTAAAGCTTTCAGCGGATGGATATGGCCTGCGCCGTGGTCGTAGGGAGTTGACTGTGTTGTAGTGGCGGCGTCCCTGAGGGGCTGCAAGGTGTTATCGTGGACGTAGGCGGTGGTCATCAGAGCCGACTTGATTGCCGCCGGGCTCCAGTTCGGATGGCGGGCCTTTAACAGGGCCGCGATCCCTCCGACGTGAGGGCAGGACATGGAGGTTCCAGAAAGGATGTTGAAGCCGACACGGCGGGGGTCGACGGCGAGGCCTGAGGGGCTGGCGTCCCCGCTCCATGCGGCGAGGATGTTCACTCCCGGTGCCACCATGTCGGGTTTTAGGATTTCAAGGGTGAGAAAGTTGGGGCCTCTTGATGAGAAGGCGGCGACGACGGGAGATGGTCGGATCCCGACTTTAGTGCCCTCGAATGTAAGCGTCGCGGTCGCATGGGGGATAATATTGATGTAACGCTTAATCGCCGTGCCGGCTGTCTCGCCAACGGCTACCGCGGGGAGGAGGTGGCTGTCGGCGACGAGTTCTTCTCCATTTGCAGCGGTGTTTGCTAGGATCATGCCGACGCCGCCGGCTTGTTTTACGACCTGACCTTTCTCCACCCGAGGGCTGATGCCTCTATCGCAAATCACGATCTTGCCGGCGACGAGGTGGGGGTCGAGGGTCCCTTCAAGGCATAGAGATCTCGGGTCCGGGTTGGTGAGATTGGCGCCCATGTAGACGAGGGGGTACTGCCGCTGCTGGGAGAGATTCTGGAGGCCTTTGTAAAGCGAGACGCCGGTCAAATTGACGCCGTTCCCTAGCCGAACCGTAGCCGGGAAATCGCGGTCCATTGTGCTCGCCCCAACAGTGGCTATCCATGGCGAGACGTTGGTGAGGCTGATCGGGTCCGGGCCGCCGTTTCCGGCGGAGCAAGCGACGAAGACACCCAGCTCCATTGCGCCAAATGCCGCCACGGAGAGGCTGTCGCGGTAGTAGGAAGAGATCCCACCGCCGAGGGAGATGGAAAGGACGTCCACCCCGTCAGCGACAGCCTGGTCGACGGCCGCCAAAATGTCGGAGCTGAAGCAACCGCCGCTCCAGCACACTTTGTATGCAGCGATGCGGGCGCGAGGCGCCATTCCGCGTGCAGTGCCTCGGGCGTAGCCCAGGAGGTTGGCGCCGGCCACAGGAACTCCAACGACGGTGGCGGCAGTGTGGGTACCGTGCCCGTCTTGATCCCTTGGAGATTTGAACTCCGCCTTCTCGTCGATGGCCCCGGTGGCAGCTTCGTAGCCGCGGTAGAAGATCCGTGCGCCGACTATCTTTCGGTTGCAATTGCTGCGTGTGAAACCACGACCGGTCTCGCAGGCACCTTTCCATCGTGTTGGAACAGGGGACATGCCCCTGTCGCCGAAGCTCGGGCTCTCCGGCCAGATTCCGGTGTCGAGCACCCCTACAATGACGTCGTGCTCGGCGACCGCTGTGGGAAGGTCGCTGTTTGTAGTTTCGGACTCAATGCCGAGAAACTCTGGGCTTCGGGTAGTATGCAAATTGTAAGCAGTTTCAGGGAGAATGTTGACGACGCCTGGGTAAGCCTCGAGATGCTCCGCCTCAGCTTCGCTGAGCAGGACGGCGAAGCCATGAAAGGCGTGTTCGTAGCTGTAAATGATCCTCTTTGTTGCTTCATTTTCTCCAGAGTTCGCTGATGATTGGACGAGGGATGCGTACCAGTTGAGGTGGTGAGAGAACGAAGTAGGCATCTCTGCTTTAGCCACTTGAACGATATAAGTCTTGGTGGAGTGATTGTGCGCTGCGGCATTGCCGAGGGATGAGATAAAATGGAGAGCAGCAAGGAGGAGAGGTAGACATCTTGCTGAGCTTCCGGTCATCGGCAGGGATGGAGAAGAGAAGAGATGAGGGAAGCGAAGGCAGAGCATAACAAGGCAAACCGTATTCACTTAATAGAAGAGGGTGACAAGAGTAGAGGTGGCAGTGATGAGCAATGAGTGCTGAGGCAAGCAAATAAAGTTGGTAGGTATTGGTTGATGAGTAATTATTTGTGTATTAAAAGCTACCGCTATGCAACCATTTCGGGTACTTCGATTTTATTGAAAAAAAAAATGAATGAAATACTTTGGTGACTATATATATATATAGCAAAGTAATAAAAAATTTTGGATTTATTGTTCTTTTCAAAATTTAGATGAAATTATTATTAAAAAAAACGTTTGGATATTCTTTTTATAAGTATTGTGTTATGCGACGTTCACTTTTTGAACAAATAATTATGTGAAAGTTTTCTTGATGTTAATAGCAAGCCGAGAGAGAACAGAGGAATTAATCAATAGCAGCGGTCCCTCACACTCACCGACAGCAGCAATTCCAGACAAATCTTCCATGAATAAGATTTTTTTTTTTTTTCAATATTTGAGTCATTAAGACCAACTCAGTCACACATCATATATATAAATTTTCAGACCAAGTGAATTAACAAGTAATTTTTATTTCTCAGAATTATAGATACAATTTTAGACCTCCTTACCCCTTACTTATATCTATGAAACTAAATCATAGTGACTGAAGAGAGGGAAATCAACTAACATAAAAGCAAAGGAAGATGAAACTAACAAAAATACAAATGTGGTGAACAATCTCTTTGTTGATCTATGTATTGATATGTTCTATTTAGACAACAATTAACAAAATTTAAATAGAAATTGAATTTTGTTATATGGAGGCATTTAGTCACAACTGTTGTTAAAAAAAATATAGCGGAAACAAAATTACACAACAAACAACATAAAGAACACGACGATTTACATGGTTCAGCAAAGATGTCTATGTTTACGAGGAGGGGATGATTTCACTATATTGGAGAACAATAGGGAATTATAATAGCTCTCAAACTTTCTCTTATTTCTCACACATACAATACAATTGCCCTTAGGCCTTATTTATAAATTTGAAATAAGATCTAATAAGGAAAATATAATTAATGCTATAATATGACAAAATCTAATCATGCCAATTAGATATCCCAATCATGCTAATTAAATCTCTCAATTTATGCAATAATCAAATCCCCTAATTAATACACTAAATAAATATCCAATTAATGCAATAATTAGATCAGGTTAACTTCTGAACTGGTAGTATTTTTTGAGCATGTCTGTTGGATTCTCTTTGGTATCTATTTTCTTCAACTCGACATTGCCTTCCGCAATCAAGTCTCGAACAAAGTAGTGGCTCACATCAATGTACTTGGTATGAGCATGAAAGATTGGATTTATGGCCAAACATATATCACTCTGCTATCACAAAACACCGTCAGAGACTTCTGGTCAATTCCCAAATCATCATGTAGGCCCTGCATCCATATTGCCTCCTTCATCGCTTCTATGTCTGACACATACTCAGCCCAATAGTAGACAAAGCAACAATAGATTGAAATCCTGATCTCCAAATGACTGGACCTCTTACCAATGTGAATCTATACCCAATCGTAGACCTAGACCTATCAATGTTACCGACATGGTCTAAATCAGTGTAGGCTATACATAAATCAATAATAGATGGCTGGCTCTCGAACACCAAGCCTACATCAACTGTAAACTTTAGATGCCTTAGGATACTCTTCATAGCCTGCCAATGGCTCCTTCCTGGATTATGCATGAACCTGCTCACAACACCAACTGCTTGTGCTATGTGGCTTAATACAAACCATGATGTACATCAAACTACCAACTGCACTAGCCTAAGGAATCAATTGCATATCTTTCCTTGCTTGATCATCCTTAGTACATTGATCTGAACTCAACTGAAAGTGAGATGTAATAGGTGGACACACCGCCTTGCTGGAGTTATTAATCTTAAACTTTTTTAGCACCTTTCGAACATAAGCTTCTTGTGGAAGCCAAACCTTCCCAGCTGTCTTATCCCTTAGAATCTCCATGCAAGAATTTTGTGAGCTTTACCCAACTCCTTCATCTCAAAATTTTTTGATAGTTACTTTTTCATCATATCAATCTCAATTTGACTAACAGATGCAATCAATATATCATTAACATACAAAAGCAAGTAGATGAACTCACCATTGGCCCACTTCTTAAAATATGCATAATGATCATACTGGCTCCTTGTGTACTCCTCTTTCATCATGAACTGATCAAACTTCTTGTATCACTACCGCGGTGACTGCTTTAACCCATATAAAGACTTGTCAAATCTACAAACCGAGTTTTTTGAGGCTCCATATATAGGCGGCTATAACATGTAGATCTCCTCCTATAATTCTCCGTATAAGACTGCAGTCTTTACATCAAGCTGCTCCAGAATCAGACTATAGTGCTACAAGTGTTAGAAGAATACGAATCGAGGGATGCTTGACCATAGGGGAGAACACCTTATTATAATCAATCTCTTCTTATTGGGTAAAGCCTTTTGCCACCAACCTATTCGTGTATCTCACATCAACTCCATGTGATCCTTCCTTCTTTGTATATACCTATTTGCACCTAATGACTTTTCTTCCTAGAGGAAGCTTCACTAATCTCAAGTAGAATTCTTTTGAAAAGACTATATTTCTTCATCCATAGTCTTCTTCCAAAGATTACCTTCAGAACTATCCACTGCTTTCTTGTAGTGATTTGGAATTTTAGCCCCTATTATTGAAAGTGCAAATGCAATATGATCCCTCAACTAAGTTGGCCTTCCTAAGTTGGCCTTGGGATATTCTAACGCCTGGTCCTATTCCTCATAATAGATTCTTGAACTAGAATCTCATCCTTAGCATCATATTTTACCTCGTGATCTTCAGCTGAATTAGGTACCTGGGTAGAATTGATCAACTTCTATGGAGTAAATAGAGTTGCATCAAACTCCAACTTTTGTAGTGCATATGTGGTCTCAGTGAAACTCTCCACCTGCTTAGAGTCCCGAGGATTCAACAAGTTTGCCTCATTAAAATTAATATCCCTACTGATGATAATTTTCTTCTTTACTAGATCATAGAGTTTGAAGCTCTTGATTCCTCATCTGAAGCCAATAAAGATTGCCTTCTTCGCCCTTGGTTCCAGTTTATTATTCTGAATATGATAATATGCTAGATACATAAATACTCTCAAACATTGATAATTTCTAGCAGGATGCCCTGGTCACATCTCTTTTGGTGTCTTTTTCCCAGTAGCTATAGAAGACAGATGATTCACCAAGTGACAGGCATAGTCTATCGCTTCATCCCAACAGACTCTATCAAACCCAGCATTAGATAACATACACCAAAATTTCTTCACCAAAGAATACATCCAAAGTGTATTCTCCCCCATTATCTGATATGATACACCAGATCTTTCTGTTAGTCTGAGTCTCGATCCACTTCTTCCAAGTTTTGAAGATCTCCAGTACCTTATTGTTGTACCTCATGGTGTACATCCAAACATATTTAGAGTAATCATCAATAAAAGGGATAAAATTGCTCTGCCCGCCAAATGATGATGTATTCATCGGACCACAAACATATATATGAACATACTCCAAGATACCCTTTATACTATAGATGGAACTACTAAAGGATACATGCATCTTCTTATCAAATATATAATGTTCATAAAGATCAAGCTTGCAGGTGCTTTCTCCTTTAATCAATCATTACTTTATCAAATTCATAAGAGAAGCCTTTCCAACATGAGCTAGCCGTATATGCCACAATACAATGGCATCAGAAGAATCATCATCAATAGTAGTCAATCTAATGACTGTTCTTCCTTGAAGGTAATAAAGGTTGTGATGATGAAATCCTTTCAGATAAACCAGTGCTCTATGATATATCTTCATAACTCTTGCTTCAATGACTACCTTGTAGCCCTTAATCTCTAAAGCCCTAATAAATAGAAAATTCTTCATGATATCTAGAACATGTCTCACATCAATTAGCTCTTTAGAATATGTCTCACATCAATTAGCTTTCTAATAGTACCATCATGCATTCTGATGAAGATGCTCCCTACACCAACTATACAATAGGCTTAATCATTTTTCATGATCACAACACTACTATTAAGCTCCTTGTATGCACAAAACTACTCTCTAGTAGGACAAATGTGATAGGTAGCACCAGTATTTAGAATCCAGCATGAACCGTGTAAATATAAACTTTGAGAAACTATAGATTGTGATATATTTGAATCTTCGTCATGCTCTTCTATGCTAAAATTAGCCTCAGTAGAAACTCCCTTTTCCTTCTTTTTTAGCTTCGGCCAATCTTTCTTCAATGACTAATCTCCAAGCAAAAAGTATACTAATTCTTCCCAAGATTATGCCTAATAGACTTACCCTGCTTGTCGCTGTAGTCCCTTTTATTCTTCGGCTTTTCTGATCTTCCTCATTAGAGTGTGAGAGCCTCAATTGAATCCATTTTTGCAGACTCCTTGTCTCGATGTCAAAACTCGTGGTTCAGTAATGTGGTAGTCATCTCACCATAGTTTAAGACCTCCTTCCCATTAATGAGCATAATCGTGAAGTCTTTGTACTCATCCGGGAGCAAATTTAGCAGAAGGAGTGCCTTATCTTCATCTCCAACATCTTTATCCAGATTCGGAAGATTTATCAACAGCTTTGCGAAGTTATTCAAATGTTCATCAATTATAATCTCATGCCTCATCTGAAACATGCAAAGCCACAATTTTATATGGAGGCGATTCTCTACGCTCTTCGTCAGATATTTGTTCACCAAAGTTTTTCATATCTTCACAGTAGAAGTATCCATTACCCTATATTTAATCTCCTGAGATAACAATTTTTGATCAAGTCACAAGTACTCCTATTCATATTGAGCTAATCTCTCTTTAAATCTCATTGGTATGTTCATCACTCTCCAAAACTTTCTCCAGATTTAAAGAGCACAACACATCCATCACCTCACATCGCCACATATTAAGTTTCCTTTTTCATCAAATTTTATCTTATCAATTTTGACGAGATGGGAAACCGCCCGATGGATTGACGCTTTCTCCACTATTGAGGTGGATATATCCATGGCCCTATTGGATCACATAGACTCCATCAGATTGTAGTTTTCTCATATCATTAAAATTACACCAATCTAACTCCTTTCTGCTCCCAAAAATGAGTGAACAAAACCTTTGTTCAAACTGGATGAATATATCCTTCGTCAAACTCTTGTTGTCGCCGAAAGTCCCATCAAAATTTAGCTCTGATACCACTTATTGTGCAAATAATCACAATAGAAATAAAATTATACAACAAATAACATAAAGAATAGGGCGATTTACATGGCTATGCGAAGATGCCTACGTCCATGGGGAGGGATGATTTCACTATATTAGAGAATAATAGGGAATTATAATAGCTCTCAAGTTTTCTTTTATCTCTCACACATACAATACAATATCCCTTAGGCCTTATTTATAGATTTGAAATAAGATATAATGAGGAAAATATAATTAATGTTATAATATGATAAAATCTAATCATGCAGATCTCCCAATCATGCTAATTAAATCTCTCAATTTATGTAATAATCATATCTCCTAATTAATGCACCAATTAAATCCACAATCATATTCCCAATTAATATAATTAATGCATCAATCAATTCTCCAATCAAATCAACTTAATTAGGGAGATAATCTATTCTTTAATCAATTACAATAGTAAGTCATTAAAGCCTTCCAAATTAAGGCTAATTTAGATTTGAAAATCTTTCCAAATCAACAATAATATCTATAGAGTTAATTTTAGATGTTTTGACAATAACATTATATTTAGTAATGACATCTCTTATGAAGTGTAACTTGTCATGAATGTGTTTTGATCTCTCATAAAAAACTAGATTTTGCATGAGATAGATAGTACTTTGATTATAATAATATATAATAAATATACAATAACAACAACATCACCAAGCCTTTGTCCCACTACGTGGGGTCAGCTACATGAATCTTTTTTCTCCATTGTCCTATTAAAAGTCAAATTCTCATTTAAATCTAATAAAGAAAGATAATTTCTAATATTTTCTAACCAAGTTTTTTTAGGTCTACCTTTACCTTTCTTAATATAAATCAAATCTAATACCTCTACTTTCTTAACTGGGTCATCGGAAGGCTGTCGTTTTATATGAATAAACCATCTAAGGTAACTCTCTCTAATCTTATCTTCCACTAGAGCTACTCCAACCTTTTCACATATATGCTCATTTCATATCTTGTCTCTAGGGGTAAAGCTACTCATCCACCTGAGCATCCTCATCTCTATAACACTTAACTTAGTATTGTGCTTATCTTTTAATGACCAACATTATGTACCATAAAGCATTGCAGGTGGTGATTACACACAACAAGCCTAATGCATTCCTCCACTTCAACCATCCAACTTGAATTCTATTGATAATATCCTCATATATTTCACCACCTCTTATAGAATTTTCCCTTTAAGTTTGAGGGGGACTTTTCTATCACACAACAAGCCTAATGCATTCCTCCACTTCAACCATCCAACTTGAATTCTATTGATAATATCCTCATATATTTCACCATCACTTTAAACAATAGATCCAAGAAATCTAAAACATATACTCTTATTAATGACTTGATCGCCCAAAGTCACAATCCCCCACTAGGTCTATTATTACTAAAATTATACTCTATATATTTAGCTCTAGATCTACTCAAGCAAAAACCTTTAGACTCTAAGGTTGACCTCCATAATTTAAGTTTATATTCAGCTCCTTCTCTAGCCTTATTAATAACAAGAATATCATCAGCAAAAAGCATACACCAAGGTACTTCCTCTTGCAAATTTCTAGTGAGAACATCCATGACTAAAGCAAAATGATTTGGGCTTAAGACTGATCCTTGATGTAATCCAACTGAAACAAGAAAATACTTGGTTAAACCACCTTGTGTTTGAACACAAGTAATATCTCATGCATACATATCTTTATGATTCGAATATAAGCATTGTTAACTCTTTTCTTTTCAAGAACTCTCTATAGCACTTCTCTTAGAACTTTATCATTTATTTTCTTTAAATCAATAAATATTATATGTATATCCTCCTTATTCTCTCTATATTTCTCCATCAAACCTCTCAATAAATGTATGACTTCCATAGTAGACCTACCTGGCATGAATCCAAATTGATTTTGAGAAACATCAGTATCACGCCGCAACCTATGCTCCATAACTCGCTCCTATAGTTTTAAAGTATGACACACTAACTTAATTCCTCTATAATTTTCACAATCTTGTGCATCACCTTTATTCTTAAAAATAAGAATTAATACACTTATTCTCCACTCATCTGACATATTTTTAGTCTTCAAAATAGTATTAAAAAGTTTAGTAAGCCAAGAAATTCCTTCATCTCCTAAGCATTTCCACGCCTCTATTGGAATATCATTAGGTCCAATAGCTTTTCCACATTTCATTTTCTTTAAAGCCTCTCTAACTTTAGTTTTACTAATATGTCGATAAAAATAAAAATCTTTATTTTCATTTAGGGTGCTAGAGTCACTAAAGTCAATCGTATTCTCGCAATTTTTATTAAAAGGTTTAACAAAATATCTCGTCCACCTTTATTGAATATCATCTTCTAAGAAAAGTACTTTTTTATCTTCATCCTTAATATACTTCACTTGAACTAAATCCTTACTGCTCCTATCTCTTTGTTTGGCTAACTTATATATATATATATTTCTCCCTACTTAGTATCTAATCTATTATATAACTCATTAAAAGCTAAGATCTTTACATCACATATTGCTTTCTTAGATTCCTTACATACCTCTTTATATCTATCCCAATTATCAAAATTTTTACATATAAACTAACTTTTGTAATAAATCTTCTTATTTTTTATCTTTTCTTGCACATTTGGATTCCACCACCAATTATTATAATTATTAGGAGCTTTTCCTTTTGATACTCCAAGAACCTTTTTTGTAATATTCTTAATATCACTAATCATTTTTTCCCACATAATATTAGCATCCTCATACACAGATAAAATCTTAAGATCTAAAATCTTACTATCAAAAATATTTTTATCAATATTCTTTAAATGCCCCCATCTAATCCTTGTATATCGCTTTACTTTATTTTTTATTTTCTACCCCTTTGTCTTGAAGTCCAAAACTAATAAGCGATGTTAGGTACATAAACTTTTACTCAGAATAATTTTATAATCTCTACAATATAAATGATCTAATTTTTTTATAAAAAAATAATTAATCTGAGATTTACTATATCTATTCTTATAAGTGCTGAGATGCTCATCTATCTTCTTAAATAAGGTATTAGCAATTAAAAAATTATAAGCTAAAGAATAATATAATATAATCCTACCACCTTCATTAGTCGTTCCAAATCCATGGCTACTAAGAATGCTTTTAAAATTATCTACCTCTCTACCAATATGTCCATTTAAATCTTCTCCAATAAAACTCTTTCTTCAAAAGATATCTTTTGTATTAAATCTTTTAAATAATTCTAAAATTTTAAATTTTGAACACATATCCAAACCTACTTGAGGAGCACAAGCACTTATAATATTAATAATCTTAGCATCAATAATAATCTTTAAAGTTATAATTTTATCTCAAATTCTATTAATATTTATAATATTATCCTTCAAATTCTTATCTATAATTACACCTACACCATTTCTAATATGACTCCTATCTGAATACCATAGTTTAAATCTTAAACTATCAATCTCCTTAGCCTTCTCTCCAACTCATTTAGTTTTCTAAATGAACATAATATTTATCTTCCTACGAATCATAATATCTATTAATTCCATTAATTTTTTTTATAAGGGAATCTATATTCTAAGTTCCTATCAAAATTTTAGTTTTATGGACTAGCTTCTTTGCCCACATCCATCCTTGATGTGGGAACTGTTGCCTATTTAACACTGCACCTGGGGGCCAGTGCAGCGGCCCTTGCACACTTGTCATTGTATTCAGGCCATACATCGCATCTCTTTCAGGGAACACCCTAGGAATAACGCAACGTATTAAAAGATTCATGCCATATGTATTCGATAAGTTTTATGCTGACTGTCAACTACCTAACGTAACCCTCCACTTTTCTCATCCAGAACCTAGGACCTTGTAATGTCACTAAACTTAGTTTCTATGATTTATAAGTGCAGCGTTGAACTTAGTTTTGTAAAAATCCCAGCTTCTTTTAAAGACCCTATAGCTAAATTCCTTCTATGATTACTTTAGTAGTGGCGATGAACTTAGTTTCTGTTAAGGATAATGAAATTATGCATTGAAGGGATGATTTATAGCTAATAATTCCTCCAAAAGTTGTAAAATTGTAACCAGAAATTGATCTTCTTATATTTAAGCATCTGACAAAGTCTGAATTGGTAAAGACTAAAAGAATTTGAACATGAGCATATCCTCCATCATATAAAATTCCCTTGTTATATCCTTAAGGCCTCAAGGCATTGCATTTATTGTACCACCAATTGATTGGCGCAGTCATTCAAATTGTTTATTGCACTTAGCTTATAAAACTCTTATGTATTTTTGTTTGTGGACTGTGAGCCTTATGAACAATGTTGATATAATAGAAAAAATATTTATTCAAAATTTGTTAGTAAGAAGGGACATCATATCAGTTGTTTCATACACACCAACTCCAGTGGGGATCCTTTCCCTCCCATTACAAGGACGAGAGTAATTACATCCACCACGCACCTGCCCATCCTTTTAGTTTGTAAGTGACATACATACTTCACTTTCTTATTAGTGTATTTAAATGTATTCAAAGTAGGTTTCAAAAGGTTGTTTCTGATTTAGAGAATCTTCTATATGCAAATGAACATCAATGAAGGGAATATAAATTTTTGCACATAATTCATTGAAATGTTGAAATACATAGTGATGTCCTCACCAAGAATGTCCTGGGAATTGCTTCCCATCATATGTTAAGGCATTAGACAACTTATAATGCCATTGATGTTTGTTATCCTTTGTATGAATAAATTAATCTCCAGTTAATGAATAGGACCTTGATGATAGGAATGCAAATGACCAAATTATGCTGTGGGAATGTCCTATAGAGATGGTATAGTTGCTGATCCTATAGATAAAGTTCCTATTTATTTGGGTATTTAGATTTCCCCTCATATTTCAACAGTGAACTTAAAAAACTTTGGTGAGTTCATTGACTCACTACACCAATCTAGACTGTGCCGCCCAAAGAGATTCTAGGTTTGAATCGTCGTCGGTCGCCAACTAGTGCTACCTTCTGCAATCACCAGCCAGTGCTAACTTTGCTACCACTATTGTATAGAAAAACAAAATGCATACAAAAATAGAGTAGGAAAAAGGAGGCTAATTGAGACCAATGGAACTACTCTTCTTCATTGTTCCAAAATATCAAAAGCTATTCTTCAAAACCATACAATTCACTATGTAAGATGGTAACCACAATAGAAGCCCACAACCTAAAAGCTGTCTAATCATCTATTGGTCGAAACTAATAGTAATGACATAACAGTCATGCAAATATGACATAAAATTTGTTATAAAGGTTGGGAAGATGAGGTCTTGCTGAACCAGTGCTGCCCGAGTGGTCCTACATCACTATACAACATACTCTTCAAGTTTCTGTAAACTTTGTGTTTATACCGACAACTAACATGCTTTGATCCCTTGCGTCAGCTTTGAGATCCACATCTGAGAAAAGTTAACAGCCATGCTTGACACAACTAATTTCCTACACAAGGCTCGAATATTCCTATTATGAAACCCCGCAGATACTTCCGAAAAATGAGTTCTTGACAGACAGCTGAAAGGGAATTCAAAGGAGAATAAACTATAGTATAATAAGCTAATTAAATTTCAACACAACTAATATCTATATATCCACAAAGGTACATATCACTTAAAAGAAAAAGTGCTTAGGGCTCTACACCATAGGATAAGTCTCAATATATTTTTCAGAGAAATATTTAGGCTATCGGCAAACAAGCATTTGATTGCACCATATCACATTGGATCCTTCACATCCTTATAAAAGAAGAAAATTATAATTGTCAAGTGATAAATTAGCCTCAGGAGAGTTTTCCCTACCTTTCTCTTCAGCAAATATAAATGTCTTACACATAATTTATATTATTTTCACATAAATATAGCTTTGTTGTGATTTAATTCAAGCAATTCAAAACAAAGCACAGGAATTAAGGGTTAAGAGCAGTGTTGCATAGCCAATTCAACCGCTAACATTTGGGAGCAATAAATTCAGCTTTGCTGTGCTAACTTTTTCTAATTTATAAATTAAATATATATATATTTTTAGATTATGAAATAGTAGCAGAGAAGATATACTGCTTGCATGATGTTCTATACTGCCCTTCATCACAACTGTTATAATTATTTTATTTTATGTGGTATCCAATACTATCGGCTGTGAATTTCCACAATATTGCACTGCTTTTATAGTTCATTGGGACAATTTGTTGGAATAGTTCTTATTTGGCAACTGCTACCTGGCTTATATGAACTCACATGCTTATACTATATCGGTTTTGTTTGTTGGAATATTTCTTATATGATGCTTTTTGGCCCTCCATTTGGTGCTATTTTTTAGGCTTTATTTGTGACAGCTTTATTGTTGCTTTCTAAAATAGCTTTTTAGTACAAAATTTTTTTGAAATTAGAAATTTTTATATTAGAAAGCTGCTTTAAAAAGCAATAAGAAAGCCACCCAAACCAAGCTTTAATCTTCTTCACTACTCTTGACACTCGCGCCAATTCTGATGCTTGATCTTAGCAACTAACATGAGGTATTTTTCTGCTTTTATGCTTCATTTGGGAAGGCTTTTTTATTGCTTCTTAAAGTAGCTTTTTAAGACAAAAATTAAAATTCTTGTACTAGAAAGCTACTTTAAGAACCAATAAAAAAGCCATCTCAAATGAAACCTTAGTCTTTGATGAAATTCACATTTTGTTGTTTTATGATCTACCATGATTAATCTGAATTTTTTTTAAAAACTATCTTTAGCTTCTCATTGTATTTTTATTTCTTTTTTGGGGTGGCCTAATTTTTAAATTGCAGAATTAAATTCTATATTATTTTTTATGACAAATTTGTCATTGTACAGTTAATGATAATTAATTTGGTTAATGATATATAATTGGCCCAATCCTTGTTTTAAAAAATAATAATTATATATTAGCACACCTTGAAAAGAAAAAAAAATTTAATATAGAAATTGAAATGCAAATTGTTTTCAAATATCGGAGTTTACAAGTACTTGTCCTAGTTCCTCATCTCTTTAAATGTTTCCACCTATCCAATCGCATCACATGCAAGTCCAGGCTTCTCTGCTCCATCTCTAGTCAATTCTGAATCAGTTTCTCTCCGTCCTTTTATAGGTGCTCGCGCAAAATGTAGTTTATCAAGCAACAAATCTTGATCGGTTGAATGAGTTTTGACTATTAATAAAGAGGACTTAGATTCAAATCATGCCTATGATGTTTGTAATTAAAGAATTGTGCCCAATTATTGTTTTTCGGTACAGTTTTTAGAGTTTATTTGTTTTCTTTGTGGTATTAGCTTGGGGGTGGTGTGTTGTTTGCTGTTATAGCCAATTATGTAGCCCACCAAATATTATAAATAATTAGTTGAGAGTGTAATAGGAAAGGATGATGAGAATTTTTCTTTTGCTCTGTTTTGATTTTTGGATTCTGAAGCCATGGTTTGTTCTTGCAGGTCCACTTCCGTAAGTCTCGTTCACGTGACCAACTTGCTCAATTCCACGCGCGTCCGGCAGTCCAATGCTGCAATCCCGGCAGTCCAATCCCGCAATCCCGGCCCCTCGAACCCAGGGAAAGAGCCATGTGGTAGCGCGTCCTGTGCCCACATGCACCATTTGGCCTGCCTGCACGTGCGACACCAATCATGCGACCCGACTTCTGCCTACCGCCCACGCGGCCCACCTTTGTCCTGCTTCTTCTCCGTGTGTGACCCACCTACTCTTGTTCAACCATGCGTGCCCCCGGGGTGTCTGAACCGACCCCTCCATGACCACGTCCTGAACAATTGCGTGTGGGTCCCTTATAGAAAACAACCAGACACTTTCTTGTTGTTGTCCAAGACATCCAACCTCCAAGAAATTGTCCAATAAGCAAGCAAGATCCTTCCTACATAGCACCCAAGCAATTTCCTGCTGCTCTACACTCCATTCCAACCACCAAGAACAACAACATTCTTGGTTCGTGGACAGAATTCAGCATTCCTTGTTCTTGGCCACAAATTCAGCCTCAAGGCAATTATCTTAACAAAACCTAGCAAGATGTTGCCTTAATAGAATCCACAACGACCAGTACAAGAAGTAGTGATTGAAAAACTATAAAGGGAAATATAACAACTGCAACAAAGGTTAGCAGATTGGAGCAAAGAGAAGCGGAGGAACGTCAACAAGAGGATTAATGCATTCATCCTTTTCGTCAAAATCTTTCGAGTAATGAAGAGACCAAAAGACGACATCAGCACCATGCTAGGCGAGGATTATAGGATGATGGAGGAATCAAGATTGATCTACCTGATTTTGATGGGAGACTTGATTTTGATGATTCCACTTTTGGTGGCGGTGGCGGTGGCAGAGAGGGTATCTAGGCCAATCAGATCCCTTCTTCCTATGAAGACGTGTTTGAAGGGCCACCCTATATGTCTTCCTCCACACCCTCAATTGAGTCCATCTTTGATGGGTTTAAAGATATGTTGCCAAAATCATTGTCTTTACCCATCTATGATGAGTTCGTGTATGATGACCACATATCCTTTGGAATTCTTGGTTTTGATGAGCCTGTGTATGATGATGACAAAAGCAAGCTGGATGCCCAGCCGAAACTATTCATTCATATCGTTCCGAATATGGAAACAAATACGCGCTCCATCATTGATAGCAGAATTGGTATGACCAAACCTGATCTTGTCAATCACCTTGGTACCATCGTGCATTCCGACACAAAGTTTATGGAGGTGTTGGCTGTTGGTGTTGGTGTTGATGTTCGCATGATTGGTCAATTTGGTGTTAGATTCAATTCAACTTACCTTGTTGTTGTGAGGGTCATCGTTCTATGTTATATGCAAGAATCTACTGATGAGGAAGATAAAGAAAAAAAAAACAAGATCATTAAGTTAATCCGCAAGAATCTGGTGAAGAAATGCATTGATCTTTTCTTTGAGATTGCTGAAAACAAGGAATTGTATAACAAGTTCTATGAGGCCTATTCAAAGAACCTCAAGCTTGGCATTCATGAGGATTCTCATAACAGAAACAAGAATGTCGCCGGGTGGATTTATCTAGATTGGTTCAACCAACCAAGTCCACCCGCTCTCTATTGTTGCAAACCTGTCGTCTTACTGCAAGTCTGAAGTTCTTCCTACCCAGGTAGAATGACGACGAAGCTATTACTTGTCTCTATAATTATAGAATTGTGCCCACTTAGTGTTTTCAATACAATTTTTAGTGTTTAATTGTTTTCTTTGTGGCATTAGCCTATAGGTGGTGTGTTGTTTGCTCTAATAGCCAATTATGTAGTCCACCAAATATTATAAATAGTTAGTTGAGAGTGTAATAGGAAAAGGATGATAATAAAATTTTTTTTTTTTGCTCTGTTTTGAGTTCTATATCCTGAAGAATATCAAGTGGTGGTTTCTTATTCGGTGTCAGTGTATGTGTGATGTGTGTGCGAGTTTGTCTTAAATGGCGTAAATGTTTCAAAAAAAAAAACTTTAGTTTATCTTGATGTGTTGGTTGGCAACTTTAGCTAATAATTAAAAAGTTTAGTTTAAGGCTTACGTATATAATATATATATGGAGTTTGGCTCAAAAGTCTAAAAAACAAGAAAAAAAAGACTTGATTTTTATCAGTAATGAATAGTTTAATTTGATGAAATGTTTAAATAATAATTTTTTTATGAATGATATTTAAAATTTATTTTAAATGCATATTAATGAAAGATGAATTAAATTAGGCCTTAAAAGTATAAGATTTATTATATATATATATATATATATATATATATATATATATAATATTTTGAAAAAAATTATATTTATGCCCCCTTTAAAATATTCTTAACTCTGTCATTATTTGATGATCAAATTAAACAAATAAGTATATGCTCATATTGATTATCTTAAGAAGCTATTTATTTTTAGATGTATGAACCCTTAAAAATATATGAGTTAGTTTTGAATTTTAGGTAAAATAAATAAAATATATATATATTCAAGAGATTTTAGGATATCTATAATAATTCTTTTTTTTTCATAATCTAAAATTCAGTTAATTGACTTTACTGATCAAATATAACTAATATCAAAGTATGTGAATAGAATAATAATTAATCAAATGCAATGTTTTTTTCATAAAAATAGAAAAAGTAATTTCATATATAATACTCAAATTTTATATATTTAAAAGCATAATATTAATATCTTTTATTTATACTAAAAACTTAAATCGTAAAGAATGCAACAAAAATATCAAAATTAATAAATAAAAAGGTTTGAATGATATCTAAAATAAATCTCTCAAGATAAATTTTTTTTAATACGGATGTAACTTACTTTCATAAATTAGCCTGCAAACGTTGACATTTTGACCAAACAGCTTTAAACGCGGTGTAGTTCATAGAAATCACGGCCATACGTTGATCACGCACCAAACGTAAAGAGGGCCCACTTCACATGCAGTTCACAGGCGAACAAATTTTTAAAATAGGTATAATTAATTTTTTTTTAAAAAATTAATACAGTCAACGTACCAGTCCAGTCAACTTAGACAGTAACATTATTATTTTTTAGACAAATTTATATTTTTTAAATATAACGTAAATCAAACTTATTATTATTTTCACTGTTTTTTTATTTTTTTAATTATAACTTATTAGTATGTTTTTTTAAATTAGTTTTTAATTTTTTATTAAATATTTAGGTAATCTAATATTGTAAAAAAATATTAGAATGATGTAAGAATAAAATTTAATTATAAGATATATTTAGATAAATCTAATATTGTTTATTTATTAATATATTTTGATTATTAAAATTTTTATTAAAAATAATTTATTATATTTTATTAAATATTAGTTTTTTTTTATAGGCTGATCATTCCCTTGAGTCAAATTTGGAGTTAACTTGCTCATCTAATTAATGTCATGAGATTTTTAATTTTACTTTAAGCTCTTGATTTGAGCTCATTTGGGCCACATTGATATCGTCTCTAATAAAGCACAAAACCATTATCTCTGATAGAGCAATGAAAATCACATGCTACAATAAATCATAGCCACTTGTATATAACAAACACTCGCATCACAAACACACACATATAAAGCTACATATAGGGGTGTCAATATTTGACACGACACGAAAATCCGACTCGAACCCGACCCGAACAACCCGACTCGAACCCGACCCGAGCCCTAAACGGGTCGGGTTCGGGTTCAGGAATTCGACCCGTTTGGAAAACGGGTCGGGTTCGGGTTGACCCGACGGGTTGCCGGGTCAACCGGAAAACCTGTTAAAAAGCCTGCCCGCGAACCCTGCCCGCCCTGCCCCACTCGCGCCCGCGCTGCCCGAACTCGCGCCCGCGCTGCTGTCGCGCTCACGCCTGCGCTCGCTGCCCGCACTCGCACGCGCTCGCTGCCCGCCCGCATTCGGCCACCTGCACCCGTTCCGGGTCGGGTCCGGGTCCGGTTTTCTGACCCGTTTCCTTACCCGGGTCGGGTTATGGTCAACCCGTTTAGAGCGCGGGTCATTTCGGGTTCGACCCGAACCCGACCCGAAACCCGATTTTGACACCCCTAGCTACATAAGACAAACATCTATATAAGCAAATGTACTGCTCAGCTTTATAGTAAGGAAAGATGACTATTCACCAAACTCTAATGTCTCTTACTCAACTTTAATTACCTATGCTCTCTCTCTAGTTTGCTCCAGTACTCTTGCAAGTAGCAAGTCTTCTTCATGGTATTAGAGCAGGCGTGATTTAGCGAATTTACCATGGAAAAGTTCCCCACTTCCCAGATCGGTGAACCCTCTGTCAATGCTTTCAACAGTTCAAGCATCCCGTCATCTCTGAAATGTGTTCTCCAACCTTAAGAACATTGTACCCACATAGTTATCTACCGATAACTAATCCCTTTGGCGTTCCCAGGTTATCAAACTTCTTCGCGTGAACGGTTTCACAAGTTTTCTAGAATCAACCTCAATACCCCCATCTCGTCTAACTCAACAACTAGATGGCACCACCATTCCCAATCCTGCCTATACACAATGGTTTATTCACTGACCAAAAATTAGCTGCGGCAATATGCTCAACTATCACCCATTTGTACTTCCTTACATCCTTTGCCTTGAATCTACCTCCGCCATCTAGAATACCCTTGAGCTCCAATTTCAGTCCACCAATAGTTCTAAGGTTATTCAGCTCAAGAATGAGCTTCATAATATATCCATGAAAAACCTAACCATGACCCAATACCTAACTGAGATCAAAACGTTAGTAAATCAAATAGCTATTGTTGGATCTACAGTCGATATAGAGGATATTATCCTCTACACTCTAAATGGTCTTCCAAACCCATACCAAACTTTCAAAACCTCAATCAGAACTATGCTCACACCCATAAGCCTTGACAATTTATACTCAATACTCATAAGTGAGGAGATTAATATTGCTGCAAAAGCCACCTGCGCTCCACTTATTGGAGATCCTCACACAGCTCTATATTCATACAGAGGCCGCAATAGAAGACGCAGAGGGAGATTTCCTCAAAACATTAATGCCATCAACAGACCCCCATCAACTCAAGCACCTATCTACCAAATTTGTAACAAAAAGGGACACCTTGCCTCAGTTTGCTGGCATAGACAGAATGTTCATTATGTTCCGCAAACGCCTCCAGCTGCTAACAAAGCCCTGGTAGCTTCTTTCGATTTGCCCTTAATTGATTGGTATCTCAACTACGGTGCTTCATCCCACTTTACACATTCGCTTGACAATCTCTCCCAAGCAACTCCATATCATGGATTCGATAGCATTACCATTGGAGATGGCCGCTCGATCCCCATAACTCACTCGGGTGCAAGATTCTTATTGATCCCATCTCGTAAGCTTCATCTCTCTCACATATTTCACATATCGGCTATAACACGCCATCTTCTCTCTATCTCTAATCTAACCAAAGACAACAATATTTCATTCACATTTGACCCTTTTGGCTTTATTTTCAAGGATCTGAAGACAAATCAAATTATACTCAGGGGACCCTGTTGTGATGGGCTGTATCAACTCACCCACTCTTCTCCCGATCCCAACAAATTCGCATTTACCGCCATATCTCTACTTCCACAATCTGGCAAAACCATCTCGACCACTCTCACCGACGAGTCCTGGCTACCATTTCTACTCACAATCCTCAACTCCACATATCCACTGTTCCTTCTATATGTGTCTCATGTAACACCTCCAAATGCCACAAGTTAGTTTTTTGATAAATCAACTAATAGGCAACATACTCCCTTAGCTCTAGTACATTCTGATGTATGGGGACCTTCTCCGATTACTTCCAATCAATGATAAATTTAATAATATTTTGATAAATCTAATATTATTTATTTATTAAATATATTTTGATTATTAAAATTTTTATTAAAAATAATTTATTATATTTAATTAAAAATATTAGTTTTCTTTCATAGGCTGATAGTTCCCTCGAGTCAAATTTGGAGACAACTTGCTCATCTAATTAATGTTATCAGATTTTTAATTTTGCTTTAAGCTCATGATTTGAGCTCATTCGAGCCACATTTGATGTAGTCTCTTCATCTTATTGAGATAATTAGCCTATAAGTATACCAACTCCTAAAAACTACTATTGTATTTAAATTTTAAAAAACTTCAGTATTAAATAAAAGTAAATTAAAATTAATACATACTAGTTTCATTTTAATTAAAGTGTTGTTTGATTAAATTTATTAAAATGAAATTAATTTTAATTAAATATATTTAATTATTTTTAATAAAAATTTTAATAGTCAGAATATGTTTATTAAATAAACAACATTAATTATATATAAATATATTAAACATAAATAATTAACCCTTTTATATATTTGTATAAATTCTTAAAATATAATATGTTTTTTTACGTTTTTTAAGAAAATACATTTGAATTACAATGTAGTGAATGTATACGGGCGACTTACTACAATCACAGTATATTGGATTAGTATGCTAAGTAGACAGCTGATTAGACTAGCAAGTCGTCCGTTAAATGAGTGACTTTGCCTAATTTTAAATTTTTATTTGTTGATGCTTAATCATATAATTAAATTTTTAATTGTACCTACTTTAAAAATTTTCTGTCACATGCCCGCAGTCCTCAACTCAGCTGATCTTGGTGGCATCTCTCCCCCTTATCTTGATCGTTTATTTAATACTGAATTATTGAAATTTAATTCATTCAATATATAATAACAAATTTTTATCCTACTATGTAAGGTCGGCTATATGAATCTTTTTTTATCTCTTTTAAGTCTAATAAATTTTTTTAAAATATTTTCTAATCAATTCTTTTTAGGTTTATCACTATCTTTCTTAACATAGGTCAAATCTAATACATCTACTCTCCTAATAGAGTTATTGGAAGGATAACATTTTAAGTGATCAGAGCATATATAACGACTCTCTCTAATCTTATCTGACAATGGAGTTACTCAAACCTTCTCACATGTATATATATTTCATATTCTGTCTCTTAAGTGTAAAGCCACACATCCACCGTAACATTTTCATCTCTACAGCAGTTAACTTAATTTATGCTTCTCTTTTAATGGCCAACATTCAGCGTCAAACACTACATTGTCAGGTTCCAAGTCCTAAATGAGAAAAATAGAGGGTTGTGTAGTGTAGTCGATAGACAACATAAAATCTATCGAATAACTATGACATAAATCCTAATATGTTTGTTATATAAAAATGCAAATATCCTTATTTGGAGCCCATCGACATGACTAGGTGGACATATGCTTCACTAACTATCTCCTAAACATTTCTCCAAAATGCCTAAAATTAGGAGCCCAATATTGCAAATTCCTTTGATACAAAATTAATGTTATGTTGGAAACCACTTCATTAAAATCTATTCAAAATTTAATAAAAGTAATGGATATAGGCAAGCCAGCTTCAGCCACTCCATCTCTAGATTAAGAGAGTAAAAGCTCCATTATTTAAAGCTCTCTTGAAGTTATATTAATTTGTATGAGATAATGTCTATGATCCATGATAATTGAATATCTATCTCACTTTTGCACCCACCCTTATGATCCCTACATTGAGGAAACATTTATTTCTAGACTATATGGTACAAATCAGCTTAGTTTTGATTTGAAAAGAGGTAGGCAAACAACAACCCATTTGCTATATCAGTAAATTTTTTATTGTTGCTAATCTTAGCTATTCAACTCTTTATAAGCTTGCTCTTGCCCTTATATCCACTTCAAGTCGACTAAACCCTACTTCCAATCCCATAAAATTATGATCAAAATTATAACATCTTTTAGACAAATTTTATAAAAGTTGAAGCATTCAAATAAATTAAAGAAATGATCCATCAAGCTTGTTGTATTCAAAATTGGATATTTTTTTTCGGATTACAACTAAAGCACAAGCACTTACAGACTCGTTGTTGATTTCTCTACACTTAAAGTGGACATTCAAGATAAAGAAGAAGCTGAAAAAGATTACACTCGATTGGTAATGCACCTCTTACTATCATCATTAACAAAATTTTAACCTAATTCTTTTTCAATAGTGAGTCAACATGAACTACTCTTTAATAATCAAATTTCTAATAAGGTCAATTAAAAATTAACTCGAAATTCTATGGTTGCAAAACATTTAATTCATTACTTAAATTCAAATTTTAACTATCATTATCACCAAATAAAGATCAGCACAAAATTGGTCTCGACTGAGACGATTGGACCGTACCTGCAAAATGGAACATTATGTGACACCAAATGAAGTCTTACCCCTTCAATCATAACCTTTAAGGGTAGCAGGAAAATAAATGAGACCATGTGCATAGACAAGTCTCTCCTGCTCTAGATAGCTAGCTCAGTAACACATTGTACAAATTCAAATTAATGTATCAGTTTGACTAAAAATGTATTTTTATTTTTAAAATTTTAAACAATATTATTATTTTATTTAAATATTATTATCTTCTTTCGATAATTATTAAACTTGGATAAAAATGAAGTTAAAATATTCTCACAAAATTTTTAATCATAATTGTTGTGTCCCGAAATATTTGCGGTGGCGGAGAAATATAAAGTTTGGCTTCCTTGCCTTATAAGAATATCTAACACACAAACAGATAAATGAGTAGGGATGCAGTGTTTATAAGAGAAATCAGAGCTTTTACGAGGAAACCCCTGAAAAGGTGGGCAAAATGAATCCACTAGTATTTGTAGTTGTTTTACAGTCGGTAGTTGAGAAGAGATCCGACGGCAGCTGACGAACGAGTGGAAGTCCAGCAACGGTCGGTGGTCGAAAAGAGATCCAGCGATGGTCGACGAAATGGGAGCTCCCCAAGTTTTCTCCTTTTCTTTCTCTTCTTGCCTCCTCCTTCCTCCTCCATGTGAAGAATGTGGGGCTATTTTTCATTTTTTGGGTGTAGCATGGACTGTGAATATATAAAAGATGAAGGGCATTTTGGGAGTGTTCAATTAGACAGTTTGCAACGATTCTCTTGATCATATAGTGTTTATTGGAAATTTGTGTGCCTTAATGATATCAGAATTCAATGATATTGGGCTCGGTGGACTTATCTCGCCGAGCCACTCAATTCAACTATAAGCATGCCATATTCATATATTATTTAGTAGTCCAATTAATGCTCTAAAGCTTCCAAATAGGCTTTGAACTTTTGATTTGGACTTATTTTGGCTCGGATTAGATCAAATTTGATGTCTTTGGGTTCGTCTCCTTGAGATGTTCTATTTGACTATAAGCTTGCTAAAATTAGAGATCATATGATCCCAAATTTAAATTTTGAAGCCCCAATTTTATATTTACATTGAGATTCGTGCCCAATCAAAGTGAATTTTTGGTGACATCAATAATATTTCTCAAAACCATTACATCTATTTTATATTTTTTTTTATTATAATATGTGACATAAATCTTATCTTATAATTTATCAGGTAACAAAGTATGCATTCATAATCATCCATCATTATAGATGCCTTATTCTTATATATAATTCATTCAGTTTTTTTCAATTATTAATATTTATAATGATATCAACTTATTAAATATGCCTTTAAAATTTTTTTAAAATGGGATACTTGATTTGTATAGATAAAAATAATTGATCATGCATATGAGTTTTAATACTGTATTAAAAGACCATAAATTGCATATCCAAAATACACATTTGAAATTGGGCCATAGATAATTGAAATTCCCTTTTGAGAATACCATTTAGCAGATATTGCTGAAAGGGGCAGGAAATTATTCCTTATTATCTGTTTAAATTTTTTTTATAATTATTATTTTAAAAGGTAATACATAAGATGAAAAAAAAACTTGTAAGACTTCCTGTTATATTCTAAAAAAAATTGAATAATTACTTCAATATCAGCACAATCAAATATTTCTTTCTCAATGCAATGACTGATTTATAAACTAATGCCCACTTCCAATTTTTTATAACAAAAATAACAAAAAAATCTTTCAATTTGTAATATCTTAATATCAATACAATCAAAATTTTTATTTGTATATTTATATATTGAAATTATGTTAGAATTGTTTATTTATTTCAATTTAGTCTTATTATTTATTTATTATCTAAAATTTTTTTGTTGTATATATAAAACTATTTTAGAAAGAATAAAAAAACTGTCACAAACAAAACCTTAGAGTTGAAGAAGTCCGAGACTAATAAAAAGAGAGCAACTGTCAATTGTATTAAGTTTGTTAATAAATATGGGCTTATAAAGAAGAAACTTTTTAATATTATTCAATTTAAAAATATTTGCCCATCAACTTTGAAAAAATGATTAAGTTCTTTCTGATCATAATATTCAAAATATTTAAGGTCAATGATACATTTCAAGTAATATGAATGATGAGTAGAATAGATTAGAAACTTTATTTATTCATAAAAAAATGTTATTTAGTATTGTTTCATGCTGGAACATTCACGATGGTAGAGAGATTGGGAGTTTAATATCTTAGCTTTGTATGAAGATCCAAAACACATATAAATAAGATAGAGGTGTTCAAGAGTCATAAAAGATACTAGAATTTTTTACATACAAATCCTAAAAAGGGAAAAAAATCATGGGGTATAACATAGTTAAAAAAATTCCACCAATATTTGTTAATGGTTAAAATGATACCCTTCCTCGAGTGAAGGCATTGACATGATGTGTAAAAATACATCATATAGAGCATATTACATGGTCGGAGTTGAAAGAATCCAATGGCATAAGAATTGTTCTCAAGAGAGCGTTGGTTTTTTTTTGGGTCGGTAGGATCGTAGTTGGGCGTCAAAGGTTAGAGGAACTGAAGTCAGCAGGCGACGGAGGTTGGACAGACTATAGTTAGCGGACGACAGTGGTAGGAGGGACCGTAGTCCGATGACAGAGGTCAGACGGACCATAGTCGGGTGACTAAGGTCGAGGGGACCATTGTCGGGCGACAAAGGTCAGGGGGCAATAGTCGGTAGAGACGAAGGTTTCAGGAATCGTAGTCAGTGGGTGATGGTAGTTAGAGGGATCATAGTCAGGAGAAGGAGGTCAAAGGGACCGTAGTCGAGCGACTGAGATCGAGGGGACTGTTGTCTCGTGACAGAGGTCGGAGGGGCCGTAGTCAGCGGGTGATAAAGGTCAGAGGGACCATAGGCAGTGGGCGACAGAGGTCAGAGGGACCGTAGTCGAGTGACAGAGTTCGATGGGACTATTGTTAAGGGAAAAAGTTTGGTGGGACCAAAGTCGGCTAACGATGGTGGTCAGAGAAACTGTAGTTAGTGGGCGATGGAGGTCAGTGGGACCATAGTTGATGGGAGATTAAGGTCGGAGGGACCGTGGTCGGTGGGCTACAAAGGTAGAAAGGCTTGTAGTTGGTCGGTGATGGAGGTTGGAGGGACGGTAGTCAGGAGATGGAGGTTAGAAGGATCGTAGTCGACTACCGACAAAGGTTGGATGGATCATAGTCGACAGACAATGGTGGCTGAAGGGACCATAGTCGAGTGCTGAGGTCAAGGGGATCGTTGTAGGGAGACTTTGGATGTAGTGACTGTAGTTGGGCCACTGAGGTTGGAGGGAACATAATCGACGGCGACGGAGATCGGAGGGATTCGTAGTCGACGAGCGATAAAGGTTAGAGGGACCATAGTCGACGGGCGATGGAGGTTGGAGGGACAATAGTTGGCAGGCGATGGAGATCGAAAGGACCATAGTCGAGTTACGGAGGTCAGAAGAACCATAGTCGGAGGACTGAGATCGAAGGACCGTAGTTGGCGAGCGATGGAGGTCAAAGGGCCATAGTCGGTGGGCACCGAAGGTCAAATGAACTGTAGTTGGGCTACTAAGATCAAATGAATCGTAGTTGGGTGACTGAGGTTGAATGAACTATAGTTGGTAGGTGATTGAGGTTGGGTGGAGGCCTGGCGGTGGCAGCCAGACAGAGGTCCAACCATTATGGACGAGTAGAGGTGCAACAACGGTGGTCGGGTGAGTATCTAGCCTAGCATCAAAGCCTCCAAGAGTCCCAACCCCTTTCATATAGGAAGTGGGAGCCTATTTATAACTATCACGAGAGATTACGTCTTACAGCGATCGGAGAAAATACCCTTCAACCCAAAAATATTCATTTTTACCATCATATTTTTTTTTCTAACATTCACTAGTCACAGATATAGTCATGTCCTTATTCGAACCCTTTGACCTCTTGAATATGAGTCTAAGCACCAACCGCCACGCCATTAAAGTGGAGGATAATTTTGTAATTTATTTGTTAGCCTGTTCTCAACTTATGCTAGCTTAGGAGCAGAATAATAGAATTATTCTGTTTTTGGGGTGTCAATATTTGACACGACACGAAAATCCAACTCGAACCCGACCCGGAAAACCCGACTCAAACCCGACCCGAGTTCAAAACGGGTCGGGTTTGGGTTCAGGAATTCGACCCGTTTGAAAAACGGGTCGGCTTCGGGTTGACCCGACGGGTTGCTGGGTCAACTCGAAAACCTGTTTAGCGCCCTGCCCTCGCGCTCGCCCGCCCCGCACCCGCGAGCTCGCCCGCGCCCGCACCCGCGCGCTCGCCCGCCCCGCGCCCGCGCGCTAGCCCGCGCGCGCCAGCGCGCGCCCGCACGAGCCCTCCTCCGCGTCTGCCTTCGCGACCCGGGTCGGGTCGGGTTGACCCGCCAACCCGACGGGTCGGGTCCGGGTCCGATTTTCTGACCCGTTTCCCTACCCGGGTCGGGTTAGGGTCAACCCGTTTAGGCTGCGAGTCATTGCGGGTTCGACCCGAACCCGACCCGAAACCCGATTTTGACACCCCTCTTTCAACCATTCTATTTCATTTTGTTTTTGTCAAACATTTTATTTTTGTCAAACATCTCGAAATCTTTCATAAAAAAATATATAAAATTTTTAGTGCCCAGAGGCGAATCTACAGTGGGCCCTGGGGCACAGCCCCCACTGGCCTAACAATTAAAATTCAATCATTTTCAAATTCTATTAATATAACACTTAATATATATAAAATTAATTGTACAATAAATTTAATTTTTAAAACAAATTAATCCCTCGGCCTCAGTAGTAATTTGTTTCTTTTTTGCTCAGCCCCTCTCTCTCTCTCTCTCTCTCTCCTTTTCTCTCTCCCCTTCTCTGTTCTTTATTTCTCTATTCCATTCTCTTTGTTTCTTTCTAATTCTTTGCCCACTCTTTTTTGGAAATTTTATTTTTTTGCGAAAAATATAAGGCAATGTGTGAAGACAAAGATAAGGTAAAATTATGTTGCAATAATGTAATTAATTAATAAAAAAATTTAATAAATTTTAGAAAGTAAATAAATTAATTAAATAATACTAAATTTATAATTTTGTATTATTTATATTTTCTAACTAGATGTGAACCATTATATCAAATAAATTTAATATATAATTAATTTAGAATAAGTTAGAATACGATCTTAAACTAATGTAAATTTAATTGCCATAATTATTGTTCAAAAATTAAGACTCAATTTAATTAATTCAAACAAAATAATCTTAACTATAAAAGTAATTTATTTGAACTCAATTCATTAACATAATCTTATGAGAAAAATATTAATTTCTCAATAAATAATAAGATAAATAATGATATATCTATACTTTTCTAATGAGAACAACTATAATTTTGAAATGTATTTTTTTATATTTTTTTTATAAAAATCTTATCTCAAGATCTACGATTACACTAAGGAAAAATATTATTTGAAGAGTTATTTAATGGCTAGTATTAATTTGTGCCCCTATTAAAAATTTTTTTGGCTCCGCCCCTGCTAGTACCTATATAGCAATGTGTGAAGTAGAATGTGCTTATGAATGAGAGGCTTCTCTCATACCAAAACCATTTCATTCATTCATCATGGGTTTAAAACTTGAAGGTGTTATCGATTAGTAGTGATAATAAGCCTAAGGATGTCTCTCCTATTGATTTCCTGCAGAGGAGTTCAGATGTGAGGGAAGAGCTGACTGAATTTTGCAAGGGGGAGTCGATGGAGGGAGAAATTATTCTGTGCGGACGTAGCTCTACGTCCGGATGCCGTGGTACCGAGCGGTATCAGGCTCGGTACCGAGCAGTATCGGGCTCGGTACCGAGCAGTACTGAGATGCGGTACGATAAAAAGGTGACGTGGCACATTTTTATTAGTCTCTGAATGACGTTTGGCGTCCGCACAGAATAATTTCTCCGATGGAGGTGAGGGAGACATTGATATTGTTGTGGTTCGTACATAAATATATATGAGGTATAGGCAATGGCGAGGAGGAATGAGAAGCAATACGTTTTAAATTGAGTTGGTATCCCTCAATTGATGGGATTTGCAAATGAATTTAGGCACACCGATTAAGGAGGATTGGGTTGGACGTACGGGAGTATTTTTAAGAGACTGTTCTTGAAATCCATAGCCTATGCTATGGGTTCCATAAGGCATGAAACTATCCACTAAAAAATTATTTTAGAAAATAATAAGAAAGTCGTCCCAAACAATGCTTGAATTTTTCATTTTTTTGCTTAAGCACATAGATTTTTGAGAGGGAGACGGCTTATCGGTATGTGGCGTTTTCAAAAATTAATTGGAGTGATGGTGGTGGGGTTCAATTAATTATTGAGAGAGATTTTTCAAAGAATTATTGGCATCGATTTAAAATTGGACCAGACCGTTTGATTCGACTGTACAAAGATCTCGTCTCGTCCACTTAAAGAATCACCTCCTACAGCAAACCGGTAGAACCGATTTGATCCGACGATTCCACTGTTAGCTAGTTTAATTACTACCCCGTAAACAATTAAATAACTATTTTCATAAATTTAATATTAAATATTGAGCTTAAATAAATTAATTTAAATTTAATATATTTTATTTTATAATTAGCAATAAATTCCTATAAAATCATCTGCCAAGCAAACATCACATCGAATATTTTGCTCGACCCCATCACCACAAATAAGTTTCCAATGCATGTATTAAAAGCCAAAACTATTAAATTATTAGTACTAAGATAAAATATTCTAGTAATGTAAGATTAAGGTTTCGTTTGGGACTGCTCTCTTACTATTTTGTAAAGCTACTTTTGAGTTAAAAATCTCTTAAAAATAGAGAAAAAATAGTGGTCTAAAGTTGTCCCAAATGAAGCCTAAGTTATAAGTAAAAATTATCAAATTCACATCATATGCACAAAATATTATGGTGAAATATTTGTGCATATTATATATATATATATATATATATAAACAAAAAAACACATTTTATTCCATAGAAGCAAGGGAATACAACACAGAGCAACCAACCAACAACATAAACTCAAAAGGACAGCCAATACGAAAAATAACCAGCGATGCGATAGACTCACGAGAAGCCCCCAGCACCAACTCCGGGCCAGCCAGGGACCATCCATGATAAGCAGCTACAAAACACCAACACAGCCATAAGTTACGAACACCGAGCCAAAGCACCCAGGTTGCCAACCAGGCTAGCCAACAAGAGGGAAGTTGGGGGCTTCATCATCATCGTCCAAAAAGCACACCAAAAGCCGCAATCGAAACAGTAAAAGGAGAATGAGAGCCTATTACTTTTGCCCTTTTTACCACCAACATTGGGATGAAAATTCTCCACAATACGAGAAGCCAAAACCTCTTCTTCAAATTCCACGTCCTCCCCCTCAGAATGAGAAGAAGAAAAATCATCCAAAATTAACCAATCATTTTGCAAACGAAAAGAGTTCTTCCTAGACTTAGCCACATGCATCTTTAATTCATCATTAGACATCACAGAGATAGGAACATTAATAAAAGTAGTATCACCCTCAGACTTAGAGGTAGTAGAAGCTTGAGGTAAACCATTAACCAAAGGAACCGTTGCAGGGGAATGTAAATAAACAGGGGAAGGCATAGCATCAGAACTAACAGGAGAGGAAACACCACAACCCACTAACTCCACGCAGGGAGAAACAAGCCCAGAAGGCATCACCTCCCCAAAATTAACCTCCAAATCCACCATACCACAGGCCTCAGCCACAATCTCAACACCAGACAAACTAGCTTTAAGATTAGTACCACAATTTAAATCTTTCAAATCACCAACAATCAACCGAGAAGCAGAGGACCCAGGATTGAAACCAACCCCGACAGCCAGATCAGGGACATTAAAAGAAAGGTTCCCCTCCAGACCAACAACATCCCCCGAGACAACAGGGGGATGACAAACATGAAAGGAAGCATAGGGCATAAGCACCTTCGAAACAACAGGATTTAACCCAGCTAAATTAACTACAGTGCCAACAGTGGTCGCAGAAACATCATGACAGCCAACCCCCAGGGAAACAGAAGACACAACAGGACTAGTAACTGAGTGAACTAAACCAATGTTCTTCTCTAGTTCCAAACCAATTTCTGGATCCACAATTTTAACAGGCTCAGAAACAATAGGATTAATCACCCGAGAGGAAGAACCTTTGGCCAAATTCGGGTGCAGGATTAAACATTCCGATTTGGAATGCCCCAAAGAGTTGCAATGAACACAATACAACGGAACATCTTCAAAGATAACCGACTGGACATACCCCAGATTATCCGGCCCAATCCAAACTTTGTCCGAAAAATGTTTAGAAACATCCAATTCGACCAACACTCGAGCAATAGAGGGTCTAGAACCAATAGAAGTAGCATGATCGATTTTAAGAGGGCAGCCAAAAATGGAACTGAGCCCATGAAGGATCCTCGGAGAAAAAAGGTGACGTCTCAAATTTTGGAAAGACACCCAAATAGGGATAATAGGAGATTCAACATCCACATCAAACGAAGGCGACCACTTGATCAACCGCATATAATAATTGTTAATAAAATAGGAACGATGTGCAAAGATACGGAAATAATCCAAATCGTCTTCTAATTTTATAAGAGCATTCTTCGCATTAAGCACCATAACAGAGAAATCATCGTTTAGTTTAAGATTGAAAAAGAATTTTCGAATAGCTTCAAGGGACGGCCGGTGGGTCTGAAATTTCCCAACCAAAGTGAAATCAAACGGTTTGGCAAGGGAATGAATCTCAGCCTCAGAAATCCACAGAGAAGGAATCCCTCGATGAGTAGAGATTTTTAAATTAGGGAAGGAAGAAACGCTACCCAAAAGCACATCACGAAAGGACTTAGAAGATTTTCCCTCAAGAAAACCGGCATCAACCAAATGTGAACCAGCCATCGAAAGCAAAAGACACGAGAGTGCACATAAAATGAACAAGGAAGGCACAAAATGAAGCGGAAAATCACTTCCCTGACCGGAGACGCGTCGCCGGAAGGCACGAGCACGACAGGAAAACAGGAGTCGCCATGGAGGGAAAAAACCCTAGCAGCGCTAGCTTGATTAAATCAGTTAATTAAAATCTATATTTGTGCATATAATATGAATTCAAGAACTTATCCTAATAAAATTTGAGAAATGAAGGTGAAGTATAACTGTAATGAATAGCATTTTAGGAGAAATTAAATAGATAAATAAAAATAAGAAAAGTGAATTTATTTAACTTCTCTAATATGTTAGGGGAGAGAGTTCCAATTTCCAATATTATTTTTGTTATATATTGCTTACAACTATTTTCTTATTATAATAAACATTATAATAAATAATATGGAATTTCATTTTGAAAGATAAATTAATAAATTATTATATGGCTTTGACAATGAATTAAAGATTATTTTAAGATTTTTATTTTTTCTCAAATTTAATTTATTTAAGAACTGAAGGCGGAGATTAGCCAAAAATAATAGGTAGTTCACAAATTATCCAAAATACTGCATACTAGAAATTTTGTCAAAAACAAAAATAGTTTATCTTTTCAGCATTACATGAAGATTTGCAATTACAAATAAGATAAATCAAGAGAAACTCCTAAGAGATCGAAGATTTTTACATTGAAACCCAAAAAAGGGGAAAATCGTAGGGGCTTGACCAAGTTCAAATAATTCCACTCGTGTATTTCATATTTTATGAATAATGCCCTTCTTTGTAATTAGTGAACACGTTGATATATATCAGAAAGCATGAGTTATTGAGAGTGGCTCTCATGATAGAAGTTGAAGGAATATTGAGGTGTTAGAGTTGTCTTTAAGAAATCTTTGTTGGTTTGTTTGATCATTCTCTTTAGAGGAGGGAAGATCTAGTCTACAAAGATAACCAAAAGCCTTAGTATCAATGTCGGGCATTAGCATTAGTGCCATTGTTGGGCATCAACATTGATGGTGATGCAAACAATAAGTTTATTGGTGATGACATGCATTAGTGTCCATGTTAGTGATGAGTATTATCTTTATTGGAAATGAAATGCATTAATATTGGTGTCAATAATGTGCACTAGCTTTAAAAGTGATAGCAAGCACTAAGGTTGATTTTGATGGTGGGCATCAACCTTATTGGCAATTATATGCACTAATTTTAGTGTTGATCGATAATATATGTATTGGCCTTGTTTATGATGGCATTCATCAAAATTAGTCTGGATGGAATGCATCAACCATAAAGGTGCTGACATGCATCAAGTTTGTGTCAATGATATGCATCAATCTTATTGTCAATGACATGTATCTATGTTTATGTCAATGACATACTTCGACTTTATTAGGAGTGCAGTGCATTGGCCATAGTGGAAATGAAATGGATCAACCATATTAACGATGACCTGCATAAACATTAAGGTCGAAGGCATGCATTGATTATGTTAGTGATAGTGTGCAACTATGTTAGTATTAACATTTGTGATAATGAATGTCAACATTAGTGTTAGTAGCTTGCATTGGCCTTGTGAGGATGACTTGTGTTGATGTTGGTGTTGATGACCCGATTGAAATAGTCTACTATATAAGTATGATTATAAAAGTTTCCTCTTCCCCTCAATTTAAGAAAATTGAATAAAAAAGTATAAAATACTAGCTTTGTTTCATGTGTTTAGTTTATAGAATATTAGAAAAATAGTGAAAGGTGATAAAAATAATCAAAAAGATGCTAATCAATCTACGATAACTAGGTGATAATGGTTGAGCAACTCAATCAGATTACAGTGGTTGGGTAATGATGGACGAGCAATGACGATTAGATAATAGTGATCAAATGGTGATGGTCAAGTAAGTATAGTTGAGCAATTGTGGTAAGACTATGGTGGTAGGGCGATAGGGGTTGATGACAATCATGCAATGGTCATGTGACAATCATGCAATGGTCATGACTGATATTTTTGTTAGAGTTAATTAGTAGCTACAGCTTTAGACTTTTTTAGACGATCTCTAACTTCTCTCTCACTTTATATTTTTTTAACGTTATATTTTGATTGTCCTAGACCAAATCCCCATTTGATTGTCGTAGCCAGAGACCATACATTCCATCAAATAGCTTGAGTTGATTCACTCAATTATAGTTCAGTTTTAGGCATTTATTATGTTTATGATATAAGAATTGAACAATTATACATTCATTGGATTCCTCTTGCCAAGATGCTCGTTTTGACAATAAGCACATATGAATCAAAGATTTGTTGGTCCCTTTAATAATGTTGAAAAGTTTGCAACTATGTATTAAGTGCTTGATTTAGACTCATTTGGACTTGGATCAAAATAAGTTGTTGTTTGGCTCAATACATCAAAATATTCTTTTCGGTTATAAGTTTGTTGAAATTCAAATTTGGATTATCATGAATTTTCTTTTAAGAATTTTCAAGTCAAACATTACATGGAGATTCATGCTTGATCAAATTTATTTTCAAATAGCTTATCAATAAGAATGATATCAAAAAATGTTACAAGCATATATCACAAACTATGGTGAGATGATTGGAGATGTAATAAATTTTGATATGTTTTGTAACATGTGAACCATACATTAATTTTCTTACTTGATTCTTACCACTCAGCAGAAATATAGCTTTAGCAATCACAATTTACTGATCTTTGTATATTGAATTTCATATATATATTAGATAAGTGCATAGCATTGATGATAGTATTGATGGCTCTTAATATTGATCCAGTGTTCAATTTTTTCTAGCAGGAGTAGCTAAGGCCTTAAGTGGAGAAGCCAAGCTAAGTGTGAAACCAAACTTCTCAGTGAGATCCAAATCAGTAGGCTTCATTCCGTTAGGCAAACTCCATTCGAAGGATTGAATGAGGGAAGCCAGCATGAGATGTATCATCCGAACACCCAAAGGCAGCCCAGGACAGATTCGCCGCCCTGAACCAAATGGTATGAGCTCAAAGTGCTGTCCACGAAAATCAATCTCATTTCCTTCCATGAACCTCTCTGGTAAAAAGAAATCCGGACTCTCCCAAACCCGCTCATCTCGGCCCATGGCCCAAACATTCACAAGGACCTGATTGTTCTTTGGCACCCTATAGCCATTTATCTCTGTGTTCACCTCTGCTTTATGAGGCAATAAAAGTGGAACTGGGGGATGAAGCCGGAGTGTCTCCTTCAACACTGCTTGGAGGAACACAAGTCTTGAGATGTCCGACTCTTCAACTTTTCTCTCGAACCCGATGACCGTTGTGATCTCATCTCGAGCCCTCATCATCAATTCTGGCCTGTGAAGCAACTCGGCCATCGCCCACTCCAATGTTGTTGCGGTCGTTTCACTTCCAGCTAGAAAAAAATCCTGATCAAATAAAAAAACACACACACACACTTCTTTCAGTATACACTGCAAATTATACGAAACTGACGCTTGCAAAAATAGCGTGATTAATCACCAATAGCAAGGATTTTATCTTTCTTCTGTTGAGCTTGGAGTTGACTTCTCGACAGAGTTGAAGAAGCACATCCAAAATGTCAGGATTCTTCCCTCTATCTTCTGTCGTGATTGACAATCTATTTTCTATCATTTGATCGAAGAAGTCGTATAACTTCTTAAAGTATACACTAAAACGTCGTCTTCGACCTTGCAGGTCTATTGGAGCCAATAAAGGGAAGAAGTCAGAGAGGTTCGATCTTCCAGCCTCTTTCATCAAACCCCACATCAAATCCTTTAACTCTTGAGCTGAATTTGATTTGAAATCTACCATATCAATTGACAAGAATGTGGTCGATATGAGATTGAGAACAGTGCTAAATGCTGCCCGAGCAATGTGCACGGCCTCCCCATTCTCCCCCCTAATGTATGCGACAAGTTCCTCAACCTTTTTCCGGCGAAGTATTTGGGTTGCTTCGAGAGACTGCTTGTTAAAGAGATGGGTCTTGACAAGAGTGCGGAGATACCTCCATGATTGGTTTGGAGGCAACCATACAATGGAGACCTCCTGGTGGCCGAGAATTTTCACGGCATCTGGGACATGTCTATCGGAGATGGAGTGCTCTTTTGTTTTCAGAACTATTTTTGCGATGCTAGGAGAGGAGACGACGACTGTGTGAATACTACCAAGCTTGAGAGACATGACTGGTCCATATGTTCGGGCAAGATGAGCCAAGGAGCGGTGGGGATTTTGGCCTAGTTCGAGTATGTTGCCCAACACCGGGAGAGGTCTTGGGCCGGGAGGAAGAGGTAACTCGCTTGAGGATCCACGTTTTGTGACTGTTCTAAAAAGCATGGCGAGAGCTATGAAGAAAACTGAGCATAGAAGACATTGAGTTAGCACTTCCATTCTCTTAAATTGCAGATGGGAGAAATATGCACAGTGGAAAGGCCTTCTTATAAGTCATGAGAGGAGAGCAAACCCACCGGACAAATTTTAGAAGTTTTTATTATTTTAAACAATATTACTTATATAAAAAAAAAAAGGTACCACAGTGGCAACCCAGTCACCTCTTAAATCGCCGATGGGGTATTTTTTTTTTCTCCGTATGTATGCATGTAAATTTTTTTTTTGAATATATATATATATATATATATATATCATTTTATTTAATGCTATTTATCTATCTAACACCTAAAATTTTAATATTACATTCTTACCACTCATATAAAATTTTAATATCAAATATATCACTCTTATATTTCATTCTTATCACTAATACCACTCTATAAACTTTAATATTTCATTTCATGCACTCATATTTATTCTATAGGTGATAGACATGTAAATTAAAGTTTTATATATTAGATATGTAAATAACATGAAATAAAGTGGTATGTTTGTAAATCCTTTTTTTTAATATTTTTTCAGCGTGTGGGGGAGAGATGTAGCCATCTATTCAGAAGTGAGTGAGGCTAGCCAAATTTTATTTTATTTTATTTTTTTCCTTAATGAATTTAGTGTTAAGAAATTATATTTTTTAGGTGAGAGAGTAATTCTTGTTGCGGGCTAGAATATATGCGGTGATAGAGTTATAATCCTACGTCTTAGTGTTGCACGGATATCCAGCTCACACACAAAGAACATAATATTTTTTACGTGGAAAACCCGGGAAAGGGGAAAAATCACGGGGCCTAACCCAGTTGAAAATGATTCCACTAGAATTTGAGTTGAGTACAGTGGGCTGACTTGTCCTTGAGGGCGATCAAATTACACACATATGGTTGTAATTTAGTGCCAAATAGGGATGAAAGTCCGGCATCACTTGGAAGTTAGGATGTCAATTGGTGGTCTGGCAGAACTCCGGTGTCAGGTAGAGGTCCGGCAGAACTTCCCGCATCAGGTGGTGTTCCGGCGGGACTTTGGCGATAAGTGGAGGTCTGGCGAAATTTTGGGCGTTAGGTGGTGGTCCAGCGGGACTCTGGCGTCAGGTGGAGGTCCGGCGGAATTTCGGGCGTTAGCTGGTGGTCCGGTGGAACTCTGGCGTCAGGTGGTGGTCTGGCGGAACTCTGGCGTCAGGTGGAGGTCCGGTGGAACTTCGGTGCGTTAATGGTGGTCCAACGGAACTCCGGGCGTCAGGTGGAGGTCTGGTGGAACTTCGAGCATTAGGTGGTGGTCCGGCGGAACTCCGACGTCAGGTGGTTGTACGGCGGAACTCCGGGCAGTGGTCTAGGAGGAGCAAGGGGGCAAGAGCGATCCCCGATCTATTTCTTGTTTCCTTGGGCTTGAGTTCAAGAGAAATGAGGGGTCTATTTATAGATTTCTTAGAGTGCCATGGCCCGTAAAAATGAGGAAGATCAAGGGTAATTGGTGAGTGGTTTGGATGGACGGCCGATGTTGAATCCCTTGATCGTGGATCATTTGTTGGACATTTGAATGTCTTAATGATATCTGAATTTTGTAATCTTGGGCTCGTTGGATTCGTCTTATTGAGCCTCTCGATTCGACTATAAGCATGTCATGTTTGGAAACCATTTGGTAATCCAAATTGTGTTTTGAACCTTCCAACAGCATTTTGGGCCCTTGATTTGGACCCATTTGGGCTCAAATTGAGTCGAATTTGGTGTCGTTGGGTTTGTATTTCCGAGACGTTCAGTTCGACTATAAGTTTGCTAAAATTGGAGTTCGAATGGTCCCAATTTTAATTTCAGAAGTTTTCAACTTGATATTGCCTCGAGATTCATGCCCGATCATGATAAATTTTTGATGATGTATCAATTCTAATGGAAAAAACTTGGTGAGATTTTTGAGCAATTTTTTGAGAAAATGATTTGTCAAAATCCAGTTTAAGACAACATTTTTTTTCATTTTGTTCTGTTTTTTAACATATAATTTTATTTAATTAGTTCAATAGATAAATTCGAAGTAGAGAGTATTTTTGAGTTTCCTATTAGAGTATTAGTTCAATATTTTTTTCATTTTTTAACTTCTCTAATTTGAATTTACCTATTGAGCTAATTAAATAAAATTATTGATATGTCACCAAAAAAATCATCTTAATCAAGCATGAATCTCGATACATATTTGAATTGAAAGCTTTCAAATTTAAATTTGAGGCCATCCAAACTCTAATCTTAATAAACTTATTATCAAATTGAATATCTCGACAAGAAGAAGACAATGACATCAAAATCTGTCAAATTTGAGTCCAAATGGGCTCAAATCAAGGGCTTAAAGCACATTTGAAAGATTTAGAGCATTAATTAGATAATCAAATGATCTCCAAATTAGACAAGCTTATAGTCGAATCAAATGGCTCAACAAGACAAATCAAACGAGCCCAATATCGCCTAATTCTGATATCATTAAGGCATTTAAATACTTTAAGAATCCTCTCTTCCATATTTATGGTGGATACCACTCCCAAAATTCTATAAAGAAAGCTCCATTCTTCACATGTAGAGGGGGAAGGAAGGGAGAGAATAAGGGAGAGTCATGTAGCATTTTCCAGCTATCGCCGCAGCCGACAACCACCAACTATTGTCACCGACAAACACCATCATTACTGAGGATCGGCATAAGAAATCTCCATCGCCTCTAGAGTATTGACAATATTTAACCTTGTTGCTAGATATTAAAGTCCATTTGTGGACATTTATAATCTATATTAGGAAAATTAGATGTTGGGTATTAATTGTCATACTTAATTTATGTACTCATTTTTTCTCCACGGTGAAGAAGGAAAGATCTAGATTTTGCAACTCGGATATGCCTCATGCCTCGTGGTTTTTTGCCTTTTCGAGTTTTTAACGTAAAAAGTTCTTTGGCCTTTCTACTTTTTTTATCTGTTCGTGTTGAATCTTTGTACACTGCCAAGACGTGAAACATACATTCTATTGACTCAAATTTTCTAGCACGCAATAAGTATATATTAAAAAAATAAAACAAAATGAAAAAAAAATTTTAAAACTGGATTTTGATAAATCAATTTCTCAAAAAATTGCTCAAAAAATCACCAAGCTTTTTCAAGTAGAATTACTATCTCCCCCAAATATATAATTTCTCAACACTAACTCTCCTAAATAGATAGCTGCATCTCCCTCCTGCTCGTTGAAAAAATAAAAAAATTTCAAAATAGCCGGTCGCCTCTTAAAAAGGAGAAATTATTACATGTGAAATCCTGACGGTAGAATCGTCCAGATTCTATGAGGGTACAAAATAAATACATAATAAAAAAAATTATGTATTTACTGTATACCCTCACAGAATCCAGACAATTCTCTCATCTGAAACTCGCATGTAATAATCTCCCCTTAAACAGAACCAATAGGTCAAGATGAAAAGAAGACCCCTTCTATTTTTCAAATACGTTTTCTTATAAATATGATTATTGTTTTCTTATAATAGATTTATCATTCCTTATACCATTTAGGAACGCATTAATAACGAACAGATTTCGTATAAAAAACTTTGAATAATGATATATTGCTAACTCAAATTCCTAATATAATTTTTTTTAAATAAATTGGCATAAATACAATATATAAATACATGAGTTTATTATGTTTTGTCTCTTCTTCACTTTTTATCTCTCTCTAATTAGTATGAGCATTCTAATTTAATTTAACGGTACACAACTCATATTAATTTATTAGTCGGGAGCTTTGACTATCAGCCAAGAGATTTTGGGTTCGAAGTCTGTATAGATGATGTGTCTGTGAATTTATCTTAATGACCTAAATAATAAAAAAATAAAATTATTTAATGGTCTTCAAATATGTTAAATTTCACAATCTATAGACTATAGGGAATTATTCTTGAGGAATGTATATATATACATATATATTTTTTGATAATTTTGAGAATAATTATCATGAATATGACATGTGGAGATTTATAATAATATAAATGTCAATGCATGATTCCAAACATGACATACTTCTCAATTATAATCTAAAAATAAAACAATATTGAATAAATTAACACTTTTAGGTCTCTATAATTTAGCTTTAATTTAACTTTAGTCGTAAAAATTTTAAATTTTCCAATTAAATATATGAAATATTGCGATTGTAGTCAAAACATAAATGACAAATCAAAAAAGAAAATTGATATGTCATCGAAAATCATGTTGATCGGGCACATATTTTGATGCATATCATCATATGTAAATTAAATTTAGGCTCATCCAAAATTTGATTTTAGCAAATGTATAGTCAAATTGAACAGCTTTACAAGATGAACCCAATGATACCAAAAGTGGCATGATTCGAGCTCGAATGAGCATAGATCAACTGCTCAGAGCATAATGGGAAAATTTGGAATATTAATATAGTGACCAAATGACCTTGAAATTTAAAATGCTTATAATCAAATCGAGTATTTTGATGAGACAAATCCAAAGAGCCAAAGATTGCTCAATTTTAATATCATTAGTGTTGCGTCCTGAAATATTCGCGGCGGTAGAGAGATAAAGTTTAACGTCTTTGTACGAAAATCCAGTACACAAACAGATAAATAAGTAGCGGTGTAGAGCTCATAAAAGACACCATAAGTTTTTACGTGGAAACCCCTGAAAAGGGGAAAAACCACGGGGTCTGGCCCAGTTTGAATGAATCCACTAGTATTTGTAGTCGATTACAAATGAGGCCCTTCCTTAGAAGGAAGGTCTTGGCTCGATGTAGTAAATATACATCATACAGAGTACATTATATGCTGGGAGTTGGAAAAATCAACATTTATATGTTCATTTGGGATGGAAAAATCAAGTCGACAAGTGATGTAGGTCGAAAGGATCGTAGTTGGGCGGCGATTGTTAGAAGAACCATAGTCGACGGGCGACGGAGGTCGAGAGGACCATAGTTGGGCAACGGTGGTCAGAAGGACCGTAGTCGGTGGGCGACGGAGGTCGAAAAGACTGTAGTTGGCGGACCACGGAGGTCGGGAAGACTATAGTCAGTGGGCGAAGGAGGTCGAAAAGACCGTAGTTGGTGGGCGACGGAGGTCGTGAAGACCGTAGTCGGTGGATGACTGAGATCAGGAGGACCGTAGTTAGGCGACGGTGGTCAGAAAGACCATAATCAGCGGGCGACGGAGGTCGGAAAGACTGTAGTCGGTGGGTGGCAGAGGTCAGGAGGATCGTAGTCAGCCCCGGTGGTCGGAAGGGCCGTAGTCGACGGCAGAGGTTGGAAGAATTGTAATTAGGCAACGGTGGTCAGAATGACCATAGTTGACAATGGTCGATGGAAGGACCGTTAAGATTATCGTCGGAAGGACCGCAGTCGGCAGGCGACGGAAGTCGGGAAGACCGTAGTTTGGCGACGATGGTTGGAAAGATCGTAATTAGGCAACGGTGGTCGGAAGGACCGTATGTGGGCGACAGGAACTCCGGCGGTGGTCGGCAGAAACTCCGACGGTGGTTGGTGGCAACTCCGGCGGTGGTCCGAAGGAACTCTAGCGGTGGTCAACAGGAACTCCGGCGGTGGTCCGAAAGAACTCTGGTGGTGGTCAGCAGGAACTATGGTTCTTCTAACAATCGCCGCCCAACTACAATCCTTTCGACCTACATCACTTGTCGACTATGATTTTTCCACCCCAAATGAACATATTAATGTTGATTTTTCCAACTCCAAGCATATAATGTACTCTGTATGATGTATATTTACTACATCGAGCCAAGACCTTCCTTCTAAGGAAGCGCCTCATTTGTAATCGACTACAAATAATAGTGGATTCATTCAAACTAGTCCAGACCCCGTGGTTTTTCCCCTTTTCAGGGGTTTCCACGTAAGAACTTATGGTGTCTTTTATGAGCTCTACACCGCTACTTATTTATCTGTTTGTGTACTGGATTTTCGTACAAAGACGTTAAACTTTATATCTCTCCACCGCCGCAAATATTTCAGGACGCAACAATTACGATGCTAAAAAATGATATGTAATTGAGTGAATCAATATAGGTCGTTCGATGGAGTGCTCCAAGTTTTGGTCATATTTAAGGGGCATGCCACTTTTAAAAGTTTATAAATATGACCCCACTCTCTATATGAAGATGGATCAGGAGCTTAGATTTTGGGTTGAGATTCAAGAGAGCTTTAAGCATCTCCAAGCATCATTATTAGACCACAATCCAATCGACAAAGCTCACGACATCATCATCGAATAATCACCTAATGTTGTTGTTGGATCATCGCCAGAACGCCACCGTTGGGCCGCCACCCACACACCACGGTCAAATAACCACCCAACACTGCCATTAAGCCACTACCTGACCGTCATAATCAAAACACTACCTCACTCGGCCATCAAGCCATCGCCAAACCACTACCGCCAGAATTTTACCCAATTCCCATCATTGCATCACCATTCTTAAACCACTGTCGTTGGACTAGGGTCGACTAACCTTCGTCATCCTACTACAGTCTGCTAACCCTCATCATCTGATTACAGTCCTCCAACTTCTATCTCCCAACCACAACCCTTTCAACCACTGTGTTAGACTATGGTCCTCTTACCACAATCACCCGACTATGATTTTTTATACCATCAGCGTCCAACCACTATCCTTCGACCATTGTCGCTCGACGACAGTCATGCGACCATCATCTCCCAAATACAGTCCTCTGACCTACAATCTTCCACAACATGAAAAACGCTAATTTCCGGCGAAAATAAATCCGTTAGAAATTTCAACCAATTTTTCATCAGATTTCTTGTTGAACATTTCCGACGGATTACCAATAAATTTTTGACGGATTTTTTGATGGGATTTCCAACAGATTTATTTGCAATAGATTACCTGCGAATTTTTGATGGATTTTTTGATGGGCTTTTTAACGGATTTTCGACGGAATTTAAAAATTTTCTAAAAATAATTATAATAAATATTTATAATTATTCATTTGGTTAAATAAAATTAAGTAATTTAATAAGTTATTGTCAAATTCAAATAATAAAATTAAATATTGTTAAACTAAAATAAATAAATAATTTTAATAATCATTATTTTGTTAAATTAACTAATTTAAATTAATTAATTAGATAATCTAATAAATATTGTTGAATAGTTTTAAAAATAAATATAATTACATTAAATTAACTAATTTAATAATTTATTATCAAATTAAATTAATTAAATTAAATATTGTTAAACTAAATTAAATAAATAATTATAAGTTATAATATAATTGATAAACTAAATTTATTAATTTAATTAAATTCTATAATTTATAGTATAAATAAAAAAGAATAGCATTTCTGACAGCCCTTCCTCAGCGACCTTATGGATGAGCAGTGGAATTGCAAGGAAAGAACGAGGTTTGAACCTCAGAGGCGACATGCGGGTGGTCGGGCAAACTGGTTGTGGGCTGGCCCAAGCTATTGGCGGACCGATGTGCTGTGGGTTGGTCTGGCTGGAGTGCGGGCTGGCCCACTCAGAAAGAATTTGAGAATTTTTTTAATTTTTCTATCAGCAATTTTTTATTGGAAATATTTTAGGAAATCTGCTGAAATTATTTTCAACAAATTTTGTATGTCGATAATTATTTTCCGATGAGTATTTTACCGGCAAAATTTTCCTTACACATTTTTCAACGGATATAGCTGCCGAAAATGAGCATTTTTCCTGTAGTGTTCTAATCAATATCGTTTGACTACTCCGATGCCTACGGACCTCATTACCTAACATTCCTAATAAAATCAATTCACACTATCACTTATAAGATCAATGCACTTTGTCGACATTAAGTGTGACTCCCAATTTAAACACTAGGATTTATGATAGATTTCTTGGCTTTGATCTCCTCTTCTAGAAATATGACTAAAATAACAAGCAAATGATCTAGCGATTGATCTACTAAAGACCACCCATGTTGCATAACAGGTCGAGCAGCATTTTTAATCAATGGTAATAGAATCATATATATATATATATATATATATATATATATATATATATATATATATATATATATATATATATCTGTGTGTTGATGTATTAAAAATGATACTATCTTACAATGAGAATATAAAATTCTTAGTTTTTAGTTCTGTTTATATATTTTTAAAATAGTAGTTCTCAGTATTCTATATTTAAATAGAATTCTAAATGAATAAAGGGGCTGCCATTTTTTTTAAGGCTGATAAATTGATGGATCTTCATAAAAAATTTGATTTTGTGGCTAAAAATTTAATTTTTTCCAATGACGAATTTTCCACAGGTTTCTTGTCCAATTCATCAGAACCTTCAAGAGAAAAAATTTTCATTAGTCTTCTCTTGCACTGTAAAGCATGTTCGACAAGAGGGCTTTCAACCAATGTATGCCAAAAATGACGTGGTAGCTGATGGAGGACCTGCATAGAGAAAACAAGCAAATATGAATAACAGAGAACTTGCTCTCTTATATGAACTTTGTTTAGTATTCAATGCCTGTGTCTTTGTAAATTAGTAACTTATACATGCTGTTGTTAACTTCTTTACTATAAAAGCTAATAAATGTCATTAGTATCCCTATAGTACTATAATAATTGAAAGGGAAAATAGTGGGAATAAAACTAGGCTTATATAACGGTACTGTGATAGTGGTGGCCAATGCTTAAGTGGTATAATAGTCCTGCAAAATATCAGGATGCTCTTCATCAGGTGCCCCAGCATTTGAAGAACTCGAGTCCAATGAGTGAGAAGTGGTGTGGGCGTCGTCCAGTGGAAAATATGGGTAAATATCAGCGATGTTGAAAGTTGAGGATGTATTAATATGTAATGGGAGCTCCACAATGTAAGCGCTATCTTTAATTTTCCTCAAAATAGGAACAAGTCCAATTTTCCTTTTGCTCAATTTATTGTACGTGCCCAGGGCAAAGTGTTTACGATGCATCCGAACCAGAACCAAGACACCTCAATTGAATAACCGGGCATGGCGTTTGGCATCCACATTGGCTTTATACTAAGAATTTGCTTTAATGAGATGATGTCAAATCTCATCTAGGACCATGGTGGCTCGATCTTCTAAGGCTTTTTCAGACTTGTTTTTGTATTTTGGAAGTACAACTACATCTACAAGATGATTAGGAAGCTTAGTATAAAGAATACCAAAAGGGAAATTATCGGTATAATGAGTAGGCATTAGATAGTAAGCAAATTCATCCTGTCCTAGCATTTCATCCCATGATTTTGGTTTATCCTGAACTAGGAAACGAAGCATGTTTCCAAGTGTTCGATTAATGACCTCCATTTAGCCGTCAGTTTGAGGATGATATGCTGAACTCAATTGTAATTTGGTATTAAGGCGCTTCCACAACTCGCGCCAAAAATGGCTTATAAATTTGACGTCTCAATCGGACATTAGGCTTCTTAGAATTCCATGGCGACGGGCTATTTCACACAAGAACACGTGGGCAATATGTAAAGCTTCTAGTGTTATTTTACACAGCATAAAATGCACCATCTTAAAAAAATGATCCGCCACCGCCATGATAGAATCGTGGCCAGTTTTGATCCGTAGGAGGCCAATGATGAAAACTAGGCTGAGGCCTTCCCAAATGGAGTCTGGAATGGGCAATGGAAGATATAGATTATAGATCTATATTTTGTCCACCACCCTCGTACTACTGACACACAGAACAACGTTAAACAAGTCGATTGGTGTCTCGTAGTTGGGGCCAGTAGAATTGGCTTTAGAGTTGATGTAGTGTTTTGTCTCTGCCAACGTGAGTAGCCAAACCGCCTGAATGAATTCCATAACCAGCTGGTAGTGCCATGATGACTGTGGAATGCATAACAAAGAATTTTTGAACAAAAAGTCATGATGGATAGAATTTTCAGTAACAAGTTTAGTTTGTAAGCAATTCTCCTAGATTTTGCAAAAGTCGGGATCTGATGGATATAATTCTTTGAGGCATTAGAGTCTGGTAAGTTCGGTTTGCAGTTGAGTAGGAAGATTTGATCGACGACTAAGGGCGTCTGCAACTTGGCTCTGTGTACCAGATTTGTGCTTCAAAATAAAAGAAAATTTTTGTAAGAAAATAATCCACCGTGCGTGCATTTTATTGATTTTTTCTGATTATTAATGTACTAGAGTGCTTACTGTTCACTACTAAGAATAAAATCTCGGTGAAGAAGATAATGCTCCCACTATTTAGGCGCCCGAACTGCTGCGTACAACTCTTGTTTGTAAACAGACCAACATTGGTGGACAGCACACAATTTTTCACTAAAGAATTCCACAGGTTTACTATCCTGCGTGAGAACTGCACCAATGCCCACCGAAGATGCGTCGGTATCAACTTGGAATTCCCTGTCAAAGTTGGGGAGAGCTATCATAAGGGTGGAGCTTAATGCTGATTTGAGAGAATCAAAACTTCGATACTGGTCTTCAGACCATTGAAAATGTTTAGCCTTTGTTGACCTCATTTTTGTATGAGCTCAGTAGGACTAATCCAGACCTTAGGATCTTTCCAATCCTTAGGATCAATTTTAACCCTAGGATCAATCTGATCTTAGATCAATCTAAACTTTAAGATCAATCCAAATTCAAGTCAATCCTGACCCCAGATCAATGCAATTTAAAACAAATCTAGATTCTAGGATTCTCCTAGACTTCAGACCCTAGGATCTATTCCAGACCCTAGGATTCTACCTGATTCTAGATCATATGATCCTCTTAGACCCTAGGATTCTCCTAGATCAATCTAGAGCTTAGGATTCTTTTAGATCCTAAGACTATTCTAGATCCCAGGCCCTAGGACTTCCAAACCCTAGGATTTTCCCAGAAATCAAATCTTAGGATCTACTCTAGATCCTAAGATCCTTCTAGATCTTGAATCTTAGGATTCCTAGATCTTAGGATTCTTCTAGATCAATCCAAGCTTCAATTCAATCTAGACTTAATTCAAATCCTATCATTCAAACTCAAAATCCAGCTCAAAACCAGATTTCTAAACTCAAATCCAAGGCCAAAGGTCTAAGTCCTGAAAGTCTTTTTCAGCAAATTTTTGAACACCTTAAAACCCTATCAAATGACCTCTGATTCAAGATCTATCAGTTCCACACTGATATGACATGTCTCTAGAGGCAACCCTCCAATTTGAGCTCATTCTGAGATCTCTAACCCCAAAAACTGAATTAAAATCCAAAGGCTGTAAAACCTTCAAATATTTACAGTCTATGCCACTGGACCTACCACCCAGTGGATTTTGACCCTGGAGCTTTCTCCAAAGCCTCCAATCACCTCCAGACCCTTGATTATGACCCATTGAGCAATAAACTGCATTTTGTTGGACTCAATTTGACCCTTAGCTCATCAGGGGTCAAAATGACCAAAATACCCCTATGGGGTATAAATGGTCATTTCAACCAAATGAGCTCCAAATCAAATGCAGTCACTTCCAGCAAGTTTTAAATGTCAAGCCAAACCCATTGAACCCAGAACCAGCCCCTGGGTCAACCTGGTTGACCAAGTCAACCTAGTTGACCTAGAAGGCCCCTTCAGGGTTAAAACAGGTCATTTTGACCAAATGACCTTCTCTGACCTTGGGACCACCTCACTTGGTCTCCAAATGTCATTTCAAATCTGTTGAACCCATTTCCAGACCCTGGACCCACCTGGTTGACCAAGTCAACCAGGGTTGACCTAAAAGGCCCATTAAGGGCCCAAATAGGTCATTTTGACCAAACAACCTTTCCAGACCTTGAGACCACCACCAGTAGACTCAGAATGTCATTCTGAACTGGTTGGACCCAATCCCTGACCCTGGGTCAACCTGGTTGACCAACTTAAACTAGTTGACCCATTAGGCCCATTAAGGGCCTAAACAGGTCATTTGACCTAGATGATCCATTTAAACCCTGAAACCACCTCCACTAGACCCCATTCATCATTTCAAACCATTCTAGTTCAAACCCCGACCCTGGGTCAACTTGGTTGACCAAGTCAACCCAGTTGACCTATTAAGCCCATTAAGGGTTTAAATAGGTGATTTGACCCAAATGACCTATTTAAACCCTCAAACCACTTCTACCAGACTTTAAACCTCATTTTGAATCATTCCAGCCCAAATCCTGGGTTCAGGTCAACTAGTTTGACCAAGTCAAACTAAGTTGACCACTTTAACCCTCAAGTTTTTGCACATTGAATCAAATCCTGAATCAATTTCAAATCTTTTCAAATTAATCTAATCACCTTCCTTAGGGATTTAAGTTTGATTGAACACTTAACCCAATCGATAGTTGACCAAGTCAACTAAGACCCAAATCTAGTCAAACTCGATTCATTTAACTCAAAATCAACTTAACCATCTAATTCAAGTTCTCTAAATCTCCAAATCTTTAAGCTTATATCAAAGAGAGGTTCAAGTGTATTCAAACATGTTTGAAGTCAAATTACCTTGATTTGACTTGGTCAAATCCACTTTATACATTCAAATCTCAACTTGCAAGTCTCTAATCCTCTCTTAAATCACTTCACCAGCAAATTGAACTCCCTCAATTTGCCACATCAACCACCTTGACCCATTGACTGGTCAAATAGTCAATGGTGGGTCACAGTAGCCTCCAAGCAACTCAAATCCCTAATTAAACCCATTTAACTCAAACTCCTTTTAACACCAGCTTTTAAGACTCCTTCCAGATCATTCTTAGGACGATTCCAAGCCCTTAGATTAAGATCAAACAGCTCCCAATCATTCCACATGGCCACAAAGGGACAAAATGACCTTTACATGTCATTTGTCCTTGTGTCCTTTGATCCCTCCTGCTCCCAACAACCCCTGGGACATTTGGCAGCATCCTAGAACACAACCAAAGCAATCTTGGCCGTCCAAACTACCTGGAGATGTTTGAATAGGGCAATACCTTGTTTTGAGCTCTCATTCTAACACACACATTCTCTCACTCTTAAAGCTTCTCAAAACCCAGCCCCCAGGTTCTTTGAGCTCCCCAGAGACTCCCATACACCTTCCTACTTAAATCCAGCCGGCCAAAACCATCTCCGACGAGCTTTCCGGCGAGCAAAAGGCTGAATACATTCAAAGTATTTAGCTCTTCATCCAGGCGTCAAAAGCTCAAGGGGTCTTCTACAAAATTATACGTGGACAAACCACAAATTCAGAGAACCCAAAAATACGCAAATCCAACGGTTAGTTTGTTCAAAATCCTTAACCCTAGCTTAATACACTTAGCTTTAATTAATTATTTAATTAGCGTTCCTTAAGCTATCAAAGGCATCCCACAACATTTCTGTTCAATCAAGCTATTTAGGTTTAAAATTTCAAGTCAAACGGGCTATCCGATCTCTCGTTTGAGCCATTTCTTTGATTAGGGCTTTAATTTACGCTCTGTTTAAGTATTACGGGATCTGGACCGTCGATCTTACAATCAACGGTCTTGATCCTAATTTTCCGCGTCTCATTCGACTGCGCGTGGGTTCCAGCCGGATAGATCTCCCGTTTGGCTCGATCCTGGCCTTTGAACCGAGACATCGCAGAATCGGACGGTGGATGGCGGGCGCTGACGCGGATAAGTTGAAACCGCGTGAGCGCCGCCATCCAATCATTGGCATTAAATGCCCGCCGCCGCCTCCGCGGTCTGCTTGGACGAATCAGATGATGCCACGTAATCCCCCGCCGTCAGATTAAGTGTTAATTAATCTGAATTAATTTCTTAATTTTCTTTTTAATCAGAAAACTTCTAAAATTAATTAAAAATTCATATAAATTCAAAATTTTAAGTATAAGATATCAAAATGTTCATAATTTTAAGAACTTTAATTTAAAATTAATTTTAATTTAAAATATTATATATATTTTAAATTATCTTAAATATTAAATATTTTTTTTAATGAATATTTAATTATATATAATCAAATTATCTTTTAAAATTTGGATTATGATTTTAAAACATTTTCAAAGCTTCAGATTAAAATATCTGGAATATTTTATTTTCAAAATTAGATGTTAATTCAAATATTTTTATCAAATAAGTTAAATATTTTTAATATCTTAATATCTAATTAATATTAAATAAAATATTCTTTGGTATTGTAATTAACATCAAATAAACTATTCTCTGATATTTAAATATTTTAAATATTTTGAAATTTACAACTTATTTTATTTTAAATAACTTAATTTATTTAATCATTTTAATATCTAACTAATATTTAAGTAATGATTTTCAAAATTAAGCTTTATTTTCAAAATATTTCCAAATAAATCAGAGGATCTTTCACTTGGAAATTAAATTTATTTTAATAATATTTTGAGTATTTTAAACTTTAAAATTTATATTTATACATATATATAGGTTTATATATCTATATGTGTATATATCCTTTAAAATCTATTTTAAAACTATGTATATATTTTAAATTCCTAACGTTTGAGAGATCCCTTAGAATTTTGAACATAGATGGAGCTTGATTGAATAGAATTTTGGTGGAGTGATGATCAATCAATGAATAATTACTTGATTAATTATTCATTGATTAATCTTTCAATTAATGAAATTTTAACTTGACTTGCATGTTTAGGATACACACACCACCTAGTTTTAGGGCTCTCCTAGATTTAGGATGTGATTGTGTTTATGTATATGCATCCTACATATGTTTGTCCAAGGGTTAGTGACTTTGATTTGAATCCAATTAACCTAGTGACATTAAGGACAATAATTAAGGACTTAAGTTTAGAGAACTTAGAAAAATTTCAATAATTAGGATACATCTCCAATTGAGTTGAAACTTTGAACATTCAAACTTAGTGACACATACAACCTCAAGAAAAATTCTCACTGAATTTTGAATTCATTAAGCCCCTTAATCAACCTAATCAAATTAAATATTCATTAAGCCTTAAAACCTTCCAAAAATTCTAATAAATCAAATTTAAATCCAAAAAATACAATTGACCCCTCTAACTGACCAGAATTAAACCCTTAATCAATGAAAAATAAAAGCCCCTTGACTGGACTTCAAAATTAAGTTTAATTTAGGTTTAATTGAAATTCAATATTTAATTAATTTAATTAATTAAGAATAATTAAAAATTCCAGAAAAATTTCCAAACACTTGGAAATCATTCCTTAGGTCATTCCTGACCTTTGGAGTTGATTTCAAGAAGTTTGGAGGTCATTTGGATCCAAAACATAAAAAGGGTCTCTAATTAAGTGATTTAAATAATTCAATAAATACTCAAAACTTCAAAAATTCATAACTAATTCAAATGAACCCCAAATTGATCAAACTCAAAGGCATACAACTCATATTAAGGTCTAATATTTATTAAAAATGTTAAGTTTCCAGAAATCAATCAATTTTGAAAAAGTCAACTTTTGGTCAAACCTAGTTCAAAATCAAGTCAAAACTTCAAACCTTCATAATAAAATGTAGAAAAATCCAATTTCAATGTACTTACTGTCTAAATGATCGTATTAAGGTCTAGTATTTTAATAAAATATTAAATTTCCAGAAAACATTTTTAATCAAAAAGTCAATTTTTGCCCCTTGAATTAAATAATTAAAATAATCCGAAAAATTCCAAAATCCAATAAATTATCAAAAATTCCAGAAAATATTAATTTGAACTTAAAACCAGCAACCAACTAATTCTAATTCAAATTTAATCAACTTTCAAACCTTAATCAAATTCAAATCACTTAATTATATCGGGTACCACTTGGTAACCCAGGCCTACGAGGCTATTAAATTAGCCCCAAGGAAGGTGAAATAAACTTCACGGCCTCGGTGTGAAACAAAGGTGGTATCCAAAAAACAATTAAAATTAAGTTTGAAATCAATTTCAAGTCATTAATATTTAAATTCAAATTAAATCCCCATTAACCCTTTCAACCAACTTGAACCTCAAGCAACTTCAATCAAGTGCCTATTTAGGACACATCAAAGCCACACTGCCTACCTCACACACTTTAGATGGTTTGCTAGGACAACCAACTCTAGTATTAGGCTAGGCCGGTGTTTACCTTTCTGCTGTGTGCCGGGTTTTCGAGCTTTTACTGCATGCTGTTTGCTAGTAATAGAATTGATGTGTTTGTTTACTTATCTAATACATTCTGTGTTGATTTGATTGTACGTTAGATCTACCCCTAGGCTAGGGACGATTTGTACTAATTCAATCTTATGCAGGTGGCCATGCTCATACAGGGCATAAATTAAAAGGGGGCAAAATCATAATTATCAAATTGCACAGGTGCTTCAGAAAATTGCTTAAGTCCCCCTTTAAATCAAAAAGAGCATGGCCAAGTGTGGCTGATTTGAGTATTTTTAATTCTTAATATATTAACTGCTTGGGATATCATTTTTAAACTGTTGATTATTAGGATAACCCTGCAGGATCGAGTCTAGATTTTTTAATTTTGATTAATATAATTTGATATGATTTTGAGTTGTATTGTTTAAAGTACTTTGAGATTGAGATGTTTAAACATCCAATTTGGAATCCAAAGAGGAAGGAACATCCCTTAGGGGAGAGTTCCTATCTATTTGGAGATCCAAATTAGGATGAAGTTTAAATATCCAAAGAGAAAAGGTAACACCCCTATTCAGGGGGAGTTTCTTTTCATTTGGATATCCAGACCCGACGATCCAAGGAGTTCTAAGGAGACGAAGAAGTGAAGAACGAGAAGAATCTCAAATCTCAAAGTCACTTGAGTCTTAGGAGTAGAATCCGGGTTGTAGTCAGTGGTACCCGGCCACTTTACTTTACTGCAGACCTTGGGTTGTATTATTAAGGGCACTTGCCTATGAACTTTCAGTTTGAATATTTATTTAATTGATTTAATTATTTAAATGATTTAATTGATGTGTTGATTGTGATTAAGGACCCGCATGCTTTTAGTAGTTTATTTGGCGCTATTGCATGTCGATTTTGATTTAGCCTGGAACCCAATCGGAGGCTCGTGAGGGTACGGTCATAAACTTTTTCTACTTAAACAAAATTAAAATATTTAAGCTCAGATAGAAACTCTAACGCTCTTAAGAAGTAAGCCCGGACTCGCCGGGAGTTTTTCATGCATTCATATTGAACTTTTCTCTACCTTGTTAGGCACCTCCCTGCCTGCGGGTTCTGGCAGACCACCTGACCTATTAGGGTGCAGTTCTGTCCAAGGGGATGTTGTGCAATCTCTAGGATAAAATCTATTTTTAAGCCTGATTTTAAAATTGCTTCATATTGATTTAAGCATTTTATCGAGTCAACTAGCATGCATTGCATTAGATACAAATTAAAAAAAAATCGAGTCTAAATCTTAATTACATTTTATTTAGACATTTAACCCACCATATGTTAAGGGGTCAATTAGGATTTGCTCTAGATGTCGACCCCAATTCTTTAAACCAATCTTAATCAATGTCCTTAACCACTCTACATTTAAAGACTTTGACTCATGGTTTTAAAAGCGTTTAGGTGGTTTAGCTGGCTCCCTAATCCAGGCCGGGGTAAGTCCAGGATTGCATTGCATTAGCTAGGTTCTGGGTCACTGATTCTCAGTACCCATTTTAGACTTAGGTGCTGAGGCAGATATTCAATCCTAAGACCTCAATCTTCTAGGAATCTGATTCCCACCTTCTAATAAAATTGACCACTTAAATATTAAAATATCTTTTAATCTAATTCTAGCCCAACACTTAGGACAGGTTGAGGTGTTTCTGAAGTAATTCAGAATCTCAAGACACCTCCTACTCTTCTTTCTTTGACTCCAGAAATAAGTGTTCAACCTTGAACCAATCCCATTTGAAAATTCAAGTCCTTAACCTTCTTTGATATCAATATTTGAAATCTTAAATAAAATTCGTATCGCTATTTTAATCGAGAGTATTCGTAGGAAATTTTCTGGTTTCCTACGATGTAATTAACTACGAGGGCTTACGCTCGTAGGAGATTTAGAAACCCAGACCTGATTTCAAAATCAAGCTTTTTCAAAATCCTCAATTAATTATCTTTGGGAAATTCAAAATTCAACGATCATTATCGTCATTTTCAAATGATCGATAACAGACGATATCCTCTTTCTTTGGAAAGATATATCGTACTATTATTGTAACTTTGATTATGAAATTAATGATCTATTTACTGGATTATTATAGTTAAACATTGGATTAAACATCATTCTGATTCTTCGGGATCATATGTTGTTTCTCCTTGAATTTGACTACGATAATCAGGATAAATCAAGATTTATAATCTGAACCTACTAGGGAACGATATGTTCACCTTCCGAGGTGATATATCATTCATAATAAGTGTTCGATTATAAAATTTAAATTCTAGAAATCTAACATTTCCCAAAGAAAATTAAACACTTTTTCAAAACCATATATTTTTCAATCAAACAAAAAATGGCGACTCCACTAGGGAAAAATCTGTCTTTCCATCTTTAATAGCGATATAAATTTTATTGCATCGGTAGTTTTGACTACCCTTCTTCTGTTGGTCCCTCTACTCATTTCTTTCTTGGGTGAGTGTGACCAACTCAATTAAGACATGTGAAAAGAGAGGTGAGTGTAGGAAACATCCCTCCAAGTCTGGCTTTGACATTTTGCCTCCAAGTTTATTGGTAGAGCGAAAGAGTCAAGCTGAGCTTTTCAAAGTCTTTCTGTACATGTTCCAAACTTGCATGTAAATAAATCATAGCGTGCTAAGTTTCACAATTTACAGAAGATTTCTTTAACTTCAAAGTCATAATTTCAACTGTCTAGCAAAATCTCATTGTCTTCAAATCTCAATCGATTCCTATATCTTATCATTACATATAGGATTGTAATTCCTATAATTCAATATGTGTGATAGGATATAGATTTCTCTTCCAAATTTGAATCCAAAGTTTGAAATCTTCTGGTTAATCTAACCTTCGACATTTCAATCCCGAGTCACTAGTCGGAATGAAAGAGTCGGGTTAGTTTATAACATCCCCCTATTTTTGTAAACCGTTATGTTTAACACACGTTCAACACTTCGAGTTTCAAAATAAGGGGAAATGCTGCTGAAATTTCAAATTTTTCAAACATCTATTTTCAAGTCATAATAATCATTGCAACTATATATTCTACAATAATGATTGTAGTTGTATATAGTTAATGCACTTTCAACTTCTCCGGTCATTTCAGTCCTTGACATTCCATTCTGAGTCACTCATCAGAATGAAAGAGTCAGGTTGATTTCCTAGAATCTCCCTCTTATAGGTTTGTAAACCATTATGTTGAACATATGTTCAATACTTCGAGTTTCAAAAATAAGGGGAGGTGCTGCCGAAAATTCAAATTTTCAAAAATATCCGTTCAATTCTCTTCAAGTTTTAATCGTCACGTGTCGAATGTTCTTCTACAATACTTCTTGTAGATGAACATTGACAATTCAAATTCAACATTTATTTTCAGTGTCTTTCAAATCTTTGAACTCTGACATTTTATCTTTGATAAGATATAAAGAGTCGAGTTCCTTCCTGTAAAATCTTCCCTAATATTTGTAAACTGTCTTGTTGAATGCAAATTCAACACCTCGAGTTTCAAAAATAAGGGGAGATGCTGCCGGATTTTTTGAGTCGTTCAAATTCCCTTTCAATTCAAAATCAATTTTCACTGTCACATGTACTACTACAACATTCTCTTGTAGTATAACATGTACCATTTCCAGATTCAAATTTAATCATCTAGTCTTTTCATCAAGTCAAATCTCTGACATCTTATCCCTAGCCTGATCAGTGGGATATGAGAGTCGAGTCAAAACTCCTTGTCTTTCTTCGATATTTTGTTAACTATTAAGTTGAAATCAAATCCGACTTATTGGTTCCAAATAGTCAAAGAAAATCTTTCAATCTTCAAAATTTCAAACCCCCGTCAAATCCTTTCAAGTCAAATCCAGACCGTTGTTGTTATACGTTCTCTACAACATTCTCTTGTAGTTGAACATATACAACAAAAATTCAAATTTTCTTCAAGTCAAAATTGATATCTATACTTTATCACTATATATCGGATTATAGTTCCTATAATTCGATTTATGTGATAAAATATAGAAAATTTCTTGTCAAAATTCAAATTCAAAAGTTTGATTCAAGTCTTCTCTTTCAAATTTCAGACAATCAAACCTTCTGTAATGGCTGGGAAACTTCTGTTCTCTGTTGACCGAGACCTCCAAGTCGAAGAGTTAATTCATAGCAGTGCGATTCAGTTTGGGATGGGTTTCAAGACTCTGAAACTGTCTGTTAATGGTGGAACAATCATTAATCTCACTGCTGAGGGCGAGAATGGTCCAGTAGTGGAACTAGCTGTGGGAGCTACGAGTGACCTTCCCCCAGTGTTGGAGCTGGCAGCAGGTGCTACCCTTACACCTTCTATACCCTCAGTCCGAAGTGAGGACAAGAAAATTGAAGTGAAATCTATCGTTGAGAAAGGGTCTTCTAGTTCTGCAGCACTGTTTGGCACTAAGAGTGCTAGGAAGAACTACCTGAGAAGGATAAGGAAGAAAATTACCAAGTCAAGGAAGATAGCTGAACAGAAAGCCCTGAGTTTAGTTGAGCCTGAGGCTGCTGAGGAGCTGCCTATCCCTGCCTCTTCTCCACTCCTGAAAGGGAGTCGTTTTCACCCCCTCACAGCTGCTGCAGGGGAGGAGAGGGTCACGCGGATTGCTAGCTCTCCATCTAGCCCAGTCGACTATACTGTTAAGAGAACCACTAAGGAGAAGAACACTTTGAGAACTAGGATGTTAAGGAACATCATTCATACCTGTGCTGCTGAGACAGGTCAGACCAAAGAATAATATATGAGACACCTGAAGGGGGTGATCTCACACAAACTGGAGAAAGAAGTTTTAAAAGAAGAAAAGTCTGAAGCAAGAAACCTGACTCCTCAGCCAGTGAGGAGAAACAAAAAGTTTGTTAAGCAACCAGTTGCCTCAGTGTTAGTGGATGGATATCATTGGGTGCCTCGTCTCCCAACTGCCAAAACTGAGGAGATAGTTTTAACTGGGTCTGGTAGGAGTCACCCTCTCAGTGGTAGACCTCCAGTTCCCCCTTCAAGACTCTCAAAGTTGGCCCCTGTGATAGCCAAATCAAAAGAGATCGTTAAAGACTTACAGCTAGTTGATGTTAAGGGCAAAAGGCCCATACTTTTGGATGAACCTTATGTGCCAATGAAAATAAGCAGAACTGTTGGGATTCAGATTAGAGATACACCAGTTCAGTCACCAGTTTAGTTACCAGTCCAGTCACCTGTTAAGGTCCCCCGACTCCTTATTCAGGGATGTGAGGATTCTCCTCAGATTGATGTTGGAGTTCCTACAAGTCAAACTCCTTCGTCACCTGTTAGGTTAGATATCCCTCACCCTGTTGAGGATGTCACCCTCACGACTACCAACCCCGGGACAGTCGGAGGGGAGGGGACAGAACTTGAGGATGATCAAGAGATGTTAGATCAGTTGGTGGCAGAACCTACTGCTGATGACTTGAAAACTCAAGAGGTCCTCACCCAGTTCGGAGATGAGGAATTCGAAGAGATGATTAATTATAAGGGGTACCTACCAATCGACCTCGAATCAATTGAGGGTAGACCGGTCGATGAGGTGGTATAAGAAATAAGGGACATACTCAAAAAATAAGGTAATTGAAGCCTTTGATCCAGAAGCAGATGATCTGATGGAAGAAGATTCAGCTGGGAACATTTGCATGGTGGAAACCAGAGCATCAAATAAAGATGCTGAGCCTTCAAGACACCGATCTGGTAAAGAAGAAGCCTCTGCAGCAGTAGATTCAGACTCCGATGGATTAATTAAATTGAATGAGAAAGATGAATACATCAAGAGTATGGAAAATAAAATTGAACAGATGATGCTCAGAATGGAACAAATGCAGAATCAGATGATTAAGGCACAACAATCTCAATCCGAGCAGTTGCAACCTACAACACACACAGTGGGTGAGCACAGCAGGAAAACAGAATCAAGTCCCAGAACTCCAGAGGTTGCTTCCCCAACCTCTCCAGCCGACAAAGATATCCGCCAGATGATCGAAACCCAGGCAAGGGAGGCCTTAGCCCATTCTCAAGGGACTGTATCTATTCCAAAGGGTAGACCCTACCCTGAAGAATATGATTCAGTTTCTTATCCTAAAGGCTTTGTGCCACCTTCATTCAAAGTTTTTAGTGGTTTAGAAAACCCAAGACAGCATCTGGCCCACTTCCGAGCGAGCTGTTGCAACGCAGGAGGGTCAGATGCTCTACTCTTTCGCCAGTTTGTAAGTAGTCTATCCGGTATTGCTTTTGAGTGGTACGCAGATCTACCTAATGGTTCAGTGAAAACATTCACAGAGCTCGAGAGTTTATTCTTAAAGAGATTCTCAGGAGCTCAGCAGCGTGTAACCGTTGGTGATCTCGTCATCGAAAAACAAAAACTGGGAGAGTCTTTGGTTGAGTACATCTTGAGATGGCGAAATCTCTCGATGAAGTGTGAACCCCAGTTGCAAGAACAACATGCAGTGGAGATTCTTTTAAAGAACATCCACGGGCCTATTGCTTTTCTCCTGAAGGGTTTCACTATCAAAACCTTCGAAAAACTTCTGAATAAGGCTAGTAATCTACAGGAAGAGGCTTCCAAAATGCCATTCCTGAAGGATTCTACTGAGGAAAAGAAAGCTAGCAAACCATTGAAGTCCTTTGAAAAGAGAACAACAATGATTTCAGCTGTTGATAAGGGGAAGAAATCAATGAATCTTCAGTCCAGTAACTCTCCAACACAACAAACTCAGAAATCTCCACCTTTTCAGGTAACTTCTCAACATACAAGAGATTCTCACCCGATTTCTTTTAAAGAGAGATTGGCTCGTACATATCCATTTAAGAGGGAGTCGGTGAGAAAGATCTTTAAAAGTCTTCAGAAGAAGCCAGATTTTCGGTTGCCGGAGGCCAAGAAGCCGGACGAGGCAAATAAGAAGGATGATCTAACTTTTTACCCCTACCATCGCATGTTAGGCCACACAATCGAAGACTGCATCGTCTTCAAAGATTGGCTAGAAAAGAACTTCCGTCAAGGTAATATTATAATTCCAAAGGAATACCTGGTCGATCTGGATCAGGGGTCTGTCAAATCTATCTCAGGTATGAATTCTAACTTTTCTCTGTTCATTGAAAATGGTTGGGATATAGCACTATCCCGGGCATTTAAAAAGTCGATTAATAAATCTTTTCGTCTTGCTCAACAGTTACCGACGAGAGCCCGGGACCCGATCTGGGAGGTTGACCTCGAGGCTTCGCAGGAGGACGTTGGGATAGTTTTCTCTCCAGTCGTCTTAGGAACTACTGTATTAAATAAAAATGAAAAGAGTGAACTTTCTGTAGAGAGGAAATTTGTTGATGAGAGATCTGTACAAGTGGTTGATGGTGGCTCAAAACCTCTGTCACCACTGAAATTATCTGACTTTTACTTTGCCCCATCAAAGGCAAAGGGTCGAAAATTAAATAAAAAGTCTGATCCTTCTGCTCATATTTTGGTGATTAATGTTGAGAATGAAGATGTAAATGACTCTTCCGTTGAAAATAATCAAGAACAAGTTGAAATCAATCAAGAAATTCAAACACTCAACTCTCCAGATTTCACTCTTCAAGAGAGAAACGAATCTGATGTCTTATCAGATAGTGAAACCCCTGAAATTAACTTTCAAGGGAGTCCTGTCGTGATAGACTTTTCAGATTCGGACTCTCGCTCAGATAACGACAATCAATCGCCTAAGGAGAGCGTAGACTCCCCTGTAATTTGTTCTTCCGATGAAGTCGTGCAAGTACAACTACGTGGTGGGAAGGTCTTACCCCCTAGGCTACCTCCTCAGGATAAAGGAAAACAAGTTGTTTCTGATGATCCAAATCAAATCCCCGCTCAACAATCAACTCCAATTCTTTCAAATCCACCGGGTCCCAACGTTAATGTTCCAAGTGTTGATTACAATGTCTTAGCTCACCTTAGGAAGTTGCCTGCCAAATTGAGCATTTATGATGCCCTTGTCCTTTCAAAAGAGATGAGGGAGACTCTAATTAAAGCACTTCTCGACCCAGAGATTTGCTTAGCTCAATTAGCCTTAACTTCCGAGGAAGAAGCTTTGTACTTTAAGGAAATCCCTGGGGTTACCTTCTCTGACGAAGATTTACTCCTTGGAACTGCCGACCATAATCGTCCACTTTATATCACAGTAAATGTGGGCAAGTTTAAGTTATCAAGAGTTCTAGTTGACCCGGGTGCATCGGTCAACGTGATGAACATAAAGACTCTCGCATACCTTAGAATTGATACTAGCAAGCTCTCAACTGACAAGTTAGTGCTTCGTGGGTTCAATGAAAAGGGCGAGAAGGCTTTAGGTTCAGTTACCCTTCTTCTAGAGATAGGAGAATTGAAAATTGAAGCGAAATTTCATATAATTGATTCCGCAACGTCCTTTAACGCGCTCTTAGGAAGGCCCTGGATCCATGAGTATAGGATGGTTCCTTCTACCCTACATCAATGCATCAAGTACCAACGAGATGGCATTGAGTTTGAAATTAAGGGTGATCTGCAACCATTCTCTATTCATGAGATCGGGATCTACGAGGATGCGGCGTACTACGTTCGTAAAGGGTCCACTACCCGTTCTAAGGTAGAGATCAACGTCAAGGAGGAAAAGGCAGAAAGTCAAAGTTCAAAAGCAATTCAAAGATTGAGAAAAGAAAAAGTCAAAAATCAAAAGAGACAAAACTCAAGTAGTGAAGACGACGTCGAGCATGTGATCTTCAGGCCTCCAAACATTATACCTCAAAGAGGTGGGAGGATGGCCCAAAGAGCACGCGGTCGAGGTCGCCCTTCAATTGAAAAAAGAAATTCCTCGATCTACGTCGAACTTGAAACAAGTTCTTATGAAGATTCAAGAAAAAGGGGCGCCAGATTTGCTTTTGACTATACAAAAATCAATCCTCCTCCGAAGTTTGATCTCACTTTAGAATCGGATAGCGACCAGGAGGATACAAAATTAAATATTCAAAGTGACGAGCCTGAATTGAGTTTGTATGAAAAGCTTAATAGAACGGTTGAATCCTTAACCTTAACCCCACTGTCTGCTGATAGGGTCTCAGGGTTAGTAATTAAGGATGCTCCGAACTTAGATGGAGAAGTAAGGAAAGCCAAGAAGTTCTTCCCTGGCTCTTCCTCCTCAAGGAATGAAGATGATGTAATCCTTGAAGAGGCAAATTTCAATGAATTAATGGAATTACCTTTTGGCTACTTTCCTGCTGGTGTTAAGTCTCTTATCTCTAAAGGTTTTGCTCCGAGTCAATGGACTAAGGGTCAGGCTAGATACCACGAAAGTCTTTGGAATTCAAAATTTAATAAACATTGGACCAGTGGTATCGGCTTTAGTACCGTTAGGTCGTTTGACGATGACGAATTTTGTCTAATGATAACTAGTCGTCCTGAATTTAAAAATGTCCCTACTGAAGTCATTGATTCATTCAATGGACTTTGTTTGGAGACTTTTGATGATTCTGATGAACTTCAGGTTCGGGATGCACCCCCTGAATTCGAAGAAGAAATTAAATCAACAGTCGATGAACTTAAAGAAATTAACCTTGGAACAGAGGATGACCCTCGCCCCACTTTCATAAGTTCTTTGTTGAGTGAGGATGAGTCTAAGGATCTAATTCAACTTCTATCCGAGTTTAAAGACTGCTTTGCCTGGACATACGATGAAATGCCGGGGTTGTCCGCTGACGTAGCAGTCCATAAACTTGGAATCCGGCATGATGCTATTCCTGTCAAGCAAGCTCCATGACGCATGCATCTGGAGATCGAACAACAAGTCGTTTCTGAAGTCAAGAAGTTAGCAGAGGCTGGATTTATTCGAGAAGAACAATATCCTTCTTGGGTAGCCAGCGTCGTGCCAGTTCGAAAAAAAATGGTCAAATCCGAGTCTGTGTTGACTATAGAGACCTGAACAAGGCATGTCCTAAGGATGAATTTCCTTTGCCAATCCCAGAACTCATGGTGGACATTGCCTCCTCGCACATTATTTTCTCCTTTATGGATGGCTCGTCTGGTTATAATCAAATCAAGATGGCCCCAGAAGATGAGAGAAACACTGCATTCAGAAGTCCTATAGGGATCTTTTGTTATAAAGTGATGCCCTTTGGCCTCAAAAACGCCGGTGCAACCTACCAGCGGGCTATGACTCATATCTTTGATGACTTAATACATAATCAAGTTGAATGTTACATCGACGATTTAGTGGTCAAGAGCAGAGTAAAAGAGGCTCATCTTTATGATTTAAGAACTGTTTTCGAGCGGTTGCGCCGCTACGACCTCAAAATGAATCCCTTGAAGTGCGCTTTTGGCGTCACCTTAGGGAAATTCTTAGGTTTCGTAGTCAGGCACCGTGGAATCAAAATTGATCCTGCCAAAATTGAAGCTATCTTAAATATGCCGCCGCCTAAGAGTCTTATTCAACTGAGATGTCTCCAGGGCAGGCTGGCGTATATAAGAAGATTCATTTCTAATCTTTCTGGAAGATGTCAACCATTCTCTGTCCTAGCTAAAAAGGATGCCAAATTCATTTGGGACGAGAAATGTCAAAATGCTTTCAAAAATATCAAATAATACCTGACAAATCCGCCAGTTTTGGCAGCCCCCATTCCGGGAAGACCTTTAATCCTTTACACTGCAGCCCTTGACAAATCTCTCGGGGCTTTTCTAGCTCAAATCAATGACGATGGGAAAGAGAATGCCCTCTACTACCTGAGTCGGAGATTACTTCCAACGGAAATTCGCTATCCTGCAATTGAGAAACATTGCCTTGCCTTAGTTTTTGCAGCACAAAAATTAAGATATTACATGCTTTCTCATCAGGTCAGTCTGATTTCCAGTGTCAACCCCCTACAATATCTTATGACCCGGCCCACGTTGTCAGGACGTCTGGCTCGTTGGTCTATGATATTGTTACAATTTGAAATCACTTTCATTCCCCTGCGTGCTGTGAAAGGGCAGGCCGTCACCGACTTCCTTGCGGCACACCCGCTACCGGCGGAATCTCCTCTAAATGATGATTTACCTGACGAGCAAATCATGAGTTTCGAGGAATCCAATGTTCAAACTTGGGAAATGTATTTTGATGGTGCAGCGTCCTCTCAAAGGGGCAAAACACCTCAATCTACTATTCCTGGAAAAGCCGGAGTCAGTCTGATTTTCATAACACCGGATAAGGGAATGATGCACTTTTCCTACCATTTATCAAAACCTTGTACGAACAACGAAGCTGAGTACGAAGCTTTGATAACTGGTCTGGAACTTGCAATCCTAATGGAGATTAAAGAGATTAAGATCTATGGTGACTCTCAACTGGTGATCAACCAAGTTGCAGGGACCTATAAGGTTTTGAATCATAAGCTCCTGAAATATCACCAATACACAATGCACCTACTCGAGAAAATTCCCATTGTAACTATGTATAGGGTTCCTCGTGGAAGCAATTCCTCGACGGATGCCCTAGCAAAGCTTGCAAAGGAATTTGCTTGCCCAGAAGAGGATTTCATCCCTATAGAAATTCAGGGTCATCAAGTCCTGTCCCCTGTAGACATGGAATACCTCAACAATCAATCTTCCCAGGTCCTCTCTACATCTTCAGCAGTCGATGAAGAACAAGATTGGAGACAACTAATAATCAAGTATTTGCAAGAAGGCAAGCTTCCCCACGACAGGTCTCTTGCCAATCAAATTAAGAAACGTGCCCTATCATATGCACTAGTCAACGATATGTTGTACCGACGATCATTCGATCAGATGTGGCTCCGCTGTTTAGACAAACGAGAGGCCCTGAAGATCGTTAACAAAGTCCATGCTGGACTGTGCGGTGCTCATCAATCGGGTCCTAAGATGAAAATGAAAATCAAAAGACTTGGTTACTACTGGCCTACGATGATTGACGATTGCATGAAAATCGCAAAATGTTGTCATCAATGCCAAGTTCATGGTGTGGTTTTACATCAGCCGCCTAATGTGTTGCATCATACGATAGCCTCGTGGCCCTTCGAAAGTTGGGGCACGGATATCGTCGGGCCAATTGACCCTCCTTCTTCAAGGGGTCATCGCTTCATCTTAGCAGCAACTGATTACTTTTCAAAGTGGGCAGAAGCAGTCCCACTAAGAAATGTAACATCACATCATGTAATGAAATTCTTTCGTGACCATATCGTATATCGATTCGGCGTGCCTCGCAGAATCATATCCGATAATGGGTCTGCTTTCAAGTCTACAAAAATCAATAACTTTGCAAGTCGCCACGGTATTGATTGGAGATACTCAACGATCTATTACCCACGGGCTAATAGATTGGCTGAGGCCTTCAATAAAACCCTGGTACAAATCATCAAAAAGACCCTGGATGACAATAAACGTCAGTGGGATGAGAGGTTGGTGGAAGCTCTGTGGGCCTACAGGACCACATATCGAACCCCGACCCAATCCACACCGTTTGCACTAGTGTATGGGTCTGAGGCCGTACTCCCTCTGGAAATTCAAATCCCTTCACTCAGAACTGCAGTCCAGAATCAGATCACAATAGAACAGAATGTACAACTTCGACTTGAAGAACGTGAGGGTCTTGAAGAACGTCGTCTCCAAGCCCAGCAGAATCTAGAACTTTATAAAGCCAGAATGGTTCAAGCTCATGATAAGTTAGTGCGACCTAGAACCTTCCGAGTAGGCGACTTGGTCTTGGTTCTTCGGAGGCCTATCTTAGCCCACCGAAAGCTCGGTGGAAAGTTTGAACCAACCTGGGAAAGACCCTTCGTAGTGGAAACAGTTTACGAAGGAGGCTCGTATCAGCTAGTGGATTGTAAAGGAGATCACCCAATGCTTCCTGTAAACGGGCGATTCCTGAAAAAATACTATGCTTGATGTAACTCGAATTTCGAATCAATAAAATCTTCAAATTTTGAATCTATTCAGCTCAAGTTTGTCCAAGTTTTCAAAATCCAAAATCAAAATTCAAAATTCGAAATCAAATTCAAAATGAATCAAAATCAATCAAATTTCAAATTCAAAACCAATTCGAATCAAATTCAAAACACATCACAGTTTTAAAACCCTTCAAATTCAAATTCGTCAAATCAAGTTTCAAATTCAAACATCTTTAAATTCAAGTTCAAAAATCATTCAAATTTCAAATTCCAGAATTCAAATTTCAAATTCCAGAATTCAAATCTCAAATTCTAGAATTCAAATCTGATCCTCTATATAGAGCAAGTTTCCTCTATATACGATCATCCTGACTTGATCCTCTATGTGAAGCAAGTTTCCTTCACATATGATCATTCCTGACCCAATCCTTTATATAGAGCAAGTTTCCTCTATATATGATCATTCCAGATCTGATCCTCTATATAGAGCAAGTTTCCTCTATATACGACCAATCCTGACCTGATCCTCTGTATAGAGCAAGTTTCCTCTATATACACGATCATCCAAATTCGATCCTCTATGTGAAGCAAGTTTCCTTCACATACGATCATTCCAGACTCGATCCTCTGTATAGAGCAAGTTTCCTCTATACATGATTATCCAGATTCGATCCTCTATGTAAAGCAAGTTTCATTTACATACGATCATTCCAGACCCGATTCTGTGTGAAGCAATGCTTCCTTCTCACAGAATCTTCCAGTTTTCTTCTCCTTTAGGATAGGATTCTTTCTTTCCTTAGGATTAGATCCGCTAGTGGTGGAGTACGCCCTTAGTGGCACCATCCTAGCTTCTTCCAGTTTTCTTTTCCTTAAGGACAGATGTGAGTCATCGTGCTTTCTTTCCTTAGGATTAGATCTTCTAGTGGTGGAGCACGCCCTCTGTGGCACCATCCTAGATCTAAAATCCAGATCCGATTCTGTGCGAAGCAATATTTCCTTCTCACAGAATCATCCAGTCTTCTTTTCCTTAAGGACAGATATGAGCCATCGTGCTTTCTTTCTTTAGGATTAGATCCTCTAGTGGTGGAGCACGCCCTCTGTGGCACCATCCTAGATTCAAAATCTAGATCCGACCTTCTGCGGGAAGCAATGTTTCCTTGTCTCAGGGTCCTCCAGTCTTCTTTTCCTTAAGGACAGATGTGAGTCATCGTGCTTTCTTTCCTTAGGATTAGATCTTCTAGAGATGGATAACGCCCTCTGCGGCACCATTCTAGTTTCAAAATTCAAAACTTTAAGCCTGATCTCCTATAGGAAACAATACTACTTTCCTATGAGATCATCTAGTTCTCTTTTCCTTAGAGTAAGTATTCTCCTTCTCTTAGGATTTGATTCCCCAGTGATGGAATAAGTCCCTTATGGCTCCGTCTTGGATTCAATTTCAATTCCAAATTCAAACTCTCTTCTCCTCAAGGTTAGGCTTTTCACCTTCCTTTAGGATTAAACTCCCCAGTGATGGAATAAGTCCTCTATGGCACCGTCCCGGGTTTAATTTCAAAATCCAGTTCTCTTCTCCTTAGGGTAGGTTCTTCTTCCTTCCCTTGGGATTAGAGTTCCTAGTGATGGAGTAAGTCCTATGTGGCACCGTCCTGGAATCAATCTCAATCAAGCTTTCTTTTCTTTAAGGTTAGGTTCTTCTTCCTTCCCTTAGGATTAGATCCACTAGTGGCAAAGTACGCCTTTTGTGGCACTGCCCTAGTATCAAAATTCATACTTGATCCTCTATAGTTAGGAGTTCTTCCTTTCTATACGATCATCCAAGCCTTCTTTTCCTTAGGGATAGGTTTTCTTCCTTCTCCTAGGACTAGATCTACTAGTGGTAGAGTACGCTGCCTCAGCACTACCCTAGTATCATTTCAAACTCAATCTTCCAGGGTTGGGATCTCCTTCCCTTAGATTCAATTTCAAACCCAATCTTCTAGGATTAGGATTTCTTTCTCCCTAGAATCAAATCTAGATTCAATCCTCTATAGGTAGGAGCTCTTCCTTCCTATATGATACTCCAGACTTTCTTCTCCCTTAGGGATAGACTTTTCTTTTCCTTTAGGACCAGACCGACTAGTGGTAGAGTACGCTTTTCTTAGCACTACCCTAGTATCAATTCAAACTTAATTCCCCAGGAATAGACTTTTCATCCCCTTAAGATCAAAACTCCAGACTTGACCATTCTATTCGGTCAACACCAATATGTGCAATAGAACTACATTCTATTACACATATTGGGGGTCCATTTGTTGACCTCATTTTTGTATGAGCTCAGTAGGACTAATCCAGACCTTAGGATCTTTCCAATCCTTAGGATCAATTTTAACCCTAGGATCAATCTGATCTTAGATCAATCTAAACTTTAAGATCAATCCAAATTCAAGTCAATCCTGACCCCAGATCAATGCAATTTAAAACAAATCTAGATTCTAGGATTCTCCTAGACTTCAGACCCTAGGATCTATTCCAGACCCTAGGATTCTACCTGATTCTAGATCATATGATCCTCTTAGACCCTAGGATTCTCCTAGATCAATCTAGAGCTTAGGATTCTTCTAGATCCTAAGACTATTCTAGATCCCATGCCCTAGGACTTCCAAACCCTAGGATTTTCCCAGAAATAAAATCTTAGGATCTACTCTAGATCCTAAGATCCTTCTAGATCTTGAATCTTAGGATTCCTAGATCTTAGGATTCTTCTATATCAATCCAAGCTTCAATTCAATCTAGACTTAATTCAAATCCTATCATTCAAACTCAAAATCCAGCTCAAAACCAGATTTCTAAACTCAAATCCAAGGCCAAAGGTCTAAGTCCTGAAAGTCTTTTTCAGCAAATTTTTGAACACCATAAAACCCTATCAAATGACCTCTAATTCAAGATCTATCAATTCCACACTGATGTGACATGTCTCTAGAGGCAACCCTCCAAATTTGAGCTCATTCTGAGATCTCTAACCCCAAAAACTGAATTAAAATCCAAAGGCTGTAAAACCTTCAAATATTTACAGTCTATGCCACTGGACCTACCACCCAGTGGATTTTGACCCTGGAGCTTTCTCCAAAGCCTCCAATCACCTCCAGACCCTTGATTATGACCCATTGAGCAATAAACTGCATTTTGTTGGACTCAATTTGACCCTTAGCTGATCAGGGGTTAAAATGACCAAAATACCCCTATGGGGTATAAATGGTCATTTGAACCAAATGAGCTCCAAATCAAATGCAGTCACTTCCAGCAAGTTTCAAATGTCAAGCCAAACCCATTGAACCCAGAACCAGCCCCTGGGTCAACCTAGTTGACCAAGTCAACCTAGTTGACCTAGAAGGCCCCTTTAGGGTTAAAACAGGTCATTTTGACCAAATGACCTTCTCTGACCTTGGGACCACCTACATTGGTCTCCAAATGTCATTTCAAATCTGTTGAACCCATTTCCAGACCCTGGACCCACCTAGTTGACCAAGTCAACCAGGGTTGACCTAAAAGGCCCATTAAGGGCCCAAATAGGTCATTTTGACCAAACAACCTTTCCAGACCTTGAGACCACCACCAGTAGACTCAGAATGTCATTCTGAACTGGTTGGACCCAATCCCTGACCCTGGGTCAATCTGGTTGACCAACTCAAACTAGTTGACCCATTAGGCCCATTAAGGGCCTAAACATGTCATTTGACCTAGATGATCCATTTAAACCCTGAAACCACCTCCACTAGACCCCATTCATCATTTCAAACCATTCCAGTTCAAACCCTGACCCTGGGTCAACTTGGTTGACCTAGTCAACCCAGTTGACCTATTAAGCCCATTAAGGGTTTAAATAGGTGATTTGACCCAAATGACCTATTTAAACCCTCAAACCACTTCTACCAGACTTTAAACCTCATTTTGAATCATTCCAGCCCAAATCCTGGGTTCAGGTCAACTAGTTTGACCAAGTCAAACTAAGTTGACCACTTTAACCCTCAAGTTTTTGCACATTGAATCAAATCCTGAATCAATTTCAAATCTTTTCAAATTAATCTAATCACCTTCCTTAGGGATTTAAGTTTGATTGAACACTTAACCCAATCGATAGTTGACCAAGTCAACTAAGACCCAAATCTAGTCAAACTCGATTCATTTAACTCAAAATCAACTTAACCATCTAATTCAAGTTCTCTAAATCTCTAAATCTTTAAGCTTATATCAAAGAGAGGTTCAAGTGTATTCAAACATGTTTGAAGTCAAATTACCTTGATTTGACTTGGTCAAATCCACTTTATACATTCAAATCCCAACTTGCAAGTCTCTAATCATCTCTTAAATCACTTCACCAGCAAATTGAACTCCCTCAATTTGCCACATCAACCACCTTGACCCATTGACTGGTCAAATAGTCAATGGTGGGTCAAAGTAGCCTCCAAGCAACTCAAATCCTTAATTAAACCCATTTAACTCAAACTCCTTTTAACACCAGCTTTTAAGACTCCTTCCAGAACATTCTTAGGATGATTCCAAGCCCTTAGATTAAGATCAAACAGCTCCCAATCATTCCACATGGCCACAAAGGGACAAAATGACCTTTACATGTCATTTGTCCTTGTGTCCTTTGATCCCTCCTGCTCCCAACAACCCCTGGGACATTTGGCAGCATCCTAGAACACAACCAAAGCAATCTTGGCCATCCAAACTACCTGGAGATGTTTGAATAGGGCAATACCTTGTTTTGAGCTCTCATTCTAACACACACATTCTCTCACTCTTAAAGCTTCTCAAAACCCAGCCCCCAGGTTCTTTGAGCTCCCCAGAGACTCCCATACTCCTTCCTACTTAAATCCAGCCGGCCAAAACCATCTCCGACGAGCTTTCCGGCGAGCAAAAGGCTGAATACATTCAAAGTATTTAGCTCTTCATCCAGGCGTCAAAAGCTCAAGGGGTCTTCTACAAAATTATACGTGGACAAACCACAAATTCAGAGAACCCAAAAATATGCAAATCCAACGGTTAGTTTGTTCAAAATCCTTTACCCTAGCTTAATACACTTAGCTTTAATTAATTATTTAATTAGCGTTCCTTAAGCTATCAAAGGCATCCCACAACATTTCTGTTCAATCAAGCTATTTAGGTTTAAAATTTCAAGTCAAACGGGCTATCCGATCTCTCGTTTGAGCCATTTCTTTGATTAGGGCTTTAATTTACGCTCTGTTTAAGTATTACGGGATCTGGACCGTTGATCTTACAATAAACGGTCTTGATCCTGATTTTTCGTGTCTCATCCGACCGCGCGTGGGTTCCAGCCGGATAGATCTCCCGTTTGGCTCGATCCTGGCCTTTGATCCGAGACAACGCAGAATCGGACGGTGGATGGCGGGCGCTGACGCGGATAAGTTAAAACCGCGTGAGCGCCGCCATCCAATCATTGGCATTAAATGCCCGCCGCCGCCTCCGCGGTCTGCTTGGACGAATCAGATGATGCCACGTAATCCCCCGCCGCCAGATTAAGTGTTAATTAATCTGAATTAATTTCTTAATTTTCTTTTTAATCAGAAAACTTCTAAAATTAATTAAAAATTCATATAAATTCAAAAATTTAAGTATAAGATATCAAACTGTTCATAATTTTAAGAACTTTAATTTAAAATTAATTTTAATTTAAAATATTATATATATTTTAAATTATCTTAAATATTAAATATTTCTTTTTTTAATGAATATTTAATTATATATAATCAAATTATCTTTTAAAATTTGGATTATTATTTTAAAACATTTTCAAAGCTTCAGATTAAAATATCTGGAATATTTTATTTTCAAAATTAGATGTTAATTCAAATATTTTCATCAAATAAGTTAAATATTTTTAATATCTTAATATCTAATTAATATTAAATAAAATATTCTTTGGTATTGTAATTAACACCAAATAAACTATTCTCTGATATTTAAATATTTTAAATATTTTGAAATTTACAACTTATTTTATTTTAAATAACTTAATTTATTTAATCATTTTAATATCTAACTAATATTTAAGTAATGATTTTCAAAATTAAGCTTTATTTTCAAAATATTTCCAAATAAATCAGAGGATCTTTCACTTGGAAATTAAATTTATTTTAATAATATTTTGAGTATTTTAAACTTTAAAATTTATATTTATACATATATATAGGTTTATATATCTATATGTGTATATATCCTTTAAAATCTATTTTAAAACTATGTATATATTTTAAATTCCTAACGTTTGAGAGATCCCTTAGAATTTTGAACATAGATGGAGCTTGATTGAATAGAATTTTGGTGGAGTGATGATCAATCAATGAATAATTACTTGATTAATTATTCATTGATTAATCTTTCAATTAATGAAATTTTAACTTGACTTGCATGTTTAGGATACACACACCACCTAGTTTTAGGGCTCTCCTAGATTTAGGATGTGATTGTGTTTATGTATATGCATCCTACATATGTTTGTCCAAGGGTTAGTTACTTTGATTTGAATCCAATTAACCTAGTGACATTAAGGACAATAATTAAGGACTTAAGTTTAAAGAACTTAGAAAAATTTCAATAATTAGGATACATCTCCAATTGAGTTGAAACTTTGAACATTCAAACTTAGTGACACATACAGCCTCATGAAAAATTTTCACTGAATTTTGAATTCATTAAGCCCCTTAATCAACCTAATCAAATTAAATATTCATTAAGCCTTAAAACCTTCCAAAAATTCTAATAAATCAAATTTAAATCCAAAAAATACAATTGACCCCTCTAACTGACCAGAATTAAACCCTTAATCAATAAAAAATATAAGCCCCTTGACTGGACTTCAAAATTAAGTTTAATTTAGGTTTAATTGAAATTTAATATTTAATTAATTTAATTAATTAAGAATAATTAAAAATTCCAGAAAAATTTCCAAACACTTGGAAATCATTCCTTAGGTCATTCCTGACCTTTGGAGTTGATTTCAAGAAGTTTGTAGGTCATTTGGATCCAAATCATAAAAAGGGTCTCTAATTAAGTGATTTAAATAATTCAATAAATACTCAAAACTTCAAAAATTCATAACTAATTCAAATGAACCCCAAATTGAGCAAACTCAAAGGCATACAACTCATATTAAGATCTAATATTTATTAAAAATGTTAAGTTTCCAGAAATCAATCAATTTTGAAAAAGTCAACTTTTGGTCAAACCTAGTTCAAAATCAAGTCAAAATTTCAAACCTTCATAATAAATTGTAGAAAAATCCAATTTCAATGTACTTACTGTCTAAATGATTGTATTAAGGTCTAGTATTTTAATAAAATATTAAATTTCTAGAAAACATTTTTAATCAAAAAGTCAATTTTTGCCCCTTGAATTAAATAATTAAAATAATCCGAAAAATTCCAAAATCCAATAAATTATCAAAAATTCCAGAAAATATTAATTTGAACTTAAAACCAACAACCAACTAATTCTAATTAAAATTTAATCAATTTTCAAACCTTAATCAAATTCAAATCACTTAATTATATCGGGTACCACTGGGTAACCCAGGCCTACGAGGCTATTAAATTAGCCCCAAGAAAGGTGAAATAAACTTCACGGCCTCGGTGTGAAACAAAGATGGTATCCAACAAACAATTAAAATTAAGTTTGAAATCAATTTCAAGTTATTAATATTTAAATTCAAATTAAATCCCCATTAAGCCTTTCAACCAACTTGAACCTCAAGCAACTTCAATCAAGTGCCTATTTAGGACACATCAAAGCCACACTGCCTACCTCACACACTTTAGATGGTTTTCTAGGACAACCAACTCTAGTATTAGGCTAGGCCGGTGTTTACCTTTCTGCTGTGTGCCGGGTTTTCGAGCTTTTACTGCATGCTGTTTGCTAGTAATAGAATTGATGTGTTTGTTTACTTATCTAATGCATTCTGTGTTAATTTGATTGTACATTAGATCTACCCCTAGGCTAGGGACGATTTGTACTAATTCAATCTTATGCAGGTGGCCATGCTCATACAGGGCATAAATTAAAAGGGGGCAAAATCATAATTATCAAATTGCACAGGTGCTTCAGAAAATTACTTAAGTCCCCCTTTAAATCAAAAAGAGCATGGCCAAGTGTGGCTGATTTGAGTATTTTTAATTCTTAATATATTAACTGCTTGGGATATCATTTTTAAACTGTTGATTATTAGGATAACCCTGCAGGATCGAGTCTAGATTTTTAATTTTGATTAATGTAATTTGATATGATTTTGAGTTGTATTATTTAAAGTACTTTGAGATTGAGATGTTTAAACATCCAATTTGGAATCCAAAGAGGAAGGAACATCCCTTAGGGGAGAGTTCCTATCCATTTGGAGATCCAAATTAGGATGAAGTTTAAATATCCAAAGAGAAAAGGTAACACCCCTATTCAGGGGGAGTTTCTTTTCATTTGGATATCCAGACCCGACGATCCAAGGAGTTCTAAGGAGACGAAGAAGTGAAGAATGAGAAGAATCTCAAATCTCAAAGTCACTTGAGTCTTAGGAGTAGAATCCGGGTTGTAGTCAGTGGTACCCGGCCACTTTACTTTACTGCAGACCCTGGGTTGTATTATTAAGGGCACTTGCCTATGGACTTTCAGTTTGAATATTTATTTAATTGATTTAATTATTTAAATGATTTAATTGATGTGTTGATTGCGATTAAGGACCCGCATGCTTTTAGTAGTTTATTTGGCGCTATTGCATGTCGATTTTGATTTAGCCTGGAACCCGATCGGAGGCTCGTGAGGGTACGGTCATAAACTTTTTCTACTTAAACAAAATTAAAATATTTAAGCTCAGATAGAAACTCTAACGCTCTTAAGAAGTAAGCCCGGACTCGCCGGGAGTTTTTCATGCATTCATATTGAACTTTTCTCTACCTTGTTAGGCACCTCCCCGCCTGCGGGTTCTGGCAGACCACCTGACCTATTAGGGTGCAGTTCTGTCCAAGGGGATATTGTGCAATCTCTAGGATAAAATCTATTTTTAAGCCTGATTTTAAAACTACTTCATATTGATTTAAGCATTTTATCGAGTCAACTAGCATGCATTGTATTAGATACAAATTAAAAAAAAATCGAGTCTAAATCTTAATTACATTTTATTTAGACATTTAACCCACCATATGTTAAGGGGTCAATTAGGATTTGCTCTAGATGTCGACCCCAATTCTTTAAACCAATCTTAATCAATGTCCTTAACCACTCTACATTTAAAGACTTTGACTCATGGTTTTAAAAGCGTTTAGGTGGTTTAGCTGGCTCCCTAATCCAGGCCGGGGTAAGTCCAGGATTGCATTGCATTAGCTAGGTTCTGGGTCACTGATTCTCAGTACCCATTTTAGACTTAGGTTCTGAGGCAGATATTCAATCCTAAGACCTCAATCTTCTGGGAATCTGATTCCCACCTTCTAATAAAATTGACCACTTAAATATTAAAATATCTTTCAATCTAATTATAGCCCAACACTTAGGACAGGTTGAGGTGTTTCTGAAGTAATTCAGAATCTCAAGACACCTCCTACTCTTCTTTCTTTGACTCCAGAAATAAGTGTTCAACCTTGAACCAATCCCATTTAAAAATTCAAGTCCTTAACCTTCTTTGATATCAATATTTAAAATCTTAAATAAAATTCGTATCGCTATTTTAATCGAGAGTATTCGTAGGAAATTTTTTGGTTTCCTACGATGTAATTAACTACGAGGGCTTGCGCTCGTAGGAGATTTAGAAACCCAGACCTGATTTCAAAATCAAGCTTTTTCAAAATCCTCAATTAATTATCTTTGGGAAATTCAAAATTCAACGATCATTATCGTCATTTTCAAATGATCGATAACAGACGATATCCTCTTTCTTTGGAAAGATATATCGTACTATTATTGTAACTTTGATTATGAAATTAATGATCTCTTTACTGGATTATTATAGTTAAACATTGGATTAAACATCATTCTGATTCTTCAGGATCATATGTTGTTTCTCCTTGAATTTGACTACGATAATCAGGATAAATCAAGATTTATAATCTGAACCTATTAGGGAACGATATGTTCACCTTCCGAGGTGATATATCATTCATAATAAGTTATCGATTATAAAATTTAAATTCCAGAAATCTAATATTTCCCAAAGAAAATTAAACACTTTTTCAAAACCATATATTTTTCAATCAAACAGCCTTCAGACATTCTGTGAGTGGAGCGGTGATAATAGTGAACCCGCGAGTAAACTTCCTGTAGAAGTGAGCTAAGCCTAAAAAACTACGGAGTTCAAAAAATGAAGTCGTTGTTGGCCAATCTATAATAGCAGGAATATTCCTTTGATCCACATGCACTCCATCTGAAACTATAATAAAATCCAAGAAACAGACATTTAAAGTGGCAAATTCACATTTCTTAATATTTAAGTAGAGTTTGTGAAACCGAAATGTGTTGAAGAGGTCTGTTAGATATTAAATATGTTGCTCCATTGAGGTGCTATGAATAAGAATGTCATCAAAATAAGCAACACTAAACTTTCCAAGAAATGGCTTTAGTATTTCATTCATGAGGCACATGAATGTGGATTCTACGTTGAATAGGCCAAACGATAAGGCCTTCCACTCATGCAGACCTTATTTGGTTTTGAATGCTGCCTTTCATTCATCACCTAGACAAATTCTGATTTAGTGGTATACGCCGCGTAGGTCTAGTTTGGAGAAAATAGTAGCACATGATAACTTATCTAGCAGCTCATCCACTCTAGGCATAGAAAAATAGAATTTTGTGGTTATTTTGTTGATAGCTTGACTATCAACACACATTCGTCATGAGCCATCCTTCTTGGGAACAAGTAGGGCCGGTACTGAGCAGGTGCTTAGGCTCGGTTGTGTAAACTATTTTTCCAACAAGTCATCAACTATTTCTTGTAAAATGGCATGTTCTGTCAGGCTCATTCTATAGTATGGAATGTTGGGCAATGTAGTGCTAAGGACTAGGTCTATTTGATGTTGAATAGCCTCAATGGGGGAAGTACAGATGGCAACGAGTTCGATTCAGTATCACTAAATTTCAATAAAAGAGATTCAATCTCCAGTGGGATAAATGAGTGAATTTGTACATGGGAATTATTTTCTGTTATGACCAATGCCAGAACCTGAGTAGTGTCTTCTTTGGACTACAGCACATGGGTGCTTGACACAATATGCATGATGGATTTGGCTTTGACAACCTCTGCCTTGCTCTCGGTAGCATTAGGTATTAACCATAGGTGTCTGCCCTTCCATTTAAATGAGTAAATGTTGGACCTACAATCATATGTAGCACCAACATCAAACTATCATGGCCTTCCCAAAATCAAATGATGGATGTCCATATCCAGTACATCGCATAAAACATCACATACATATTACTTGCAAATTGAAAAGGTTACTCTACACATATCAGTGACAATAATTTTCATCCCGCATTTCACCCAATTAATTTTATACGGATGTGGATTCTTAATTGTTTTTTATTGTAAAGCCTGTACCACCAAATGTGATATGACATTTTCGGTACACTTGCTGTTGATGAGGAGATCACAAACTTTACCGTTGATGGTGCATCTCATCTTGAAGATGGCATTGCGTTGGGAGTTTACTGACAAGCGGGGTGCTACGAGTAATTTCTATAATACACAAATAAAAGGTTCTCCAACATCAACTACCAAGTTTCTTCTTGCACTAGTTGTTCAGCATCCTCCTTCATAGTGGTTTCGCCTTCTTAGGCTTCAAGCAACTGTAATTGTGGATGACTTGAGCACTCTTTGGATTTGTGACCTGGATGAAAACAGCAAAAACATTTCAAATTTATGGGTTTTGAATATGGGTTATCTCGAACAGGACCTTTCGATTTCGGTTGCACTTTCGAGTCCTAAGAGTCACCCATTGGTGTGCTTGGTTTAGGATTAAGAGTTGCATTTTGCTGCATAGTTCCCTATCTGAATTGCTATTTGTGTTGGGAAACCACAAATTCTGAAGAATGCCGATGCGTGGCCATTGTGCAGGAATGCCTACTAAGTTGAGTTTCCAACCTCAATGCATAGTTGACAGCCCGTGCGAGAGACCAAATTAAGTTTAATTCTAATTTGTGTTGAATAGGTTCCTTGAGTCCCCCTATATATCTTGCTACCAGCTGATTCTCATTTCATAGAGATTATTTCGGGCACTCAATCGGTAGAACTCCTATGTATATTTGTCGACGATTCTATCCCTTTGAGCGTAATATTGATATTATAGATAGAGCACTTACTCGTAATCTGTAGGTAAAAAAATGAGCTCTAAGTAGTTGTTTCATGTGAACCCAACTATGAACCTTTCTACTTCCCTCACGTCGTTGGGTCTGTAATGGTTGTATCCACCAAGCTCCGAGCCCCCCTTTTACTCGACATGCTACATACTTGACTTGTTTCTTTGGCTCGATTTCCAAATACTCAAAGAATGTTTCCACCGCATGCTCCCAATCTAGTTAGTCTTGATGTGTAATTTTTCGTCAAAGAAGGGAATGTCGAGCTTTACTCTGAAGTTATTTTGGGGTCAGTCATTCTGTGCTATACGCTACGCCTGTATGCATCTTCGATATATTCTTTGATTTCTGAATCGGTCGCCTCTCCATAGTTTGGATTTCCCAATTCATCTTTTGAATCTGATAACTCATGACCTTGGACAGAGTTTTGTCTCCTATTCCGATTGATAAATTATTTCCATCGCACAGCTAGTATTGTTGTCGGATATATTGCTGGAGCGACTTTTGTAATCCTGAACCAGTTTTGAGGAGCTGTAAATCCCGGCACACCTCTACGGAGAACTGGCAAAACTCCAGAGCTAAATCGGCAAACTGACAAGCCATACCAAAATGTACGGCCCACAAGACCTTGAGGCTATGGTCTTCGTCTTTACTCGCGCGTCTGCTGCCCTCTGCCATGCCTCGCGAGCACCAGGCTCTGATACCAACCTGATGTGGTAGCTGATGGAGGACCTGCACAAAGAAAACAAGTAAATACGAAGAACATAGAACTTGCTCTCTGATATAAACTTTGTTTAGTATTCAATGCTTGTCTCTTTATAAATTAGCAACTTATATATGTTGTTTTAACATCTTTACTAAAAAAGCTAGTAAATGTCATTAGTATCCCTATAGTACTATAATAACTTAAAGGGAAACGAGTAGTGGGAATAAAACTAGGCTTGTATAACGGTACTGCCATAGTGGTGGCCAATGCTTATGTGGTATAATAATCCAACACAATATCAGGATTCTCTACATCCGAATATCAGAGTTTTCCAGAGGTTTCTTGTCCAATCCATCAGAACCTTCACCAGAAAATTTTTTCATCAGTCATCTCTTGCACTGTAAAGCATGCTCGACAAGAGGGCTTACAGACAAACAAAGTATGCAAAAAATCTTTCAAAATCTCAAACCAGACATCTTGCTTTCGTCAAATTATTTGTAATTTGATCACATCATGCATAAATATAAGAATCTTATAGTTCATTTTTTAAAGTTGTTTTTAGATTTATATATATGCATAATGTCAATAGACAGTAAGTACTTCTCCTTAAGATGGGGTGGGGCTGTGAGGGATTTAAAAATCTCAGCTCACCTCATTGTGTTGGTGAATTCAAAATCCATCAAAATTATGCAAATTCTAATTCCCGAGCATCCTCCTTATGCAAGACCACCTACACCCACACGCACATGCACGCATGCAGTACCCTTATATGAAGCCCTCCGAACGACATCCTAATAAGAAGACAATCTCTTTGGATGGAAAAGTTATTACGTGCGGAGTCTGGACACCATCCGGACTCCAAAAGTTATCCCAAATGAAGCCTTAGATGCACTGCTCCTACTAGACGAATGTTTCCAGGCAAGGCTTATGAATATTTATCTATAAGTTCTAAAATTTTGATTAAATATCCTAAAAATACCAAAAATTGCCACCAAAAAAATAGATTTACTAATTTTTGACCAATAAGAAAAAAATCAACGAGATATGATAGTATATGAGGATAGACAAAAAATTAATTAATTTATATTAAAATTAATATAATATAAATTATTCATATGCAATATTATTCTTAAAATAAATCAAATATTTTTAAATCATACATTCAGATACTATCTTTTGCGACTAAAAAAACTGTAACTTTCGGGGCATTATGGTGGGGCCTAACACACTATTTAAATTATTGAAATAAAAATAAAGCGTTACAATTTCACTAAAAATAATAAATAAATAAATAAATAAAAAATCTGAAAGAGTTCTCTTCAACATCCCGAAAGAAATAAAATCTCTAATATATTACGGTGGAACACAACTAGTTTTCAAAGAGCCGACTCAGGAGCTGATAAATCGAGTAAGAACTGCTCAATTTTGACTCATTAGTTCTTCAATTTTGACTCGTTAGTTCATTAAGCTTAACCCAGGAGTCATTTTTCAAGCTCGAGCCTGCTTGTGTTAATTAACTCAATTACACCCATAATTGAAGCCCTCAAAGGCCGAATACAAAATATTGATCAGCACAATTTGTTTCGAGGCTCGGAATCCTAACTTAGGTCCTGTTAAGATTGGTTTTCTCAAAAAAAAAAAAAGTATGAGATTATTAAGTCCAAATCAAATTAAGATAAAGTAAAGAAAATCAAGTTAAGCCATGTTCAATCACATCATGTGATTAACAGTGTTGACCCTTGCTTGATTTGAGGTTACAAGTCTCAATCCATATAGGTCAACTTGTCTTGAAAGGAATGTTATAAAACCCACATACAGGCTTCTCAGACAGAAGAAAAGTATTATCTACGTTTAGGCCTCCCTTAAACTAGGATTGTATTTCCAAATCTTATAGACTATATCTCAAACCTCAAATCCAAGTTCAATCAAATGTTAATGCATCGATCAAATTAAGGTTTCATTTGGGATGATTTTTTATTATTTTGTAAAGCTCTTTTTAGTACAAAAATATCTTGAAAGTAAACAAAAACTGTGGTCAAAAGCTGTCCCAAACAAAGCCTGGGACGGCTTTCTTATTGCTTCTTAAAGCAACTTTTTAGTACAAATATTTAGTTTTAATACTAAAAAGTTGCTTTAAGAATAAGTAAGAAAGTCATACCAAACGAAGCCTAAGGCTTGTTTGGGACGGCTTTCTTAATGTTTTTTAAAGTAGCTTTTTTGTAAAAAAATTTCTAATTCAAGAAATTTTTGTACTAGAAAGCTATATATTTAGAAAGTAATAAAAAAGCTATTCCCAAACAAAGCCTAAGTCTTCGTTTGAGACAACTTTTGGCTACAATCTTTTCGGTGCTTTCTAAAAATTTTTATATTAGAAAATTATTTTAAAAAACAATAATACCATTGTCCCAGCCTAAGGCTGTATTTGAAACAGCTTTTTTACTATTTCTTAAATCAGTTTTTAATAAAAAATTTTAATTAAATTCAAATAAGATGAAAACTCGGCTTGGCCCATCTCACTAATAGATCAAGTTATAAGAGTTAAGACCCACCCGGTCGACTCCTACTGCGGACCTACAAATTCCATCGTTAAGCATTTCTCAAATTAGAACTATAAGCCCTGATTAAAAGCAACTAAAGAAAATGGAGTAAGAAGCCTTGAACTCTAAATCCAGTTATTTCTGAACACCTCTAATATCGAAGGCATATAAGGTCAAGCGTTGGAGCTCCCTAAACACTTCTAGAGTGGTTAAGTCCGGTCAATATATTAGAGAACACACAAGAACTACAAGCCTCATAAATAATTTGTTTCCCTCATATTTACATTTTTTTTTCTGTATGATCCACGCCATTAATTGTGTTGAACCAACAGCTAAAACCACTGATTTTGTACCTTGTCATACCCAATGTTCTGCTAAGCTTTATTCAAAATCAAAAGAAATTGATATTTTACACAAAGTACATTTTTTTTTGGGAAAAATTTGGGGCCTTAGCTCATTTTATAAACAAAGTAAATAAAAGACAAAATTACAGGTATAAGAAAAAAGAACACAGCAACTGACCAAAACAAATCGGTAGTTGCAGTAAGAAGGAAAACCTGTAAAGCAAAAACAACAGCTAAGAAAGATCAAACATCAAAAATGTCATAAGGGCAATGATGACTCAGAATGCTCAACAAAATAGGGACCTCCAGCAAACGTAGAGAGCATCTAATCCCCTGGTTGCCGAGAAAGACCTTCCAAGGAGAAGCTGGGTAGCACCAGCACTTATCATTGTCCACCCAAAATAGTTCGGCCAATCGTGAAAGAGCAGCAGGAAATCCCTGGTTGCCAAAAACGGCCATCCACAGGGAGTAATGAAGCCAGAACCAACAAACCAAAACCAGAACCAAAATAACAGCAGTAGAAATCATAGACACAGCAGCCAAGGTCCAGAAGAGTAGCCCCGCACCTTAGTGAAGCAAGTATTGGAATGAATGAGAGTTCTTACATTTAGCAGATTTGAAAAGGACAAAAAACTAATCTTTATGAACCCAAGATTAGGCCAAAATATGTTTGAAGGAGTGAGCATTTTTCCAGTAAGCAGTTTTATAAAAAAATGGCTTTTTTAATCATTCTGGCAACCGTGATTAGACAGTCATAGGAATTGCCAAAAATCCGATTATTCCTTGCTCTCCAAATAAAATATATAGCAGCACCAATGAAAAGATAGAAGAGATAATGCATATCTCTACTCAAATTTAGCTCATCAATAAAACAATAAGCTTGGAATAAGCTTGGCCTCAAGAGAAGAGACCCAAACCCCGGTATTAAGGACTTAAGAATGCCAAACGAAAAGTCACATTCAAAGAAAAGGTGCGAGTGAGTTTCAGCTTCCATAGAACAGAACTTGCATGAAGTGTCGACAGGGATACCTCGGCGGGCAAGAATATCAACAGTTTTAAGCCCGGATTTAAAGACTAGCTAGCCAAGAATAGGAAGAATATCTGAACGCATACCGCTTGTGCCAAACATACTTGTGCCAATTGACCGAATGTAAATTGGAGAAAATTTGCATCTTGAAGCCACAAGTATTGGGACTGTTGGATCCCAACCAAAGACACCCAATAATAGAATCAGAAATGGGCACAGACTCAATAGTAGCCATATGATAGGAAATACTTGGATTCAAGTATTCCTATCGATCTAGGAGGGGAAAACAGCGGGAAAACTGCTGTTCACAGCAGCAAAACAGCCCAAATCTGCTGTTTACAGCAGGAAAACAGTGAAAAATAGGTGGAAACTCAAAGCAAACACTTGTATTCCACTAGTAGAAGCATAAAACAAAAGGAAGATACAATATTCTTCAATCCGAGAGGAAGAACAACTCTCCTAATCTCCGGCAACGCCTAGAGCCCAAGCAAGAAACCCTAGATCTCAAAATACATTCAAATTCAAGATAGAAAACCTAATTCCCTCCTAAGCTCCTAATTAACATCAAAGGACAATTACAAAATACCTAAACAGCCCTTACATTCAAAAATTCCCTCCCAAACTAGTGCTTAAACTCCCTTAGGGCCCACAGGAGCTTCCACCCCCCCCCCCCTCTCCCTGCGGCTCCGCCTGGAGTAAACCAGGACCGGTCCAGGCTGGACCGGTCCAGCCGGCCCCTCCTGGGCCGGCAAAGGCATAACATTACTCCCCTCCCAAAGATTCACCTTGTCCTCAAGGTGAAAGGAGGGAAACTGATCTTTAATTTGTGCAAATGGCTCCCACGTCGCATCGAACTCGGGGAGACCCTTCCATCCAATCAGCACTTCCTTGTCTCCCTTGTTGCCTGATCTGACTCCTCGGAGCTCCAGTGGTTCTAATATCACTTCCAAATCCTCAGTCAGTGTCTCTGGTAACTCCATACTAACCGGATGCTCCCCGATAGCTTTTCTCAACTGAGACACGTGGAAGACTGGATGTATGCTAGCTGATGGGGGAAGCTTCAGTCGGTACGCCACTGCTCCAATTCTGTCCAACACTTCGTAGGGCCCGAAGTACCTTGGAGCCAATTTCTCATTCCTCCTTCTCGCTACTGTCCTCTGCCGGTAGGGTCGTAATTTTAAGAAAACCCTCTCCCCTACTTCAAACTGCATGTCCCTCTTGTGTGAATCCGCCTGTTTCTTCATGATTTGTTGTGCTCTCAGTAGATGTTTCTTCAATTCTTCTAACACTCGATCTCTCTCTCCTAAATATTCCTCCACTGAAGAAACTGGAGTACTACTACTCCCAAAGTGCACCAAGTGAGGAGGGTCCCTTCCATACAACACCTTGAATGGCGTCATTTGTGAAGCCGAGTGAAAGGAGGTGTTGTACCAATATTCCGCCCAGGATAGCCATTTTGCCCACAGCTTGGGTGTCTCTGACACAAAGCATCTCAAGTAGGTTTCCAAACTCCTGTTGACCACCTCCGTTTGACCATCTGTCTGTGGGTGATATGCGGTACTCCTCTTCAACACTGTCCCCTGCAATCTGAACAGCTCTCTCCAAAAGTGACTGAGGAAGACCTTATCTCTATCTGATACTATTGCCTCTGGTACCCCATGCAATCGGACCACCTCCCTGATGAAAGCGGATGCAACTGTCACCGCGGTGTAAGGATGTCGGAGGGGAATAAAATGAGCATACTTACTCAATCTATCCACCACTACCAGAATTACCGTGAAGCCTTCTGAACGGGGCAGCCCATCTATGAAGTCCATGGATATCTCTTCCCAAACCCGTCCTGGTAATGCCAAAGGCTGCAGTAGTCCCCCTGGCGACATAGCCATGTACTTGTTCCTCTGGCAAGCCTCACACCTGGCCACCATCTCCTCTACATCTCTATGCATTCCCTTCCAGTGAAGCTCAGCAGCAATCCTCCTGTAGGTCTTCTGCACCCCTGAATGGCCCCCAACCGCGCTCCCATGAAATTCCTGGAGGATATTTGGGATGTGGATCGAGTTCCTGGGCATCACAAACCTCCCTTGATACAACAGTCTATCCCCCTCTACTGAATACCCTGAGTGGCTCTCATTTCCCCTTACTAGGTCTGCCCTGATCTTTCCCAACTCCTCATCCTTCAAGCTCTCCTCCTTGATTGCTTCCCAATCTAACATCAACGGAACAGACACAGTCACCGTCTGTAGTTCTCCCATGTATCTGGACAAGGCATCAGCCGCCTTGTTTTCCCCTCCGGGTCTGTACTGAATTTCAAAATCATACCCCAGCAATTTCGACAACCACCGCTGATGCTCTTCAGTCACCATCCGCTGTTCCAACAAGTATTTCAGACTCCTTTGATCTGTTCTGACGATGAAATGCCTTCCTAACAGATAGGGTCGCCACTTCTGGATGGCTAAGACAATAGCCATCAACTCCCTTTCATATACTGACTTCAGCCTGGCTCTAGCGGCCAACACCTGACTGAAGTAGGCGATGGGTCGCCGGTTCTGCATGAGTACTGCTCCCAATCCATATCCTGAAGCATCGGTCTCCACTATGAAAGTCTGAGTGAAGTCCGGTAGAGCTAAAACTGGTACCGTGGTCATCGCCTTCTTTAATTTCTCAAATGCAGTTGTGGCTGGCTCTCCCCATATGAATCCATCTTTCTTCAACTGCTCAGTCAACGGCCATGCTATAGTACTATACCCCTTAACGAATCTCCTGTAATATCCTGTCAACCCTAAGAATCCTCTCAATTCCTTCAGATTCTTAGGTAAAGGCCATCTCAACATCGCCTCCACCTTTGACTGATCAGCTGCCACCCCTTCTTTGGATACCACGTGACCCAAGTACTCCACACGGGTCTGGCCAAAGCAGCACTTCTTCAGGTTGGCTCTTAGCTGATGCTCCTGGAGGACTCCCAAGACCAACTTCAAGTGCTTCAAATGCTCCTCCTCAGTTCTGCTGTACACCAAGATGTCATCGAAGAACACCAGCACAAACTTCCGGAGGTATGGTCGGAACACCCTATTCATCAGCGACTGGAAAGTAGCAGGTGCGTTGGTAAGCCCAAAAGGCATGACCAGAAATTCATAATGCCCTTCATGTGTCCTGAACGCTGTCTTGGAGATGTCTTCCTCCCTCATCCGGATCTGGTGGTACCCAGACTTCAAATCCAGTTTGGAGAATACCACGGCTCCATACGGTTCATCCAATAGCTCGTCAATCACCGGAATGGGAAATTTATCCGGAACAGTCTCCTTATTTAACGCTCTATAGTCCACACAGAACCTCCAGCTACCATCCTTCTTTTTGACCAATAACACGGGACTAGAGAAAGGGCTCACACTTGGTCTGATGATTCTTGCCTCCAACATTTCACTAATCAACCTTTCAATTTCATCTTTCTGAATCTGGGGGTAGCGGTAGGGGCGTACACTAATCGGTGACACCCCCTCCCTTAGCAGAATTGCATGCTCCTGTTCTCTGGCTGGTGGTAACCCCTGAGGCGGCTGGAACACCTCCCTAAACTACTGTATGACTGGTTGAACTGCAAGAGGAATGTCTCCCTCTTCCCCCAAACTGATTTTCTCCAATCGTTGTAGCTCCACCAAATATCCACCCCCAACCTCCTGGAGGGTTCGGATCATGGACTTGAGAGACACCCCCGTCCTAGACAGGCTGACATCTCCCTGTATCACCATTCTCCTTCCCCCCACTACCAGTTCCATCCGCAGTTCACCCCAGTTCACCTTGGTCTCTCCCAAAGTTTGCAGCCACTTCATCCCCAAGATCACATATGTACTTCCCAATTCTAAGGGAAGAAAATCCTCCCTCACCTGTATCCCCTGAATGGTCATCACTACTCCCTTACAAACTCCTCTACCCATCTCTAAATTCCCTGTACCCATCATCACCCCATAGCCTCCCGTATCCACCAATTTCATTCCCAGCAACTCAACAATCTGGGTGGAAATGAAATTGTGGGTTGCCCCACTATCTATCAAAACCACCACCTCGTGGTCAGCTATCACCCCTTTCACTTTCATAGTGTGACTCGAAGTGAATCCCACTACGGAGTTCAGAGAGACTTCTGCCACATCCAGATGCAACTTCTCCTCCTCCCCTTCGGACCGACTCCCACCTCCCTCTTCGTCTTCCTCGTCTTCGCAAACAAGGAGAACCTGAAGAGTCCGGTCCTTGCACCTGTGACCCGGCATATACTTCTCATCACACCTAAAGCACAATCCCTTTGCCCTCTTCTCCTGCATCTCCTTATCAGTAAGTTTTTTAAAATTTCCCCCAGGCCCTCCTCCTCCAGACCTCTCCCTTGGTACCTCTCGTGTACCCCCCAGTGCAGCTCCCTTGGGAGCCAGAAAAGTGGTCGTCATCCGGTAGGATCCCCCGGAGCTGCTGCCTCGAGCCCCTCTCTCCAGATGCTTTTGGTCCTCAACCAGCTGTGCCAACTCCATGGCCTCCCCTAGGTCGTGTGGTCTCATCACTCTAACAGCTGCCCTGATTTCTGGTTTGAGCCCCTTCATGAAGTTCCCCTCAAGCACAGTCTCAGAAAGACGATCCAACCTGCTAGCTAGGTACTCAAACCGGTCACGAAACTCTGCCACTGTCCCCTCCTGTGTCAGAGCGAAGAACTGTTCGTAGAAGTCTCCTCCTCTACTGGTTCGGAAACGCTCTAGCAAACAGTCTTTGAACTCCCTCCAGCTCCGAATAGGTCGCCTCATGTCTCGCCACTGGTACCACGCCAGTGCCTTCCCTTCCAAGCACAGTCCCGCCGCTGTCAGTTTCTCCTCTTCCGTCAACCCGTTGACGGCAAAGTATCGCTCCACCTTGTAAATCCAGCCATGACAGTCCTCGCCCTCAAAGATGGGCATCTTCAGCTTCCTTACCTTTGGATCTCCTCCGTACCCTCGGTATCCTCCATAACCTCCCATTCCTCGAAGGGGAGGTGCTCCCCAAATGTCCCGATCGTCCCTCCGACGATTGTACCCAAACCCTTCCTCATATTCCCCTCTTCTCCCTTCAAAATCAGCACCCCTGCGATGCATTTCTTCCCTTCTCCCCACAAAATCAGCACCCCTTCGTTCGTACCCTTGGCTCATCTCCTCTCTAGAGAGCGGTTCTAGAGGCGGCATGTCGTCTTCCCCCTCAAGGATCTCCACCTCCGGATTTTTCCTTCCCCGAGACGGGTTCGGATTTCCTCCTATGCCATGGCCGTCGACGGTCTCTCTTACTTCTGATGTTGTCGGGTTTGTCTTCATCTCCATTAGTTTCTTCAGCATCTCCTCCACCACGGTGAACTTTCCTTCCAACCTTTCATTGTTGGATGTGATTTGATTTTGAAAGTCAAAAAAATTTTCCTTCCAAATCTGATTTCAGTTGTCCGATTTCGCCTTCCAAGACTTCCACCTTCTTCCCGGCCATTTTTCCTCCACAAATCACAAGGAGTTCTCTTCCGGATGCCCAAAAGTTTGCTGAAATTTCTGGATTTCAGCCGCCGATGGTCCCAAAAAACGATGCTCTGATACCAATTTGATAGGAAATACTTGGATTCAAGTATTCCTATCAATCCGGGAGGGGAAAACAGCGGGAAAACTGCTGTTCACAGCAGCAAAACAGCCCAAATCTGCTGTTTACAGCAGGAAAACAGTGAAAAATAGGTGGAAACTCAAAGCAAACACTTGTATTCCACTAGTAGAAGCATAAAACAAAAGGAAGATACAATATTCTTCAATCCGAGAGGAAGAACAACTCTCCTAATCTCCGGCAACGCCTAGAGCCCAAGCATGAAACCCTAGATCTCAAAATACATTCAAATTCAAGATAGAAAACCTAATTCCCTCCTAAGCTCCTAATTAACATCAAAGGACAATTACAAAATACCTAAACAGCCCTTACATCCAAAAATTCCCTCCCAAACTAGTGCTTAAACTCCCCTAGGGCCCACAGGAGCTTCCGCCCCCCCCCCCCCCCCTCCCCCCTCTCCCTGCGGCTCCGCCTGGAGTAAACCAGGACCGGTCCAGGCTGGACCGGTCCAGCCGGCCCCTCCTGGGCCGGCAAAGGCATAACACCATAACACCATTGTCAAAGATGGTAGGGATGAACCAACGCCCATTGATGATAATACTATTAACTTGCCTATCAGAGTAGTTTCTGGAAATAGGATCACCCGAGGAGGAAGTCAGAAGGTCCATAATAGATTTCCCATTGCACCACGGGTACCACAATAAGGAGAAGGAACAGAGCAGAGGAAATTCCAGTAGGCATAAGCATTTTTAGGATGCAGGAACCACAAAGAGTGATAATGAACTTTCCACCAATTGAATAAAAAGTTGTCTTCATGAAGGAAGCGCCATATCAGAGAGCAATCAAATCCATGAAAAAGAGAATCAATGGAGGGAAGACCAAGACCTCCATATTTTTTTGGCAAACAAGTGTCTTTCCAAGCAACCATTTGAAGTTTTTTGTGAGAGATGTCGCGAGAAAAAAGAAATGTGGAGCAGATTTTACTGATGGCTTTACAACAAGCTTTAGGAATAATTGCACCTCTTATTCAGTAGGCAAGAGTACTGAATATAGTATATCTCAGAAATTTACACAAAGTACTTCAATACTATAGTTACCAGTAATCGGAACAAGTACATGTCCCATCCTTGAACCGGTGGAAACGATTCCGATCTCTAACAATGATCTCTCTACAAAAGATCTCAGAAATCAGCTTCATGGCAGCGTGGCAGTCGCAACATATGCGGAGGTTCTTAAAAATACGAAGTGGCATTCCAGGTTTGGTGCTAATAAGACCGAATGCGACGGCAAGTCTCTCACTATGAGACAGCAGCGCCTGCTCTCGCTCTTCTCTTTCTTCTCCATCCTCCAAGCAATCATGCATGGAATGCGGCACTTGAGAAGCTACATTTGGGTAGTATCCCGCCGAACGCAAGCGCCATGCAATCTCATCCAATTTAGTGTACAGTTCCAGCGTTTGAGGGTGCGATTTATCTCCCGCACTGAATCGGTGCGCAATACCATTGATTTCAATATAGCTCATGCCAGGTCCTTTCTTTTCTTCGCTCTTCTTGATCTGCCTGCGTAGCTCTTCGGCATCCCCATGCCGCCCACGGGATGAGCACATGTTGGAGAGAAGAACATGGTATTCTGTGTTTTTTGGGTTCATATCCATGAGCTCCTGCAAGAGCTTTTTTCCTAATTTGAGCTTCCCATGGAGGCTGCAAGATGCCAAGAGAGAACCAAGAACGACTTCGTTGGGGCGTACTGGCATTTCTCGAATCAAAGTTTCTGCTTCCTTTAAGTGGCCCGCCCGGCCCAAGAGATCAACCATGCAAGCGTAGTGTTCAACCTTAGGCGTTAAGCCATAGACTTGTTTCATCTCAAGGAAAAACTCGCGGCCTCGCTGTACCATTCCTGCGCGACTGAGTGCACTGAGCACACTTACAAATGTGATATCATCTGGCTGCAGTCCTTCCTCCTTCACCATTCTAGAGAAAAGACTCAGTGCCTCAGCACACATTCCATGCATTGAGAGCCCGTTTAATATTGCATTCCAACTGATCACGTTTCTTGCAGGCATCACGTTGAACAGCGCAATGGCAGCATCAATCCGCCCGCACTTTGCGTACATATCGATAAGAGCGGTGTTGACAATGAGAAGATGGTTGTCGTTCAAAAGATGTGATTTCAGAGCGGTTGCATGGATCCAACGGCCGACGGTGAGATCACCAGCTTGGGAGCATGCAGAAAGGAGCGAGCATACGCTTACGTGATTAAGTCTTTTCATCAGAGAGCCTTTGATGAATATCATGTTGGCCAGTACGGATAAAGCTTCTCGGGGTTGCCTTGCTTCCACGCAGGAAGCAGCCATGATGGTACACGAAACGTCATTCCTCTCAGGCATTTGATCGAACACCTCGCGCCCGCTGCGGATTCCCTCGACACGAAGGGAGCCTTCCAGGATAACGGTCCATGATACAACATTTGGACTTGGCATCTCGCCAAAGAGTCGCCGGGCTTCCAGCATTAGTCCGCATTTGGTGTACATGTTCATAGCGGCGTTGCAAGCGGAGACAGTGAATGGAAGACCGAGCTTGAGGAGAAAAAGGTGGGCGGAGGCGCCGATGATGGGGTAAGAAAGACAAGCAGCAGCAGATAACACAGAAAGGAGGGTGACCTCGTCGGGGTCCAAGCCGTCACGGCACATGGCGCGGAAGAGAAGTAGAGCGCGGGCAGGGAACGCATTGCGAGCGTAGCAGGAGATAAGTGCGGTCCAATCGACGTGAGAACGAGTTCGCCTTGGGATATCTTGGAAGGCTCTGAGGGCTGAGGATGGTGGACCGAGGGCAGTGTACATGTGGAACAGGGCGCTGGAGATGTTCGAGGAAATGGATGAGAGGAGAATTCCTGCTTTGAGGAGGGCAGCGTGAAGGCTGCGCCCTAGGGCTGGAGGGGCATGGCCAAAGGCGCATGATCGTAGGAGAGGACGGTAGTGAAGATAAGAGATCTCGGACGGCAATGATGGTGCTGTGAAGCTGTTGAGAGGTGCATCTTTCATCATCTAATTGCTTCACGTTTGTGGACAGAACTTCCGAATGCGAATGGTAAGCATTTCAGCAGCAGTTCTCATCAAGCTTGCTTATTTTTTAAAAAATAAATGCTTTGCAGATCCACGATTGTGAGTCCGTCCAAAATAAATATTTTGGGTAGGGTAATTTTATTTTTGTTGTTGTTAGTTTCAATTTCCTCTTAAATTATTGTTATTTCTATTTTGTTTATGTACTCTCAGTTTGATTTATAGTAATTGAATGAAATCTTAGATATGTTATATTTATATTACTTGTATATGAATTTTTTGTATGAGTACAAAAATATTATTTCATCCCTTTCTGACATCCCCTATTGTCATGATGGGTATCGCCTAGGAGCTGATCCACATTTATGTGAGGGGTGCAGTTATCATGGTGGCAAATTCGGAAGTTTTGCCCCCTCTGAAAAATTTTAATTTGTCTTGTTACCCTTGATTTGTTCCTCATTTGCCCCTCATTTACCTTGCTGCCCTTGGACTTATACAGGAGTTAGGTATGAAAGCAATCAATGGAGGAAAAGAAAATGTAAGTTGTGGCAAGAGTAATTTTTTTTTTTTTTTTTTTGAGTCCAGCCAAGCTCCACGTGAATGGGGGGGCTTGGCTGTAATCAATGACACACATTTATAATATTTTTAATTTTTAAAAAAAGTAACTATACTAAAAATAAATATGATAAAATATATATTAAAATATTTATATATAATCAGTAGAATAAGTTTTTATAAAATAATATGTGATAAATTTTGAAATTTATTCTAATAAAAACTTGATGAAAATTTGTTGACCCTTTTTTTGATAAGTGAACATAAGTTTGTTTAAAAAATAATAACATTTATTTCTATCAATTTCCCACCATTAAGGACTTGGGAATAAGTGCTAATAGCTTCCAAATCTTGCGAGAAGCTTTTAGATCAAATATAAAGCTGAAAAAAATAACTTTTTTTAAACAACTTTTCATAATATGTATAAAACTATATGGTGTTGGGAAAATTCGAGAGAATCCATTCCTTTCAAAACCTATTATGTACGCATCCCTCATAGTAAATCCCATATTTCCTACACCTCCCACTTCATAGGATAGGTAGGTAAATACATCAACTATTTTTATCCCAGCTTTTGTCATTAGTTTAAGAGCAAATGCTTTCTCTTCGCTAATGTACCTACAAGATCTTAACAAATGTTGATCTTTCGGTCTAGCTAATTCATGATTATGGCTTTCAATAAATTTTTGCACTGACCAAACTCCATCTTCAATCACTACAAATCTAATCATAGCTTGACACCTGGTTCTGGTGTTTGATTTCTGATATTTTGATTTGCCATTTAAGTCTAAGCCCTTCTTAAATTTAGCTTTCGAACATACAAAATCCTTAGATTTAATTTTTCTAGAATTAGGCCAATAAGAATGATGTTCTTTCCGAACACTAAAACCATAACTATGAGCATAACTGCAATATATATCATATGCTTCCTTCTTAGAGTTATAAACACCTTGTGCACAACACAAACATACTTAACCTTCTGATATAAATGTGGCAGAGCAAAAAAACTACTACAAAGCGGTAACTATTTGCAGTATCGAGAAGCGTTGTTCTCGGTACCCAGAAGTGGTACCGGGTAGCTATATCGAGAAGCTGTATCGAAAAGGGTTATTCTCGGTCCTCGAAATCGGTACTGAGAAGTGATACCGGGTAGCAGTACTGAGAAGCGGTACCGAGAAGCGTTGTTCTTGGTACCCAGAATCAATACCGAGCAGTATCGAGAATCGGTACTAAGAAGCGATACCAGTTAGCGGTACCGAGAAGCGCTGTTCTTGGTACCCGGAATAAATACCGAGTGGTACCAAGAATCAGTACCGAGAAGTGGTACCAGGTAGCGGTACCATTATCGGTACTACTTCTCGGTACCAGGATGGGTACCGCGGCGCAGTACTACTCAACAAAATTAGCACAGAGAGGTATGCACACAGTTACATTCTCAAATGATAAATTCTAAAACCTCTAATGATAAACTTTAAAATCGCTTAGTAGTTAAGAACTTACCGATAATATTCTAGAGTTATCTCCCATACATGGCTGCAGCGACTCTTTCTGAACATTTTTGGTCTGTTCCATCTCCTCGCACTCTTTGACGTCTTCCAAACAGAATTCCATTTTCATATTCTTTTTCTCCATCCTTGTTCTCATCTCTCATATATGTCAAAATCCTAAAAAGATCGCCAATGTCATACAATCTAAAAAAATGGCGTGTTTCTTTTAAATTTTCACATCCGAGTCAGGTTAGGCCATTGGGCTGCATAGTAATTAGAAAAGCACGTGCTTTATTCCAACTTTTTGGCGAGTCGGGTCGGCAGGTCTTCGGGTCGCTACATGGCATCATTTAACTGGCGTCCGGATGTAGAGCTATGTCCGGTGTCTGTACCCAATAAAAATTCACCATAAACACCATACTAATTTCTTTTTTATTTGAATATATTAATCACTTAAAGTTTTAAAATCTAGAAGGTTTTGTCACACAAACTATCATTTCAGACAAGATGAAAGTAGGAAATAGAAAAGTAGTATAAGCTCAATAAAATCATATATGCAAGTTACTAAAGAAAAACAACTACATTCTCATTCATAAAGTATTTCAGTACACTAAAGTGATTTGTATGCACATCTACAGTAGTATATTTCATGTATTACCCTTGGTTTGTTATGAAGCAATAACTGAGATTACATCATCCAAGACGTTGGTGGCTGAAGTCAATTCTTTGCTTAGAGTAGTGACTACATATACATGAAGCATATCATTTAGAGTAGTGGAGATACTAGGAGCTGTTAAAGACCACATATCTTATTGAAATTGCTTTGCTAGAGTAGACACACTTTTGCCCTTTCCTTGCACCTCAATCCAATGGCTTTGGGTGACTTACCTCCTTAGTCTTCTTCTTAGCCCGCCTTTAGCTAGAGAAGGCACCTTGAAGCTTTGGCCATTAGAGGGGCAACCTTCTCCTAAGTCTGAGCTTATGGATTTTTTGCCATCACAGTTGATTTTCTTGTGACAAGTACCTTCAAGCGGATGGGTGTCACCACGTTCAGTCGAATCCTCATTGTGGCAGGCTAGTCGTCACCCTCCATGGAGACATTACTGGGCCTCTTCAAAGGCCCCACCTCCTCATGGTTGTTGCCTCCCTGCTCGTATGACGGAGATGGCTCCCCCGTTTACTTCAACACTGATATATCAATGGGGAAGTCGCACCCTAGGATGTCATTTATACACCCAACAACCTATATTTGAAGCAACTTAATGTTTAGAAAAATTTCTCATAACTAGGGTGAATAGGAATACTTACTATAAAATACCACATATAAATTATTATAGGTTATATGGTGCACTGATTAGCAAGTGTCCATTGATCCTTGTCATAATTCACTCCTCCTCAATTAATGGAGGGATGGTCGCCTTACTCTTGGGGAAGAGGATTAGAACAATCAGCACTTACCATGAGATCAAGCTCATCAAGAAGACATATTTCGCTTTCTAGCTACGAACATTGTTTGCCAATCCTATTGTCTTCATCACCGTTTAGGAGAACTACACATAGCCGTCCTTAAAAGGCCTTGGCAGTAAAGACATGAAAAAATAGGTTCAACAACCATGACAACTTTTGCTTCCTTAGATAGAAGATGAAGGAGATCACACTCACTATGGAGTTGGGTAGTATCTAGTCGGCAGGCACAACTCCATAGAAATTCAAAATTTTAGCAAACTCGTGGAAAACAAAGTTTTTTATAAAAGAGGTTGATTCACTCATCCTCACTCAACACTCGCACAGAGAGGTTGGCACTAGAGAAGCAATCTACAAAACATATCAAGCCGGCATGTCTCTATGATGCTCACGAGGACTGCATAGTAGCGTAATCGCCAAAAGCCACAATGCATATGTGTAAAGCAGCCATAGATAACAATAAACACTAGCTCTATAAGAGAAAAGAAGTCTAAGAGAAATTTGTATTTAACTCAAAACTGCATATGTCCTACCGATGGACATTTATAGAGAAGTAAAGTTGTATTAATATAGATGCACCAATCAAATATGCATTAAATTCACTGATTATGCCCTTCTCTCTCCAACATTACTAGCAGATTTGGAGACTCTTTGACAGTCGCCCTATTGAATGTTTGCCAAACTATGATAAATTGTCTTAATAAAATATATAACTCATCACTCAATATCACGAACTAACTCACCATATAATATAAAACACAAATCTAAAAAAAATATATATCATAAGTATTGTACACAACACTTAGAGGACACACATAGTCTCATTGTAATGATCATGCTAAAGCACTCACTATAACTACTACAAATTAAAGTACTCATGATAACATAAAAAAATGCCCACTTCTTCAAAGCCATTGCCTCTGACTCGCTCAACAAAAGTCTAAGTAACTCACTCAAGAAAATATAAATAATGGGCTTCCTCATAGAAGACATCTTTTTCTTCAACAAGACCCACCTCAAATACTTAAAATTATCTCTTTTCTCTATACCTCTACATACTGGAGGCACTTAATCAACTTCCTGGGGAGTTTCCCCAACCTTAATGGAAGTGACATCTTCAACAAGCACCATTACTTATCACTACAGAGGGAGTTACCTTATAATCCTCAAATTATGAGGAACACCATCTGAATTAGTAGACAAGTGAACCCTATTATCTTGCCTCTCACCAACTCCAGTAACAACAGGATCACAGTCCTATAGCCTCAACATGTTGGACTGTAGTGGTCCCTGTCGCCTCCATCGCCCCAACCTTAAACTTAATATTTTTTCTAGGAGGGGCAGTGGCAGGATCATAAGACCCTTGGACAATTTGTATACCTTCTCTAACCTCCTTGCTCGCTAAAGAATCATTCACTGTCTCCTTGAGTTCCTCAGCCTTACCTTGGCGGAATGCCACCTTCTTCACTCATTTAACACTCACTCGAGCAAAGTCATCTAGTTTCATTTTAGAAACAGTAGCAAGTCTAATCTATATATCACTCGTAGGTCTAATAACGTTCCTAAAAAAATCATTAAGTAAAAGGCCTCCAACAACAAAGCCGCTATTTATAAAAGCTGCGAAGAAAGTGACGTTATATTAATTAATACAACTATCAAGACTATAGTAAACAGGACAACAATTCTGCATTTACTTTCTCATTAACTTTTTGATAGCCCTATTAAATTCTCATTATTTTTATTCACATATCCTTTTAATCACTTGCTCATCACAATATTTATAATTTTCTCCAATATCCTTAAATTTTTTTTCTCCTTTAATTTCTTATAAACAAGCAATACTTATTTTTCTTATCATCATACTAGTCAAATTTCATGTGAAATTTCAATCTTAAATTTAGATGTAGTCAATCATGATTTATTTTTCACCACAATTGAGTTAACTTTACACCACAATCAAATTTATTTGTAGAACATCACTTAAGGGTAACATCCTAACTTGCTCTTGCCTGCATATAACAATTAGGATATACTATAACACATTGCTTCAAAACAACACCCGAAGAACTTAACTTGTTGAAACTGAGATTTCAACCAAAGCCCATTGGTACCAGAAATTTTATCTACGCCTATAACTAACTTGGCCATCTCAACTAAAGCTTCATCCCTCTTTTGTACATTTGGAGTAAGCATTCAGAAGTTGATTTCTTTTATTGGCAAAAAATTATAAAAATTGACAGAAGACAAAGCACAACAACAATGAATACAACAGATGTGCAGAAATATTATGCATGAAAGAAGCTATACTTTAGGACATATAACAACACGTTAAATTACACAAGTATTTATTTATGAATTATTTTATTCGAGCTTCATTTGGGATAGCTTTCTTACTGCTTTTTAAAGTAGCTTTTTAGTACAAAAAATTCTAATTCAAAGAGTTTTTATACTAAAAAATTATTTTAAAAAGCAGTAAGAAAGCTGTCTCAAATGAAGCCTTAATCAGACGTAGACGTAGAAAAGTTTACAGGATTTTTTCCTTTTTAAAGTAGTGCAGCATTTATCTTAATATGTTTTATAATTACAAATGATATAATCCAAGTTTATGGCAGAAGAACAAATCTCCATGTGTTATATTTAGCAGCACTTCAGTTTGGTAAACTGCACTACCTGCATAAAGCACGAAGATGAAGCTCTCCATCAATTTGGAGGGTTAACATAGGCCTGTGATTGACAATTTGGTCGGCTGAAATCTCAAATTTGAAGAAGTACAGGAGAGTTGCAGCAAAAATCTTCATCTGCCTATAAGCAAAATCTTTTCCCAAACAGATACGAGGTCCAGCCTTGCAAGAAGAAAAGAATTTATCAATTCAGAATATTGCATAAATATCATTTAAATTCATGCATGCTTGCATATACTCTTATTATAACTACTTAAAGCTTGTATTATTGCGCTAAAAACCTATTTGATCTCAAACAATTTTCAATCTCTTAAGGCATTTTAGCCCAACATATACACATACACACTTAAATAAATCAATTCATAAATGTAAATCAATTATATATATATATATATATATATATATATATATATATATACTTCAAAACTATCTTGAGCTAGCTCGATCTTATCTAGGCCCATCTAAATTCAAGTTCAATCCAGGGCAATATTAGCTCATTAGTTTTATTATTGAGTTTGATTTAGCTGAATCCAAGCAAAAAAATATCCAAATTTTAAGTAATCTTCAATCTTCTAGTCAAATTCATAACCCTAACTATATCCATCCGACTCAAATGGGAGAGGTTTTGTCAAATATGGGTATGAGGAGACATGGCTTGTGCGGGTGATACAAATAGTTTGGAAGCCATGATTTTATATCTCATGGTTGGTGGGAAAGAAGTATATATGGAGATGTTCGAAGTTTAGGTCTTACTAGAGAAATAATTAGTAGATGCTTTGATCTTATGAGAATTGCTCCCTTTTTCTAGAATCTAGATGCATGCCCAGCATCCTTATAGTCTTATAAAATGCTAACGGTGGTAATATAATCTTGGCCATAAAAGTATTATGCCAAATATCAACTCATATTTAATGTGCATTCTATGGATATTTAGTCATAAGTTGATCATGTGGTCTAGCACAGTATGCTCTATATCATCCATTTCAGAAAATGTATATGGGTAGAGAGAGATTAACATCTAAGCTTTGTACAAAGGTCTACCATACACATAGATAAGAGAGGGCAATTGCAATTGCAAAAGTTATGAGAGGCATCCACAAGGCTTGGCCCAGTTGAATTGATTGTAATAGTATTTGTCATCGGTTATAAATGATGCCCTTCCCATTAATTATAGAAAGTGTTAATACAATATGACTAATATAAATTATACATAATGAATTTCATAGAGAAGTTGAAAGAGCCTTATGACAAAGGAGCTATCTTCTAGAGATCTTTTGCTATCTTCATCTCCTTTGAGGAGGAGAGGTCGTAGATCAAAAAACTCAGTATATATCTTGGTACTGACATCAAGAGTAAGAGTTAGTGTAAATGGGCATTGAACTTTTGAGGTAGGCAATGACATGCATCGATGTTGTAACACCCCAGAGTTCTTAAATGAATTTATTTGAAAAATCTAAAAATTTTTGAACTATAGTGCTGCAGCATAGTGATTTTGAACGTCGCGGCTCTAGGGGTTGTAGCGCTGGGGCACCAGAATTCGACGTGGTAACACCGATGCTGTCTATTCTATAATAGCCATGGAATGAGCATGCAGTGCTACAGTGCCGGATTAGAGCCGAGGAAAAAAAGGAAGAGGGGAGGAGAAGAAAGAGAAAGTGAGGAGAGAAAGGAATTTGGAGCATTTTAATCCGCCAGTTTTCTTTGAAGAGTTTTTTTAAATTTGTAGTAAGTAACCCAAATCCCACTCTAGCTTTAAATGATTTTGATTTTGATAAATTTAATCTTCCCCAATTTGATAAAAAATATTTTTTCTTGATTTATGACACTTTCACCTTATAACGTTTTGCATATGATAGATATGAATTTTATCAAGGTTTGATAGTTATAGTTTTTTGAAGTAAATAAATAGTGTTAAGATTTCCTGCATTTCCTAGAGTAATGCATTTCATAAATGATATTAACTTACATTGTATAGAAAAATGACATAACTAATATGAAATGAATGTGATATTTGCGTGTAAGAAAGGAAGGCTAGCTGTTAACATTAGAATTAATATAGATTGGCTCTTTAAAATATAATATCTTGCATAGGAAAGTGTGCCGATGAACTTTTCTTAAAATAAAAGGTTTATGGTGTAATACTGGTTGTTAACCTATAATTGATTAACTAAATTACACTAACGGGTAGATGGTGATAAATCTTTATAGATTACTGAAAGTCACATGTAATAATTATAAATCAATGATATATTAAATAATTGAAAAGACTCATAGATGACAGAAGAAAGAATGAAAATATCACATTAAAACTGGATGTCCTGCCTTGCTATTTATAATCACATTCATGATTGCATTTATATGATAATGCATTCAATTGGGTGATAGATATAATTGATATAGAACTAATTGAGCTAGCATTGTAATTGATACAACATGACATCGCATATGACAGATACACTTATAGATATTAATAGATATAATAATATAGTACAATGGTATGACATACTGATAGACACCACACATGGCATGATCATTGGTAGAAAACATATGATGAACTCATTGGCATGAATATTATATCAATATGAATGCCATAAAATAATTAAAAAAGGAAAAAAGAAATCTGAATTGTTATTTGAAATGCAGTGCAACAGAGAGAAAGGGAGAAAGTTAATTTTTTGCAGCTGAATTGCTTTGCAGCTTTTGTAAATATTGCTCAGATCCCTGTAGGTGATTCTAATCCTATCTCTATTTTTAAAAAAATTGATTTTAACTGTTTGATTCTCCCTAAAAATGATTTTATTATATTTTTCTCAAATTTATTAAACTTTTACCGTACAACTTTTTATATTTTATTATACTGATTATCCTAGACATTTTGACTATAACATTTATTGAACTTTACCAAGTAAAATGAAAATTATTATATTTTGTACTATTTCTACTGATTGAATAACTGATATTTTTACTATAAGCATTCTATTAATACAAACATTGAAAAATAAATGTGTGTATGTGGTTGAGTAATAGCTGGTCGCTATTATTGTTATAATACTGTGATAAAAATCTGTGTGAGGACAAGTATAAACCGGTTCACTGACACTGGTTGGAGAATGATTGATATGTACAAAATGGTGGGTCGATGGACTTTCCTTTAAACATTATGGTTCAGTATTATCCTCTACTGATTCATATGACTCACTAATTAAGAGTTATAAGGAGATGATTATTATGTTGACGGGCAAAAAGTGACGATTTTGTTTACTGAGCCAATAGTTTACTGATATTGATATGATACTGAAAAAACACTAATTGTTCCAGAACTTCATAATTATTTAGTAGGAATCCTGAAATGCATGTTATTACAACATTGTTCCTATTATTATATAAATTTATTATTACTGTATGAATTTATTGCTACTGTATTAAGTTATTATTCCTGCCACTAATTTTATTATTACTGATATGAACACCGATATTATTTGATACTACTGATTCATTGTACTGATATATTGAGTATGCGATATAGAATAATTGGATAGCATGTGTACATCATTATAGGATTGTACTATATTAATATGATTCTGACAGTCTTTATTGATACTTTGGTTTTATCATTTTATATAATTTCTTTATTGATTGATAGTATTGATATGACAACTGCTTTATTAATTTAACACTAATATTAGTTTACTAGTTTACTAACTTTGTACTGTATTATTTTACTATTTATGGATGATATTGTTATTGCATGTGAGTTTTAATATTTCTGCACTGATTATTGATTATATGACTATTATTGTTATGCATTGACTAACGACATGCATACTAGTTCTTTATCGTGTAATTGATAGACAATAATTTATGATACGGCACCTAACATTTATTTATAGACTTTTATTGAATTTCTGATGACTTTCTATGCTTTTGAGATGCTTTTATTCTACTGATCATATTGAATTTTAATTAATATATTGCTAGTGGTCTTCAATTTCATATTAATGACTACTGATTTATATTAATTGAGTTGAGCCTGTATATTGATTCTTGAGATCTTATATTGAATACAATGGTGGGTTTTAGTTGCTTGTTGGATTATGTGCTCATCATGTGAATTTGATTGATTTTTAGGTTCAAAAAGGGGACCAACTGAGTGAGATTGATCATAGTAAGGTTTCAGGTTTAATTCATTTTTTTTATATTTTGTTATTTTCTTATAACCAGAGGGATTGTAATAGATGAATGTTCTATATTAAACTTTTGATTATTATATATGAATTTTGACTAATAATGTGTATATTGATGTTTTCACTGGTTTAATTAAAATAAAAATAAATTAGTAGTTCTAGTAGATTAATTAGATGATATAAATGATACAATTCTTCTAATTTAGGTCTTAGGGTATTACAAATATTATTGGTGTTGATAAATAACTAAGTCAATGAGCGTCAAGATATTAAGAAGACAACAATTAGACAATGATGTTCAATAGACCATAGTTGTGCGACGATGATCGGAGAATAATAAAGGGATGACAATGATCAAAGGATCATAGAAGAGAAATGCTGGTCAAATGACTGTAGTCGGGTAAAAATGATGGTCAAAAAGATTATAGTTAACCAAAGGTGATCATAAGGACCATAGAGGGGGGATGGTGATCAAAGAACCATATTTGGCCAACAGGGGTTAGAATAATTGTAGTCGAGCGTAAAGGTCGGAGGACCATGATGGGGCGATTGAAAGATCATAGTTAGACAATAGTGATCGGAAGAACCATGGTTAGGCAATGGTGGTCGAAATGCTCTAGTTGAGCAATGGTGTTTAGAGTACCATTATCAAGTGATAGTGGTCAGAGTACTATAGTAGGGCAATGGTGTTTGGAAGAATTGTACCCTTGTGATTATGGTCTAAGGACTGCAATTAATCGATGGAGGCATGAAGATCTTAGTCAGGCAATGGTGATCAACAGAACTACATTCAAGTGAAGGTGTCCATAGGACCATAGTGTGGGGCACTTGTGATTGAAGGACAGTAGTCGGGTGATAAAGGCTGAAGGACCATTGGTCAGGCAATGGGCTTACAACAACAGTGGGTAGTGTTTTGATAGCGGCAATTAAATAGTGGTTGGGTAGTGTTTCAATGATAGCGTTAGGGTGGTGGTCTAATGGTAGAAATCATGTGATGGCCTAATTGCGACAGTCAGGAAGTGGTTTGATGATGATAGTCAAGAGATGGTCCAATGGTGCTTGAGTGGAGCTTTGAGATTCTTCAAGCTTTTAAACAGTCTTGAATCTCAAGCTAAAGTCCAAGCCCTATATCCCGCTTCGTGTAAAGAGTGAGAATTTATTTATTTATTTTTTAGAGTAACATGTCCTATAAATATAACAAAAAATTTGAAATGCATTTTCAATAATAATGTCAGAATTAAGTGATCTTGGACATATTAGATTTCTCTTATTGGGATGCTCACTTCAACTATATACATGTAAGATTTGAATGTCATTTGGTTCTCCAATTATGGATCATGCAACGAGTTCATAGTTACCAGTGACACTAATTGAGGATTTGGAGGTTGTGTTGGAATCATTGAAGTTGAAAGGGGTATGATAGGGAGGAGGGATCATGAAAGTGTTGATTAAATGAAGAAACTTATCAAACTACGACACCACTTGGGAGCTGTATGAAAGGGTGAAACATCAGTTTTCATCTTTTTGCCTTGAAGATAAGGTGGGTCTTTGGGAGGGGGGTATTATTAGACTGGTCCAGGTTGTACCGGCTTGCTATTACTCCAGGGGGAAGACTTCCGCCCAGGCAAACCCCACCTCCCTCCTTGTGGGGCCCATCAACATGTAATAGCAATTAAGAGAGGAAATTAAGGGGGAATTAGGAGGGAAATTCAAATTAGAAGGGTTGTTTGGGTTTTTTGATTAATTAATTGTATGCTTATGTAATAATTGGTGGCTATGGTTAGGGATATCTTAGATTTTGCTGAAATTTGAGATTTCTCTTAGGTTTGCTCGGGCTCTAGCCGTAGTCTAGGGATTGGGAGAGCCGGATCTTCCTCTCAAATTGAAGATACATTGTATCTTGCTTGCTTTCTTTCATCTACTATCAAATAAAGAGTTTCTCTAGTGCTATCCATTTACTTTCTTCTCAGAGGTTGTTTTGCAAGTTGCTGAATTCTGATTTCAGCAAAAGATTTTTTTTTTTGTTTTCTACAAGTACTTCATATTAGATTCTTAAAGCCTTTAAGCACTCTTGAATCTCTAACAAAATGTTCCCTTTATGTTGAGAGTGGGGGTTATTTATAAATTTTTGGGAGTATGTCTCATAAATATGTAGAGAATAGAGAGCACTCCATTAGATAGCCTATATTGAATCCCTTTGCATTTAAGTGTCTTAATTATGTCAGAATTAAGAGATCTTAGGATCGTTGGATTCGTCTTGTCGAGCCACTCGATTCTACTATAAGCATGCCAAATTTGGATATCATTTTTTCATGCAATTATTTCCATGAAGTTTCAAATTACACTTCGGGCCTTTAATTGATCTCATTTAGGTTTGGATTGAACCACTTTTGATATCGTTGGGTTTATTTTGTCGAGACATTTGGTTCAAATATAAGTTTGATAAAATCAGGAGTTCATATGGTTATGAATTTAATTTTGAATGTTTCCAATTCAAATATACCTCGAGATTTATGACCGATCGAGATTTTGATGCCTTATCAAAATTGAATATTAGTTTCATCAAGTTTTACTAGACCATAATTTTTAACCTTTTTTTTAAAGCCGTTTGGGCTAAGCAATACTACTTAAGTGTTTTTTAATTTCCTTTAGGCATAGGGGTTTGTATTAAAAAAGAGTTATAATTTTGACTCAGAAAACTAAACGTCACTTGATTCAAAATAAAGATATATGCCTAGTTCTGCTGTAGATCGGATTGAATGGCTTTGAGCATATCTTATGCCGGGGCATGGAGGATGGTGAAAAAGCACAAGATCTGATCGTTCACCGTCAAAATTACAGTATCAAAATTACAGAAACTATTGGTAATTATAAGATTTGAACAATTATACCCTTCCCAAAAGGTATTCCAACAAGGGAGCCTTTATTTAAAATACATAACATCAAAGGAATATATTATTGGAAAGCATACCTGGAAGGCAGAAAATTTGAAAGGGCTTTCGGACACAAATCGACCATCATTATTTAGCCATCTATCCGGACGGAATAGCTCTGCATCATCACCCCATAGGAACTTCATTCTGCCCATGGCAAAAGGTTGGTAGTCCACGAAATCACCTTCTTTCAAGTCGAAACCATCTGGTAATTTATCATCTGAGAAACAGCACTTCATGTCCTATGATGTTAGAAATCATGGCAACAAGTTATATATGTACTAATAGTACCATTTTTTTACGTATGCTCAGTTCAAATTATCGACTACAAATGCAAAAGGTTTACCAATGGGACTGCAGGATACAGTCTTAGTGTCTCGGTCAATGCAGCGTGAAGGTAATGCATTCCATTGAGAACTTCCTCCGTCAAAAACAAATGAAATTCATTTATCGACAAAGTCTCTTTTTCCATGATCGCATCTCTCACTTCTTGTGCAACTTTCTCTTGAACATTAGTATTCTTGCAGAGCATGTAAAAAAACCATGAAAGTGTACCTGCAGTTGTATCCCTGCCAGCAAGCAGAAAATTCAACACAATATCTCTCAAATACTTGTAACTTATGGTGTCCGGGTCCCTTTCCCTTTCCATTAGAAGCCTCGACAGTATGTCTTCTTTCACCGGCTGCATGATGAGAATGTAAACTACAATAGGAAAAATAAAATCACATTACAAACACTAAGTTCACTTCCAACTTACAGCATCATCTTTCTTTTGCGATAGTTGCTCAATCTTCACATTTATCACCTTATATACAAATTCGTCAATCAGCTTTATATTTTTTCTCAACTGAGCTTCCAAACCAATGTTCAATGCCCTGCTAATTTTCCAGAAAACATCAAAGAATCGTCTAAGTATTTGGCTGCTTGAATCATCAAAGGCCTTGGCAAAGATACTCCCTTCCTTGTTTGATCCTCCAAGAGTGTCAAGCTCAACCCCAAAACCCACTTTGAAGATAGAATCCATTGTTGACCTCATCAATAGGTTCTAAGGATTAATACACACTTTAACAGTTAGTCCTGCTTGAAAAAGCGAACTAGAATCCTTTATGAGTTTTTACTTACTTGGATATCTATCATTTCGCTTGACTTTGCCGCCTCGAAAATTAGCATAGAAAGTTTGATCGCGTTGCTTCGAAAGACAAGGCTGCTGTAATCTCTCAAAACTTTTGTTGAAAACTCTAAGCTTGATACTTTCCTCTGATGGCGCCACTTGTCGCCGTCCACTGCGAAAATTCCATTCCCTAATAGATCCTTCATAACATCATTGATTTTATGTCCCTGTGTTAAATTTGTGTCTGTATCTGTTAGGAACCGGAGGATCGAGGGAAAAACACTCGAGCTCGCAAAAAAAAAAAAAAAAAAAAGTTGATAGAGAAGAGGACAGACATGTCACAGTAACGATGATTGTTTACTCTAACGTAAGGGTGTAAGTGAGGCTAACCGAATCAAATATGACTCGATAAATAGCTCGCAAGCTGAGTTTATCGGGCCGTTCGGGCTTGAGCTCAAACTCGAGCTCGTCTTATAAACGAGTAAATTCAAACTTATCTAATAAACGAGATCGAGTTCGAGCTTACTCGGCTTGCAAGCTCGCAAGCAGAGTCATAATAATAAAAATAATAGGATTTTTTATTAAAAAATCAGCCAAGATATTTTTTCCTCTACAAAAATAGCTAGCACAGTTAATATATTTGCAAAAAAAATTTTACTTTCAAAGAAAAGCTGTCTTGCTTTAACAACGATGCAGCAGTGTAGAAACAAAAAATTAAAGCTGCATGTTTTGGGACATTTTCGTTTCACATGCAAATAAGACTTGACCTCTTAGTTAGAGTCCAAAACTACTTTATTCTTAATTGGACACTTCAGGATGTCGAGCTTACTATCTTCTTTCCTTGGCATGATTCTCCTCTAGGAATCCATGAATTACTCAAAACAACCCCATACGATTGATCTGATTCGAAATAAATACCTTTCCAAAGTTTGCAAAGTTGGTCTTAAGGATGTATTCAACGTTGTCGGGGTCGACAGTGTAAACGTAGTTGCAGAAGGGGGTGAGAATCCTGAAGGTTTTATAGCGGCGGGAGAGGTCAGTCTGGAAATCGAGTAACCGATGGAGGTTCAGAAGCTGGTGGAATATAGTGCCTGCGATGGGTGGGTATTTCTTCTTCCGGAATAATAGGTTCACTACTGGCTTGAGGAGATAGACGGCGACCAGAAAGCATGCGACTCCTGCCGCCATGGAGAGGAGCTTCGCTTCTGCAACAAGTTCCATTACACACACCCAACACGCCCAAGGGGAAGAAAATGTTTTTTCAACTTCACAAAAGGAACGCTCTGTTAAATACTGTCCGGCAACAAGCAGGATTTTTCAAGGTTCTGAGAGTTCCCGACAGATTTTACATAATAAATAATAATATTATTATAAAAAATTAATAAAATTAACACAATAACACAATATAAAAATCATATAATTTAATATAAGTTATTACTAATTTATATTACATATTTAGATATAATTTTATAAGTAATATAAAATTATAAATATAATTAAATATTTTAATATAAAAGTATTTCATTTGGTAGCATAAAAATTTTTTTGAGGTGAAAAATTGAAACATTGCAAATTTTTTAACATAAAAATATTTCATTTGATAAAAATTAAATATTATTAACTAAAAAAATAAAATAAAAATTTTCTAAAGAAACTAAAAAAATTAAATATTATTGAAATTATAAAAATTAATTGTTTATATTATAATTATTATAAAAACTAAAAAAAGCTGATTTCTAGGTTGAACCGGACCGGCCTTCAGACCGGTTCACGATTGAACCGGTCGGTCCAATCCGATTTTTAAAGCCCCGGTATTTATTACTTTTAGTAGGATTTAATAAATCTTGTAAATTCGGATTTAAACAATTAGTTCATTAAATAATTAAATTTATCATATTTTAATTTTAATTTTTTTTTTAAGTACAACTTATTTATTAATTATAACTTTAATTAGTGTCAATAAATTACAATTATAAAAATAATATAATTAGAAAATAATTGAATTATAAAATAATTTATTAATTTTAATTTTGATTATATTTTTTATTATTTATTAGTTAATTGTTAATTATTATTTTTAATTATTATTTTTAACTAACCATTATAAATAATACAATTAGATTTTAAGTTAATTAATTATTAATTATATTACATTCTTAATTAGTTTTAATTAAACTACTTATACTAAATTAATTTATTCCTATAAGTTCTTTGGCAATACCTATTCTACACTGCCTTCCTATAGCCATAGGTTTGCTAGGGTGTGCTTTTCCTCTTGTCGAGCTCGTTCCTCTTCGACTTCGCCTGGTTCGCATGAGAGGTAGTTTTGAACGAGTTGCTAAATAACTTATTCGCCTCCTTCGACAATGTTCCTTCATGTCCGATCCGAAGTGACACCTTGATGCGGAGCATCTTAACTAAATGATGTCTTAGGAATAAACTACCTATTTTCTTTCTAGAAACTTCTTAGCTCGTTATATATAATTTTTTATAAGGAGAAAAAGGGATGGCATGAATAGTATTATATGCTTTTGAGCTTATGTTATTTGGGTTCCTTGATTTTGTTCTTATTCTAGCAAGTCTAGCCTTTTTCACCAATCCCCACTATATCAACTGGTATCAGAGCCTAGAGCTTATGAAGAATAATGAACTGCGAAAGAAGATGGGAAATCGATGGCAATCTAAGCCGAAGAAGATGGGTTGTCGAAGACGATTGGCGCCGAAGAAGGTGGGCGGTCGACGACGATCGAAGTCATGAAACCTTTCAGGCAACTCAAGTGAATGTATCACTTGATCGATAATATGATTTGCAGAAGCAGATCGGTGAAGATCTCCTTTACCTTTCCTTTAGATAAAGAGGGTCATGCACTGCCTCTTCTCCAATCACCACTTGGAAGAATTCTATGTTCTAATTTCATTCGTTCCATAGAGAGAATATGCACTTCAACAACCATATCGATGCCTGCGTTCCTCTGCTCCTCCAGTGCAGCCGCATGACCGTCCTTGCTCCAGCTCGATTCTAAAGGTGTCGCAGAATCCAAACAAGCAGTTGTTGCGTCTATTGTTAAAAACTCCTCTTCTTATAATCATGAGGCAGACTCTTAGCAAAACTCAGATATCATTTCCGATTTTATTTTGGATGAATTTGGCTAGATGTTCATGGAGCATAGGGAGGATAACTTCGAATGTGCTTGAGAGCAACCCCATACTCGAAGCCATGGAAAGGCCCTTTTATGAAATCATAGGTGAGAAGTATCCTCCATCTCCAGATCGTCCTCTATTATACTTCAGTTTGAGCTCCTAAAGCCCAGAAGTCCATTTGCAGCAATTCAGCCATTTCGAATAATTGCAATGCACCATGCCTGTTTTCCCACCTTCTGCTCCTCCATATGCTCATCTATACGATCCCTACTACAATCCCTACCACAATCCCTCGCAACTTTATCCTCAGGTAAATCCCTATAATTCCCCTTACCCAAACTCCAATCACTTGAGCTTCCAACATTACGACAGCTTCTCCTCTCATAAACCACTAAATGAACATGCTCCCTCTCTTGATCCGACAGTTCGCTGCTCGACCACGTCTATGCGTCCCACACTCACGTGTCTCATCCATAACCCGACTAGCCAACTGGAGCTCAGCCTCCCCTACTCTCACACACCCACCCCCCATGAGTCCTGCCTGTCTGGCGCCTCAGTCCACACGTGTGACTGGAAGTCATGTGCTCGCTAGCAACACCGGACCGATCAGGGAGCCCTGTCTACCTGCACACCACATCTACTTCCCTCCTCCCTATACCCCATGGAACAACTCCTCGCAAACATTCATGTTTGTGGTGGTAGTAAGGCAGTGTGATTTACATCTTTCAAGGCACAGTTGGTACTTCCAGCATCGAAGCCTATTTTTGGTGCTAGAGGGAGGGCAGGAGACTTGCATGCCGGTGTAGAATTTGCACCTCACCGAGCAATCCCTAAAATAATAGCAAAGAATAGATAAATGTTTTGTAAAAAATCAAAGGGTTAATTTCATATTTAATTTGAGTTTTCATGTTTTTATCCCCTCTTATATTAACTGCTATAATCACATTTCTCTATTTGCCTAATACATCCAAAAGTTCTATAATATGTGTTTAACTAAAAGAATGATGGTTTGTTACGAAATGGTAGTGGCAATAAAAATAGAAAGCAAGTACTGACAGTAAGTTGTTCCATCTATGTAAGATGCACTGCATTAGGGCACACCATCTTTAAAAGAATTCTCATTCGAAGTGATATTAGGACCTGTGAATTCATCTGGAGGTGCATATGCAACAATGTCAGAAATATTAAAAGTGAAGGAGGTATGAATGTTAAAAGGTAGCTCAACAATATAAGCATTATCATTGATGCATTTGAGAATGGGTATTAGACCTAGTTTTCATGGGCTTAATTTGGAGTAAATATCAAATGGGAACCGCTCTTTGCATATTCAAACCATAACAAGGTCGCCAGGTTCAAAGACTTTCTTCCTCCTTTGTACATCAGCAGTTTGTTTGTACTGTTCATTAGAGGCAATCAGCATAGTTTTCACTTCCTTTAGTATGGATTTGTAGTGATCAGTTACTTGATTAACTACTGCATTCAAACATTTAGGTAGGACACCAATGTCAAAGAGATGATTAGGTACTTTGGTGTAAACAATACTAAAAGGGGAGTGACCGGTGGAATGGTTAGTCATGGAGTTATATGCAAATTTAGCTTGACCAACAACATTTTCTAACTATTGTAGGAAGTTTTGCACTAAACACTGGAGCAAATTACCAAGTGTATGATTAACCACTTTAGTTTGTCCATTTGTTTGGGGATGATATGCTGAGCTAAGTTTAATTTCAATTTCCAATTTTCGTCATAGCTCTTGCCAAAAGTGACTGATGAATTTCACATCTCGATTTGATGTAATGCTACGAGGTAGCCCGTATAAATGAACAACCTCCTTGAAAAATAGATAGGCTATATTGACTGTATCAAAATTTTGTTTACAAGTTATGAAGTGTGCCATTTTCAAAAAATGATCCACTATCATCATGATCGAATCAAAGACGTGTGTTGTTCTCGGTAATCCCATCATAAAATCCAAGCTGATATATTCTTAAATTGAATTAGGGGCCTATAATAGTGTGTATAACCTAGTATTTTGACTTGTACCTTTAAACTCTTGATAGATAGAGCACCGTTCAATGAATTAAATGACATCTCTTCTCAGCGTGGCCAATAAATCATGGATTGCAGCTGTCTTAGAGTCGTATCCCGCCCCATATGAGTAGCCATGCCTCCACAATGAGCATCTTTTATTAGTTGATGTTGTCAAGATGTTTCGGGAATACAGAGCAAATTCCCTTTGAATAAGAAGCTAGAGAAATCCTCAATTAGTTTTGCAAGTAAGCTGTGACACCAAATATCTCCAAAATCTTTGTTAAAATGGTATAACTCCTTCAAGCATTGTAAACCTGCAATTTCGGTCTAAAGCTAAGTTAATAAAGTAGATCTCCTGCTAAGGGCATCGACAACTCTATTTTAAGCACTCGTTTTGTGTTTTAGGATGAAGGTAAAGTGTTGTAGGAACAAAATTCAATGAGCATGCATGTAATTAATTATTTTCTAACTATTTATAAATTATAAAGCCTTGTGATCACTGCATAAGACAAAGCCTTGATGTAGTAATTAATGCTCACGGTGTTTGAGGGCTCGGATTACAGTATATAGTTCTTGTTCATAAACTAACCACTTTTACCTTGTTAAGCTAAGCTTTTCGTTGAAATATTCAATAGGTCGATTTAATTGTCAGCACAGCACCAATGCCAATTGTGCAAGCATCTCTATAAACCTAGAATGGTTTCTCAAAACCAGGTAAAGTAAGAACTGGAGTAGAGCTTAATGCAGTTTTAATAACCTCAAAACTTCTTTGATGTTCAGTTGTCCAATTGAATGTTTTATGTTTTAAACAATTTGTTGTAGGGGCAATCAGAATGTTGAATCTACGAATGAAGCATCAATAGAAGTTGGCTAGCCCATGGAAGCTACGAACATAAAACATAGAATAAGGTGTAGATCATTCTAAGATGACAACAACCTTAGGTGTAGATCATTCTATGAAAGTATAAATGCTAGCTCTTAGATCAGGTAAATACTAGACCTCTGGTAAATTCATATTTTCTTCTACTTTAATTATTTTGTAAGTCTATACATTTTATTTTAATTAATTGCTTTTAAATACTTGCATTGGATATTAATATCTGTGATGGGTAAAGGAGGGGGTCTACTAAGCAAGTTCAGCTTAGTCTATTGCTTTTAAATGTTTCAGGCAAAGGAAATACTTCGAAGGAGTAGATCAAGTCTAGAGGAAGACTCTCTAAGCTATAAGATATTGATTTTATAATCCAATTTTATTTTATTCTGATGTATAGAATTAAAATTAAGTTGACTGGATTATGTAGTTATATTTTGATGAAGTGAAAGTTAATTATACTATTTTTATATTCCAAAAATTTAGTAGCTCTGAGCGTTGTTATTGGTGGATGAGTTAATTAATTATATGCTTAAGAAAGTCCAATCCTTCCATTATATCATAGGGTATCACACAATCTATTTTTCAAGCTTGCTTTCCTAGTGATATTCATACTTTTGAAATATATGAAGTCACTAAACTTATACCTATTATTCCTATTAAAACTATTGAATTTTGGCAAATTGTTGGTTACAAAATTGCGTAACACATTCATGGGTTTGTTTTCCATTTAATAAGATGTGCAAAGATCAATACACATCTAAGAAACTCTACCATAAGAAAAATCTAATGGGATATTCTTCACAACTAGGTATAGAAACTATTTGAAATTTATTCTCCTCTTATTCTTCTTCATCCTATTCTTCTTCTTTTTCTTCTTCTTATTTTTCATCTTCTTGCTCTTCCATCAATGGTCGAGTGTACTTAAAGCAATAAATTATGCACCAAGGTGCAATTCATGCAAATCATTGGAAATTAGATGCTAAGTATTGAAAAAAAAGAGAGAGAGATGCCAAGTATTTTATGGGCATCTACTATTAGCCATAAAGATAGCAAGATATTTATTTTTAAAACTACCCCCATTTTATTTGGGTATGAATTCATGCATTTGTTCTTTGACATCACTAAAGGTAGAGATTATGGATAGCATAATGATCATTTTTAATTGGGATGTTTTTTATGATTGTTTTGTATTTTTAAGCATTTAATTGATAAGCACATAAGAACTAACTTGAGATATGTATGACCATTTTCTCAAAGAAAATATTACCCTCATATGAAAAATAGTAATGATACGCAGCTCATCTTGATCTGTTGGTTGGTAGCTTCCGCTACCAAATAAGAGGTCTTAGGTTCAGGTCTTGTGTAAATGATGTGTGTATGAGTTTATTTTAATTGGACTAAATATCCAAAAAAAAATAGTAATGATAATTTGTTTGGTGTGTAGTCTAAATTTGTTTAATCATCTTGGATAATATTTTCTTTTGATTTTCGAGATATATGATTTCTCAACTCAAGATCCGTTCATATTTTATTTTTTACATCATCTTTTAATATAAAATAAAAAGAAATCAATAATATCATGCATCCGTTAAAAAATAGCAACAAGAAGAATGGATGATAGATCGGACGAGAAGTGAATCATCCAATATTGAACAAATGCGAGTTCTTTAGCATCTTCAAAAAGAAAGAATTGTTGCTATTTTTAAATCCCGCAAGAGAAGAAACTCTCGGCCATATGAAGGAATGGTCTCATTTGGGCTCCAATAGTATAGCTTTTGACAATTATTTTTTTATTTTTATTTTTTAAAAATTTTACTAAACAACTGCTATAGAAAATAAGAAAAAAATTATCTCAAAATAAGGTTATGTGTCTAGCACTCATGTTAATAATATAAGAAAATTAATATACAAAATATAATTTTATATTCAATATAATATTACTATTTAATAATATTAAAAAATAATATTTAAAGATTTTTTAGTTATTTGATTACTTGTAAAAAAATTTTAAGAGTTTAATTTTTTGTGCTTTCTAGATTATAAATTGAAATTGATATTTTTAGGTTTGAGTGTGTTGACTGCGGGAGGAGTCTTGCCACAGAGAGGTTATTATGTGTGGCATTTGAACTTAACTTTTCGTTTGAACTCTAATCAAATATTTTTGAATTTTCTCTTCTCTTGTACACAGTACTGTGTACAAGAAAGAAAAAAGCCACGTGGATCCACCTAATTGGAGTCCGGACGAAATCCAGGCTCTGTATGTAATAATTTTTCATTGCCGTGAGAATGGGCCTGTAACCGCCCAAACTCTTAACTATCGAGATATTATCCGCTTTATCTTAAGGGCCTCACGGTTTTATCATGTCGGTGTAACTTCCTAGCTCATCGCCCATCCTAAGATTTCTTCGAGATCAGCATATTTAACTATGGAGTTTCTTAATGAAATTCCAACAATTACACCAAAAGAAGCATCGATGTTTAAGAGCTTAATTTTCTTTGACTTAAGGAATTTCATAGGGCATGCGGCCAGCCGTCGTGACAGAGGTTTCAATGACCGGCGGTGGCCTGCCACCGACAACGATGGGCAGTATTAAGTACGAGAACATAAGAGGCATCGCAACATTAAGTACGAGAATTAGAAGCCAACATATTGAGAAGGAGACAGTTTTGGCTCAAATGAATTGCTTTAGAAAACATGTGGTTGCGATTGGCCGTTGCAATGTATTTATTCGCTGCATGAACGTGATCTAGAACTAGAAGACAACTAGCACAAAAGGTGGGGTGTGCAGCATTTGATATCTGTGCCCTGCTCTTCTGAATTTCAACGTGTTTCCATGCAACATTTACGATAATTTAATCATAACAATACAATTTTGAAACTATAAATCATTTAAAGTTGCGGCATCTTTGCCCGAACGCGTAACTTATGCGGGACGATAATAATATCAATTAATATATAATAATAATAATAATAATTTATTTATTAAATATATATTATAATATTAATGAGAATTAATCGATCTTGATATCAAATATTAATATTAATCGAGTTTTTTAACGAGCTTCATATCTAGTATGTTCACGAGCTTTATTTAGTATGTTCACGAGCTTTATTTGACTAACTAATTAAATGATGACGAACGAGCACTTATCCATCCTCTGCATTTCACGTCCATTAAATTGTACCAATTCCTTCCTCAACTATGAGGATGGGCATCATTCCTGGCTGATAATATATATCGGGGGCATCATTTTAACTATGACATACATCATGAGTTTTTTTCTTCTTAGGTTTTTCATTTAATAAATTTGATCTTTTGAAACTTTCTTTTAATTTATATATTAAATCTTTGTACAAAACTAATACGCTAAATTCTCTCACTCTACCGCCACAAATATTAAGCAAGCAACAATTTGGCATCATATATGAGAAGCAATTATGTGCTTGGGAGCAAACCTTGCTATAATCGCAAAAGGACATTCATGTTAGTGTCCCAAGCACAATTGTAGTAGGATAATCCATAATCCCTTTGTCATCCATTATTAAAAAGAAGTCAAGATTAAGGGGGAGGGGGCAAACTCAATTACATCCTAGACAAGAAAACATCTTATGCTTGATTGTAATTAGAAAGCTCCTCCTTTCTATTATTTATAGTTACATCAGTTCTATGGGCAGTAGGTTAGGATGGAGGGGCAACCCTAGCTTTAGCCTCAAACAGACATTCATGATCAAACATCTTTGATCTTTACATGCTTACAGTCAAAATGAGTAGCTCAATGAGAGGAATTCAATGAGCCCAATGTACTCAATATTGAGATTATTAAGATATTTAAATATATAAAGAATAGTATGTGATCAAAGGAATCAATAAATGATGATTAATGGAGTAATTTAGAATTATGGCTAAAATTATTAGAGTGACATCCTAGAAAACAATAAATAAACTCACTTTTTTCACATAAAGAGAAGAGAAGCTAGGAGGCTTGGAGCTAAAACTAAACTTGGGATTGGAGAGAGATTTGGTTGACAATTTATGTCGACGACCACCTTTAAAAACCACAATTACCCGACCACTGTCATCTGACTATCATTAACTTACTATGACTTTCTCACCATCGTCGCTTGACTATAATTTCATGATGAACATTGCCCAATTAGTGTTCACCACCTACAATCTCATATCATCTGACCATCGCCATCCAACCATCACCACCCATCTATCATCTCTTGAAGACCATTACTCAACTATAATCTCCCAACTATTGTTGTTGATTATCATCACCCTACAACTTCCTTTTAATAACTGGTGCCTGATCAGAGCAACACACCCGCTGACTTCGTCTCTCATTATCGCTGACAATGTCAACATACTTTATCACCTATAAGTCTAATGCATGTCATCAATGCAAGGCCAATGCATGCTATCAACGCACATAATCACTTATAAGGATAATGCACGTCATCGATACAAAGCCAACGCCTACCAACTTCATCACCAACAACATCAATGCATGCTATCACCTATAAGTCCTATGTTGATATTCATCAAGCAATGGCCCGATGATAATGATCTAGATGTAGTGATCGAGTGGATTTCTAAGATTCTTCAGACCTCAAAGCTCTCTTGAATCTTAAGCCTAGGTCCAAGCTTCTCATGGAAAGCATGAGAGCAGATTTATTAAATTTTTAGTGTCAAGCCCTATAAATATATCAAAAATCTAAAATACTACATCAGAAAGCCTAGATTGATTCCCTTAATCATATAATGCTTCTTCGACATTTAAGTACCTTAATGATGTACAAATAAAGTGATTGTAGGCTTGTGGAATTCTTCTCACCGAGACATTCGATTTTACTATAATGTAGCATGATTTGCATATTATTTGATCCTCAATAAATATCCTATAGTTCCTAATTACGTTTCATATGATTAATCTAGGTTCATTCAAACTTGAATTGAACCATTTGTGATGTCGTTAGGTTTGTCTCAATGAGGCATTCAATTCAACTATGGATTCATCGAAATTTGAGTTCTAATGGTTCTAAATATGTGCATGATTAAGTTTATTTTTGATAACGTATCGAGCATATACCAGCAAGAAAAAATATAAAATATATATATAGGAAAAAGGATCCATGGTTTATTAGTGTAAGAAATTAATTTTTTTTTCTAAAATTTAGAATTGTAAACATATATTTGATGATTTATCACTCATCATTTAAAAATAATGATGATGATGATAATAATAATAATAATAATAATAATAATAATAATAGTAAACACCTTCTAAAAGTCAACCCAACTTACAACTTTCAAAAAAAAAAAAAGAAAAGAAAGAAGGCTACAGGAGGGTGAAAGAAAGGTTCATGGAACATCACATGAGTGAAAGAATAGCTTCAGTTTTCAAAGAAGTTCTACAGAATCGTTTTGCTTCAGTTTTCAACATAATCTTCACGCCTCCTTAGTAGCACAAAGCCAGATAAGGCTTTTTCTTGTCTATAGGGTTAACTTCTTTACAGTAAGCTCTGTGCTAGCCAAGGAAGAGAACCAGAAACAATTTTTAAAATATTATTTCCATGAGTCCCTATGTAGGGCCGAGCTCAACTACATCAAGCCAAATAAATTATAAGAAGTAAAGATCAAGCAGTAAAGCCATAAGAAGAATGATTTTTGCAACTTTTTCAAGACTTACGCATGTTTCCTATCTATCCTTTCGATTGTTAGTGTCATCACTCTTTATCATTATAGAGACAATAGTTGAGACCATGCATATTATCACGATCCCCACAGCGGCCACAATTGACACTATCCTCTAATAGCCATGGGACTGACTAGCAGGCATTTGCTGCCTTCCAACCACCATTAATTATACTAAAAATTTAAAAATAAAAATTCATATTATGAATATTTTAATTATATTATTATTGTTAAGTAAAACAAATTATTATTATAAATAATTATAACCACTAATATTTATTTGCATGTGCACAAAGTCAATCTAGGCGAATAAAAATTAAAACTTTTAAAATTTAGTCCAAAAGCTCATCTACTTTAAGTAAAACAATGAGTAGACATTATTAGCAATAACACTGTTGCGTCCTGAAAAATTTGCGGCGGTAGAGAAATATAAAGTTTAACGTCTTAGCTTTGTACAAAGATCCATCATGCAATCAGATAAGAGAGAGGGTGTTGCATTCGTTCGAGACACCAAAGTTTTTGGAGTCTGTCGGACCGTTTTTCAACATTTCAGACTCAATTTTGACACTTTTAAAGCTATTTGACCTCTACGCCCAAGATTGGATTCTTTTCGAATTTCAAATCGCGTTAAAAATTTCCCAAGAGCTAGAATGAGTATTTTCAGACTTTTGGAGCTTTGATGTCAGAAAATAAGGGGGCAACTGATACATCCTCAAAAAATTATCTTGGTCGGACAAAAATCTCGAGGAAGAATCAAGTTGGAGACTTCAAAATTAAAATTTGGACCATCCGAACTCCAATTTCAGCAAACTTAAAATCGAACTGAACGTCTCGAAATTTTGAGCTCAATGATACTAAATTCAACTCAATCCGAGCTCAAATGTTTCCAAATCAAGGACCCAAAGCACTGTTGGAAGCTTCAAACCACAATTTGGATTACCAACGGTTTCCAAACATGACATGCTTATAGTCGAATCGAGTGGACGACTAATGTAATTAAAATTTAAAAATTTAGAAATTAAATAACATAGAAAGATAACGATCTAGGGACTGAGCCGAAGGCCGTCCTGTGTCACTTGCATACTATTGCATTTCTCTCTCTTTACTTTAAGACACTTCCCCGCCTGCGGGTAGAGTTCAGATAATCTGATCCATGAGAATGAGGTGCTGAAGCTTGGGAAGCCTAGTCTTCTAAAAAATTATTTTTAAGCCTTTTTAAAATTTCAAGCATTCATGATTTGAATACTTTAGCTAGCATGCATTGCATTAGCAACTAACTAAAATTAAAATTTAATTACATTAGTTCTATGAGTATAAGACCATTCATAAGTACAAGGCCACTTAGGGGCTTCTCTAGGTGTCAGCCTTAATTTCCAAAAATTAAACCACCCACCCATCTTTCATAAAGATCGAACAGTATAAATTTTATACGACTAGGTGGTTTAGCTGACTTTCTTTTCAGGTAAGATATAAGTCCAATTGCATTAGTTGGTCATGGATGTTAGTATTGTGTGTACAATACTACATTTCTTATAAATTTAGGATCAAAGGCTAGCGGTACTAGTGTACTATTTTATGCCCTATCGGTTGGTAAGTCTTTTATCTTTCAGAGGCTATAAACCTCACCCATCTGCGTCATATGGATGACACAACCTCCATCTTTCTCTCATACACGTTTGAGTGCAATGTTTTCTTTTCCACTTTCTCTCCTTCGGATCGGCCAAATGATGATATGATCTGTGTATATTGATTAGCCTAATTGAGTCTATCTTCCTTTGAATTAGGAGAGTTTAGAAATTTTTCTATATGTTAAACCATTTGAGAGAATAATATAGCATCTTTAATCAAAAGTTTTCTTAGGTCAAGGCCTAAAATGTAATTAACCACGGGGGTTTGTACCCATGGAAAATCGATCCCCACATCAAATAAATCATATTCGAGCTGATGTATCAAATGGGGAAAATTTCATGATATTTTGGGTCATATATATTATTATCCATCGAGGTGTGTAGGTGAAAGCAGTAATCGTGCAACCACGGATGACCTAAAAGCGCCTTAAATGAGGTACGTATCTACATCAATCACATGAAACTTTACCTTAGTATGAAGTTCCCTAAATATTAAGAAGAGCATGAAGGATCCTAGGGTCTTCTGCCCCTTCTCATTAAGCCGTACATCATCAACTTATCTTACCCGAGATGATGTACATCAAGACAAAGTGCTTTCAAGTTCATAAGGTTGATAGAGGATCCAAGATCAATTAAAATTCATCTAATTATCATTATGTCACTCTTTGTAATAACATATAGAGGGCGGTTATGGTCAGCCATCCTGAGCATCATGTTATTCTCAACAAAAGTAATGATTGGCTTATTTTGAGCTTGTAAAACTTCTGTTATATTACATTCAATAAAATATGTCTCATATCTTTTAGGTTCCTTGAGAGCCTAAATTAAGGTCTCCCAAAGATCTTTAGACATCACCAGGCTTCGTATATGCTGAGCTATGTTGAGATTTTTCTCAAATGGGATAGGATATTATAATCTATCCCTTTGGTTGTAGTGTTTTTCTTTTCTGGGTCCTTGGGGATAATATCTTCATTTATAATTATCTCATTCCATTTGCCTTTATTAGGGATCCCTTTCTTCGGTGGAGTTAATATTATCTTATCCTTCTCAGCTGCACCTGGGCGATCTCCTCCTGACTCATTTAATGGTGCATTTTCCTTAAAGTCGACCATTGTCTCATCTGGAGATTCATCCGTTGATTCAGAGTTACTACCCAAGTTCACCTGCTCCATCTGCAAAGTGATATTAGGATCTGATTCATCATCCTCTGGAAAATATAGATCCTCCTGCACACTGTAATCTATTGGAGATACAATCATACAAGATTCAGAGGCTATTTCTTTTTTTCTGTTTGGTTGGAGTCACTGATGTAATCGAAATAACCCGACAAGTTTTCATGGGGAGTGGATCTTCGTCGACCTCTTTTGCCTCCTCAACTTTGAGTTCCATCATAAAATCAGCAAGCTTAATAGGGCATCTCGCAGTCTGGTAGTATTCATCTAAATTATCGATAACCCTTTAGATTGCTATATTTTTTCCTTGGGCTTCTTCAGTTTGGTTTTATTTTTGGAGGATTTTATCTTTCCAGACTTTGAAGAGCCAATTTGGTTGAGGCGCTATTTAGATGTAGATGCTCACACCACATGTAGCACCTTGGGATCTATCAACGGTCTACTGAGGTAGTACAAGGCATTCTCCTTGCCTTCCTCATTCTCTTGAGCAAATAGCGCACCCAAAGACTCATCCAGGGCCGTAGTGTAGAGAATTAATAGCCTCCCTGGGATAGGTGCAGCTAAAACAGGGGGGTTCATCAGGTAGCGCTTTATACTCTCAAAGGCCTCCTAACAACGCTTATCCCAGTGATAGCGGGCATCCTTCTTTGCTAGGGCAGCAAAGGGGTGACACCTACCAGACAAATTGAAGATAAATCTCCGCATGAAGGCTAGTTTTTCTTGAAAAGACCTTAGCTGGGTAAGGCTCTTAGGAGATTTCAAGTCCACTATGGCTTTGATCATGGAAGGATCAATCTTAATGCCTCGATAACGGACTATAAACCCTAGAAATTTTCCTGCACTAACTCCAAATGCACATTTCAGAGGATTCATCTTTAAATCATACTTATGCAGACGCTCAAAAATAATTTGTAGATCTCAAAGGTGATCTCCACGGACCTTGCTTTTGACCATTAAATTATCCACATAGCATTCAACTTGCTCATGTATCATCTCGTCGAAGATGAAAGTCATTGCACATTGATAGGTGGCCCCGGCATTCTTGAGACCAAAGGGCATCACCTTATAGCAAAATACACTTATAGGTGTACGAAATGCAGTAAACCTCTTCTCATCGGGGTTCATCTTTATCTGGTTATAACCAAATGAACCATCCATGAAGGAAAAAATGCTATAGGAAGATGCTATGTCCACCATAAGCTCGAGGATAGGAGGAGGAAAATCATCCTTAGGACATGCCTTGTTCAAATCACGAAAATTAATGCAGACACGAATCTATCCACTCTTCTTCTGGACTGGAACAATGTTTGCAAGCCAAGTAGGGTACTTCTCTTCACGAATGAAATCAGCCTCTATAAGCTTCTTGGTTTCAGCGATCACCTATTATTCTATCTCTAACCTCATCCTACGAGGTGCTTGCTTAACAGGGACTGCCTCAAGCTCGATGGCTAGTTTGTAGACTGCCACATCTGGGTTTAGACCAGGCATCTCGGTGTACTTCCAAGCAAAGCAGTCTCTAAATTCTGAGAGTAACTTGATGTATTCTTGTGCCTCTGAGTCAGATAACAAGACACTATAAAAAATAGGTTTATGATCTGATTCAATGCCTAAGTTTATCTCACATAGTTCATCCATGGCGGAAGTGATGCCATCTTCAACCTCTCGAGGAGCATCAAGTACTCTGTCCTCGTCATCATCCGAATCTTATTTATCGGTAAGAGAAATAATCAGATATGAGTGTGAGATAGCTTGAATGTTAGTGTGGCTAGGTGAGCTCTGCTCAACAAAACCTAAACCTTGCTTGATTTGAGGCATATCGGTTCGCCAAATACGAGCCTGTCGTAGAGCTTATTCATCTGACCAAGTCAAGATAACTGCACCCCGCTCTACACAGTCTTTCACAAAAGGGGAAAAATAATGAGGGACAGTTGTGACCTTGTTATCCATAGCGGTCTCTGTAAAACCCTGACTCTCAGGACCCAGTGGGACACCTACACTATGGGATAATGAGGGACACTCACTAGGCCGCGGTGGCACAAAGATTTCATATAGTGCAGGCGGAGGGCGACCCCTAATCTGGAGTGCACCACCATCACTAGTGGAGGGGGGGTAACCAAAGAATTTTGGTGAGACTCCTCAACTATTATTTCACGTATTTGGCGGGAAAGGGGCTGTTAACTAGTAATCTGACATCGGGGGTCTACTTCCTCGTCTGAGCCACTGTCAATAACTAAACCACCCTCGGGTATCAAGTATTTACAAAAGGTAGGAAGTGAACTATAATCAGTAAAATTCAGGGCTGGCGAGGGAGCTGGGCGATGAGGAACAACAATCATCTCATAGTCAGAGGAGTCAGACTCAACAGTCAAAGGACAAGCATAAAAATATGAGGATGAAGGGATTTGAGTGTCGTAGTTTTGCAGCGAGTGAGTCGACCCTCTACCTCTACCTCGCTCTCCCTTACCTCTACTAGGGGGAACATCGTGCCCAACTGCAGACTGGAAAGGAGATCTAACAAGATCTGTAGTAGAAGTATCTGCCTCAATACTAACCTGTGATGGACCCTACACAGGTAGCTGTATAGGACCCTGTATAGTACTGGCAAGTATCACAGGTGACTGGGCAGGAGGAGGTTTACTTTTCTTATGAGGTATGTAATGCTTAGCATCATCGTAAATAGAGACCTCGTGCACGAAAAGGGTTGGGTATCCCTAGGAATAGAATACTCGACTTCATTTCTCATATACTTCATATATTGGTGTAGTGTAGAGGGCATCATTCCATACTCATGGAGCTAAGGCCTTCCTAAGAGAGCCCTGCATGAAGTATCGGCCTCGATCACATGAAACTTTGCTTCAGTAAAGAAATTTCCAAACTTCAGAGGTAGGGTGATAGACCCTAGGGCACGCTGTCCTTGGTCATTGAAGCCTTTCAACATAATCTTATAGGAGGTTAACTTCAAATGACCAAGGGAGAGGCTCTTTAAAGTTTCATAGCTCAGGATGTTAACTGAAGCTCCTTGTTCAATGAGGACCCTGTTCAACTCATAGCCATTGACTTAAGCGGTGACATATAAGGGACGATTGTGATCAGAGGTTCCTAAGAGGAGATCTCGATCTGAAAATATAATGCATGGCATCTCCCTCAGATAACACGTATCCCCGACAGATTTGAAAGTAAAGAAGGCTTGGCAGGACTCTGGTTCGAGTAGTGCTTTTACCAGGGTCTCTCTCAAGTCAGGAGACATCATTAAAGCGTCATAGACACTAAGAAGGGCAGGAATTTTCCTTAAGTGAGCCAACACATTATAATCAACCTCCAGCTGAGGGCCTTTTCCTTTCACCTTAGACTGCTCTTGGGAGGAAGTGATAGGATCGTCCTGCTGAGTAACAATATTCTTATCTTTTCTTTTATGATCTTATCTATCCTAGGTGGAAGAACCTTCCCTGAACGCAAGTGAACTTCCTGTACTGAGTCATCCTCAATAGGAGATTCACTTAGTTCAGCGGTGATGGCTTGTGTTGGCTCTAATGAACGTGACTGAAGTGGGTTCTCGAATTCACCTTCTGAATCCATGTAATAACCACCCTCCAGAATCATAAAGACCGGTTCTTTATCATACTTAGACTCCTCATCGCATACAGAATTATTGCAAGAGATATGTAAAATGTTAAAAGAGTGAATGCTAGAAGAAGAAAAAGCAGGAACAGAACACCAAAAGTAGCTAGAATCACCTTCTTCTACTATTTTATCATCAGTCGAAGGGAGAACGAAATCTTTCAGCGTAAGTGCTGGAAGGCATCCTATCTTTCCCTCGAAAGTTACAACAATCTTTTCTTTTTCATATATTTTCTTATTACATAAAGAAGGAAAAGAAATGTGCTCAGCAGGCACTACAATAGAAATAGAAGAAGGAAAAGGTGCTGGCGAAGAAACTAGGGTGGCAACTGTAGACTTGGCCTGGGCAGGCCTCCTCTTAACTGCCTCTAAACTCTGAACTGTTTATCTGATCATCTGCTGCGTCTTTTGAGAGAGTGCTAGCTGCCACTCTCCCTCAAAACTTTTAGGTGATCTGCTACTACTGCTCTGGCTGTCACTGCAACTGTTGGAGCCCGAGATCATCTGAACTGTCTGAGATATCTTGCCCTTGGGCTGAACCAAGTCAATGTCCTGTAGATGGATCTGTCCACTAGTCATGAGCTTCTCAACTCTATCCTTTAACATATAGCAGTCTTCTGTAACATGCCCGATATATCTATGAAATGGGTAATATAGTGGGTGGTCTGTCTGTCCCTCCTCCTCCACTCTACTGTTGTTCGGAAATGTTAGGATGTTCTTCTTAATAAGGAATTTGAAGATCTTCTTTTCACTTTCCCTTTTAAAGGGATATTCCTTACTAAGCTTCTCCCGTAGGTACTGCTGACTCTCTGGCGTCCTACGGGAGGGTCTAGGTTGCACTGCTGACTAACACGGTGTGTGAGACTACTGAGGTGGTGCTGAACTGACTAAGGGCTTTTTTCCCTTATCTAATGGTCCATAGGTACTGTGTACCTCCCCTCTCCTAGGTAGAGGTGCCCCTGAAGACTCCTGCCACTGAGGTCTACGTGAAGGTTGACTCTCAACCTTAGGAGGGATTGCATCGGGTATGCTGTCCTGCAAACTAATCACCTTTGCCAATAACTTCTAAAAGGTTCTGATGCCGAAACCCTTCAGATAAGGTGCTATCAGACAATCTATGTTCTTCAATAGGATCTCTACTGCATGCTGCTCCTGTAACTGGGGCTCACACTATAGGCTGATGTTTCTCCATCTGACTATATAATCTGAGAGGGGCTCTCGAGGACGCTGTCTAGTCACAACTAGCTCTCCAACTGTAACCCAGTGCTCTGCACTAACAAACCTCTGCACAAATAACTGCTCCAACTCTGTAAAGGTGCATACTGAATCGTTGGGGAGGTCGGAGTACCAGGCAAAGGCCACCCCAACTAAACTACTGACAAAGAGCCTCAACATCAATGCATCGTTCCCTCCTATATTGCAGCAGATGGCTCGGTACTAGGCCACGTGCTGCCTTGGGTTCCCAAACCCATCAAAGACTCTGAACCCAGGAGGGAAAAAACCAGGGGGTAGGGCTCGTGCTCATACTCTACTGGGTAAGGACGCCCCCCTGCTAACTACCTCTCTAGACTTCCTGGAGGAAATGGCCTGCTCGACCTTCTGTACTATCAAATCGTGAATCTGCCATGCTGACAACTGAGCTGACTTACTCTAAACTGGGGTAGTAAAAGTATCTACTGTAGGTGCCACTGGAACTGCTCTCTATGCCCTGTCTACTCCTGCACGGCCTGGTGCTACTACAGGTGGTGCTACTAGCTCGTCCCTGGACGTAGTAGGAGTACATACGCCCGTCATCTGAGGCATCGCCCCCAAGACTGTCAACTGAGCTGTCATCACTGCTATGGCCCTAGCCATCCTGTCATTTGAGTTTGTAATTGTAGCACTGTGGCATCCTACCTTAGCTTCTCCCTGCTCATCATCATCATCTGCCTCTCTCTGCTCGTTTGAGTGGCCACGTCTAGTAACTACACATACTTTGTGCACTGGTATATCTCCATCAGACTCCTCCTCGAGCAGGTCATCCTCAAGTGCATCATCCTCAGAGAGGGTCTGACGGAAATCCTCAATGTAGGGACTCAAAGGGGAGGAAGTCCTATAGGGACTAAGGGCTGGCTCTGCCCGAACTGGTGAACTACCAAGCAAAATTGCAACATCATCATCTGTCACTGCATCACAGACCATCAGAACTGCCTCTAACTGCTCAACTGTCTGAACTAGCTGTACTGTCTCGACAGAAGACTCTGCTTGTCGTCGTCTCCATACCCATCTACTGCAGTGGGACCCAGTAGGGGCAACTGACTGCTGCGAGGCTACCACAACTAAATTAAGCGGGGGTCTAGGGGGCTCCAACTGCTGCCTCTGTCCATGACGAAGTGGAGTCGTCCAACAACTGGAGCAACTGTATGTGATCTCACTGACGAAACTAAACTAACAGGCTGCCTGGGTGGCTGTCCTCTCTGCCACATATACCTCTGCCTAGCAGTCTGTCTCTATAACTGAACGGATGCCTGAGAAATCTGGTAGAGTAACCTCTCCCGACTGACAGGGCCTCGACCCTGCGCTAAGCGGATAATGCTTTGAATCCTCTGAGAGAGGGCTCGAGCATCATCATCCCTGGGGACCCTAGTGTGTGGTAAAGTAGTGGTAACAGGAGGGGCCACTGCAATGTGAGCGACGTCCTCCTCATCACCAATGTGTGTTAGTGGAGAGAAGCGTCCTCCCTGAACTGCTGCTATCTCAGGGGCGACCGTAACATCTGGAGTAGGGAAAACTGCAACTGGTCGTGGTGCCATCTACCTAGGGACAACTCTCCTCTTAACTGGCTCCTGGTGAGCCAACGAATCTGTCATCCGCTATCTGTCTGCCTCGGATGCAGCTAATCAAAGTCTACAGTTTATATTCCTCCTGGCCCTTCTCCCAAGGCCAGAGGCGGAGGACGAAGCAACATCTGAACCCATTTCCTGAGTGATGGGGGGAACAGGGGCTACGGGAAGTGTCGGGGTCTGCCCGAGGGTCTCTGAGTGAGACAGCTGAGCGAAAGTCGAAACCAGACGAGAGGAAGGCAAAGGAGCCTTGGTCTGGGCACCCCTCTTCTTAGAGGAAGAAGGAGGGGGAACCCAGACACGAGCTGCCTCTGGCGGAAAAACAACAGGGGTAACTACTGCCTGTAGGTGTTGAGGGGCCAGGCAGTCTGAATAACAGGTACGATAGGCATTGGTCGCCTAACCGCTGGACGAGTGGGTTGAACAGGAAGTGGTCTAGGCACCGGCTGCCTAACCACAGGGCGTGCCAGCTGCACACGAACAGGAGTGAGACGATCAGGTGCCCGGGCTGCCCGCCGAGCAACTAGACGTCTGAAAGGTCACATGGCTATGCGAGCTCTCCTCTGGGGAGGAGAGTAGGCAGCAGCTTCAGAAGGGATCGGCTCGCCAAGGGTAATGAAGGTCGAGTCAGTGAAAGAACCAAAAGTGATTCCTCCAGCAGGAGGACTGGCTAGTAGAGACTCGGGAAGTGTCACCCGCGCGTCAGAGCCAAAACTGAAAGTAACGGAAGGTACGAAGGAAGCCATGGCACTGTCTGCCCAGAAGAAGAGAAGAAATTTGTAATGATTAGTAAGAGAATTGATGTCACGAGCATAGAGAGGATAGATAGGGGATGGAATGACTTAGAAGGTTAGAATGAAAAGAAGAAAACTAGAGGGAAACCCTAGCTAAGAAGAACGGAAGGAAAGAAACCTAGCTAGGGGGAAAACCCTAACTAAGAAAAAGGAACAATCCTAACTAAGGAAGGACCCTAACCAAGAGTGGGACGGACCTAATCTAAGGAGTACCAATCCCAGAGTACACACAAGAAAGGATAATATAGAATCCAAAGATGGAGAGAGAAACTTGTCCCACCGTGGTCGCCAGAAACCTGTGGACCTCCGAAAGGACACAACAAAAACACCATCGCCCCGCGGGGGGAGACAATATATGCCAATAAGAGGGCAGATTCGATCACACATATGATTAACCATTGAGGATAGCGGCTCTCACCGGTACACCCCGATGGGTAATAATATGTGTGATCTAATCATCATAACAGATTTCCCCCACCCAATATATCAGTTCGAGTGGGGTTTATTAGAAAGTGGGATTCAGGTTTCCCACAGGCGCAAGCCCCCGTGGTTAATTATATCTTAGGTCGAGGCCTAAGAAAACTCTCGATTAAGAATTCTACATTATTCTTCTCAAATTAAGATTGACACATAAGGAGAAGACTAGGAAATCCTACTCAAAGGAAAGAAAGATTCAACTAGGCTTAGTCAACATGCACAGCTCAGATCAGCATTCAGAGGGACAAAGGTAGTGAGAAGAAATTAGAGAAAATAAATAAATCATGCACTCAAAACATACAGGAGATAATGATGGAGCTGGCGTCATCCGTGTGACGCAGATAAGTAGGATTTATAGTCTCTGGACAATAGAAGACTTACCCACTGATGAGGCATACTATGAAATAATAGTAGCCTTAAACCCTAGGTCCAGAGTGGGTCCAGTGTTCTATAAAACACTAACACCCATGTCCTAGTTAATGCAAAGCAAAATCTAGACTTACCCCGACCTGAATTGGGGAGCCAGCTAACCACCTAGTCGCTTCAAAATCATGAGTCCAGTTATTTTATGAAAGATGGGTGGGTAGGTTATAGTTCTTTAGAAGTAGGGCTGACGTCTAGAGAATTTCCTAATCAGCCCCAGACTTATGTAGGGTGAATGCTTCTAGAGCTAATGCAATTAAAATCTTAATTTAGTTGATTTCTAATGCAATGCATGCTAATTAAAGTATCCAAATCAATTATGTATGGATTTAAAAAAGGCTTATATAAAATAATTTTTAGAAGTAGACTGGGCTTCCCTAGGTCCGGCACCACATTCTCATAGGTCAGATTATCCAGACTCTACCCGCAGGCGGGGAAGTATCTTACAAAAGGAGCAAGAAGAATGCAAGAATATACATGCGACCCCGGACGACTCCGACAGTTCCCTAAGTCGTTAGGTTTCTATGTTATTTAAACCTTAAAATTTTAAGTATTGATTATGAGTATAAAATATTTTAGTCCTTAGAGAGCCTAACAGAATCCAGGCTAAAACAAAAAGCGGCATTCAAATCACCAAGAAACTAAGAAAAGTATATAACATATGTGCAATCAACATCAAATCAAACACAATAAATAATCAAACTAATCAATTAAATGTCCATAGGCTAACTGCTCTTAATTACAAACTAGGGTCTGCAAAAAATTAAAGTGGCCGGGCACCACTGCCAACAACTCGAATTTCTAATCCTAGAACTGATGTAAGTGACTTTGAGTGGGATACTCTTGGTCTTCAGCTTCTTGATCTTTTCTTCCTCGGGCTCCTGGATCTCCTCCTCCTCGAGCTCGTTAGATTTGTTGTAACTGAATACCCAGGGTGGATAAGAAGACTCTCCCCCAAAGGGGACGTTATTCTCTCCACCTTGGGTAGTGAAGTGATCCAAATTTAGACTCCTAAATAGAAAAGGACTATCCTCATAATGGGTGTCCTTTCCTTTCTGGGAATCCAACATTTGGATCTATGTATACCTACTCAAACGTGCACTTTCATAACTCGACACCAAATTATAAATGATTACATTAATATAAAGCAGTAAATTCTAGAATCTCCTGCATGGTTATCCTACTAAAAGTCATCCCAAGCAGTTATTATCACATTCCAAGCAGTTTATATGAAATAAAGATACTCATCACAGCCACACTTGGCCATGCTCTTAATTTTTTTTTTTTGAGGGCTAAGCGGCTCTGAAGCACCTATAGCAATTTATAATTATGATTTATTTAGCCCTCATTTATGTAGGGGGCTGAGCAATATCTGAAGCGTCTGCATAAAATAGTGTTAGTATTTAAATCATGATAATTGCCCCCCTTTTATTTAATGCTGCATGAGCATGGCCACCTACAGAAAATATTGTTAGTATCAAAATCGATCCTAACATATGGGTAATCTATCGCGCAATCACATCATTTCCCATAGTGTAGTAAAAGTAAGCAAACACATTAATAATACAATCATAGCATGCAATAAAATTTCAGAAAACCCTGCACACAACAGAAAAGTAAACACCGGCCTACCCTAAGTCTAGAAGTGGTGCCCTAACAAACCATCTAAGTGTGTGTGAAAGGCTGTGTAGCTGAGATAGATCCTAAGTTGGGTAGTTAGTTGAAGTTATCTAGTGTCCAGGTTTGTTGCAAGTCTGAAGGAAAGGTTTAGGTTTGAGTTTCAGTATTAATATATTAAGGATCAAATTAGGTATACTTTAAGAGTTCAGTGATTACTACCTTTGTTTCACACCGAGTCCGTGAAGTTTATTTGACCTTCCTTGGGGCTAAGTCAATAGCCTCGTAGGCCTGGGTTACCTAGTAGTAACCATAGGTTAATTAGATCGATTTAGTTGGTTGGAGATTAAAAAGAAAAGGAGTATGTTGATTTATTTATTATTGTGTTGTTATGTTAGTTTTAGGTCAAGGGCAATGTTTTCTGATATTTAAGTTGAGCCGATGGTTTTCAGAAGGTCTGGGGTCACCCTATCCACTAGGTAAAAGGATCCCAAAATTGACTTTTTTATTAAAGGGGCTTTGTGAATAGTTAATATTTTTATAAAATAATAGACCTTAACCTAATCAGTTAGACTATAAGCATACCCAATTTGGATCCTTCTATCCAAAGTTATGAATTTTTGAAGTTTTGGTCTCGTTTTGAACTAAGTTTGATCGGATTGTTGACTTTTTTATTTAAGTTGGCTTCTGGAATCCTAATATTTTTGATAAATACTAGACCCTAATATGAGTTGAATGCCTTTGTGTTTGTCCAATTTGGAGTTTTCTATAATTAGTTATGAATTTTCAAATTTGAGTTATTTAGTGAATTATCGAAATTATTTAACTCAAGGCTGTTTTAGGGATTTTTATCCAAATCAGTTCCAAACTGCTTGGAATCACCCCCAAAGGTCAGGAATGAACCAAAGAAGTGTTCCCAAGTGTTTGGAAAAATTTTGGAATTTTTAATAATTTTTAATTATTTAATTTAAATAAAAGATGATTTTTAATCAAAATTGAATTAAAGTTCAGATTGAAGTCCACTTAAGGGTTTTTAATTTTCATGAATTAAGGACTGAATTCTGAAGAGTTTGATATATTATGGGTATTTTTTTCTAATTTAATTTGGATTTATTAGAATTTTCTGAAGTTATCGGGTCCTAATTAAAGAGTGAATTAGGGTTGATCAGTTAAGGTGTTTAATGAGTCCTAAAAATTCCTAGACAATTCTGAGGGGTTTAGGACATCACTAAGTTCATAGGGTTCAAGTTTCAAGTCAATAAGAGGTAAACCCTAGCTCCTAGAATTTCTCTAAGTCTGCTAGACGGTTTCTTAATTATTGTCCTTAGGGTGTCACTACGTTAAATGAGTTTTGAGTCAGTGTTTGAAACTAACCTTTGGGGTAATAGAGGAAATGCAACAAAACATAAACACACCAAACATGTCCTTAGATCTAGGAGAGCCTAGGCTAGGCGCTTGTGCAACCTACACATACAAAGGACTACGAAATACTAAGGAAAATATAATTAACGAAGTAATTAGTGAATGATTGAGACCCAATCATCCACTAATCCTCCCCACATGAATGCCATTCATAAGCCCAGTCTATGTTTAAAATTCCAAAGGGTAGACCTCTCAAAATTAAATAATTTATTAATATATGTAATTTTAAAATATTTTAAAATACACATAAATTAATAAATAAACAAAATGAGTTTTAAAATAAAGTAATTTAAAAAAAATAATTCATATGTAAATGCATGAGAGATCCACCAGCCATCAAAGAAGGTTTCAAAATAATTTTTATTTCAAAATAATTAATTATATTAATTATCTAAAAAATATTTAAATAGTTAAATAACTAAGTAATACAGAAATCATCAAGAATAGACAAATTTGAATCCAGAAAATAATTTTAAATTAAAGTTCGCATTTTTTTTAAAAATTCAAGATAGTATGCGTCAAAATTCAATTTAAAATGAATTAGTTATGAATTTTAGAAGTTAAATGCATTTAAAAGTAATTTTAAAATAATTTAATTAATTAATATTTAAAAATAATTATTAAATTAAATTAAAATAACCATAAAAGGGTTTTCTTATTTTAAAATAAATAAATAATAATAATATAATAGTGAAAATAAAAATAAAAATAATAATGGTAATAATAATAATAAAAATAATAATAAAATAAGAAAAATAAGTTAAATAATAATAATAACAATTAAAATAACTTCAAAATATTAATAATGATAAAATAATAATAATAAGAGATAGTTTTAAAATAATTAATAATAATTATATAATAGGAATCCTACGCGTTTCGACTTAGCCACGCCGTAGGATCCTCTGCGGTTCGAGTGGACGGTCCAGATTGCGCCGGACAGGGGCGATGACCGCAGGATCTGATCCGCGATCAAACCCTAGCCCCTGAACGGCGAGATCGGAACCGTTGATCGTAAGATCAACGGTTTTGATCAAACGTAACGGGCGGGATGCGTAACCCGAAGCCCTAAACCTATTTTCGCTTTGTTCTCTCGATCGGAGCAATAAAAATCGATGAAATTTTAAACCTAAGAACTAGACATGAAGAGCATTCATGTGGGGTAAGATTTATGGTCTTAAACGCGCTTTATGATAAGTTAATTAACCCTAGGTGTCCCACACTAGGGTTAGCCTTTATATCTTGGTTTATGGACGGATTGATTCGTAAAAGGGATGGTTGAACTTGTAGATTGTCCATGCACAATTCCTTAGTTGATCTCGAGCTTTGAAACGCCTTCGATCGGATGGAAAGTGGCTTGGAACTTTTGGAGTCTCGGTTCACCGGAGATCTCACCGCCGTCGAGGTTCCAACATCGGGTTTTGATTGGGGCGAGTGGAGGGAGGTTGTAGGAGATCTCACACGAAGTTTCAGGGGTCTAGGTGGTCTAGGGCAGGAGCAAGAGCAAGATCCCCCTCACAAGAGCCCTAATTCAACTATTTAAAGGTTAGGGTTTGAGATCAACGGCTATGATCGAATCCTAGGTCAATTAGGAGGGAAAACCATTAGCTTTGGCCATGGTTTTGAATTAGATTTGATTAGGAAGGGTTTTAGCACATTAAAGGGCTTTGATTTGACTTAAATAGGTCAAATTTGACCATGGAAGACTTGGGTTGACCAAGTCAAAGGTCAACCCAGTCAATATAGTCACTTTGACCTAAGGGGTCAAAGATCTTAGTCAAAGTAGGCTTGGATTGAATTGAATTTAATTTAGAACTATTAAGGTCCATTGGGTCAACCTAGGTTGACCTTGTCAACCAGGTCGACCCAAAGCCTGGGTCTGGGGTGAAAACAAGGTCAACAACGGCTGACATTTTTGAAAAAGAAACAACATTGCTTGTCCAAGAGAAAGAGGTATTTGCTTCATCTTCCCATACGGGAATAGCAAGAAGGGTACAACATCGAATTGGTAGTAAAAGGAAACTGGTGGAGTCACCGTTCATAACTAGCAATAGAAAAAAAAAAACCAAACTGACTTTGAATAAGCCGATGTCACCGGCTGAAAAGGCATATCCTAGTGAGATTGCTATTATAGAAGTTCAAACAAATAAAAGAGATAAAGGTACCGATGAGAGGCTGACAGATATTGAAGAGAAGGTGCCTCCTGCTAGTACAGAGATTGTTGAGAAAGCAAGTGAATGTAAGATAGAAGAACGGTTAGTCGAACTTATGCTTAATTACTAGGGTTGGTTATTAAGAAGTGATGAAAAGCACATATTCATTGACAACTATCTCCAAAAATATAATGACAAGTGAGTTCCATACTTTTTTATTATAATTATTATTTTAGCCAGTCGATATGGATCGATACCGAGATGTTCCAATAATATACCGAGTAATACCGAGTAATGTCGAGCGTATACCGAGCAAATGCTCGGTATTACTTGGTATTACTCGATATTTCTCAGTATTGCTCAATATCTTTATGTATCATTTTAATCCAACTGAATATACTGAGCATTTTTTTTACAGGAATGACATTATTTATACGGCGGGGAACGTTATTCTTTACAGAAGCCAAATTGACGAGCTTTTAAAGTCAGAGTTCCTTGATACCAACCACATCGATGCATTTGGAATTCTGCTTGCTGAAAAGAACCAACTATACCTGGCCTCTATTAGCCATTTTTATTTGTTTCCAACTTTCATTGGGTGAGTTAGCTAATTTAATTTATTTTATATTTTATCCCAGTTAATTAAATTTTTTGTTATGTCAGGGTTATCACGTATATAAGGCAGAAACCACAGCATATGTGTCTTATATAACCCAAGAATCTATTAAGGTTGCCAATCTTATGCTTATACCCATCATAGACAAATCTAATTGGACTCTCATTGTCAAAAACCTCAAGAATTAATGTTGAAATTTTTATGATTCATTACCAAAGAAGAATCACAGAGTTGTCCTTCCTGAAGTTGTAAGTAACACACACTAATCTATAAAACGTCATGTATAATTGATCTTTGAACAATGTCCTGCATTTGATATTTACAAATATCTCATCTCGACGACAAAATAAGAAATTTTTTTGATCAGGACATACGACTGTGGCTGATCCAACAAATTACAAGTGCGCCAACCCAGAAGAATAGCATAGATTGTGAGATGTATGTATGTAAATATATGGAAGCCGTTATCCAACCAAAACTTGTTGTATGGGCTGATGTAAAGGACTGGCAAGAAAATATGTCTAAATTCAAGGTAGAATTTATATACGTCATCCTTTGTGCTACAATAAAATGAACATATTTGAATAAAAGTAATCCTTCTTGGTTACATTCACAAATTCTTTTTAATATGTTCTTTGAACTTAAAAAAATAATAAATGTCCCGGCCAACAACTCATACCAAGCTGTATCGATAAATATATGATTAAAGTACTGACCGATGAGTACCGAGCAGTTCTGAGCGATACTGATTACTACTAAAGTAAACGTCTCAAGCATTACTGAAGTTGACTTAGTGTGGGACAACAACCAAAATAAGTCATCAACTCAAACTATATATCCTACCACTCCGATAAGTTTAGGAATTTCTTTCTTTGAACTCCACGAAATTTTTTTCATAAGTTACCTATATAGGTCCACAATAAATGCATCTTCGGCAGGATCCCAATGATTGGAAGAATTACATTATCCATAGGACATGGCGATATTTAATATATTCAGATTTATCAAATTCTTCTTTGGAATGGCGCAGCTCATGATATCGCCTCTGGAGAAAGTTGGAGCTAAAGATGTGATAATAGTACTCAAAAAACTTAATCTCCACGCATCTCCACCCTTTAGCATTCAGGAAGTTGCCGGTCCTACTATCATCAATACCTAATACTTCTTTATATGAACTTTGTAGAACATAATCACAACGCTCATACCAGCTATGAGCGCAACATCTATTTATTTCATTGGCCTTATCTAGTTGCTCTAGTGGACTGTCGGGATATTAAGTTATACGTTAATGCATTGTAGTGGTGGCTAGTTTTATGAAGACTTTTGTCGGCAAACATAGATGTAGGTTAGTATGTGGCCAACGCACTTTATACGACTTGCTCAAGACAGAAAAAATAAGAACTTAAAATTATTGAAGAACACCAACACTGCGGGACTTACAAATAGTTGGCTTTAATGAGAAAGGACGAGAGGTATTTACCTTCTATGAATCACAAAGATATTTGCATATCTAATTACATAAGACAGTTGCTTGCAGATTGAAAATGCCTCTTTGATTCATGGAAGAGTAAATACCATTCAAGCTTCGAAGTGCAGATGAGGTGGAGTAACTCTGTAAGTCGCCATTATATAGAGAAGATAGTGGTCCATACACATTTATTAACATAAATGTTTCAACATAAAAGTACCACCAAACCTTACTAAATTATAATAAAAGTTACAACTACCACCGTAGAAGCATTAAATAAAAAAAATTTATCCACAACAACAACTCGCCATTAATGCACATACAATATTATGTAATGTATATTATCAAGACTTGATTATAGACGATACCGAGAGATACCTAGAAATAAATAGCGACACCGAGTGGTGTGCAGAAATACCAAGAACTGAGAGAAACTGAGTGATACCCAGAAATACCTATCGGTATCGAGCTGTACTGATCAGTACCGAGATACAAATAGTACGAAGATGTTGTGAAAAAAAAAATTTCATTCTAATTTCTTTGAATCAATTATTCTCATCATCATTCTTGTATATTCTATCGTTGGTTGGCTTGTTGGTCTTTGGAGAATATACTGATCTGTCAAGCATTTAGGTATGTTCGTGAAGGAAGTTTGGCTCACTTGATCCCCAAGTGTATATTGTTCTGTTGTAGATAGATTTTGCTTTGCAAGTATCAATTTTCTGCTTTCCTCTTTTCCCAATAATCCTTCAATCTGGTATTAGAGATGCCTTTAGGTCTGCACTTCATCGTGTCTTTCAATTTTTTAAGCCCACCCCCTGCTCTGTCGCCAATAAACTTGTGGTCATTTTTCTTCCCTACCAGGATGTAGTCTATATTTTCAGCCATGTCAGTTATTGCAGTCAGCATATATTGTTCTGCATCCTCATTTCCTTGTGCTCGTGTGCTAATTTGATATACAAATTTGCTCACATAATTTTTGAATATCATACCAGTGGACCCATCCTGAGATGAGTTAGAGTTTTTTCCCCTACCAGTCATCATCCGCTCAGCATAAAAATCTTTTCTAGCTCTGGCTGACCATCGAAGCATTAAGTACTTTGAAGGAATATTAACCATATCTAACTTTCTCATAACTCTTATATAGTTACATAGTAAACCCATCATCTTGAACTTCCCATAAGTGCAATGTATAGTACCCTTTATAGCATCAAAATGAACAGTCCAATGTTGCAACTGAATACATTTATCAACATTCCTGATGGAAAATATGGAGGAGTCAGGTGAAGCATGATCTATACACATTCCACGCACACCCTGTAAGAACTCTTCTTCAAAAAATGTATAGAATTTTTAGGAATAAAATCGAGCGGCTTGTTTTAGTATTGGGCTACTTTTAATTAAATGTTGTATATCGGACTGACTACATTTGAAATCTTCATCCTGTTCATTCCGACACTAACTCTTCATCACCTTCTCCAAGCCCAGGAAACACTCAGTTATAGAACTTGTTGGCTTTGAAATTCCATGGCTCACATTATTAGTTGACTCACTATGTTGTGTAGAAAGAATGCCAAGGTTGAAATAATTTTTGTTAAATACTGTTGACCACTTGTGCCTGATTCTATATAGATCTTTTAACCAATCATGGCTCTGAAGGTCCCCTTTAGTGATCATCTCAGCCCAGGTTCTCTCAAATTCATCCTCAGAATCACACTTGCTTAAACAACTATAAAATAGACCTCAAACTTTGTTGTTGTTATTGAAGCAACACACCTTGGAAGGAGCCTTCTTGCATATCCTATGTTGTGTTTGAGGTAATGCAATTTCTATTACTCTAGCCATTACCTGATTTTGATCAGTAAATATCATTATGGGATGTTTATCACCCATTATTCATAAAAAAATCTAAATAACCAGGTAAATTAATCAATTGTCTCTTCAGATAAAAAAGCCACCCCTAACAGAATATTCTGCTAATGATTATTAACTCCAACAAATGGTACAAATTATATTTGTTAAGCTGATAGCTAGTATAAAAAATTATGACATCCCCCAAGCAATCATAATCTAATCTCCCCAACCCATCAACCTAAAAAAAATTCAACAACCTATCATCCTCATCAGTTTGGACATCCCATGCAAACATGTTGTCATGAACTAGCCGTTCTTTAAATAATTCAATTAGGAAATTTATGTCCACATTCTCAATCTTGACTCTTCTCTCTTTTTGAATGTAGTTGTACGCATCCCTCATAGTAAATCCCATATTTCTTACACCTCCCACTTCATCGGATAAGTAGGTAAATGCATCAACTATTCTTATCCCATCTTTTGTCATTGATTTAAGAACAGATGCTTTCTCTTCGCTAATGTACCTACAAGATCTTAGCAAATGTTGATCTTTCAGTCTAGCTAATTCATTATTGTTACTTTCAATAAATTTTTGCACTGACCAAACTCTATCTTTAGTCACTACAAATCTAATCATAGCTGGACACCCAATTCTGGTGTTTGATTTTTGATATTTTGATTTGACATTTAAGTTTAAGCCCTTCCTGAATCCATCTTTCGAACATACAAAGTCCTTAGATTTATTTTTTCTCAATTAGGCCAGTAAGAATGATGTCCTTTCCAAACACCAAAACCATAACTATGAGCATAACTGCAGTACATATCATATGCATCCTCCTCAGAGTTATAAACACCTTGTGCACAACACAAATATATTTAACCTTCTGATATAAATGTGGCAGAGAAAAAAAATTACTACAAAGCGGTAACTATTTGCGGTACCGAGAAGCGTTGTTCTCGGTACCCGAAATCGGTACTGAGAAGCGGTACCGGGTAGCTGTACCGAGAAGATATATCCAAAAGGGTTGTTATCGGTACCCGAAATCGGTATCGAGAAGCGGTACCGGGTAGCAGTACCTAGAAGCTTTATTCTCGGTACCCGGAATCAATACCGAGCAGTACCAAGAATCGATACCGAGAAGCAGTACCGGGTAGCGGTACCGAGAAGCGCTATTCTTGGTACCCAGAATCAATACCGAGTGGTACCAAGAATCAGTACCGAGAAGCGGTACCGGGTAGCGGTACCATTATCGGTACTACTTCTCGCTACCAGGATGGGTACCGCAGAGCAGTATTGGTCAACAAAATAAGCACAGAAAGGTATGCACGTAGTTACATTCTCAAATGATAAATTATAAAACCTCTAATGATAAACTTTAAAACCACTTAGTAGTTAAGAACTTTCCGATAATATTCCAGAGTTATCTCCCGTACATAGCTGCAGTGACTCTTCCTGAAGGTTTTCAGTCTGTTCCATCTCCTTGCACTCTTCGACATCTTCCAAATGGAATTCCATTTTCATGTTCTTTTCCTCCATGCTCGTTCTCACCTCTCTTCTGTGGTGAAATCCTAAAAAAGATCGCCAATGTCATACAACCTAAAAAAATGGCATGTTTCTTTTAAATTTTCGCGCCCGAGCCAGGTCGAGCCATCGGGCCGCGTGGTAATTAGAAAAGCACGTGCTTTATTCCGACTTTTTGGCAAGTTGGGTCGGTGGGTCTTCGTGTCGCTACGTGGTGTCATTTAACTGGTGTCCGGATGTAGAGCTACGTCCGGTGTTTGCACCCAATAAAAACTCACCATAAACACCACACTGATTTCTTTTTTATTTGAATATATTAATCACTTGAAGTTTTAAAATCTAGAAGGTTTTGTCACACACACAGTCATTTCAGACAAGAGGAAAGTAGAAAATAGTAAAGTAGTATAAGCTCAATAAAATCATATATGCAAGTTACTAAAGAAAAAAAAACTACATTCTCATTTATAAAGTATTTCAGTATACTAAAGTTATTTGTATGCACATCGACAGCAGTATATTTCGTGTGTTGCCCTTGGTTTGTTATGAAACAACAACTGAGATTACATCATCTAAGACATTGGTGGCTGAAGTCAATTCTCTACATAGAGTAGTGGCTATATATACATAAAGCATATCATTTAGAGTAGTGGAGATACTAGGAGCTGTTATAGACCACATATCTTATTGAAATTGCTTTGCTAGAGTGGACACACTTTTTCCCTTTCCTTGCACCTCAATCCAATGGCATTGGGTGACTTACCTCCTCAGTCTTCTTCTTAGCCCGCCTTTAGCTGGAGAAGGCACCTTGAAGCTTTGGCCATTGGAGGTGCAACCTTCTCCTTAGTCTGAGCTTGTGGCTTCTTCGCCATCGCAGTTGATTTTCTTGTGACAGGTACCTTCAAGCGGATGGGTGTCACCACATCCAGTCGAATCCTCATTGTGGCAGGCTAGTCATCACCCTCTATGGAGACATTACTGGGCCTCTTCGAAGGCCCCACCTCCTCATGGTTGTTGCCTCCCTCCTCGTATGATGGAGATGGCTCCCCCGTTTACTTCAACACTGATATATCGGTGGGGAAGTCGCACCTTGGGATGTCATCTACACACCCAACAACCTATATTTGAAGCAACTTAATGCTTAGAAAAATTTCTCCCAACTAAGGGAGAATATGAATACTTACTATAAAATACCACATATAAATTGTGATAGGTTATATGGTGCACTGATTGGCAAGTGTCCATTGATCCCCTTCATAATTCGCTCCTCAGTTAATGGAGGGATGGTCGCCTTACTCTTGGGGAAGAGGATTAGAACAGTCAGCACTTACCATGTGATCAAGCTCATTAAGAAGACATATTTCGCTTTCCAGCTGCGAACATTGTTTGCCAATCCTATTGTCTTCATCACCGTGAAGGAGAACTACACACAGTCGTCCTTAAAAGGCCTTGGAAGTAAAGACATGAAAAAATAGGTTCAACAACCATGACAACTTTTGCTTCCTTAGATAGCAGATGAAGGAGATCACACTCACTATGGAGTTGTGTAGTATCTGCCCGGCAAACACGACTCCATAGAAATGCAAAATTTTAGCAAACTCGTGGAAAATAAAGTTTTTTATAAAAGAGGTTTATTCACTCATCCTCACTCAGCACTTGCACAGAGAGGTTGGCACTAGAGAAGCAATCTACAAAATATATCAAGCCGGCATGTCTCTATGACGTTCATGAAGACTTCATAGTAGTGTAATCGCCAAAAGCCTCAATGCATTTGTGTAAAGTAGCCATAGATAACAACAAACACTAGCTCTAGAAGAGAAAAGAAGTCTAAGAGAAATTTGTATTTAACTCAAAACTGCAAATGTAGTACCGACGAACATTTATAGAGAAGTAAAGTTATATTAATATAGATGCACCAATCAAATATGCATTAAATGCACTGATCATGCCTTCCCTCTCCAACATTACCAGCACATTTGGCGACTCTTTGCCGGTCGCCCTATTGAATGTTTGTCAAACTATGATAAATTGTCTTAATCAAATATATAACTCGTCACTCAATACCACAAACTAACTCACCATAGTAATATAAAACACAAATATAAAAAAATATATATCATAAGTATTGTACTCAACACTTAGAGGACACACATAGTCTCATTGTAATGATCGTGCTAAAGCACTCACTATAACAACTACAAATTAAAGTACTCGTGATAACATAAAAAAATGCCCACTTCTTCAAAGCCATTGCCTCTGAGTCGCACAAAAAAAGTCCAAGTAACTCGCTCAAGAAAATACAAAATAATGGGCTTCCTCATAGAAGACATCTTTTTCTTCAACAAGACCCACCTCAAATACTTAAAATTGTCTCTTTTCTCTATACCTCAACCAACTGGAGTCACTTAAGCAACTTCCTGGGGAGTTTCCCCAACCTTAATGGAAGTGACATCTTCAACAAGCGCCATTACTTGTCGCTACAGAGGGAGTTACCTTATAATCCTCAAATTATGAGAAATACCATCTAAAATAGTAGATAGGTGAACCCTATTAGATTGCCCCTCACCAACTCCAGTAACGACAGGATCACAGTCCTATAGCCTCAACATGTTGGACTGCAGTGGTCCCTGTCGCCTCCATCGCCCCAACCTCAAACTTAATCTTTTTTCTAGGAGGGGCAGTGGCAGGATCATAAGACCCTTGGACAATTTGTATACCTTCTCCAACCTCCTTGCTCGCTAAAGAATCATTCACGGCCTCCTTGAGTTCCTCAGCCTTACCTAGGCGGAATGCCACCTTCACTCATTTAACACTCGCTCGAGCAAAGTCATCTAGTTTCATTTTATAAATAGTTGCAAGTCTAATCTATATAGCACTCGCAGGTCTAATAACGTTCCTAAAAAATCATTAAGTAAAAGGCCTCCAACCGCAAAGACACTATTTATAAAAGCTGCAAAGAAAGTGACGTTATATCAATTAATACTACTATCAAGGCTATAGTAAACAAGACAACAATTCTGCATTTACTTTCTCATTAACTTTTTGATAGCCCTATTAAATACACATTATTTTCATTCACATTTCCTTTTAATCACTTGCTCTTCACAATATTTATAATTTTCTCCAATATCCTTGAATTTTTTTCTCCTTTAATTTCTTATAAACAAGCAATACTTATTTTTCTTATCATCATACTACTCAAATTTCATGTGAAATTTCAATCTTAAATTTAGATGTAGTCAATCATGATTTATTTTTCACCACAATTGAGTTAACTTTACACCACAATCAAATTTATTTGTAGAACATCACTTAAGGGTAACATCCTAACTTGCTCTTGCCTGCATATAATAATTAGGATATACTATGACACATTGCTTCAAAACAACACCCTAAGAACTTAATTTGTTGAAACTAAGATTTCAATCGAAGCCCATTGGTACCAAAAAATTTTTCTAGGCCTATAACTAACTTGGCCATCTCAACTAAATCTTCATCCCTCTTTGTACATTTGGAATAAGCGTTTAAAAGTTGATTTCTTTTATTGGCAAAAAATTATAAAAATTGGTAGAAGACAAAGCACAACAACAATGAATACAACAGATGTGCAGAAATATTATGCATGAAAGAATCTATATGTTAGGACATACAACAGCACGTTAAATTACATAAGTGTTTATTTGCGAAGTATTTTCATAGATTGATTTAGGTTTTGTTTGGGACAGCTTTCTTACTGCTTTCTAAAGTAGTCTTTTAGTACAAAAATTTCTAGTTCAAAGAGTTTTTATACTAAAAAATTGTTTTAAAAGTAGTAAGAAAGCTGCCCCAAATAAAGCCTAGGCGTAAGTTTATAGGGTTTTTTTAAGTAGTGCAGCATTTCTCTTAATATGTTTTATAATTACAAATGATATAATCCAAGTTTATGGCAGAAGAACAAATCTCCATGTGTAATATTTACCAGCACTTCAGTTTTGTAAACTGCATTGCCTGCATAAAGCACGAAGATGAAGCTCTCCATCAATTTGGAGGGTTAACATAGGCCTATAATTGACAATTCGGTCAGCTGAAATCTCAAATTTGAAGAAGTACAGGAGAGTTGCAGCAAAAATCTTCATCTGCCTATAAGCAAAATCTTTTCCCAAACAGATACGAGGTCCAGCCTTGCAAGAAGAAAAGAAATTATCAATTTAGAATATTGCATAAATATCATTTCAATTCATGCATGCATGCATATACTCTTATTATAGCTACTTAAAGCTTTTATTATTGCACTAAAAACCTATCTGATCTCAAACAATTTTCAATCTCCTAAGGCATTTTAGTCCAACATATACACATACACGCTTAAATAAATCAATTCATAAATGTAAATCAATTTTATATATATATATATATATATATATATATATATATATATATATATATATATATATATATATATATATATATATATATATATGTTTCAAACCTATCTTGAGCTAGCTCGATCTTATTTAGGCCCATCTAAATTCAAGTTCAATCCAAGGCAGTATTAGCTCATTAGTTTTATTACTGAGTTTGATTTAGTTGAATCCAAGCAAAAAAATATCCAATTTTTTAAGTCATCTTCAATCTTCTAGTCAAATTCATAACCCTAACTATATCCATGCGACTCAAATGGGAGAGGTTTTATGTCAAGTATGGGTATGAGGAGCATGGTTCGTGAGGGTGATACAAATAGTTTGGAAGCCATGATTTTATATCTAATGGTTGGTGGGAAAGAAGTATAAATGGAGATGTTCGAGGTTTAGGTTTTACTAGAGAAATAATTATTAGATGTTTTGATCTTATTGAAATTGCTCCCTTTTTCTAGAATCTAGATGCATGCCCAGCATCCTCGTGGTCTTATGAAATGCTAACGGTGGCAATAATCTTGGCCATAAAAAAGTATTTTGCCAAATATCAACTCATATTTAATGTGCATTCTATTACAATCTATGGATATTTAGTCATAAGTTGATCATGTCGTCTAGCGTATTGTGCCCTATATCGTCAGAACATATCGTCAGAACATGTATATGGTTAGAAAGAGAGATTAACATCTAAGCATTAAACAAAGGTCTATCATACACAAATAAGAGAGGGTAATTGCAAGAATTGCAAGAGTTGTGAGAGGCATCCACAAGGCTTCCCAGTTGAAACGATTGCAATAGTATTTGTCATCAGTTACAAATGATGCCCTTCCCATTAATTATAGAAAGTGTTGATACAATATGATTAATATAAACTATATAGAATGAATTATGTAGAGAAGTTGAAAGGGCCTTATGACTAAGGAGTTATCTTCTAGAGATCTTTTGCTATATTCATCTCCTTTGAGAAGGAGAGACCATAGACCAAAAAACTCAGTATATATCTTGGTGCTGACATCAAGAGTAAGAGTTAGTGTCAACGAGTATTAACCTTTTGAGGTAGGCGATGGCATGCTTCAATGTTGTAACAACCCAGAGTTCTTAAATGAATTTATTTAAAAAGACTAAAAAATTTTGAAGTATAGTGCTGCAGCGCTGTGATTTTGAGCGTTGCGGATCTAAGGGTTGCGTTGGAGCGCCAGAATTCGACACGATGACAACAATGCTCTCTGTTCTACAGTAACTATGGAATGAGCATGTAGCACTATAGTTCATTGGAAGGGAACTTTATGAAGGGACTCAAACCAAAGATCAGAGCGGTAGTTAGAGTGATGAGGCCTCATGACTTGGGGGGAGGCTGTGGAGCTACCCTAGTTGGTGGAAGATTAGAAGCACCTGGAGAGGAGGGGGGGAGGTAGAGGCAGCAGTTTAGGAGGCTCGTATAGGATGACTACCACTATTTTAGCACCCAAGGTGCCAGCAGCGAGAAGCCTTCATGAGGCCTTAAAGGATAAGCCTCTGTAGGAGGGGGATTCAAGGAAAATTTCAAGATGCTCACTGAGAAGGAGCTATAGGAGAAGAAGGTAATTGGATTGTGCTTTAGATGTGATGAGAGGTACATATCGGGGCATAGGTGTAAGGACCTAACTTTTCAGATTCTCATTTTATGTGATAACGAGGAAGCTAAGGAGGGAGGTAAGAGCAAGGCAGGGGTAGAAGAGGAGGAAGAACTACATCTTGACATGACAGAGGTCTCCTTAAACTCAGTGGTGGGATTCACCCTGAATCACACTATGAAAGTAAAAGAAGAAATAGAGAATAAAGAGGTGGTGGTGTTGATCGACAGTGGGGCTACCCATCTCCAACCAGGTCGCTGATCAATGCAGGTGAAATTGGTGGACACAAGGAGTTATGAGGTGATGATGGGCAATAGGAAGGTGGAGATAAGAAGAGGAGTATGTAGATGAGTGATTCTGACCATATAGAGGGTCCAAGTGAGAGAGGACTTCCTTCCATTAGAGTTGGGAAGCACTGATGTCATCTTAGAGATGAAATGGCTACAAACTTTGGAGGATACCAAGGTCAATTGAGAAGCACTGACGATGGAGCTGACGGTGGAGGGTAGAAGGGTCATGATCAAGGGAGATGTAATGTTTTCCAAGGCTATGGTATCTCTCAAGACCATGTTAAGGATTATATAAGAGGTGGGAGGAGGATTCCTTATGGAGCTGCAAAGATTAGAGGGGATCAGATTAGAAGAAGGGGGGACACTCATACATCAATTCAATGAGGTATTTCAACCACCTCAAAGCTTACCACCACCAAGGGAGCAAGAGCACACCATCATCCTGAGAGAGGGGTTGTCACAAATTAGTGTTCAGCCTTATCGCTACCCTCATATTCAGAAGGGCGAGATTGAGAAGCTGATCGAAGAGATGTTAGAGGCAAGTATCATCAGGTCGAGCAAGAGTCCTTTTTTTGCCCAATCTTACTAGTCAAGGAGATGGATAGGAGCTGGAGATTCTGTCTGGACTACCGATCCCTAAATAAGGAGACTATGTTGGATAAGTTTCCCATTCTGGTGATCGATGAGCTACTGGATGAGCTGTGTGGAGTAGTATTGTTCACCAAGATAGATCTGAAGTCGATATACCATCAGACCAGGAAGAGAGAGCAAGATGCCCATAAGATTGCATTTAGAACACACGAGGGACACTATGAGTTCCTTGTAATGCCATTCGGCCTCACCAACGCCCATGCTACTCACCAGTCCCTTATGAATAGGGTATTTTAATCATACCTCTAGAAGTTTGTACTAGCTTTTTTTACGATATTCTAATGTACAAAAGGTCAGAGGAAGAGCATTTGGAGCACTTGACGGTGGTCTTAGGGGTATTACAAGAGCAGCAGCTGAGGGCCACTTGAAGACGTGTTATTTTACATAGGCTAGTGTGGAGTACTCGAGGCACATGGTATCTCAGGAGGAAGTAGCTGCCAATTAGGCCAAGATTGAGAAAATGCTGAAATGGCTTATACCTAGCAACCTAAGAGAGTATAGGGGTTTCCTAGGATTGACAAGATATGAATTATAGAAGATTTGTTAGAGGATACAGTAGCATAGTCTGTCCACTGATGGAGCAGTTGAAGAAGGATAGTTTTTTGTGGGGGGAGGTGGCTACTCGAGCTTTTGAGAGGTTGAAAAAGGCCATGGCCACGGTACTAGTCCTAGCTTTACCTGATTTCAGCCAAATTTTCATGTTAGAGATGAATGCAACTGGGTATGGATTGGGGGCAATGCTTATGTAGAATTATAGACCTATATCCTACTTTAACCAAGTGTTGACAGCCAGAACTAGGCTGAAGTCAATCTATGAAAAGTAGTTGATGACCATCATGTTAGCCATTTCAAAGTAGTGGCATTACTTATTGGGCCTATATTTTACTATCAAGACAGATTAGAGGAGCTTGAAGTACTTGTTAGAACAGATTATGGTGACCAAGGAGCATTAGAGGTGGTTGTCAAAGATGTTGAGCTATGACTTTGAGATCTAGTATAGGTCATGATTAGAGAACAAGATGGCTGATGCCTTATCCAGATGTATAGGGGAGCTCCAAGAGATAGCCATTTTGGTACCATTGAGGGTGGATTGAGAGGACAGTGTAGAGGATGAGGAGCTAAGGAAGATTAGGATGGAGTTACTGAGGGATGGGAGTAGCCACCCTGCTATTCCCAAGAGAGAGAGAGATTACTATACTGAGGGAGGTTTGTGCTACGATGGGCCTCAATTCATATTCCCCACTTGCTACAGGAGTTCCATGGGAGTGCTATTAGGGGTCATTTGGGTGTGCAAAAGATATATAGGAGATTGATAGCAGAATTATACCGGAAGGGGATGCATAAGAATGTGGAGGAGATGGTGGCTAGGTGTGAGGTATGCCATAGAAATAAGTACATAACTATTACTCCAGGGGGAATACTTCAGCCACTAGATCATCCAGACAAAGTGTGGGAGGAGGTCACCATGGATTTCATTGATGGGCTACCCCGATCTGAGGGGTTTATAACAATTCTAATAGTTATTGACAGATTGATCGAGTATGTTCATTTCATTCCATTATGACACTTACACGACAGTTATAGTGGCAGCAGCATTCAATAGGGAGGTGATCAGATTGTATGGAATACCAAAGTCAATAGTTTCTGACTGTGATAAGGTGTTCCTCAGTCATTTCTAGAGAGAGTTATTCAGGTTGTAGGGAACAGTGCTGAAGAGGAGCACCGCATATCACCCTCAAACAGATGGGAAGACATAGGTGGTAAACAAGAGCTTAGAGACTTACTTACGGTGCTTTGCTTCAGAAACGCCTCAACTGTGGGCTAAGTGGCTAGTATGGGTGGAGTACTGGTACAACACTTCATATTATTCGGCCTCCCAGATGACTCCCTTCAAAGTGTTGTACGAAAGAGACCCTCCATACTTGATGCATTTTGGGTAGAGTCGCACACCAGTCTCTATAGTAGAGTAGTACTTAGAGGAAAGAGATAGGGTGTTGGACAAATTGAAGAGGCACCTGTTCAGGGATCAGTAAATTATGAAGAGGCGGATGGATACAGGAGAGACATCTAATTCAAAATTGGGGATAGGTTGTTCTTGGAGTATGACCTTATAGATAGAGGAAGTTAGCCAACAGGAGGAATGAGAAACTTGCCATGAGGTACTTTGGCCCTTATGAAGTATTGGAGCAATGGCTTATCGCTTGAGGTTACCCCTCACTGTTGTTGACCTCATTTTTTTACAACAATCACTCACATGTTTTACTTCGATTTTTTGTCAGCTTTGAAATTATTTCTTTTAATCACATATTACCCTTTATAATGTTTGGAAAATATGTGGTCGAATCGACGCCGATTCGAAGAGCACCTTATGTGAATTCATGTGCATGCTCATTCCGTACTTAAAACCTTTTGATCCAAGCCTTATTTTATGAAACGGATCGCTTTGTTGCATCTGACTTGTCAAGACAAATCAAATGAACCCATTCATTCTCGAATCGGGTGTCATTTGAAGCACGTCGAGAAGAAAGGATGGTGGGTGCTTTTTTTATTATATTTAATAATTAAAATGAATTAAAATCATTTAAAACATAGTATAATACAAAATTTTAATAAACAAAATTCATCATTCAAAATATATATATATATATATATATATATATATATATATATATATATATATAATAATGAATGAATGAAAAGTAAAAAAAAATAAATTCAAATTAATCTCAATTTAAATATGAATTCAAAACTATTTTTTTATCTTACCTTTTTCATATTCTCCCAAACCAAATAATTTCACACATAGCGGCTGAGATAAAAGCCCAAAGATAACATTTGATGTGAGCCACTTGATTAAGGACATTTAAGATCGATTGTGTCATTACAACTGAATTCTCATTTCATGTTTAAAGAAGAGCGCCTAGGCTCAACTGAGGGGGATCCATCTACGGTTCATTTCTCCTCTCCAGCCGCAACTTCTCCCTCTCTTTTTTTTTTTTTTTTTTTTTTGGGGAGATAGTTGCAAGAGGCTATGATATCCAGCATTCTCTCAGTGGCAAGAAGCTCTCCCTCTATGATCCTCTCACGAGCACGACCCACCAGCCACCCTCTCTCTCCCGTCAGCTCTCACACGCAAGAGGAGAAGCCCTCGCCTTTCCCGAGTGGCCTCCACATTTAACCATAGCTGCAGCCCATCCAGCCCGACCCGACCTCACACCGACTCTGGTCTGACCTCGTCGACCAGATCTCACGGTTCATCCCTCTCTTGGACAGACAAACAACTACAAGTCCCTCTCTCACTTACGCAAGCTGCTCTCTCTCCCATCTAAAGCACTTTGAACAAGGAAGGGTAAGTCTTCCATGGTGTTAGTTCTCTCTACAAGAGAAGTTAAGTTTCTTCCATCAATTGAGTGTATATTCTCATTTTTTTCTTCCCCTCTTATTTCATTTTTTATACAAAATCTAAAAAATAGTTCAAGTTTGTTTAAGTGTTGTAACGTTTAGATATATCAATCTAAAGTGTTTGATTATTGTCTCGCCTCTTCTTTAGGTGGTTATTGCTCTATTCCTTCTTTCAGCCTTCCGAACTTGAGTGATAGGGCTGCTCTTTACTTGTCCACTAAATGGCACTGTGACAGTAATTGAGAGGGGATAATTAGTATTGTAAAATGTTTGATGCTCTATTTTATAAATGGTTAAATCAATAGCATGATATGATCTCTTCCCTTCATCCTAACATCAGCAAATTGGAGCTACCCTTTCTTTTAATTATTTAATTCTTTCTCCTTCATAGGGTAAAAAAATGCTTAGTGTTGCGGGCTAGAATTTTCACGACGGTAAAGTACAAAAAACACAACTTAGCATTGCACAAATATCCATCACACAAGTAGAGGAAAAAGAAACATCAGAATTTTTTTACGTGGAAAACCCTGAAAGGAGAAACCATGGGGCCACGCCCAGTTGAAATGATTCCACTAATATTTAAATAAATTATAAGTGATTGATTCATCATTGAAATTGATGACGATCAGATTACAACAGTCAACCGTCAGGTTGAAATCTAATGACGAATGGAGATCGGATGGAAATCCAAAAACGTTCGGTGGTCAGGCGGAAATCCAGCGTCAGTTGGCTGCCAGACGGAAGTCCATCATCAGTCGATAGCTGGGAAGAAGTCCGACATCAATCAGTGTCCGGGCGAAAATCCAGCATCATTCAGTGGCAGGGCAGAAGTCCGACATTAGTCCGGTGACGGTCGGTGGTCCGACGGTGGTCGAGGAGGAGCCTGGTGGCAAGATAACTCTATTTTTTCTCTCTCTTCCTTGCTTGGGTCCCTTTCCATGAGGAATGATGGGTCTATTTATAATTTTTTTACAATGGCATGGCCAGTAAATAAGAGGGAGATCTATGGTAAGTTAAAAGTGGTTTGAATGGACGACTGATATTGATCCCCTCGATAGTGGACCGTTTATTGGGCATTTGAATGTCTTAATAATATCAGAATTTGACAATCTTAGGCTCATTGTATTCTTCTCGTCGATTCACTCGATTTGAGAATAAGCATGTCACGTTCGAAAATTATTTTGTCATCCAATTTATGGTTGGAACTTTTCAAATGCGCTTCGGGTCTTTGATTTAGATCCATTTGGGCTCGGATTGAGTCGAATTTGGTGTCGTTGAGTTCGTATTTTTGAGACGTTCACTTAGACTATAAGTTTGTTAAAATCGGAGTTCAGATGATCCCAGATTTAATTTTGAAAGTTTTCGACTTCATTTTGCCTCGTGATTCGCTCCCGATCAAGATAAATTTTTGATGACATATCAATGGCCCCCTATTTTTAGACATCAAAGCTTCATAAGTCCCCTATTTTTGGACATCGAAGCTCCAGAAGTTCAAAAATATGTATCACATCTTTTGATGAATTTTTTATGCGATTTGAAACTCCAAAATAATTCGATCTTTGGTGTAGAAGTCCATATTGACTTTAAAAGTTTTAAAATTCAGTCCGGAATGTCGAAAAATGATCCCGAGGACCCCTAAAAATATCCGAATTGGCTTGTCTGAGCCAAAAATTGGGCCCAAAAATGAACCAGGCTAAACCAGTTGCTCGCACCATATGAGAGGGTGAAGCATCAATTCCCATCTTTTCATCTTGAGGATAAGGTTGGTCGTTGGGAGGGGGGTTTTGTTAAACCGGTCTAGGAGGGACTGACCTGCTATTACTCCAGGCGGAAGACTTCCGCCCAGGCAAACCCTGCCTCCCTCCCTATAGGGCCCAACAGCATGTAATAGCAATTAAGATAGGAAATTAAGGGGGAATTAGGAGGGAAATTCAAATTAGAATGGTTGTTTGGATATTTCGGTTAATTAATTGTATGCTTATGTAGGAATTGGCGGCAAGGGTTAGGGATATCTTGGATTTTGCTGAAATTTTAGACTTCTCTTATGTTTGCTCGGGCTCTAGCCGCCAGCTAGGAATTGGGAGAGCTGGATCTTCATCTCGAATCGAAGATCTATTGTATCTTGCTTGTTTTCTTTCATCTACTATCAAATAAAGAGTTTCCCTATTGCTATCCATCCACTTTCTTCTCAAAGGTTGTTTTGAAAGTTGCTAAATTTTGATTTTAACAAAAGAATTTTTTATTTTTTATTTTTTATTTTCTAGAAGTATTTCCTATCAGATTCTTAAAGCCTTTAGGCTCTCTTGAATCTCTAATAAAATATTCCCTTTATATTGAGAGTGGGGGTAATTTATAAATTTTTGGAAGTATGTCTCATAAATATGTAGAGCATAGAGAGCACTCCATCAGACAGCCTATATTGACTCCCTCTACATTTAAGTGTCTTAATTATGTCAGAATTAAGAGATCTTAGGATCGTTGGATTCGTCTTGTCGAGCCATTTGATTTGACTATAAACATGTCAAATTTGGAGATCATTTTTTCATAAAATTATTTCCATGAAGTTTCAAATTACACTTCAGGCCTTTAATTGACCTCATGTAGGTTCGGATTGAACCTCTTTTGATATCGTTGGGTTTGTTTTGTCGAGACATTTTGTTCAAATATAAGTTTGATAAAATTAGGAGTTCATATGTTTCTGAATTTAATTTTGAATGTTTCCGATTCAAATATAACTCGAGATTCATGCCCAATCGAGATTTTGATTCCGTATCAAAATTGAAGATTAGTTTCATCAAGTTTTACAAGACCAAAAAGTTTTAACCCTTTTTTTAAAGCTATTTGGGCTAAGTAATACTTCTTAACTTTAGCTTTTTTAATTTCCTCTAGGCAAAGGGGTTCGTATTAAAAAAGAGTTATAACTTCTAAAATCTATTTTGCATATAGCCTGTAATTTTGACTCGGAAAACTAAACGTCACTTTTCAAAATAAAGATCTATGCCTAGCTCTGCTGTAGATCGGATTGAATGGCTTTCAGCATATCTTATGCCGGGGCATGGAGGATGGTGAATAAGCACAAGATCGGATCGTTTACCGTCAAAATTACAGTATCAAAATTAAAGAAACTTTTGGTAATTATAAGATTTGAACAATTAGACCCTTCCCAAAAGGTATTCTAACAAGGGAGCCTTTAATTAAAATACATAACATCAAAGGAATATATTATTGGAAAGCATACCTGGAAGGCAGAAAATTTGAAAGGGCTTTCAGCCACAAATAGACCATCATTATTTAGCCACCTATCTGGACGGAATACCTCGGCATCATCACCCCATAGGAACTTCATTCTGCCCATGGCGAAAGGTTGGTAGTCCACAAAATCACCTTCTTTCAAGTTGAAACCATCTGGTAATGTATCATCTGAGAAACAGTACTTCACGTCCTATGATGTTAGAAATCATGGCAACAAGTTATGTACTAATAGTACCATTTTTTTTATGTGTGCTCAGTTTACATCATAGACTACAAATGCAAAAAGTTTACCAATGGGACTGCAGGATACAGTCTTAGTGTCTCGGTCAACGCAGCGTGAAGGTAATGCATTCCATTGAGAACTTCCTCCGTCAAAAACAAATGAAATTCATTTATCGACAAAGTCTCTTTTTCCATGATCGCATCTCTCACTTCTTGTGCAACTTTCTCTTGAACATTAGGATTCTTGCAGAGCAGGTAAAAAAACCATGAAAGTGTACCTGCAGTTGTATCCCTGCCAGCAAGCAGAAAATTCAACACAATATCTCTCAAATACTGGTAACTTATGGTGTCCGGATCCCTTTCCCTTTCCATTAGAAGCCTCGACAGTATGTCTTCTTTCATCAGCTGCATGATGAGAATGTAAACTACAATAGGAAAAATAAAATCACATTACAAACACTAAGTTCACTTCCAACTTACAGCATCATCTTTCTTCTGCGATAGCTGCTCAATCTTCTCATTTATCACCTTATATACAAATTTATCAATCAGCTTTATATTTTTTCTCAACTGAGCTTCCAAACCAATGTTCAATGCCCTGCTAATTTTCCAGAAAACATCAAAGAATCGTCTAAGTATTTGGCTGCTTGAATCATCAAAGGCCTTGGCAAAGATACTCCCTTCCTTGTTCGATCCTCCAAGAGTGTCAAGCTCAACGCCAAAACCCACTTTGAAGATAGAATCCATTGTTGACCTCTTCAACAGGTTCTAAGAATTAATACACACTTTAACAGTTAGTCCTGCTTGAAAAAGCCAACTAGAATCCTTTATGAGTTTTTACTTACTTGGATATCTATCATTTTGCTTGACTTTGCCGCCTCGAAAATTAGCATAGAAAGTTTGATCGCATTGCTTCGAAAGACAAGGCTACTGTAATCTCTCAAAACTTTTGTTGAAAACTCTAAGCTTGATACTTTCCTCTGATGGCGCCACTTGTCGCCGTCCACTGCGAAAATTCCATTCCCTAATAGATCCTTCATAACATCATTGATTATATGTCCCTGCATTAAATTTGTATATGTATCTGTTACGAACTGGAGGATGGAGGGAAAAGAAAAATTATTACTTGCGCCGTCTGGATTCGTCCAGAGGCACGTCACTAGGGCCCGGTGCATCCGGGTGACATGATGCGTCCGAATTCACCTCCGAACGGTTCGGACGCCACATGTAATAATCTCTCGAGAGAAAAACACTCGAGCTCGCAAAAAATAAAAATAAATAAAAATTGGCGGATTGAGAAGAGGACAGACATGTCGCAGTAAAGATGATTATTTACTCTAATGTAAGGGTGTAAGTAGCCTAACCGATCCAAATTTGACTCAATAAAGATCTCACAAGCCGAGCTTATCAAGTCATGAGCTCGGGCTTAAACTCAAACTCGAGCTCATCTAATAAACGAGTAAACTTGAGCTCGTCTAGTAAACGAGATCGAGTTCGAACTTGATAAGGCTCAGCTTAAAAGCTGGTGAGCTGGCCCGTAATAATAAAAATAATAGGAATTTTTTCTTAAAAAATTAGCCAATGTATTTTTCTGTCGACAAAAACTGCTAGCACAGCTAGCATTTGAAAAGAAAAAGGCTTACCTTTCAAAGGAAGCTGTCTTGCATTAATAATGATGTAGCGTGTAGAAACAAAAAAATTAAAGCTGCATGTTCCCAAGAATTTTTTTTTTTGGGATATTTAGTTTAATTAAATTAAATTTACACACATATCACATAAGCAACAAAATTTGACCTAACTCCTCTTAGTTAATAGCCAAAACTTTTTTCTTCTTAATGGGCCACTTTAGGATATCGAGCTTACCATCTTGGCATGATTTTCCTCTAGGAATCCATGAATTACTCAAAAAACCCTTTACGATTGATCTGATTCGAAATAAATACCTTTCCAAAGTTTGCAAAGTTGGTCTTAAGGATGTATTCAACGTTGTCGGGGTTGACAGTGTAAACATAGTTGCAGAAGGGGGTGAGAATCCTGAAGGTTTTATAGCGGCGAGAGAGGTCAGTCTGGAAATCTAGTAATCGATGGAGGTTGAGAAACTGGTGGATCATAGTGCCTGCGATGGGTGGGTATTTCTTCTTCCGGAATAATAGGTTCACTACTGGCTTGAGGAGATAGACGGCGACCAGAAAGCATGCGACTCCTGCCGCCACGGAGAGGAGCTTCGCGTCTGCAACAAGTTCCATTACGCACACCCAACAAGCCCAAGGGGAAGAAAATTTTTGGCGACTTTTTAGAAGGAACGCTCTATTTAATATTTAGGGGCTGCCTGGCAACAAGGAAGATTTATTATTTTTAGTAGGATTTAATAAATCCTGTAAATTCCGATTTATTAAATGCTATTAAACCTTGAAAGCTATTTGGCAAGATAAGCCTTAAATTCTGTCAAATAGATTGACACTGCAATTGAAGATTTAAGATGGGTAGTTCATTAAATAATTAAATTTAATGTGTTTTAATTTTAATTTATTTTTTAAGTACAACTTATTTATTTATTATAACTTTAATTAGTGTCAATAAATTGCAATTATAAAAATATTATAATTAGAAAATAATTGAATTACAAAATAATTTTTTAATTTTAATTTTGATTATATTTTTAATCATTTATTAGTTAATTATTAATTTTAATTATTATTTTTAACTAACCATTATAAATAATACAATTAGATTTTAAGTTAATTATCAATTAATCTAAATAATTAATTATTTATTAATTAAATTACATTCTTAATTAATTTTAATTAAACTATTTAAACTAAATTAATTTATTCCTATATGTTCTCTGGCAATACGTGTTCTACACTGCCTTCCTATAGCCACAGGTTTGTTGGGGTATGCTTTTCCTCTTGTCCAACTCGTTCCTCTTCGACTTTGTCTGGTTCACGCGAGAGGTAGTTTTGAACGAATCGCTAAATAACTTCTTCGCCTCCTTCGATGATGTTCCTTCATGTCGGATCCGAAGTCACCCTTAATTCGGAGCATCTTAACTAAAGTTGTATTTGGAATAAACTACATATTTGCTTTATAGAAACTTCTTAGCTCGTTATATATAGTTATTATAAGGAGAGAAACTTCTTAGCTCGTTAACCACGTATAGTAAATGCACGTGAATAAAAATATATAAATAAAAATTCATATTATGAATATTTTAATTATATTATCACAAAGAGAAATATGCACACATTCTAATTTACTTGGTCAATCTAATTTATTATCAATAACACCTAAACCAAGCATCCAAGATGTAATTATTAGGTAAATAATATTTATTTTTCACTTAATTCTTAGAGGCAAAACACAGCCAAAAGAGAGGTGAGCTGCATCTTTGCCAAAATAAAAATAGATGGTGTAGAATACCCAAAGAGGTGTGCAAGGAAAGAAAAATCGTTACTTTGTGGCGAACTGCAGTCGTGACTTTCTATCCCTTAGGAAAAGAAGGTGAAGAAGCTTTTTTAGAGACTCCTTCAAAACTCTTATTTATGAAGCGAAGCACGTGAATTGCTAATAACATTGTAGAAAAAGACAAAGAAGCTTCTTTAGCGGCTCTTTCATAACCCTTCTTCATGTGAAGCACGTGAAGCCAGCGATGTTGTAGAAGAAGGCAAAGAGGCTTAATAGCGAAGGAAGAAACATACCTTCATAGTGAGCTACCATCGTAGAAGAAGGCATAAAAGTTTCTTTTGCAACTCTTTCAAAACTCTTCTTCACACAACATATGTGAACCCATCGTAGAAGGAGAGACTAATAGTGAAGAAATGAAGAGGTGCAAGCAATCAAAAGTGGATATTTATTTTGGTATTAAAATTTGATGGTTAGAATTTTTGGGGGAATTCACAAGCCACTTTTATATAGTGGCATAGATAGTATGAATATATATATATATATATATATATATATATATATATATATATATATATATATATATATATATATATATATCATACAAATCATAATTAGAAAAATTATATTTAAAATTAAAAGGTTAAGTATTAACAAACAAAAATATATCTTGTTTGTGTTGTCATTTTAGTGCAAAGTCAGGAAGTGAATTATTTATATTAAAAAGTTCGATTTGTGATTTTCAAAATTTATAAAGACATGAATGATAGAAATACAATTTATATAAATTATTTGGTTGTTTGTTTTGGGTTTTAAGATGTCTGAGAGGAGAAATATTTAAATCTGTAAAAACAATGTGAATGGTGGGATATAACAAAACTTGAATTTAGGTAATAATGGGCTAAACAGGATTTATCAAAACAACAGAATTTAAAGTCTCCAAAATTCTATTTGCTTTAATTAAATCCTGCATAAAATAGAATACCAAATAGGCCTTAATAGATTTTTTTTTTCCTTTTTCTTGGAGCCTAACAATACATCTTTATGTTACATACTGATTCATATCACATGAAACACATCAAAAATTAACAATAAGCACCAACGAAACACAAGAAATACTCGAGTAAAAAGAGAACCCATAAATTCAATTTCCGCCAAAAAAATATAAAGAAAGATAACTATAGATTGCAAACATGAGCCACTAAGACCTCTAACCCAAACAACACAGATTGTCGAGCCGGGTCATTGGGTCACGCTAGAAAAAAAAAATATACGTGTCTTCGTTTAATTGGAAGTCCTGATGCAAAGCTACGTCTGGACTCCGCATGTAATAATTTTTCCTTCCCCAGAGAAGACATTGGAAATCACTCAATTACTCGAGCAACATGAAAAAAATGCTTATAATGATCCATCACAATCTAAGAAATCATAATATATAACTACAAAAAAGATTAAAAGAACATAAAATAACAATGCAATAAGTTTTCATTTTAAATCAAATACACTCGATAAAGTCATCAAAATCCCCATGGAAGGAACCCTCAGAAATCAAAATCACTCTTGTCGAATAAAAACGAATTCTTTGAATTTTGCCGAAGTTAATTTTAATCATAAATTAGAAAACTTTTGAATTCAAAATGCGCCCTTAACATGATTCAATGCATTTTACAAAGGCATAATATGAAATAGCATAGCACAAGATTACAGTGGCAAAAGAGGCCTGAGCATAAACAGAAAAACAAAGCAGCAATAGTTGTAATAGTTAAAAAAGCAAATTGAGTGATTGCATCCAACTAAATAATATATATATATATATATATATATATATATATATATATATATATATATATATATATAAATTAAAAAACTTAATTGCCTATCAAAACATGGTTTATGAATTCAAAATACGCCCTTAACATGATTCGATGCCCTTCTACAAAAGTATATATATATATAAACTGCACATGCTAGATGATCATTATTGGGTGTATACTTCGAATGAATTGAATTTTTCCACTCGAGTTTAAGGCTCTTAATAGGTTCCAATTTGATAAAGTTGATCGACCTCTACAGAATGCATGACCAAGAACTTTAGTGTTCAATATCTAGTAGATTTATGAAAGGCTTTGCTTGGTAATGCTCTTTAAGAGATTCATTGAGGCATAACCTCTTTGTCTCTCATTCTCTCCCAACTTTTCATTCTTTGGGATTGTTTCATTTTCATAATAATGTGTCATATGAATAACATTGGAGCTAACATCCTCTTTGATGTTGTGAGCATAAATTAGGTCAAGGACTAGGAACAAAAACATTATTCACCCCATAAATTCGAGAGATCCTTACACAGTGGTCAACCTAGAACAACTACAGCATGTGGAAGATCAATTAACAACGATGATCCAAGGCATAATTAATCATTTTCCACTACTTGCTCCTCTTCCTCATATCCCTTAAGAATATGAAATTATTGTTTCTCCTAGCGCCAACACCATCTAACTTTGAGACCTGCTACCCCAATTCTATCTCAAGACAACAAACCTTATATTCTTGAGGAAAGTACAAATAAATCTTCTCATTTATCATTCTGATGGGGACATTAGAGCTTGGAGGGTTTATCACCGTAGAGGCCGAAGATCTACGGCCTTGATTGAGTCTTTATATTTTTAGTTTTTATATATTGTAGGAGATTTATGTGGTGTTATTTATTTTATTACAGTTTTACTCTCTCTTGAGGGAGCTTTTGTGTTGTTTGGGCCAAGGGCCTTCTTGTCTTTTATTTCTTTTATGTTTTGGTGCCTATACATATGGCCCATTGTTCTTTTGTAAGGATGATGGATATTTGATATAAAATTTCTAGCTATATGTTTCCTCTTCTCTTGGTGAGTTGAGTTTGTGTGTGAAGTCCTTTGGAGAAAGACAAAGATATACTCAACAACGTGTGAGCTCTTGGTTGATATCATCTCCCTCTCTATCTCTTCATCTCCTTCCCTAGCCGCCCAAACAACCCCCACCGTTGCAGCAACCTGTTGCCCTCAACCCACCACCACCTCCCTCCCTTCCACTCTTCCCGCCTCCACCTTCTCCCCAACACCCTAGACCCTTGGGCTTCCCAGTCTTATAATTAATTTATATTAATTAAGCATTTATTTCAATTAATTGTGACCTTTGAGAACCTACAACAGCTTTAACTTTTCTCTCTTCCCAAAGCAACCACTTTAACTTTTCCTTTTCCCCAGCCAACTAGTTCCCTTCCCAAGCAATTTACATAAAATTCTCTCTTCCCAAAGCAACTACTTTGACTTTTCCCTTTTCCAAGACAACTACTCCCCTTCCCAAGCAAGCCACGTCAGCCCTGTCCCTTTCCCAAGCTAACTTTTCCCTATCCCAAGCCAACTACTTCCCTTCCCAAGCAAGCCACATCAGCCCTCTCTCTTTCCCAAGCAACCAACCCCACCTCTTCACCTCCCAAGCTAACTTCTCCACTTTCATATCCTCATATAGCTGAAATTTTATTTTCCCCTCACTATTCTACCTTTCCAAGGAAACCTAGCTTCTTCTAAAGCAACAATGACATCGATTCAACAAAGAGCAAGGGTTTCAAGGGCAAGCCAAGGAGGAACTTGCCGGCATTTCATCAAGGACTCCATTCCTGCCATTCATGAGCTAAGTATCAAACCCTCCCCTTGTTCTTCATCTAACTAAATATTGGTTTTCTCATTTCATCTATAGTAGCATCATCTCATATGTGTTGATTAATCCGCCAAATCGTACTTAAATTTGAGCAATCAGAAACTCTAGTAACTAGTCCCTTAATTAAATGTTGGACTTGTGCCAACCCATATTAGCTAGTCTAAATTAATTCACCTATTTTTAATGTTTAGCCTTTACTTGTTAGTGTCTTATTATCACATGATCTATAGTTCAAATTTTCTTATTATTCTTAATATTTTATGACGTTTATTTTGTTGTCTTTGATGTTATCTTAGCATAAATCTCTAATTACATGACTTATGTCGCTTAGTCCTGCATCATTTGGTATCAAAGCATGGTTACCCTAGTTGCATGTGCTAGGATCCATCCTATTTACCTTCATTTTAGCCTCTAGTTGCATTACTACATCAACATATCATTGACCTTTACTTGTGTCATTTTGTTTGCAAAGTCTAGATGATGTCCACTTTCCTTTAACATCTAGAGTGTCACCTAGTGTATTCCCCATAGACCCAGAATAAATTCAGCAGACCTTAGACATTTTAGTTGGTCAAATTGGCGCCCTAGCTCAGGTTGTTAGGGAAAACCAAGCCGATGCGATCGAATTCCATCGCCTCACTACGGAAAGGCTTGACAATCTGGATAGGGCAAGGAGTATGCCTTCACTCTACACCCCGTCTAAAATTCCTTCAATGGTTGGTGATGACTTGAACCCCAATGATGGATACCCCCATGTCCCCCCTCCTCCCCAATAACCTAGGTATGACCAAAACCCCCCTCCTGGTCATAACCCTGTTTTCGGCCAGGGAGTGCCCGGCACATGGTGGAAACCCACGTGGACACCACCCTGCCCCTGTTGGTCAGCCATACCGTGAGCATCCCCGTGGTCATTATCCCATGCATGATCCTGATGCTCCTTTGCTGAAAAATATTAGAGTTGATGCTCCCACATTTGATGGAAACCTGGATCCCCAGCTCTTTCTAGATTAGATCAAGGGTATGGATAATTTTTTCAAGTGGTATAACATTTTTGAGGAGCGAGAAGTTAGATTTGTTTAAATGAAGCTTATTGGGAGAGCTAGTCAATATTGGACTAATCTAGAAAATCTTAGGGAATCTCGAGGTGAATATCCTATCATTGATTGGAGAACTATGAAGTGGGAATTGAGGCAGAAATACCTCCCACCATCATATTTCCTGAGATTGTTGGATAGGTGGAACAGATTAACCCAGGGTAGTAAATCAGTAAAAGACTATATCGCAATATTTGATGATTTTATGATACGCTACAGTGGAGAGACCACCACTACTCCTGCACAGATCCTATCCATGTTTCATGCAGGGTTGTGCGAAGATCTTTGCAATGAATTATTTGTGAGGAACATCACCACCTTAGAGAGTGCCTATAACATAGTCTTGGATCTGAAAGAATCTAGACCAAACCACACTGTTCATCACAATGAGTCTAGACCCCCATTTAGGCCTCCTGGTGGATTGACCCCACATGTTTCTTCTCCTAGGCCGACTCCTAGCCATCCTAACCGACCACCTTCTAACACACCCCAGACTCGGCCTGATCTGAAGGGCAAGTCTCCCATGGTGGAGTCACCCAAATCCCACCCTGGGACTAAGTGCTTCAAGTGCCATGGATATGGCCACGTCATCGCCCAGTGCTCTAGCCCTTATGAGGTCTCCATTATTGAAGAAGTGTCTGAGGAAGACCTTGAGCCTGAGGCTGATCTCATTCACCAAGTAGATGTTGATGGTGAATTCTTTGAGAAGGATGAGGATGACACTGATGTCATCCATTGCATCCAAAAATGGGACCCCTCTCTCCTATGTGTGGTGAGATGTGCACTGTCACACCCCCGATCTGTAGATGACTAGCGTAGGACTTCCATTTTTCACACCTACACCAAATTGAAAGATAAAAATTGTAAAGTCATCATTGATAGTGGCAGTTGCATCAATGTTGTCTCCACCAACTTGGTGACCCGCCTTGCCTTGTCTGTTGTTCCCCACCCCAGTCCATATAAGGTAGCTTGGGTCAAGTCCACTGCCTTAAAGGTAAAGGAACGAAGTCTCATACCTATCTCCTTTTCTAATTATAAGGAGAATGTTTGGTGTGGTATCCTCATTATGGATGTGGGTCAGGTTATCTTGGACTGTCCCTAGCTTTTTGATAACGATGTCCATATTTATGATCATTCAAACATCTGTGTGCTTGAACATGGTGACAAGAACATCAAGTTCTTGCCTAGTCAGTCAAAGTCTAAGAATGAACATAAATCTAGGAATGATGATATTTGTGTCATAGTAGACATATTCTCCAAGATGGCTCACTTTTTACCTTGTTCTAGGACTTTCAATACCTCAGCTATTGCCAAGCTTTATTTCAATGAAGTGGTTAGATTACATGGGTTACCCAAAACCATCGTGTCTGATAGGGATGTCAAATTCACAAGTTATTTTTTGGAAAATCTTAAGGCTAAAAATAGGTACAAAACTTCAATTCTCCATAGCTTTTTACTCTCAAACTGATGGTCAAACTGAAGTGGTCAATAGGAGTTTAGGAAACCTTTTGAGGACCCTAGTTGGTGAGCATGTTAGAGATTGGGATTCCAAACTTCCTATTGCTGAATTTGCCTATAATAACTCGATGAACTGCACCACAGGTCTGAGTCCAGCTGAAATAGTATATGATTTTAAACCTAGGCAGCCTATAGATTTGATTCCCATGAGCCCTAGGTCTAGAGTTAGTGAGTATGCATCATCATTTGCATTCATTTGCATGATTTGCATAAAGAGATTTTAACTAGGATAAATCAAAGCAATACAACTTACAAACTTCAAGCTGACATTAAGAAGAGATTCAATTGTTTTGAAGTAGGTGATTATGTGATGGTTCGGATTTATCCGGAACGATTCCTGAAAGGTGCTATTAGGAAACTACATGCTAAGAGTGTTGGACCTTTTAGAGTGGTAAAGAAAATTAATGACAATGCTTATGTGGTGAATCTTCTTTCAGATTTTGGCCTAAGTCCCTTAGTAGCCTATAAGGAACCTGATTTTAACCCACCCAACCCATTTATTGAACCTTGTATGAACCCACCCAGTGAGCACCCTAGCCTACCTCCACTACCCAAAATACCCAATTCACCCCAAGCGGATAAAATTGATATCATTTTGAATGATGAAATTATTTATATTAAGGATGGAGGAAGAAGAAGATATTTAGTTGGGTAGAAGGATAAGCTGGAGATCGAAGATGCATGGCTTGAGCGTGAGGAGTTGCAGAGGATCGACTCGGATTTGTTGGAGCGATACGAGAGTTCACATACAGCTGACTCGACAGGGTCGAGTTTTCTCCCACCCCGGGAGAATGATGGGGACATTAGAGCTTGGAGGGTTTATCACCATAGAGGTCGGAGATCTATGGCCTTGATTGAGTCTTTATATTTTTAGTTTTCATATATTGCAGGATATTTATGTGGTGTTATTTATTTTATTACAGTTTTAACCTCTCTTGAGAGATCTTTTGTGTTGTTTGGGCCAAAGGCCTTCTTGTCTTTTATTTCTTTTATGTTTTGGTGCATATATATATGGCCCATTATTTTCTTATAAGGATGATGAATATTTGATATTAAATTTCTAGTTATATGTTTCTCCTTCTCTTGGTGAGATGAGTTTGTGTGTGAAGTCCTTTGAAGAAAGGCAAAGAAATACCCAATAGCGTGTGAGCTCTTGGGTTTTAAGGGCAAAGAGCAAGGGTTTTAAGGGCAAGCCAAGGAGGAACTTGTCGGCATTTCATCAAGGACTCCATCCCTTCCATTCATGAGCTAAGTATCAAACCCTCCCCTTATTCTTCATCTAACTAAATATTGATTTTCTCATTTCATCTATAGTAGCATCATCTCATGTGTTTATTAATCCGTCAAACCTTACTTAAATTTGAGAAATCAAAAACTCTAGTGACTAGTCCCTTAATTAAATGTTGGACTTGTGCCAACCCATATTAGCTAGCCTAAATTGATTCACCTATTTTTAATGTTTAGCCTTTACTTGTTAGTTTCTTGCTATCACATGATCTAATAGTTCAAATTTTCTTATTGTTCTTAATATTTTATGACATTTAATTTGTTGTCTTTGATGTTATCTTAGCATAAATCTCTAATTGCATGACTTATGTTGCTTAGTCCTGCATCACATTCCATAAAGCATATCAACTTCAACTAATAAACATTTTCTCCATCAAGATCATGTAAGCTCAACTATCATCAAAGTTTAAGATGTTTGTGCATGATTCCTATATAGAGAATTTAAATCCTATAGATCGCTTCACTCGCTTCGAGCTAATGACTTCCCTTTTCACCATGTACGACACCATAAAATACTATTTATTCATTACCATTTTTAAGGATGTGCCACTGCAGTACTTTTCCAGTCTTCCTCCACCAAAATTTCACATCTTTCACCAATTCTTAGATGCAATTAGGCTTCGTTTGGTTATTCCGTACTTTTGTAAAAGGTAGTTTAAAGAAACATCGGTTCAGAGAAAGGAGTTTTCTAACGGAGAAGCATATATAAAAAGCTTTTTCAAAACAGCAGAAAAATGAAAAGAATGGTGTTATTGGGAACGAGGTTTGACGAACCAAACAGTAAAGAAAAATAAATTTTACCGTTTTAAAAAGGAATAAGCAAAAAAAAAGGTCCAATCAAACTAGGCCTTAACTACTCTATCCGTAAATTCCAAGAGGTCGATGAACAACTCAAAAACTCTCCTGGACATGAGACATGACTCATTGAAGTTATTCTAACATTCCTTGTTACAGGACAGATCTAAAATGTTCAAGATCAAAATAAAACAATAATTTTCATTAACGACCAATTTTTCAGAAAATCACTAACTACGACTAGTCTTTGTTGCATACAGGAGACAAAAATCACCAAAAACTTAAATTAGAATTGTTGCGACCTAAAACATTCATGATTGTAAAGTGAGAGTTTAACATTTTAAGATTGTACAGAAATTCAACACATATATTGATAAAAGAGAAGTTATAAAAAAACACTCAAATTTTTATAAGAAACTCTTAAAAGAGAAAAATCATGGGTTCACCTAGTTGAAATGATTTTACTAGTCTTTTTATTGATTACAAATGATGTCATTCCCTAGGATTAGGAAAGATGTTGATACAATATATAAGAAATACAACTATTAAGCGCATTTCATGATGAAAGTTGGAAGAGCTATTTAGCATGAGAGATATCTTCAAGAAATCATTTGATGTTTGTTTGGTCATTCTCCTTTAACAAGAGGAGATCAAAGACCAAGAAGTCTAGCATAATTTTGGTGCTAACATCGAGAATCAAATTTGGTATCGGAAGTGTTCATCACTCGTATAGCTGATAGCAAGCATTGATATTGTTAGCAATTGCAAATGACAAATTTTGTGGGTATCAATATAGCAAGGCGACAATGGTCGGAGAAATTAGTTAGGCTTTTTCATCACCTTTGTGACTTAAACTTCATCATCATTGATATATCGCCAAAAAATTATCTTGATCGGGCACGAATCTCGAGGAAAAACTCAAGTCGGAAACTTCAAAAATTAATTCGGAGACCATTTAAACTCCGATTTCAGCAAGCTTATAGTCGAACTGAGCGTCTCGGAAATACGAATCCAACAACACCAAATTCGACTCAATCCGAGCTCAAACGAGTCCAAATCAAGTACCCGAAGCGCTGTTGGAAGCATCAAACAGTTATTTGAGTTACCAAACGGTCTCCGATTTTGACGAGCTTATAGTCGAATCGAGCGGCTCGACGAGACGAATCCAACGAGCCCAAGATCGTAGAATTCTGATACCATTAAGACCTTCAAATGCTCAATAAACAGTTCATGATCAAGGGATTCAATATCGGCCGTTCATCCAGATCACTCCTTATTTGCCCATGATCCTTCATCTATTTACGGGCTATGCCACTCCAGAAAAACTATAAATAGCCCCTCATTTCTCTTAAGAGGGGACCCAAGCCAAGAAGAAGAGAAGGAGAAGAAGAGAAGAGAAATCTAGGAGGGAACAGCTCCTCCTCGACCACCGTCGGAACACCGCCGGAACTTCGCCGGAACTCCGCCGGAACTCCGCCGGAAGACCACGGAGGCACCCCCGGGTGCCCGAGGGACGCCGGAGCAACATCAGAATCCTGCCCGACGCCAGAATTCTATCTGACGCCCGAGTGACGCCAGACTTCTTTCCAAGTGACGCCGGAATTCTGCCGGACACCCGAGTGACGTCGGAACTCTGCTTGGCCTTGTAACCGATACTCATTGTAATCTGATCGTCCTGAATCTAAAGGACGAATCAGTCTCGTGTATTTCATACAACACTAGTGGAACTTTTTCAACTGGGCGTGGCCCCGTGGTTTTTCCCTTTTTCAGGGCTTTCCACGTAAAAATCCTGGTGTTCTTTCATTCTTCTGTTTGTGTGCTGGATATACGTACAACGCTGAGACGGAAATTTAAACTCTATCGCCGCGTATATTTAAGTCCGCAACAATCATCAAAGGCTTTTTCAAGCTCTAGCTCCTTAGGGCCTTCTTAATATCAATAGAAAGCAGGTCAACCCCACAATCTCCTCTCTGCTAGCAACTTTTTGACCATTAACAATTTCTTTGAAAGCTAGTTCATTCGCAATTTCCTCTTACGTCCTCACCATGGAACAACTTCGTGGAACTTGCTGTCATTTTCAATTGAAGTTTTCCCAAACATCAGAAAAGTCACTCCCTCAACTTCCTTCAGGAGATTCAAGATCAACTCAGAGATGAAGACCTTATTACGGGGCATTTCAAAATCAAGCTTTTTGAAGAACCAATTTATTCACACATGAGGGAGTATTAAACACATCTTGGTGACTTTTTTATCCAAGGGGTGTCAGGTTTGTCGTCAATTGTTGGGTGCCTTCTAGAAAACCAAAACCGTCCCAAAAGCATTCTCTCCCTCATTTATGATCTGTTTAACACCAAAAGCTTCTTCTGAACCCACCTCACTCAGCTAAAGGTTCAACTCCTAGTCTCCTAGCAGTCTAATGTTTTTAACATTATAACTTCTTCAAAAACCAACTTGCTTGGCAAAAGCTTCAGCTCCTTCTAGCCTTCTGCCATTCTCTCAACTTTAACCTGCTTAAAGGGGGGATTCATCAAAAATGATTACCCATATGACGAAAAGGTAGCTTCAATTTAGCAGATGTCTAACCATTTTTTTAAAAGCCAATCTTGAAACAAAATTGCTTGAAGGTCTTCAAATGTGCAAAAAAGATAAGCGCCAAAGAAATTGCAGGGCAAGGGTATGGTGATTGAAGAACAAACATTAAAACTCTAAAAATGAACTACAAATCTCAAAGTTATAAACATATTGTTAACGTTTCAAGTACACAGCAAAAAAAATTGTGCTTATATTGAATCAACACTCTAGATAAATTCATACTAATAACTTTGAGTCACCTAGCTAATTTTAGCTTGGTAACATCTTAATTCTTATGTTCTTAGTTTCTACGAAGGAACAAGAGAATTGAAGAATAGATGTACACCCATATAGACCATCGGGTAAAATAAATCAAGCCATTACAATAACCTAAATAGGATTCAAGAAGTCACTAATAAAGATTTGACTTGAATATAAATTAAGCCACAAGTCAACCCAAGCAAAATCTTGAACAAGTCGCCAAAACACATTAAAAATTATAATACTCACCAATTGACTAGGGTTTCTCATTAAACTAACCCACCAAGAATACTTGCCTTAGATTCAAAACTCACCGAATGTTTCACCGACTACTAGTCAATAAAATGTCTAATACGTTTGTCGCACAACTAGCTATAACAGGTTCAACCTATACATTCTCTGTATATTTATATAATACAGCAAAATGTGAAACATTGACCTTGATCGCCTCCTATAAATATTAGATCACTAGTCAAGCATGAATACGATGAAATCACATAAAATCTCGTTGAAAGTATTTATGAAATTTTTCTATGAATAATTTCCTTGTAGCTTTATTTATCTCGGCATCTCTATTCTCCATATATTCAAAGTGATAAAACTAGGTTTTCTATAAAATAAAAAATTAAGAGATTTGTTTAGACATAGTTTCTATCACTCTATCATTCTTATTTTTTTGGATTTTATTTTTTTCCTATGATAAAATTGTAAATTTTTTTAAGAATAACTGGGGATCCAACAGACCCCCAAATTGAGGAAAAGTATTACGTGCGGCATTCGGATTTATCCTGAGACGAATCTAGAACCGCCACGTCACCCGAGGCTCGGACATGACGCATCTGGATTCGCATCCGGACGGTTCGGACGCCGCACATAATAATCTCTCCCAAATTGGAGCCACTTCTTAATTAAAAAAAATTGGAGCCAAAGCCACCTTGCGAGAATAAAAAACAGCAGAAATAAGCTAAACAATTTATTTCTATAGACTATGGAAAAATACACTGTAGCATAGTATTAACAAGCATAAAGAAATATTGCTCTGTTCCAATCCTAGTCACTCCCATAGTTCAAACAATGTAGCTGAATTCTGCTGCTGATCCTTTACCCTCCAACAAATGTACGTTCAATGTACAATCACTTATTTCAGACTAAAAAATATAGAAATCGAATTTAATATAGCTAACAAAAGTGTAAACAATTACCTTTACAGTTTACCCTCACTGTCGGTAGCCATTTCCTTGATGAAACCGGCGGAGCACCCCTTGCACCGCCACGTCGAAGGCATCCTCCATCCCCTCATCGAGTCCTTCCTCCGCCCTTGCATACAACAGCTTCGGTATCAAATCCACCACCCTCCCCCTCATCCTTCGAATCTTCTCTTCCCCAATCCCATCCAATACCCCCCTCACGCTTACCGCCCCGCTCCTCACCTCCCTCCGATCAATGAACACCGACCACTGCCCAGCCTCCTCCTCTTCCCCTGGCAAATACCACGTGTACTGTTCGTACGCGCTCCGCCGCCAAAAGATAACCGGAATCGCTCCGGCGACCATGCAATCGAACATCGACCGCCGCGTGAAGCTATCCCCCCTCGGCTGCAAGCAGAATACTGAATCTAGAAAAAGGCTTAACGTCTCCGCGCTACGGTTTCCGCACCTCCCGCCACTGCAATCTACCGCTCGACACGCGCCTCCCGCCCCAGCGCATTCCGACAGCAATAAACCTCTAAAATCATCCTTAATGCTCGCACGCGCCGCGCCGGCGAAGCTAATGAGGGTCGATCGGGTCCGGTTCATCACAAACGCCTGCCACTCCCGCACCTCTGCCGCGCTCTGTGGATGGAAGCCTATGGGATATGGAATCCCCACGTCGCGGTCGTCCCATGGGTTTCGTTCGATTAGGAGGCGAGTCACGTTCGCCATTCCCGGCATGTGGAGAAAGCTCCCGCCCCAATCGCGGTCGTGCGACCGTCGGAAGTCCCATGTTATCCGACCCAGCGTGATGAAATGATCCCAGCCGCCAGATTTCCTCCACGGAGATTGGGAATCGATCCACCTGAGGAGATCGGTGCAAGTGCGGTCGCGCTCGTGGGAGGTTGAGGTGGAAGACCAGAGGTGTTTTCCTACGGCGAGGCCGGCGTAGAATGGGATGTAAAATGCTGATGCGGCGGAGGGGTTTCGGGTTCCGCAACGGTGGGCGAGCAGGCGTCGATGAAAAATCAGCTCGGCGATGAATTGATCGGTGGAGAACCAGGAAGACATGAGGGAATCCGGCACGATTCCGGCTAGATCGGCGGCACGGGCGCCGAATCCTCCGTTGGAAAGAGCGTCGCAACGAGAAACCCATGGATTGAGACCGGAGCAATCGGTGATTAACTCTTTGTTGAACTTGGGAGGGATGTCGTAGACGTAAAGCAAACCGTAGTCGCAGGGGGCTGCCGTGGCCGGGGCTGGAGCGACGGCGATGCCGACGGTAACGGCAGGGCGTCGAAAGATAAAAAGAGAAGAGGGTAGGGAACGAGTAGAAAGAAAGAGAAGGAGTTGCAGAGAAAGGACGGTAAAAATAAGGAGAGCGCAATGGCGGGACGCGAAATTGATAGACTGGAAGGCGCAGACCCAGCCGGAAAGGTCCGGGCCGTACATTGGCATTGCGGACCAGAGTTTCTTAAGTAGACGGGTCTCCGGCGGCGGAGTTCCCGACCGCGGAGACATCGCGATAGAAGTGGGGGAAGAGGTGACCGAATCCGTGGAGCAGCAAAGTTGCAGGGGATGCAGGTGGTTAATCAAAAGGCAAAAGAACGTCGGTGATCGAAAACAAAAGGGCGAAAATTTTATTGACACGTGTCACCAAGAAAAGGTCCGGAACGCGACCATTTGGAACGGGTGGACCCAGCCACGTGGCAAAATGATCGATCGGACGCTGAGGACAGAGCCAGTCTTGAGTGTGGCGTGTACTACCGAAGTTAATGACAAGCCGTACATGGAAGAAAAAAAAAGGATAAAACTTTTCAATGAATTTTAATTTAAAGAAGGGCTCATAACGGCGGAGCGAGAATTACAGGGCAGTGGAAGCAGACAAATATATTATTATTCAACTAGCAACAACAAGGTTGGAAATCCCTCATAATATGAGTTGTGAAACATCTAGGAGAAATTATTACGTTTGAATATATGGATCATTCAGATGTTTTGTACATACTATATACAAATAGTATATACATAATATATATATATTATTTTATATACACTGTGTACAAGAGCGTCCGGACGTCTAGATGCCGGACGTAATAATCTCCCAATATCTTGAAGGTGCCAACTGCTATTGAGAAGAATGACATAAAAAATGGGACATTTGTGGGATAATGAGGAGGAAGTGAGTTAATATGGAAGATCAGCTCGTATAAAGCTTTGCCACCAAATCATGTGTCCCAAAATAAAGGCAAATTGTAGCAAGTGGATGAGCTAATATATAAAAACAAATAGCACTTTTAGATGACCTAATGTGTAAACATGATAATTCGCCAAGGTGAGTCATAATATGTTTGAGAGAATTAGTGTTTTCAGGATTGCTCTATCAATTTCCAACAAATCATCAGTATAAGTCATATATCATAAAAAAATTAATCTTGATTGGGCACGAATCTCAAGGCAAATTTTAGTTGGAAAATTTCTTAAATTTGGGACCATCCGAACTCCGATTTCAGCAACTTATAGTCGAGCTGAACGTCTCGAAAAGGCGAACCCAATGACAGCAAATTAGACCCAATCTAAAACCAAATTAGCCCAAATCGAAGACCCGAAGAGCATTTGGAAGGTTCAAACCATAAATTGGACAACCAAACAATTTCTAAATATTACATGCTTATAGTCGAATCAAACGGATCAATGAGACAAATCCAACGAGCCTAAGATCGTCGAATTCTGATATCATTAAGGCACTAAAATATTCGATAAATGGTCCATAATCAAGGGAGTCGATATCAACCGTTCATTCAAAACACTCACAATACGCCCATGATCCTCTCCCTATTTACTGGTCATGACACTCCCAAAAAATTATAAATAGACCCCTTATTCTTCATTGAGGGAGGACCAAGCAAGAAACAGAAGGAAGAGAGAAAGGAAGAGAAATCAAAGTTCTCTTGCAACCAGGCTCCTCCTCGACCACTGCCAGGCCATCTAACATCGTCGGACATCTACCCGGTCACCGACTGTCGTCTGACTTTCGCTCGATCACCAGCTATCGCCGAACTTTTGCCCAACCACCATCTATCGTCGGATTTCCGCCTGATCACTAACTGATGTCAGATTTCCGCCCAACCACTGACCGTCGTCGGATTTTCGTCTAACTCCGTCTGATCCCAATTCGTCACTAGATTTCAACCCGATGGTTGACTATTATAGTCTGATCGTCCTCAACTTTAAGGACGAATCAATCATTTGTAATATATTCAAACACTAGTGAATTCATTACAACTAGGCGAGGCCCTGTGATTTTTCCTTTTAGGATTTTTCACATAAAAATTCTGGTGTTTCTTATCCCTCTGTTTATGAGCTGGATACTCGTGCAATGCTAAGATGCAAGATTTTTCTACTTTACCGCAGCGAATATTCTAGCCTGTAATAGTTTGGCTCCGTTTGTGGGAGATTAATCCCACTATCCTAGACATTGCTTCAATGGTCAATAGGCATAGCAATCGCAACATTGAAGCCTCATGCTCCAACTCACACCAATCTAAAAATCAATCCATGAATCAAGGACACCATGTATCTGCCTCTTTTTATCCTTGTGGATGAAACCCTGTTGGAGAAGGGACTTCAGGAGCCTCCCTAGACGACCATATCCGAAAAATGAAAGAATCTCAAAATGAGATCCTTTAACTTCTATAAGGCACTCAATAACCGATGTTTGCACAACAAGCAGAGATTCATCTCTCTCAGAATCCTCTACTCACGGGGGATATCCAACCTACTTCAAGTAGTACGCCCTCTCCCTCAGTCAATGATTCATCCCCCATCACATTAAGATAACGACCTCGTTGACACAGCGAGTTGTACACATCCCTCTAGCATAGGATGACCAACTCGTGTACCTCCAGTTGCTATTGGAGGATCGATACAACATCGTATTGATGAAATCTCACACAATGCTCCACAAGATGAATTACGGTGATTAGTTAGGGAAGAGTTTCTCTTAAGAGGTGTAAAGTAATCCCTTCATCCTCAAAACGTTTAAGAATCATCTCCTCTAACTAAAGATGATCTTAAAAATCTTGTACCTATAGGTTTCAAATTGCCAAGCATAGATGCTTATGATGGATCTTTCGAACCTTATGAGCATATCTATCACTATAGAACCATCATGTACATCCAGCGAGCCTCAAATACTCTCCTCTGCGAAGTTTTTCCTACTACCCTCAAAGGGCAAGCTCGAACATAGTTCTATTCGCTTTCGACTGGAACTATCTCCATGTTCATCAAGTTGGCCAAAGTGACCGTCAAATAATTTGTAGCCAATCGAAGAATTATTAAGGATTCTTTCTACCTCTCTGGGATTCATCAGAATAAAGTAGAATCACTTAAAGAGTACTTTCAAGGATTCTCCACCGAGGCCTTGACAAATTTCAAGGGTAGATCTCAAATTGCTGAGAAAAGTTTTCCTTGGAGGCCTCCGTCTGGGTCCCTTTTACTCGGCACTCCTGCGAGACATAGTTCATTTATACGCTGACTTAATTCATCATATGGAGGCACAAATCTTTGTAGATGAGGCCATCAATGCATAAAAAGCAATTTGAGCAAACTAATGAAAAACATAAAAGTGCATCAGGGACGGATAATTCATCCTCGTAGCAAAAGAGAAATTCTAACTTGTCCCCTCGACCTCCATTGCCATGACGTGAGCCTCGATAAGAGAAGGAGTATACGCCACTCAACGTATCTTAAGAAAATGTACTGATGGCCATGTGAGATGAAGAAAATATTAAGTGGCTTAATCCTTTGAAGCTGATTACAGGAAATCGGGGATAATATTATCATTTCCACCATAGCCAAGGACAAATCACTAAAGCCTGTAAGCAGCTCAAGGATGAAATTGAGAGACTTATTTGATAAAGCTACATTCGACAGTTCATTCAAAATCCACCTACTAATAAGGACACTCCTCATTTTAGGGGGCAACCTATGCAAAGGCAACCACAGAATAATCATCAAATAGTTGGTGAGATTGAAATAATCAAATCTTATTTGTAGTAAATAAATAGCCAACACCGAAGAAGTCTCATACTGATCGCTCCATTACTTTTGAAGACTCTAATTTGGAGGGAAAAAAGACCCCTCATTAAGATCCACTCGTGATTAAAGTGGGGATAGGCCACCCGTGTTACAACGTCAAAAAAATTTTAGTAGACAATGGGAGCTCTATGTATATCTTGTTATACTCTACTTTTCTCAACATGGGTCTCGCCAGAGAAAATCTTCAGCTCATTGCAGGGCTACTATATGGGTTTGATAATTGACCCGTACTATTAGAAGGAATAATCAGCCTCCCAGTTGTACTCAGTGAATTTTCTCAATAAGCTACTCACACAATCCAATTTATTGTGATAAAATCAGAGTCAACTTATAATGTTATCTTTAGAAGACCCTTCCAGTCGATTTTTAGGGTTGCATCTCCATTTTGGTTGTATTGCATAAAGGAACTAACAAACAGTGTAATCCTATTATCTTAGACAAACACAACCGCACCCTTTAGTCACTTTAAGTATTGAGGACTTTGATCTCCGAAATGAAGATATCCCTCAGTGTGCTTCTCATGTGGAAGATCTCACTTGTGCATCTATGTCACTCAGAGGGCTTCTCCTATGCGAGAGGTACGGGGATCGATACCCCGTATCTCCACCATATATATTATATACATATACATATAATACATTAAAAACTTATTATTAATTGCAATCAGTCGGCTGTGGTTAGTGCGTCAGACTGCACACAGCAATGAATCGGTGTGAGCCAGAGCAGCGTGGTCAGCCTCTACTAGCCACGGGCAGGCACACTATGCGGGAAGGCGAGCAGCGCGGGCAGGTCGGGCAACACAAGCAGCTGGGCAACACGTGCTGGCAGACTGGGCAGCATGCTACGACGACAAGCTCACGCATAAAGGCAGCGGCATGCCAGTTTGGCCGCCAAGTAATGTTCGTGCTCGATTTTTGGCCTGGATAGTCCGATTCAAATATTTTTGAGGTCTTTGGGACCATTTTTTGACATTTCAAACTCGATTTTGAAACTTACGGAGCTAATCGAGAGCTCTACAGTCACGATCCAGCTATTATCAAGTTTTGAACTGCGTCAAAAATTTCTCAAAAGATACAACACATATTTTCGAACATCTGAAACGAATCTTGACGTAAATTTGAGTTAGAAACTTCTAAAATTAAATCTAGAACCATCCAAACTTTGATTTTAGCAAACATATAGTCGAACTAAACATCTCAAAAAGGCAAACCCAACAACACCAAATTTGACCTAATTCGAACCAAATGGGTCCAAATCAAAGATACGAAGTGCATTTAGAAGGTTTAAACCATAAATTGGATAAACAGATGATTTCCAAATTTAATATGCTTATAGTCAAATTGAGCGGCCCAACGAGATGAATCCAACGAGCCCAAGACCACCAAATTTTGATATCATTAAGACACTCAAATACTCAGTAAATAATCCATGATTAAAGGAGTCGATATTGGTCGTCCATTCAAAACACCCAACAAGCCCTTGATCTTCTCCCTATTTACTGGCCATGCCACTCTTAAAATTTTATAAATATACCCCTCATTCTTCATTGAGGGAGGATCAAGTAAGAAAGAAAAGGAAAAGAGGAGGAAAGAAAGAGAAATTAGAGTTCTTTCGCTTCTAAACTTCTAGACTGTTGCTTGGCCACCGACCATCACCAAACTTTTGCCAGACTTCTACCCGGCCATCGACTGCCACCGAACTTCTGCTCGATCACCAGCTGTCATCAGATTTTTGCCCAACCACCCGCTATCGCCAGACTTTCACCCGATCACTATCTGACGCCGGATTTTCTCTCAACTACTAACTGTCGTCAGAATTCCATCTCATCCCTATTCATCGCTAGATTTCAACCTGATGGTTGATATTGTAGTCTGATTGTCCTCAACTTTAAGGATGAATAAATCATTTGTAATCTATTCAAATACTAATGGATTCATTTCAACTGGACGTAACCCTGTGATTTTTCCCTTCAGGGTTTTTCATGTAAAAATGTTGATGTTTCTTTTCTCTCTATTTGTGAGTTGGATACTCGTTCAACACTAAGAAGAATGATTTTCTTGCTTTTCTGCCACGAATATTCTAGGCCGCAATAGTTTGGATTCATAATCCCACAATCTTAAACATTGGTTTAATGGTCAACAGGCGTAGCAATCACAACATTGGAGCCTCCCGCTCCAACTCACACCAATCCAGAAATCAATCATGAATCAAGGACGCTAGGCATCTACTTCTTTTTATCATGGTGAACGAATCCTTGTTGGAGAATGGACTTCAGGACCCTCCCTAGAAGACCATATTCAAAAATGGAAGAATATATCTCAAAATGAGATCCTTCAACTTTTATGGGGCACTCGACAGCCGATGTTAGCACAACAAGAGGAGATTCATCTCTCTCAGAATCTGCCACTAATGGAGGACGTCTGACCTGACCAACTTCAAGTAGTCCCCCTCTCTCTCTCATCAAGACAATGACCGTGTTGACACGGTGAGCTCTACACATCCCTCTCGTGTGGGACGACCAACTCGTGTACCTCCAGTTGCTATTGGAGGATCAGTACAACATCGTATTGATGAAATTCTACACAATGCTCTGCGAGATGAACTGCGACGATTAGTTAGGGAAGAGTTTCCCTTAAGAGGTATAAGGCAATCCCTTCTTCCTCAAAACTTTCAAGAAATGCCTAACATCATGACAAAGTTGATCAACAATGACCTCCCAATTGCTAGAATAGAATTCAAAAGTAAACCCATCAAGTCCTGAGTAGAATTATTTGATGTAGAGAAAACCAATTCTATAATCTCTTCATCAATCATAGGGGCAATGAGAGAAAATTTTATTTTAAATTTGATGAGGCCATAAATTATTTAGTTTATTATTCTTTGTGATTTTATAAGTCTATAAAAATTTATTTAGTATTTTTTAATTTTTTATTAAACTTTCTAATTCTTATATTATTTAATTATTCTAGTATCAAACCTAAAGTTTGTTGATGTTTATTTTAGGTTTAGATGACGTCACAAAATTATAAAATAATTCTTTGTAGTAAAAAAAATCTTTAAAATATCCTATTAAATTTGAAATTATTTTAAATTATTCTAAATTTTATATCATTTTTAATTACTTAACAATAAATTTTATTTTATTATTAATATGAACTCCTAAATTATGAAAAAAATTAGTCATAACTACAATAAAATCCCATAAAATTATGAGCTTATTTGAATTTAATTTGAATTTTCTAAAATGTTATGACCTTATTTTTATTTTATTATTAAATAAAGTTTAAATTTAATGAAATTTATCTTAAGAGCCAAATCCCTAAGAATGTTTTCTTTTAATATTTATAGAGATAATAAAGACTCGTAAAATTTTATTTTAACTTTTTAGGATTCAAGATTTTCTATGGCTAGCTATTGCTAAATTCTTAGAAATTCATCTATGAGTGTTCTATGCAGGGGCGGAACCAGCCTTAATTTTCGCATGGGGGGGGGGGGCAAACTTTAAGAAAAGTGTAGAGATTTTTTTTCATAAATATTTTTACAATAAAAAATTATTTCAGTGGTTTGCCCCTCGACCCCTATTTGTTCATATTCATGATCGTTGTACGCTTCGCAGATATGTTTGGGGTCTAAGGGGACAGCGTCCCCTTGAGGGGTTCGCCCCCAGAACAAATTTTTGTTGTAAGGACATTTTTGAAATTTCTTTACTATTTCTCTTTGTATTTGATTCATCGTTCCCTAACAATAATATCTCTATATAATGTTTTTAATTATGTTGGGGCAGTTGCCTAAAGACCATAATATTTTAAAACTTTTAGGGGAGGGGGCGGCAATTGCCTAAAAACCCTTATAATAGATGGAAGGGGACAAATTGCCTAAAGAATCATATAATAATTTTTTTTTTCAGGGGAGGCAACTGCCCCCCCTCGGCTTATAGCGGATCCGCCCCTGATTCTATGATGGATTCCCTACACTTAGCGGCGTAAACAAGTCGAGTCGAGCTTAAGTCATGCCTAATTAGAGCTCGGCTCGTCAGTCAAATTGTGAGCTCGAACTCAAGTCGAGCCCAAATGCCAGCTCTAGCTCGGCTCGTGATAATATAAATGGACTCGTGAGTAGGCTCACCTTATTCCGTCGGAGAAAATGATTATCTAGATTACTGCAGGTTGTGGAATGTCTATTTTTGGGCATTTGACGATTCTAGCAGAATATGACCTGCGAGATTTCTTCAATTTTTTGTCACAAAGACAATTTTGAGCGAAACTACTCTAACACTCCATATTCACTATTGGGAGCTCTACATAATTTTTGTTGTTTTTTTTTTATAATGATGTCGATCCTCTTTTATTGGATGAAGTTCACAAGTACAATTTGAGATGCAACGCAATTGTTATCTCTACGTACTTCAAAGTTTTTATAGATGTTTTAATGATATTCTTGCAGTTGTGATGGCATCAAAGATAAATTGATCTCTCTTTTGGTGTAACTTGGTTGTATTTTGTCTCTCTTGGCTGCGTTTTGCCCTAACACAACTGGGACGATACCTTGATGAGCATTTGCCGTCTCAACTCCACTGATGAGCCCCATTTTGCATTGCTTTGAATTTTCTATATTAGCTTTTGATTAAGGAGCTGTTTGGTTGAAAGTAAAATGATAGTAATGTAAAGTGCATGCAGGGGTTTTGAAAAGTTTTGTATTTGGTTGGATGAAAAAGCAATGCAAAGTATAGTAAATGTACTGTAAAATAATGTAGCTCATTTTTGAGATAAGCAATTATCACCGAATTTTGAGCGGAACCGTTTACACAACAAGTAAACTCCGCCACAACTTGCTGGAGTCCACTGGCCAGCACCTTCTCTATCGGCCACCACCCAACACCGGCAACCACCCACTATCGGCCACCGCCGCCGCTGGCAACCACCCCCGCCAGCTACCTCCACCACCATTGTCGTCGTCCATCGCTGCTACCCACCTTTCGTCACCATCTTTAAATTTTATATTATATTCATTTTAATTCAAACTAAATAAAAAATAATTCACCTGAATTTACTTTACATTGATCTAAACAACTTTAAAATATTCTTTTTTATACTGTATTTCTTTTTTAGTTAACCAACGACCCTCTAAGTTTTTTTGCAAGAGACCATATGAGCAATAATATTTTGTGTTATTTATAGGTGATGGGTTTTGCTTATGTACTTAATCTTTTTGGTTGCTTTTTATCATATATTTGTATATTTAGTCATCAGTAAAATATGAGTGTGGCCCTCAAATTCCCCTCCACATTGACCAAAATAAAAAAGAGATATTATTATTCGTGGAAGGCCTTCTAATAATTTTCTCTTGTTTATATAGAATTTTGTATCTTATATATATATGTGTAAAAGGCGAATAAGTATTATGCTACGGACAAATTTTTTTTTGTCAATTAGTATTTATTCATATTTTTCCACTCTAACTTATTACACCACCCTAATAGTTGGATATTGTGTAGATCACTCGAGCTTATAATATTTATCTAGTCAATTTGGAATATAATTTTCTTTGTATTCAATACTTATGAAAAAATGTATATTTTTATTTATTTCAATTTATTTAGAAAATTCACATACCTCATATTAAATTAAATAATTATTTTTATTTTTAGTATTTAATTTAAAATAATAAATCAAATAAAAAAATATTTATATAAGGGATTCAAAATACCCTTTTTTTACAAATAAACTAAATAATTCAAAAACTTGCACCCCTAATTCCCTCATTATAAATTAAACATTATGTATGTTATATGTATTATAAAATAAATATGATAATTTTTTTATATCTTTTAATTTAATTTTTTAATAAATTTTAAATGAATTTCTCAACTTTCCATTCAAGCAAGACCATCAAAAGAAAATAAGAAATTAATATTTATTAAATAGTCTAAAAAATTAAACTTTACAATAAAAAAATATGGATACAAAGTTATACACCAATATATATAGAATTATCAAGTGTGTTTTTTATTTAATTTTTGGAAATGTGGATATTTATTGTTTTCAGTACAAACAATCAGTGTCATATATAAATTGTAGTTAGAGAAATGGAATCTGAGGCATGTGATAAGATGGAAATCCTATAAGAAATATTTTCTCATATTTAATTTTTTATTAAATTTTTTGTTCATAAATTCATTTCAATAATAAAAAAATTTCATTTTATATAATTTAAATGATGACTAAGACTTCATTTGGGACATCTTTTTTATTGCTTATTAAAATAACTTCCAGTACCATTAAAATTTGTGTACTAAAAAACTGTTTTTAGAAGCAATAAGAAAGCCGTCCCAAACAAAGCCCAAGGTTTTGTTTGAGATAGCTTTTTTACTACTTTGATTTTCAGACTGCACCCATAATTTTTATTTGGTCATTATTTTTTTGTTATTTTAAATTTTTTATTTACTAGAATGTTGCTATTTACAATAGCTTTATAAGCTATTTTTTTACAGCAGCTTTACAAAATTGTAAGAAAGCAATCTAAAGCTTCATTTGGGATAGCTTTCTTGATGCTTTGCCTTTCATATCACAGCCACAATTTTATTTTGGCCATCACTTTTTCTCTGCTTTTAAATTTTTTTTGTACAAAAAAGCTACTTTTTGCAACATATTTAAAAAATTATTTTATCTACAATTTTAAAAATTTAAAAAGTTATATTTTATAACAATTTTAAAATTATAAAATTATAAAATTATTTTGTTTTATTGTTGGACCCGCTGAACCAGTTGATCCAATTTGAATTTGAAAACATTCTCCAATTACATGATGATAATTTAGGGTTTGTTTGATTTAGTTTTGTGGCTGTTTTGCTTTTCGATAAAATTATAATTTTTCGAGGCTATTATTTTCTTACTATTTTTTAAAAAAAGTAATAGAAAGCCGTTTTTTTAATCATAATTGTGAATTATTTTTTTCATAGTAATTTTATAATCAATTTTATAAAATGATACAGTTATACAAAATAGACTTTTAGGCTTCGTTTGTGATGAACTTTTTACTGCTTCTTAAAACATCTTTTTAGTATAAAAATAAAATTTTTATATTAAAAAATTATTTTAAGAAGCAATACGAAAAATCATCCCAAATAAAATCTTAATTAGCGAAGAAATTATTGTTAACTAAAGGGTTGAAATTAGCTAGGTGAAATTACCTGTAAAGTGTCAAGGCCATTTGAACAACGACAAAGAATGTTGGGCAATAGGGTCTCGTGAGAGTTCGCAGTTGGCGTGATGCTGACGTCCGTTCAATATTGAAAGAAGAAAACAAAGTGAACATGACGGCTCTAGAAATGACGATTAAGTAGGTCTTTTTATGGCTTTAAGGGTATCTCCAACGGAAAAATTTATTTTTTATTTCAAAATATAATAATACATCAAAATATAATAATTTGTCTCCAACCGAATTCTATTTTCTAACACCCAAAAAAGAATATTCCTAGTATATTTTTAATCATAAAATTTTTGATCTCCGATCTTTCCCGAATTAAAAAAGAAAAAAAGTAAATAGCGGGTGAACAGTGCGACGCCAATATTGGCATCGCACTGTTCACCTGCGAACAAATAGCGGGATAAAGGCCGATCGGTTGGAGCGACGGCAGAAAGCGAAACGCATGTAAGGCGTTCCATTGGGGAGATGCTCTAAGGAGAAATTACTTCGTGCATACATCGGCTTGTCTGGAGATGAATGAGAACGTGCAATGTCATCTGGTATATAGCGGTATCCAACACAGGTATACAGTAAAAAAAAGTGATGTGGCGCACTTTTATTCGTCTCAGGATGCTGTCCGGTAGTATTCTTTTGGAATGTTCAATTTTTTTAATGGCATTTATAGACCGTGTGATCCTGCTAATTTGTGTGTTTTTTGGTGAATATATTCTATGATGTAAGTTAAGAAAATATGTTAATAAATAAAAGAATATTTTTTTCTCAAATACATAAGATATTTTTTATAGGGAAAAACTGTACTATAATATCCTAATAAGAATTATGTTAGGATGAGTTCAAAAATTATTTGATTTACATTTAAATTAATGTGATACAAATTTTTTATATTCATAATTAACTTCAAAATAAATTCAATAGCTTTTAAGACCATAATAACAGACAACACTAAATTATAATTTTTCTAAAATTTTAATAAATAAATAATCTTTTTCTTTCGAATAGTGGGTTGTGGAGGCCTGGAGGGCAATGGTGAGTGAAGAGCGACGGCGATGGTGGTAAAGGTGGGATGGAATAATTTGGGTGACATTGACAATCAAGCAACTAGCAATGATAATAAGCATATAGAAGATGGTCAAAGACAAGAAATCTGATGTCGCAAGTTATAAGTTTTTTTTACTATTACGGGCTAGAATATATGTGGCGATACAGTTAGAATTTTACGTCTCAGCATTGTACGAATATCCAGCACACAAACAGAGAACACAAGATTTTTTCATAAAAAATTCTGAAAAGGGGAAAAATCACGGGGCCACGCTCAGTTAAAATGATTCCCCTAGTTTTTGAGTAGATTACAAATGATTAATCCGTTCAATTGAGGATGATCAGATTACAACAATGAACCTTCAGACTGAAAGCTAGTGATGAGCAGAGATCGGACGAAAATTCAGCAACGTTTGGTGGTCGGGAGGAAATTCAGTGTCAGTTGATGAACGGACGAAAATGAAATGTCAGTTGGTGGCCGGGCGGAAGTCTGACGTCAATCGGTGGCCCGGCAGAAGTCCGGCGTCAGTCGGCGGCCGGTTGGAAGTCCAGCGGTGGTCGAGGAGGAGTCTGGTGGTAAAAGAATTCTAGTTTCTCTCTTCCTTCTCTTTCTTTCTTGGGGTCCCCCTTTTCATGAGAAATGAGGGGTCTTTTTATAATTTTTTGAGAGTGGCATAGTCAATAAATAGGAGGAAGATCAATGGTAAATTGGGAGTGGTTTGAATGGACGGTCGATGTTGATTCTCTTGATCATGGGCCGTTTATTGGACATTTGAATGTCTTAATGATATTAGAATTCAACGATCTTGGGCTGGTTGGATTCGTTTCGTTAGTTCGCTCGATTCGACTACAAGCATGTCACGTTTGGAAATCGTTTGTAATCCAAATTATGGTTTGAACCTTCCAAATGTGCTTCGGGTCTTCGATTTGGACCCATTTGGGCTCGGATTGAGTTGAATTTGGTGTCATTGAGTTCATAACTCTGAGACGTTCAATTTGACTATAAGTTTACTAAGTTCAGAATTCGGATGGTCCCAGATTTAATTTTAAAAGTTTTTAATTTGATTTTACCTCGAGATTCGTGCACGACGAAGATAGTTTTTTGATGATATATCATCTACTTCTAAAATTTTATATATTTAAACGAATTTCAAATTTTGAAAAAATAAATATATAATAAGGTGATGCAATTCGCCTATACAAATATTTGATATTGGTTTATTTTAAATCAAACTAAAAAATAAATAAATTAGATAATTTTTTAACATTTTACTCCTATTACTCAAAGCTAAAGAGGGATTACACATAATATAGCAAGCTATAGATATTAAAATTAAATTACATTCCAGCTTGGTTTGAGGCATTTTTATTATTATTTTTTAAAATAACTTTTTAACATAAATTTTTTTTAAAAGCGATAAAAAATTATTGGCAAAAGCCACCCTAAATAAAACCTTAAAATATTTCATTTTTTATCGGATTGACAAATATCATTGAAATTAGGGAAGATTTAAATTTGACCCTCATCAATATTATAATAAAAAATCATTAATGCACGTGTAAATATAAAAGTATTTACATTTTATTTCATACTCTGTAATAGCATCATTTGGGATAAATCAATCGTACAGCACAAAACGTGAAGATCTAAGAACCATTACAAACTATTTATGACAAACATACTTAATTAAATATATATATAATGCGGGAATCGCTTAACCAATGGCTCATAATTTAACTAATTAAGCTTCCGTAATTTTAGGTTAATTATTCATGTTGATATATGTACAATATGTGATTAGACCTTGCGTTTATTAAGTACAAGCAGATCAGTTATTGCTTCACGTGGGACTACTTTCTTATTACTTTTTGAAATAATTTTTTAGCAAAAAATTAAAATTTTATTTTTAAAAAGCAGTAAGAAAGCCGTCATAAATGAGAGAGATTATTATGTGCGGAGTACGAACACAGGGAACCGTTCGGTTTTGTGATTGTGAACTATAAAAGCATAGTAAAAGCATAGCAGTGAATAGTAAAAATACAGTGATAAATAGTAACTGTATTTTTATTGCGCTTTTACTGTTCACAGTCACAGAACCGAATGGTTCTCTGTGTCTGGACTCCGCACGTAATAATTTTTTCCTAAATGAGGTCTAAGACTTTGCTTGATCAGCATTGCGCCCTAATTCAGTGTTCAAGTCTCAAAAACTGTATTTGATACCATTAAAGGAAGCAATTTGCTGGTTTAAGTATTCTGATTGTTTTAATTATGATTTGGTTTTTCAATTCATGAATCAATGCAAAGGAATCCACAGGGAAAAAAAAAGAATAAAGTTTGGAACGTAACGTTGAAATAAATAATGGAATTTAACTTAGATCGAAGGCGTCAGTAGTACTTCTTCACTATGAAAATAAATAATGATATAAATTACTGGGTCGAATATGGAAAAGTTTTAGCTAAAAATGTGGACGGAAGAGTTACTTGAGAAAGAATAAAAATATATTAACTTTTTTTTTTTAAATTTTGGGTGAATGAATGCAAATTTATACACATATCACATATACAAATTTCGAACTCAAAACCTCTTAGTTGATAGCTTAACCATCCAACCAATAAATCAAGGTGGGCCACATAAGATATATGCACTCAATTTAGTGCTAATGGAGAGGTTTCAAGGATAGATTCTTTTACAGATGGATGGCTTAGAGGGGTTGTAATAGTTTAGGAGAAGGGTGGAGATAAGGGCTCTATAGGCATGAGCTGTTTATGTGGAAGTTTTTGTTCATGTTCGGCTAATACGGAAAAAGGCATCTTGTAGGATAAAGTGATGAAATAAAAACCATAAAAGCCTAAAAGGATAGCAAGCGGCTATCTTCCTCACTTTTTCTTTTTGTTGAAAAATTAAGGACAAAGCTCAAATCATTAACTATAGAATATAATTACAATCAGAAGAGAGATCAAAATACAACTCCAGAGAGGATACTTGCATATTCGAGCTGGGCTGCAAAAAGAGCAATGCTCAAGGGCAAGAGCACAAAGATTAGAAACAAAAAATTTAAGCAAACATAAAATTAAAAACTAAAATCAAATGGACTCATAATACACAAAACGTTGGCACCCAAGAATCATCAAGCCATTAGAGAGCAAATGTTTTCTTGGTTGCCGCGAAGACCATCCAAGGGGAAAACCTGATGGGAGGTTAACCCACATTCATCATTATCCTCATTGCCTTGCACCAAAATTCCCACCAACAATATAAACGAATTCGCAGGCTTAAGGTAGCAGGGAGTTTTGCAAAAAATACGAACAATAGATGACAATTGTGCCATAGCCCTAGAGAATGGGCTTAAGTGAACCAGATGTTATTGGATAAGAAGATAATGACTAATATTAGTATCAGTAGATAAGGTGCTTGATATCATCGAATTGCTTCCATTATGAGATTTTAAGCATATTAGCCTTTTTTATATTGCTTCTCACTATAAAACAATTATTAATATTAGCAGTAAAATGTCTTCCATTCCTCTCTCTCTCTCTCTCTCTCTCTCTCTCTCTCTCTCTCCCTCCCCTCCCTCCCTCCCTCCATAGATAATCTAAGGAACAACAAATGATCAAGCAATAGAGCTTTTTATGAACAGGGTTGGTTTGAGGCATTTCCAAAATGTAGTTAGATAGTTGTTGCATCTTGTGTCTAAATAAAAAACAATCTAACTAAGGTATTAAAGTAGAGATGATTGAGAAAGAGAAGTCACACTCAAAGAATAAGTGGGCATGACTTTTAAGTATTCTGTTCCAAAGATTGCATATAATAGAGGCAAGAATGTTGTGTTTAATAAGAAGGTTTGCAATTCTTAAGCCTCCAACATAGCCATCCAAGCATAGGTAGAGAACCGAAGAGCATGATTTTTATGCTAAATGAAATTATGCCAAGTGACCTACTGCATATCCTAAAGATAAAAGGAGAGATAATACTGGCATAATAGAAAAAGAAATAACGCTAAAAATTGAAGAGGAGCTAGTGGAGAGGCTAAAGTGATAATATTTCTCAAGGCTAAGATAGTTCGCATCGGATCTCCCCTATTTCAGAAGAGCTCATATCCAACGAGATGATAGTAGATATGATGCAATTGAGGGGATGATACGAATAACTATCATTCATGTTAAAAGTTGAAGATGTTTGAATGTCAACTGGAAGGTTAATAATATACGCATTGACAATATAAGTAAGTTGGCGAAAGGGGCAATCTTGGGTTGAGTGTCAAGGAGGTACCTTGTGGAAATCTCTCTTTGTGTATTTACATAAAAATAAAGTCTTACTGCTGGAAATCTTGTGTCTAAGATGGATATCAGTAAGCTATTTATATTTAGAATTGGCTTCAACTAGCTTAGCCTTAACTTCTTTTGGGTATTTGAGAATTGATTGCTTGATTGGGTTGTTATGGCATTTTGGTAAGACAACAATGTCTATGAGGTGGTTAAACATCTTGGCATACACTATACTAAAAGAACATTGACCCATCAAACGATTTGGCATGGAGTTCAAAGTGAACACAATGGTCAAAGAATTCGACCCATTATTTTATGTGTTTTTGTACTAAAAATTGAAACATATTACTACAAGTGTGTTTAATAACTTCGATTGACCATCTTTTAAAGGGTGATATGATGAGCTTAATTTTAGGTCAGTTTTTAGTCATTTCTACAATTCTCTCCAAAAGTGGCTAATGAACTTAACGTCACAATCGAATGTAAGGCTTCAAGACAATCCCTGTAATTGAACAATTTCTTTGAAGAAGACCTATGCAATATTAAGTGTGCCAAAGGTTTTCTTACATGGAATAAAGTAAGCCATCTTAGAAAATTAGTCAACGGTAGTCATAATTGAATCAACTCCACATTTGGTTCTCAATTTCCTCAAACAAAATCATTCTTCAAGTCTTCCCATATGGAACCAAGAAGTCGAAGAGGCATTTATCGGCAAGAATTTTGAGCATTTCCCTTAAAATTTTGCCAAACCAAACATCGCTTAGCAAAGTGAGAGAAATCCTGACGCATGTGAAGATGATAAAAATGACACTGAAGCTATGTTAATGTCTTATTCCAACCAATATGAGCTACGAGGGCATCACAAGAAACTTGTTTAATGAGTTGTTATCCCCATGAGGATTGGAGAATGTATTGTGTATTATCTCTAAATTGAAACCCATGCCGTAGATTAAATCATTACTTGGACTTTTAGCAACACAGTGACCCTACTGTTTATCAAATTTAGCATCGGTGTTGTATAATTTTTTCATTTCCTTCAACCTTGTGATCTCGGTTTACAGATGGGCAAGTAATGCAACATGCCTGCTGAGAGCATCAACCACACGATTCAACTTTCTAGATTTATGTCACAGCACAAAACTAAATTTCCATAAAAAAAGACTACCCATTTTGTGTGCGTCTGATTGACATTTTTCTAATTGTTATGGTAATGGAGAGCTAATGCTCCACAAAGTCTTGATGAATTAAATAATGTTCTCATTGTTTCAGTGCCTGGAAAATTGCATACATCTTTTACTCATATTCAAACCATTTTTTTCGTGGGGGATTGAATTTTTCACTAAAGAATTCAATTAATTTTTAATCTTGAGACAAAATAGCTCCTATTCCAATGGATTGAGCATTGGTATCTGCATGACAAATTTGGTAAAGTTAGGATGTGCACATAACTAAGAGCCATCTGAATAGTTTTGAGTTATGTTGCTAAGTCGAGGACCATATGAAGGAATTGGATTCAAACAATTTGTGATAAGTGCCATTATGATGCTAAATTCTCTAATGAATCACCAATAGAAGTTTGCTAACCCATGTCAATTGCGAATATAAAATAGGGACTGTGGTGTAGGTCAATCTCTGATGATCGAGTTCTACGAGGATCTATTTGGATGCCTTCCCAAGAACGGACAAAACTTAAGAAATAAATACTTGCAGTAGCAAAGTCACTTTTGGATAGATGCCACAATTTATTTTGGTGAAGACTTCTAAAGATTAGGGTTAGATGGTGGATATGATCATCAAGAGATGAGCTAAAGACAAGAATGCCATCAAAACATGCAACACGAAATATGCCCAAGAAAGGCTTAAGCAGTTAGTTTATGTGCTGCATAAATGTAAAAGGAGCATTGCAAATTCCAAAGAGCATTATCTTCGACTCATACAAACCCCTCACAAGTCTTAAAAGCTGATTTCCAATCATCTTTGAGTTGTATTTGAAACTGATGGAAGCCGCTCTGCAAATCATATGCAATGAGGTGAAAATTTCCAATCCTATCAGAATCGATGTATGCAGTGAGCTAAGGATGATCACAATATATTGGAATGCCATAGCTAAGAGTTCCCTGAATATACCAAAATAGTTGTTTTGGGGTTGAGAAATGAATTTATAGAGATTTCTGCAAGGGCTAACAAAGATGATTAATAGTGAAAAAGATATCAAGTTATGGATTTGTATAGGTGAGAGTTTTAGTTGGATAGGGATTAGATATAGATGTACATATGATATGAGCATTCTTGAACATTATAGGAGTTCATAGGCATACATCATTTGATGAAAAAAAAAGTCTCTATGTTGTATTAATGTGGTGGAAGGTAGAAGATAAATTTTGTATGATATCTTGAACGGTTTTATAGTTACTACTTGTGATTGGGATGACATATAGTAGATTGTTTGCACCACATATTGATAACATTTGTCAGTAATATGATTTTAATTTGTTATTATCAAGGATGACATGTTCTAATATATATGGTTCCTTTCATGTTAAACTTTAAATTAGAAATTTGTTTTAAATTAACTTAAAAAATGTGTTATCAAAATTGTGTAATTTGACATGACCTCATGAACCTACTTATAACTTACGATTGTATTAATATTAAATTTAATCAAGTTAATTAGATAATGTTAGATGATCATTAACTTAGAGAATTTAATTTGAGTTTGATTTTATATAATTTTTCATTTTAGAATGAATAGTTATAGGATGATTTTGATTTCATGTTCATCTATTATTTTTATTGGCATCAAATTTTAATGAGATATCATAGCTTACTCTTGCATGCTTGTATTTAGTTGTTTAGTAAATAAAATATAGCTAATGTTGAGGGTTGTAGGATCCTCTCTTGATGTTGAGTTCCATCCAATGAGGTTATTCGATAACATCTGTGATAGCATACATCAAAGTATTATATGCTATTTTTAAATAAAATTGATAATCATAGATGATTTCAATCACTATAATGTTAAGCATTACTATACTCTTTACTAATAATTATAAAATTGATACCAAAATTTTTTTTTCGGTGGATTGCAAGTATAGAATTTTCAAAATCACTATAAATTTTTTGTAGAGGTTAAAATTGCTGCTAAAGCCCTTCAAATGCATTGATAAAGTCATTTTTTGTTGTTTGATTAACGATTTTATCGTCATTTTGTATATGATATTTGATTAGCCTAACTCGTGAAGAAAGATAATTGTATTGTACTTGTCTACAAGAAAAATATACTTCGGCGTCTTCTACAAGCCAGAATAAAAACAATGGCTCCAGCTTATCACATGAGCCAGATATTTGAATGTATATGGTATGTACAGGATGCGAGATAATCCAACACATACAAAAATTTTCTTTCTATTTACAAAATAATCGGTCGATAAATTGGATATGCAAGAACTAGAAGAAGAAAAAGAGTTCTAATAGATTTCTAAGAAAAATATGCCTTACAAAATAAAGATCCCTAACTCTATCTCATCACAAATTTTTCCACCATCCCTCAAGAAAAAAACCTCCTATCTATTTATAACAAGAAAAACCTCAAAAACAACTAAGAAAAGCTACTTAAATCTGGACCGCACATCCACAATCTCCACCTTAGTCCAAATTTAAAAGAAAAAATCATAACACGAGATCGCATTTGCAATCGTTCAAGCAAAACATGAAATTTGAAAGTTGTAGGCAATTGGTCATAGCTTTGTCGAGTTTGAACTCTATAGGAATTTTCTCCACACGAAGGCCACCATCATAGATTATATCTCTTATGAAAGAGAATTTTATGCTGATATATTTAGACCGCTCATGAAAAATAGAAATAATCATAAGATGTGTAATGACAGAAAACCATATTCTCCAGACAGGAAAACCTAATCTCCCGACCTGTAGACGGCAGACCGACATATTACATGTCAAGAACATGTTAAACAGCAAGAGTGCAACTGTACAAGACACTAAGACAGCAAAAAATGAAACTCTCTAATAACAGAATAAGCAAAATCTAAATTATTTCAACATCTAAAACAACAAAATCAACAAAACCCTAATCTACAAATGCATTTCAACTTCACTTTCAAATCCCAAAATCCAGATGGATAAAGTGTGGAAAAACAAAAGTGTAGATCTTTGGTCAGAAATTTGAAATCCGTTCACGCGTTCAAATGGTTCAACTCAATATCAAAGGTCCGAAATCGAAACCGAAGTTATTCATGAGTTTATTGATTATAGACCATAACCGTTGGGGAAGGCGGGAAGCCTAACTGTTGATGCTAGAGGAAATTTAAACGGTTCAACTCAACGAGCTACGACTGCGGACTACTGACTGCGGGACTGCGGGTGAAAGAGGAACTGAGGAAGCGAGAAACCCTAACTCCAAAATCCCTAAAATGACATACCTCATAAATGCTGCTGAACGAGTGTCACGACTCGTATAAAGTCGTATTAATGCCGCTTAACGCGGTTCAGGTTCGGATCACCTTCGGGTTAACGGGTTGACCCGAACCCAACCCGAATTCTATACGGTCCAGAAATTAGACCCGAACTAGACCCGTTTCTTTAACGGGTTGATCCAAACCCGAATTTTTCGGGTCTGGTTCAGTTCGGGTTTTCGAGTCATGTCAGTTATTGAGACCCCTAATTGGGCTTCAAGGTATCAGGTATCTGGGTTGATTTCGAGTTTTCGGATCAACTCGAATTTGGCCCGATTTTGTAAACGAGTTGGAATCTCAAACCAGAGCTCGACCCGTATGATAAACGGGTTGACCTGAACCCGAAATTTTTTGGGTCGAGTCCGCATCAGGTTTCCGGTCGGATCAAATATTGACACCCCTAGCCTCGATATAAAAACCTATGAGAATAGTGGGGGCATTTTCAATGGTGTATTTTCTATTATTTAATTAAATTGATATTTAATATTTGCCTTATAAATTGTATTTTTATTTATCTTTCATAATTAAAACTTATTCAAAGTTGTCTTTCATTTAAAGTACAAATAATAAAAAAGTTTTTTTTTCTTGCATTAAACAATACAATTTTAATTTTCTTGAGCATTAGACATTAGCCAGAAAATTTATATGAAATGTGAATAAAATTGAAAGCTCCGTTCCCTTCGCTCTAAAATCATTATGGGAACTTCTCAGTGCATTGTGTTATAAATGCAAGGTTTTAGCGTTCTTAGCAAAGCCTTCGAATCAAGCAGAGCCTAAAAATAAAAACCAGAAGATAAACTAATTTTCATTTGGTTTAGCCTTCTTTCCTGCTCTTTATTTACACTTTATTTGAGATAAATTTCTTACTATTTTTTATTTAACTTCCAATAGGTCAAACTTTTTATTTGATGTTCTTACATTCTATCGGTGAGAGGAAAGGATAAATTTTTATAATCCCATCAGAACCACTAAATCTACTCTAATTGAAAAATAATTTTATTTTCATCTAATTTTTTTTTTATTTAACAAATATTTCATTGAGTTTTGTTGCAGTGAGGCCCATCGCACTGTTGTTTCTGGTACCAAACGGGCCTCTGTAAGCTTTAAACAATTCGGCCCTATAATTATTTCTCACTTTATTGCTAATATGGCCTATGAGAATATGTGCGCTTAGCTACATCCCGAAGATGAGCTTTACGGAGCTCATTTTGATCTGTTGGTTGAAAATTTTGATTATCAATTAATAAATTTCAAATTTAATATATATATATATTTATATCATATGTATAAATTTATCTTAATTAACTTAAATATCCCCTAAAAAAAGAAGATGAGCTTTTATATAACCGGGGAGCTATATCTCCATTATGAAGATATTTTTTTATTTATTTTTATGATTTGTAGATTTTTTTTTTAAAATAAAAAAAGCTATAATATTTTTAAACTTCACTTAAAATTGTAATATAACTTTTTGATATATAAATACTAATTTCAAATTAAATTAAATAATTTTTAAAATTTATATTAAAATACAACAATATAAATTTTTTTCCAAAGCCACACGTTCAAAGAAATCGGCAATAAAACTGTATAATTAACCAAATGAAAATATTTAGCAGAAATCCATAATGTACATATAAGCAAAAGAACAAATCTTTGTATATGACGATAGCCTCATATTAGGAATTAAATAACCCAACAAGATTATCTACCTAGCATTTAATGCATAATTAAACCGCCAAGAAAGAGCAATAATAAAACAGAATATAAATAGCTGTAATGTGCCAAAATGATTGACATGTCGAAAGTCTGGGAAAAGCTAAAGACAATATTATTTGAAACTCTTTCATTTTCGTTTTGTCTTATTCATTTGAGGCTTCATTTTTTTACCCTTCTTTTTTTCTTTCTAAAGCAGTTTCTTAGGGGGCGGAATCAACCTTAATTTTTAGGGGTGTAAATTTATAAGGCATATATGTCGGGGGTCCAAGAGGGCAGCGCCCCCTGGCGGGGTTCGACCTATTGGGGGCAATTACCTAAAGATCATGTTATTTTAAAACTTTTAGGGGGGAATGAAAGAGGATAAATGATTATTATTTAAGCAATTATTATAACAAAATAATAAAATAAATGAGAAATTAGAAAAATAATAATAAATAATTACGTAATATAAGAAAATGAGATATAATTTTTAAATATTTTTAAACAGTATTGTCCTTAAAATTATGAATGCTAATATATTTTAAACGAGCTAACCAGCAGGTTCAGGGCTAACTCAAATTTAACCCATTAGCTCATCGAGTCGAGTCGATTATCTAGCCGGCTTGACTCAGTTACAAGCCTATTAATATGGTTAAATGAATCTCTCAAAATTGAAAAAGGTAAACAGTTGTGAAAATTTACTTCTTCTCTTCAATTACTTATTTCAGAAATCAATCACAATCCTGGACCGCCGACACATGGGTGTATAAGAATGAAGGCTAGGAGCCATGCGCATTATTATGAAGCGTGGTGGTCCATTGCCAGCCAAAGGGTTTAAACTTAGAAGCGTGAGCAGTGAGACTGTCGGTGCGCGGTATAGCAATTGGAAGCTCATATTTTTCTTTGTTCCTTAGCTGGACACGCTTGATTGAGCTTCGTCGTTTAGTAGCAGGCCAGGTCCAGCTGGGCCGGTGATGATGACCTAAATACCTGCAGAGTTTTTTTTTATTTTATTTTCTGGTAATGTTTATCTGATTATTTTTTTATTTTTAGATGATAAAAATATTTTTTTTATAATTAGATCTTGACAATTATTATATATATTTTCAAAATATAAAATATAAAATCATTCAGTTAAAAAAAATCTATATCTTATTTTATTTTTATAAATAACTGCATTCATTTCGAATAGACTCTTTACTTTTAATAACAGTTCTTTCTCAATTGAACGAGCCATAGCAGTTAAAATTTAATAATCGTGTTGGGTTCGAATTTGAAATTTTGACTTTTTTATTAAACAGATTGGGTTGAGGTTGACCTGCCAATTCTATTTTGACCTGAAATGACCTTCTATTTCTTTTTATTTGTTGGTATGTTACTTTATATTCTATCAATTAATCTAAAATCTATTATTAAAAAGTTATAAATTTTTTAAATCAAAATGGGTTATCAAGTCAAGTTTGGTGATTCAGGTTGCTAGCAGTCGGGTTCAGGTCTGCATTTTTTGACTCATTTATTAAACAGATCGGGTTCGAATTGATCGATTCAGGTCGGGTCAATTTTGGGTCGACCATGAACCCAACCCGTTGACCCGTTTTGACAACCCTAATTTCAGGTATATGAACAATCCATTCAGATGGTTGTGATTTATTTTGCTAATAAAAAAAAATCAGATGGTTGTGATTTTCTTATAAAAGTTATTCTAAATTTATTATGAGTAAAATAATTTACTTAAAAGTTGTTATAAATATAAATATTATTATTATTATTATTATTATTATTATTATTATTATTATTATTATTATTATTGTTGCGGACTCGAATATACGCGACGATAGAATTTAGAAAATTTTCGTCTTAGCGTTGAACTGATATTCGGCACACAAAACAGAAAATAAAAGAACACCAGTATTTGTACGTTGAAAACCCTGTAAAGGGAAAAAACCACGGGGCCGCGCCCATTTGAAAGAGTTCCACTAGTATTTTCTTGGAATATAAGAGGTTGAATCGTCCTTAAAACTTAGGACGATTAGATTACAATGAATCTCTTTAAGATTAGACAGTTACAATGTCAGGCAGAGTTCCTGCGTTACTCAGAGGTCGGGCAGAATGTTGGCGTCCTTCGGAGATCGGATAGAATTCCGGCGTCGTTCCGAAATCTAGGAGAATTACGGCGTCGAACAGAATTCGGATTTCACTTGGGAAGAATTCCTGAGTCACTCGGGCGTCGGGCAACAGAATTCTGGCGTCGGGCAAAATTCCGGCATGATTCGGGCGTAGGATAGAATTCCGGCGGTGATCGAGGAGGAGTTTCTTCCCTCATATTCCTTTATTCTTCTTCTTCTTTTTTTCTCATCTTGCTTTTGGCTTGGGTCCCCTCTTAAGAGAAATGAGGGGCTATTTATAGTTTTTTGCGGATGGCATGAGCCGTAAATAGATGAGAGATCAGGGGCAAATATGGAGTGGTTCAAATGGACGGCCGATATTAAATCCTTTGATTGTGGACCGTTTATCAGACATTTGAAGGTCTTAATGATATTGGAATTCGACAATCTTGGGCTCGTTGGATTCGTCTCGTCGATCCGCTCGATTCGACTATAAGATCGTCAAAATCGGAGACCGTTTGGTAACTCAAATTGCTGTTCGAGGTTTTCAATAGCGCTTCGGGTACTTGATTTGGACTCATTTGGGCTCGGATTGAGTCGAATTTGGTGTCGTTGGGTTCGTATTTCCGAGACGTTCAGTTCGACTATAAGCTTGCTGAAATCGGAGTTTAAATGGTCCCGGATTTAATTTTTGAAGCTTCCAACTTGCATTTTGCCTCAAGATTCGTGCCCGATCAAGATAATTTTTTGATGATATGTTAATTATTATTATAAATTTAGACAATTAACTTTCTTACCGCTATTACACTTTAACAATCCTAGCGATTCACACTACAAAATTTTCAAAGAAGTAACAAACAAGAAATAGCCAAATGAATGTGTGTTGTATATCAAAAACAAAATAGAAATAAAACTTCCCAAAATTAGATGTGTCAAAATGGGTTTAAAGGATGGGTTTGGTCCAACCCGAAATTGACATGCTTCAAACCGATCCAATCTGAACACGGCACCTTTAATAAACATGTCAAAATCATAAACTCAAACCGGCCTACTAGTGGCCCGTTTAACGTAACCCAACCCACCTACCCATTTATAATAATAAAAAGTAAGATTTTAATGTGGCATTTAATATGAGTTGTTTTGAAAAATATTTGATTATTGGTATTCAAAATGTGCATTAAGAAGATGTGTTCATCATGAAACACTTAGCTAAAAATTTCTATGATGGCTATGAATGTGGTTTGATTTGATTATTTGGCTAGGATTTTACTTTCACACAATTTTTTTTTTCCTCTTTAGCTGAACAACAACTTAAAAGAGTACAGAATTACAAATTAGCAAATTAACATCTCAAAAATCAAAATGGAAGCTTAGATTAGCTCATTTATCATCTGAAGCGATAACTCAAAAGGAAATGTCGGGGAGTTGAGCGATTTGCGACCTGGAGACTGGAGTCATGGATGGCCTGCGACGATGCGAGGCACATTATGTTGCGAGCTTGTGACGAGTAAGATGGCTATATGCGAGTTTGGGATTGGCAGACTACGAATTGCGAAGGAAGGAAGCGCAAAACAAGAATTCACAAGTGTGAGTTTGGGAAGAACCACGCCCTATGCCTTATAAATCAATTGGTAGGTCAATTATGGTTTGAAATAGATTTCCCTGATCGACTTGAGCTCAACCAGATATTGAAACGGGTCGAAATAAAATAAAATCGAATCCGACCAACTTATTGCATGGGCCTACACAAACTCGAAATTTTCAGGTCATAATCAAGTAAGATTTTTAGGTCGTGTCATATCATATATTGACCCTCTTACCTCAAAAAGGCCATAAATCTTAAGAGATATCGATATTATGTTCATATGAGTTTGACATTGTCATTACAATAATTGAGAATACAGCCAAACAAATGCAAAAATTGTACATAAAGAGTTAGAACTTAAAAAATAAAAAAAAAGAATGTTCGTGAATGTGCAAGATGTTAGAGACATCTTAAACTGTTCAAGAAGTGTTGATAACATGCTACCTATATTAGAATTTTACATTTTATGTGATTGAAGTTATAATATTATTTTTTTTCTTACAATACCCCACAAAAAAAATAGACCCTCTTATATTTGGGTGCAATATAATACAATAGGAATTTAGTTATTTTGTCACTATTCTACCGGTTTTTTAATATTTGTTACACAGCTTATATATTTGCACGACCAATTGCTCTGATGGTCACTAAATCCACTATCATTATTTTTTATTTTAGCGACACTTTTTTTAAGTAAATGCAGCGGTTTGAAATAATACTAATCTATAAATTCGATGTATTTGTATTCACCGGAAATTATTTTTGAAGTTGTTGGAGAAACACTGTAATATGGAGGCTTTCATAATGATTTTATAGCGATTATTACGACTGCTTTATGTAACGTAGCAGTGATTATAATTGCTTTATTTCTGTAGCATACCAGTGGTTTAAACCATTGCATTTATGTACAATAGCAGCGGATTAAAATGCTGCTATACTATATCATAAAAAAAATAATGCATTATTATTTTGCTTTAGAACTATATTGTTGTTGTAACATATCATTTGTATGTGAAATAATTATGAGCATGATCTAAGAATGAGTAGAAAATCATAATGTATTTAAAACAAGAGTACTAAAAATTGGCCAAAACATACTTCCAAAGGTATTAATTAAATTCACATCCAAAACATAAACATTCATAGTCATCATAGAAACACTTCATCCTTGTTAGGACTAACAAATCTCCAACACCGCAGATAATTTTAAATTGGAGCAAATGGAATTATAATATTTATATTCTTACTTAGCTAAAAAAAACAAGCAATATAATAAAAACGAAGGGAATTATAACATTGCTAGTCATCTATCAGCAAAACAATTTCTTACATCAACACAGTTTGACCATGAGTTTGTAATCAAACAAAACTGCTAAGTCCATAAACTTAAAAGGTTTTCGATAGTCGATTACAATTCGACTTAAAAAAAGATTTCATTAGTCAATTACATTTCTATTCATCCTTCTTCTTTTCTTCTCTTTCACTTCAGATATCATTCAAGTGAAAGTTGATCGTTGCCTCTCTGATAATAATAAACAAATAATTCATAAATAACATATAATGAGTTAAAATATAAATGAAAACTATTTATTCTTCAAGTTTACTTACCATAGATGAGTTTTCTGGAGGTGGATGATGCTTGATATTGTTGCATGAACTTTCTCATTTCATTATAAAGCATTTGCATTTGATCCTCAAGTGGTGTAAAACGAGCCAATGTGCTACCATTATTGTTGTTACTGTCTGGAGTGGTGGTGCTCTGAGATAAATATTTGGTTGGAGTGACTCCAAACACTTGTGTTTGTACTCTTCCAGGGTATTCAGACCCCATAACGACTTTGAATACTCTCTCATTTGCTTTGAAATTTCCATCTTTTCACGTTAGCCCTTTCTCAGCAAGCATATTACAAGCATGTGCTAAAAATTCCAAGAAAATAAAAGTAGAGTTTAAAATAGTCATCTTATCAACCACTTTTCGACTTAGCTAAGATTATCTAATGATTATTTTTTCATACTTGCTAGAAATTATAATTTGATCAAATGAATTTCATGTTGTCTCTTGTTGTTTCCTGATAGAGCTCACTTGACCCATTGTGTGAGGGCATGTTTGTTTGTTTTTGCATTCTCAACATTTTTGGCCTCCCTCTGCTGAAACATATAATGTTCATATTCTTTTTAAGAATAATCATTAGCAACTTTACTCTTAATAGTTTGCCTAGTCCTCTGGTTGTGATCATTGATTAACTAGCTAACACCACTATGTTGGATCCACTCTTGTGAAGATATCATACATAATCTCCTCTATCGGCCTACTATCCCAATGCTCTGTCCTAGACTAGCTTTATAATTATGCCACTTGACCTCAAGTGATTGCAAAATTCAATGACATATTTATGCAAGAAACTCAAATTTGACATGCAAAATGGTAAGCCGTGAACTTAGCAATCTATATTAAATAAAATATGTGTGTTTGTATGAAAATTAAGAAGCTAAGAATTAATATCAATTTTAAGTTATACTAAGACTACAATATGCTAAAAATGTTTACTTTATTGCTTATGCTTATATTAGATAAATTTTAAATTCAAGAGGTTTAAAACATAATATGCACTAAGAAATACTTAAATTTTATTTATTACCACAAAAATATTAAATATTAATTCAGATGACTCGTGAGTTGACTCAAATTCTTACATTTAAACTAAAGTTCAATTAATTAATCAATTTAAGATTGGCGCAAATTCAACGCTACGAGTGCTCTTATATCCTTCGTGATCGAAAAAAGAGAGAGAGAGAGAGAGAAAATTGGAAAGATTTCAATTTTCATGTTGAAAAGAAAAATAAAAAATTGACACGTTGGAAATTAACTTGTAGCGTATCAAAGTTAAACGACAAGTTTAGCTAAATCTTATTTTTATATGGTAAAGAGATTTCAAACTTTAGAAATCAATTTGTAGCATACCAAAGCCAAACAGTATGGCTACCGATCTCTTGTTTTTATAAGGAAAAGGGATTTGACACATTGGAGATTAGCTTTATCAATAATACAAAAGCCTAACATAATCTATGGCTGTGTTTCATTTCATAAATTATTGAAATTTTTTTCTTTAATTAAAAAAATATTATTATTATTTTAATTCGCAAGTGGCACTTAAATAATTTATTTGATTGATTGAAGTTATTTGAGAAATGATGAATTTATTGGATTATCGTTTGATTGAGTAATTTGAAACCAATTTAAATCCTGCATTTCATCAAAATCTCTAAAATAAAAAAATTCTAACACAAAAGTAAGGCTGTTAGGGCATAAATCGTGGTGGGGAGATATTGAGGGAAATAAGTTTTAGCGGCGGTAACCGCCGCTGCAATTAGTGGATTAAACCGCTGCTTATTACCCCCTATAACTGCAATTTTTAAAACCGCTACTTCTAAGGGCTTGAATCAATTAGGTAACTTCATAATTATTTATGAAGTCTAATTCATTGACAATTAGTTAACAGTCATAATTTTTGTTTGATCACTTTTAATAAATTTTTATGCTATTAAGCTGCTTTCTACAACAACTTTCAAAAAAGTTACTTTCACCATAATAGTTTTACAACCACCTGCCGATAGTGCGTAGACCCCATCGTGAATTTTCTCCAAAAAATTTTTTTGAAATTTATTGGTGCAAACTTCCATTATAATTCCAATGATCTCTATTTACTTTATAGGCACTCATTTCTTATAAATTCAGTTATAATAATTATTTGAACTGTAGTGAATTTTAATTTATTACTATAATTTTATTAATGTAATAAGTAAAATTCATATTCAAAATATCAAAACGGTTTGTTATAAATACTCTATTGTTATTAATTATAAATAGCAAACAAAATGTGTCTTTCAAGACCTCAAAAAAACAACTGTATTCTCGTGTAAGAAGTTGTGTTTTCTTTTATTTGCCATCAGTAATGCTTGAACTTACTAGGGAAGTGATTATATATTTCAATTACTTCCAATCACTACAATATCAAACAGAACTAGCCCTAAGTGATCCAAAACGATTTGAAATGATGAAGTAAGAATTTAGCCCCAAAGAATGCAGCTTGAAAATAGCAAAAAGGATATAGGAGACTTAGGCTTCGTTTGGGGTGGCTTTCTTGCTGCTTTCTAAAGCAATTTTTTAGTACCAAAATTTCTAATTTGAAAAATTTTTGCACTAAAAAGCGGTTTAAGAAAGCAATAAGAAAGCCATCCCAAACAAGCCTTAGGCTTCGTTTGGGATGACTTTCTTACTGCTTCTTAAAGCAGCTTTTATTTTTGAACTAGAAAGCCGTTTTAAGAAGTAAAAAAGTCGTCCTAGGTTTCGTTTGGAATGGCTTTCTTACTGCTTTTTAAAATTTTTGTAATAGAAAGCTGCTTTAAGAAGCAGTAAAAAATTCTCCCAAATAGAAGCCTTAGACTTCGTTTAAGATGACTTTCTTACTGCTTCTAAAAATATCTTTCTAGTATAAAAATTTAAATTTTTAGTAAAAATTTATTTTAAGAAACAATAAGAAAATCGTCCCAAATGAAATCTTAAATTATTTGAGATTGATTGAGGCTTCATTTGGGATGGCTTTTTTACTGCTTCTTAAAGCAACTTTTAATTTTTTTACTTAAAAACTATTTTAAGAAGCAAGAAATCTTAAAGGTTGGCCTATTACAATCTCATATTTGAGGAGAGAATAGGTAGATAGATTAATACTTTTTTTTGGCCTTCTTATGAGTCCTGGATCTTTTGACTAGTCTTGAAACCTTTAAGTTCAATAATATGAAAATTGGACCAAATCTAGCTGCAATCAAATTTGAATTGAGCAATAATGCATGTCTTGCACATGGCAAGACTTGGGATTGAGGACTCTTATAATAAATTCACACAATGTCTGTGTCATTAAAGCCTGCCCCAATGAGCTCCCATCGCCAACTCCCCTCCTTCCTTGCCTCGCGCAAATGCTCATACATGAATGTCTTCATGCGAATATTCAAAACTTAGTACGAACCGATATTCAAATCATATTCCGTTTAGACAAAACACTTAGCGATTTCATTTTGAAGAAAATTTTAAGCCTATTTCTTTAATAAAACAAACGATGGTCAAAATTTCTAAACTTTTTTTAATAACCAGCTTGAGTTGAGTTCTGACTTGAAATTAAAATTTTGCTCGTATATTATAGAAATGTATTGTACAATATTATTGAAGGAATTTTTATAAAAATATAATCATAAATTTTTTATTTTATTTGTATATAATTTTACTCTATGAAATTCATATATCACAATGCAATAATATATCAAAAAGAATTTAGAAAATTTATAAGGGATATTCAGCCTATCCGAAGTTATTTGTCAGTGTTTCTCGATGATATTAACCCGTGTGGAGGAGGCTGAGATAATCCATCAATGGTGTTTGACATATCCAAGGTTATTTTTCAGAGCATTGCTCAATGACGTTAATTTATGTGGAAGAGGTCGAAAGAATCCACCAAGGATATTTGACCTATCCGAGCTTGTTTGCAAAGTGTTACTCAATGACGTTAACCTATATGGAAAGGGCCGACCCCTCGGATCGATTATATCGTGATTGAGAGGGGGTGAATGCCGCGTGTATCCTGAATCAAAAGTAAAGATTTGTCTATCTTTAGACCGTTACTGTCTTCTTGAGGTCGAGATTAAGACCTTGCACAAAGAGTAAAAGCCCAGTTGGGGACTGTATAGAGCTTAAAATTTACTTGAAGTATCATTACATTTGTTGGGAGTTTTATTAAAAATGATTGTTAGTGACGTTATCTCAGACGTTGAAAATATTGGAGAAAAATTTACTGGCCACAGTCGCACCTGTGATTGCAGCCAAAGTTGTCCCCCAGTCCAAATATATTCCCATGAAATTGATGCAGCAATGATTGATGCTTTAGTAGTGATAGAATAATACATAAAATTGCCCTCTATAATGAAGGACTTCCTTTGGCCCTTTTAAAAGATTATGACAAAGGGATTATCTTGCTTCGCCCAAGTCGTTAACGTGAACGACCTTTCAAGATTTTAGCAAAAGTTGCCCCCCAACTAGTAATCATTTTTCACATATGGCATTAAACAACGACATGCTAGAAAATTTAAGTCGTTAGAGTTAATATTTCACATCTTAATAGTGCGCAAAAATTCAGCATAAATAGATAAAAATAATAAGATAAGAAGAATTTTTTACATGGAAAACTCAGAAAAAGGAAAATTTTATAGGGCTTAGCTAGTTGAAATATTCACTATATAGTAAGTGATACAAATAATCTCCTTTATTTGCTGTTGAAGAAGATGAAGAGTATAAAGATCAAATATCCACATATGGACAATATGTGCCTAACAATAAGGCTTAATTTTCTCAAGAGGAATTTTAAAAAACTGATGTCCATAGGCGAACAAGTATACCCAACAACAAGGTTAATTCTTTTTAGTATTCTGGAGAAAGTGATGATTTTTTAAGCTGGCCATCGGGGTGGTGACGGTGGTTGTCAGTGGCAATATTGGGTAATGGTCGTTGAAGGCTGAAAAATGCAAAATAGCTCTCAATAGTTCTTGCTTCTCCTTTTTTTCTTCTAGGGGGCCTATTTATAAGTTTTTGGGAGTGGTATGCTCCATAAATATGGAGAAAATCTAGGACAAATTAAGAGTGCTCCATCAGACGGTCCATACTGATTCCTTTAATTCTAGAGCTTTCATCAATCATTTAAGTGCCTTAATAAAGTCAGAATCAAGTGATCTTTGGCTCGTTGGATTCGTCTCATCATGCTGTTCGATTCAACTATAAATATGTCATATTTTGAAATCATTTAGTTACTAATTAATACTTTTTAGCTTCCACGTATGTTTTAGCTCCTTGATTGGAATCCATTTGGACTCGTATTGGACCGATTTTGGTATCATTGGGTTGGTCTCTTCGGGACGTTCAGTTTGACTGTATAGATAATAAAATCAAAATTTGGATGGTCCCAAATTTAATTTTGACCTCGAGATTAGTACCTAATAAGATGATTTTTGATGACTTATCAAATATCTTAAAATTTTTGTAGGGATTAGAAGTTGATCCCCGCATGCGGATATAGTACTAATTAAAAACTTTCTTGTCTTTCTTTTTTAAGGATATTTTGAACAATTAAAATAAATTTATACACACATCATATATATTGTTGCGTCCTGGAGTATTCGCGGCGGTAGAGAAATATAAAGCTAAACATCTTAGCATTGTACGAAGATCCGGCACGCAATCAGATAAGAGAGAGTGTGTGTTGCATTCATATAAGACACCAGAGTTTTTACGTGGAAACCCCTAAAAAAGGGGGAAAAACCATGGGGCCTGGCCCAGTTTGAATGAATCCACTAGTATTTGTAGTTGATTACAAATAAGGCCCTCCGTTTAGGGGAAGGACTTGGCTTGATATAGCCAATATACATCATATTGAGTGAATTACATGAGGGGAGTCAATATATACATGTTGGTTGGGTCGGCTGACCATAGTTGGCAACCAACGACGGCCGGAAGGACTGTAGTCGGTAGGCGACGAGGTCGGGAGGATCGTAGTCGACAGACGATGGAGGTCAGAAAAATAATAGTTGGCCGGTGTTGGAGGTCGGAAGGCCCGTAGTCAGCAGGCGACAAAGGTCGGGAGGACCATAGATGTAAGGCGGTGGTCTAACAGAAGTTTGAGCCTCAGATGGTGGTCCTGCAGGAGTACGGGCCTCAGGTAGTGGTCCTGCAGGAGTACGGGCCTCAGGTGGTGGTCCAGCAGGAGTGCGGGCCTCTGGTGGTGGTCCGGCAGGAGTACGTGCCTCTGGTGGTCCGGCGGTGGTGCGGCAGAACCCTGACGGTGGTCGAAGAGGAGCCAGGCGGCTGAAGCTTTCTTCCTTCTTCTCCCTTGGCTCCCCCCCCCCCCCCCCCCCCCCCCCCCCCCGCCTCTCTTAAGAGAAATGAGGGGCTATTTATAGTTTTTGGAGGATGGCACGACCCGTAAATAGGAGGAGGAGCAAGGGCAAATGTGGAGTGGTTTGGATGGACGGCCGATGATGAATCCCTTGATCGTGGACCGTTTATCAAGCATCTGAAGGTCTTAATGATATCAAAATTCGACGATCTTGGGCTCGTTGGATTTTTCTGGTCAAGCCGCTCGATTCGACTATAAGCATGTTATGATTGGAGACTGTTTGGTAACCCAGATTGTGGTTTGATCCTTCCAAAAGTGCTTCGAGTCTTTGATTTGGGCCCATTTGGGCTCGGATTGGGTCGATTTTGGTGTCGTCGGGTTCGTATTTTCGAGACTATAAGTTTGTAGAAATTGGAGTTCAAATGGTCACCAAATTAATTTTTGATGTTTCCAACTTGATTTGCTTCAAGATTCGTGCCTGACCAAGATAATTTTTTAATGATATATATATATAATTCAAATTCAAAATTTATTAATTGATAGTAAAAGCTTAAATCAAAAGACCAAAATTAGCTACGTAAACACTCGCTTATTGAACGGCAACAAAAAAATCTCGTAGTCTCAACTATCAAAATTATACATTACTATGCTCGAATACATAATTAAATCGAATTCAAGCTCTCACCTTACCTAAAAAAAATTATCCATTTTAAAATTAGATCTTCCTTCCAATTTTTAAATCAATATTTTAAGAATTTTTCTTTAATAATTTTAATTTTTTTAAAAAAAAAAGAAAAGGCATTGGGATTCGCATTGTCTTGGGCCCTAGTTTTCACCGCGCACATGCACCTGTCAGTCTTATCTTTGCCTGTCCCCTCAAAGATGCCCTCAGCCCAACAAATGATTAAAAAAAGACGATAAATAGTAAAATTTATGATTCGTAATTTTAAAAAATAATTTCTTTTTCTATCATTAATTAAAATTTCGTTTGAAACAAATTTTTTTATTATTTTTAATAACAGTTTTTTATTAAAAATTTATTTTAAAAAATAATATGAAAATCAGTTTTTCCCCTGATCTTACTTTAAAAAGTGAATGTTTATTATACAACTTAATAAAAAAAGTGGACATTTATTTTTCTTTTTTGTAATTTTAATTTTGTTGTGAAGACAAATAATCTCCAAGATTAATAAATAAACATATTATCTCATATAATTTGAAACTAATTTAGCAATAACTGGATTTAATATTATTTATATTTATGATTAAATTCAAGCCATAATACATTTTTTTAATATTATAGAAAATTTTATGTCAAAATATTTTCATTCAGCAATAGTCAATATTTTCCCAAAAAAAATTATTTCCCCAAAAAAAAGTCAAAATAAGCTTTTATATCCTTATCACTATGAACATAGAATAAATACATAATATAAAAAGCTTTTTTGTAACAAATCTCGTTAAGTAACTTTAATAGTGAGATGGGATCAGGCCGGCAAAGACCAAGAAGTAAGATGTAATCATGGAGTGGGAGTGGGAGTGGGAAGAGTTAGTAGGGACAGGAAGCCAATAAACTTTTCTCACTAACAAAATGAGAATAAACAGCTCACATCAAAATCCCAAAAGAAGAAAGAGACAAACGAAAGTGAAAAACAAAAATCACAAATCCATAAGCAAAACAAGCATCGCCCTCTCCAGTAAAAAAAAAATTACACAGGAAATAAAAAATCAGGAATGCAAATCAGAGACGAAGAGATGATCAATGAAGAAGTTCACTGGGCGTGAGTTAATCAGTCTCAGCTCACGTTTTTACCGGAAAAGTTTCATCTTGTGTTCCTTCACATCAGCAACAGCCATAACGCTGGAATGGCCACTGAAATCAGCGTAGCAAGAGACCTGACGACCTCCGCAGCTTCTGATGAGTTCTTTACATCGGCCTTATCCGAAGCTGCCTGTGGGGATGCTGCTGGAGATGAACTTGGCGGAGCCGGCGGAGATAACGGCAGTGGAGATGGAGCCTTAGCGGACTTTGGCGCCGGAGCTGGTGCAGGTGTAGATGGCAATGGCGACGGAGGCAAGGAAGATGGACCAGGAGCAGGGGCCGGAGCATGGCCAAAGAGCTCAGCGGGAAGAAGGACGCTGTCAACGGTTAGAATTGCGACGGGAGGATCGTCCAAGACCGTGTTTGCCACTCGGGAGGAGTCCACTCCCGTGTGAAGCGTGACATCGTCGCCTTGAGAAGATGCAGTGAGATCGAACTTACCCGAGGAACCAGTCGCCATGGTCGAGATCGAGTGATCTGCCAACTTAAGGGACTCCTTCGGTGTGTATGATAAGAGGGCGTGGTACTGAAGCAGCGTAACGAGGTCGGCGCTGCTGAGAGAGTTCAGATCTGGGACGCCGTCTGCCTTGAATGCCTCATCGTTGGGAGCGAACAGGGTAAGTCCCTTATCCAACTCAGACTGAAAATTCTTCAGCAAGCCGGTGGAGACAAGTAGTGAAGCAAATGTCTTACATCCGGCCTTCTCCAGAAGTGCGGTGAGGTTTGAATCGGCAGCGGAAGGGGCGTCGAGCAGGCCGGGGAAGATAATCGGGGCGGAGATCTCGAGGACGGAGATGTTGTAAGGTATCTGGCGGACAGATTTGGTGTAATCCGACGCGAGCTTGGAGTCGGGGGAGGCCGGACCAAAGGCGACGCGACCGCCGCGGACATTGGTTATGTTGACGAATCCCAGTTTGCCAGAAGCTCCGGTGGTCTGGTAGAGAGTGGTGGTGAGAGTAGTTCCTTGGGGGATGTCGTGGAGCTTCTGCGGGTCAAAGTAGTCCAAGAGGACAAGGAGGCGAAGCGCATTCTTGATGGCGGCAAGACTGTTCTTCGCGGCCAAGGCGGACATGGCGGCGTTGGGGAGTACGAGGCATGTCACCGTCTCCCGAGAGTTTACCTCATCAGCTACCTTCGTCTGCGACATGTAGCTGTTGTAGACACTGTAATCCGGGAAGCTATCCAGTATCGCCGTTATGTTGTGGCCATTCGCTGTTGCTGCCCACACTGATAGTACCAAACTTGCCATTAAAAGGGAAGAAGGTATGTCATTCTTCGCCATTGCTCTCTCTCTCTCTACTGATCTCTCTCTCCCTGTATCTCTAATGGATGGAAGGAAGACCAGTGTGATGTGAGGTTTGCGGACTAATAGGGAAAGCGGGGTTGAAACGGAGGGCAGTGTGGTAGGCGAGCACAAAGGATGTGCTAACTATAGTAGATGAGATTAAGGAGAGCTAACTAGAGTTCAGCAGTCATGTGACGGTCACGAGACGCGGCTCGTAGAACCAAGTTGTTGGACAGGCGAACTTAGATACAACTGATTAAACACCGTTAGATCTTCTTTACAAATCGTTTATTTTATCTCTTTAGGAACAGTCCTACACGATCACAATCTGGTCATACCTGGGTCGTTCCATGCAAATATTTTTTTTACCTTGAGCAGGCGCTACAGCTTGTGGCGCAAGAAATGTGTCGGCGACAGACAGCTGGAAATAGAAATACCGATTTTTTTTTTTAACATTTAGGCTGATTAAATCAAATTCACACAAATCATATATTCAAAATTTTAAATTTAAAAGCTCTTGATTAATAGATAAAGCCCTGCCGATCAAAATGAGCTACATAATAAAAATATTTTAAATGTGGTAAATAATAAATAAAGTGATTTACAGAGTTTCGACAGTTTTCTATATAAAATTTTGATTGTAATTATTTTTGCTTCTGAGCAAATTAAATTTAAATTTACACATATCATATATATATAAGCTTCAAAATTAAAACCTCTAAACTGCTAACTATAAGATCAAGATAAATTGCATAAAATTTAATTGTAGCAAAAAAGGACAAAGAGTATGCTACTTTAAAAAATTATAGAAATTATTAGTACACAAAAACATATAACTCGTAATACATTTATTAATGCTAAGGTGGCAATTTATCATTTGCTTATATGTAACAAGGACACCTCAACTCTCTATATATACTTGTATCCCTATTGTACAAGATAGGTTTTTAGGATGATCTAATAAATCTTTCTTTTATCATTTGTGTTTCCTTCTTCTCTTGTTCTGGTTGTTCGAGTTCTTCATGGTATCAGAAGCTCGGCAAGCTGATCCTCAACGATGACGAGCTCCGTTACATCACGTTCAGGCGAATCAGCTGAAGTGGAAGATCTCGAAGATCCTTTCATTCCGTCTGCCTTGAAGTTCGTTGTCTCGAACCTTAAGACAATTGTTCTGATCCAGCTCGCCGCTGACAATTACTCTGCCTGGCGTGCGCAAATTGTCAAAATTCTTCGTGCAAATCGATTTGATAAGTTTCTTGATTCCAACTCTTCTTCCCCTCTATCCCTTCTTCCTCAACCAGACGGCCAATCTATTCCAAATCCTTTGTTTCATGAATGGCTGCTAACGGATCAGAATCTTGCGGCGGCTATATGCTCCACCATATCTTCTTCTACTATTCCCTATATGGTTAATCTTGATTCCACTGCTGCCATATGGTCCACTCTTGAAACTCTTTTTCAATCCACAAATCGTTCAAAGGTTATCCAACGAAAGAACTCCCTTCACAATATTTCGCTTAGAAATCTCATCATTACTCAATACTTGTCTGAAATCAAATCCTTAGTTGATCAGATTGCTGCGTCTGGTTCAGTAGTAGATACTGAGGATGTCATACATTACATTCTTAATGGTCTTCCATCTTCCTATCAATCCTTTAAAACTGCCATTCGGACAATGCTAACTCCCATATCTCTAGATCAACCCTACCCTTTATTACTTAGTGAAGAAATCAATCTTGCCTCTGATGCTGTTTGCGCATCGCCTACACCTGATCTCAATACAGCGCTCTTTGCTTCTAGGGGACGCGGTCGCAGGTATCGTGGACAGACCTCTCAGAATCCAAATGCTTCCAACAGAAATCCCTCTCAACAAGCTTTGATATGTCAAATTTTCTCCAAGAAAGGTCATCTTGCTTCTAATTGCTGGCACCGGATGGACCTGAACTATACCCCACCTTCATCGACTTCTCAAAAAAGGCGTTCGCTGCGGCCACGGACAGCTCCTCATCCAACTAGTATCTTGATTCGGGTGCGACATCTCACCTGACAAATTCTCTTGACAACATGTATACCTTGATTCCTTACCAAGGTCAGGATAACATAACTGTTGGTGATGGCCGATCCGTCAATATTGTGAACTCTGGTGCAGGTCTGTTACCACTTCCATCTCGTAAGCTTCATCTATCCCGCATTCTTCATTCTCCAAATCTTCATTATAATCTATTATTGATCTCTCAACTAACCAAAGACAACGATATTTCCATTACTTTTGATCCTTCGGGTTTTCTGTTTAAGGATATGAAGACACATCAAGTGTTGCTTCAAGGACCACGTAATGATGGTCTTTACCCTATTCGGATTGATCCCTCCACATCCAAGAATCAAGCTCTATCAGCTGCTACTACGAGGCATCCTCCTTGGCATAATCGTCTCGGTCATCCCAATGATCGGATCCTTCGCATTGTAGCTAATTGTAATCCTCATCTTAGTATACATTTTGATAAGTCTTCTTGTTTTTCTTGCAAAGAGTCCAAAGGACACAAACTTGCATTTGATAATTCTGTACATCGTCAAACTTCTATTCTAGCGCTTATTCATTCGGATGTCTGGGGTCCAGGCCCAGTCAACTCGGTTCAAGGTTACCGATATTATGTTCTTTTTGTTGATGATGCATCTCGTTTTACTTAGATTTTTCCCATGCGACAGATATCGGAAGTATTCCATATTTTTGTTAACTTTAAAACTCAAATTGAGAACTACACATCTCAACGCATTAAAATGCTAAGAACTGACGGTGGAACATAATTTCTTAATCATCAATTCAATCAATTTCTGCTTACTCATGGTATTATTCACCAAGTCTCTTGCCCTTACACTCCACAAAAAAATGGAGTGGCGCAACGTAAGCATAGGCATATTATTGAAACCACCAGAACATTGATTAAGACTGCCTCGATACCTTACATCCACTGGCCGAATGCTATTCTTACTTCTATATACCTTATAAACAGAATGCCGTCGCTCAACACTAATAATCTTACTACTTTTGAATTGATGCACAAAGTTAAACCTGATTATACACATCTTCACACGTTTGGCTGTGCGTGTTTTTCGTTAGTCCCACCTCATTCTCATCATAAACTCCAAAAGAAAGCTACTTCATGTATTTTTCTTGGCTACTCGGACATCTACAAAGGTTATAAGTGTCTCGATAGAACCATAAATAAAATCATTTTCTCTAGGCACACATCCTTCGACGAGCACTTCTTTCCCTTTGCCTCATCTACTGATCCAACACCTATCAATTCCTCAAACATTCCTCCATCTCTTCTTACTCCCACATCTATCTGCTCCTCAACTAAGCCTAAACAGCAACATACATCCAATTCTACTCCTCGATCCTTTTCCTCCAATCCTAAGGTGCAACACTACTCATATCAATCATCTCCCACTCCTATTATGGCTCATCACCTAATGATTACTAGAACTAAAACTGGATCATCAAAGCCCATTGCTCGTCTAAATCTATATCATTCTCAATCAACTTCGACTCCTCCTGTTTCTCCGCATAACTACGTTGAAGCAATCAAATATTTGAAATGGCGGGAGGCGATGGCAACTAAATTCCTAGCATTACAAAAACAAGGCACCTGGTGCCTGGTTCCACCTCCTCCAGGATCATCTGTCATCGGCTGCAAATGGACTTATAGAACTAAACTACATGCTGATGGATCAGTCGCAAAGTACAAAGCACGCTTGGTAGCCCAAGGAAATCATTAAGAATTTGGTTTAGATTACTATGAGACTTTCAGTCCAGTTGCCAAGCTCCCAACAATTCGTATTCTGCTTGCTCTTGCTCTCTACAATAATTGGCAGGTTGATCAGCTTGACGTTACAAACATGTTTCTTCACGGCACCCTATCCGAAACAGTCTTCATGACTCAACCGAAAGGTTTTCAAGATTCCACTCATCCCGACTACGTTTTCCATCTTCGTAAGGCTATCTACGGACTCAAACAAGCACCACGTCAATAGTATAATACATTCACTACATTCTTGGCCTCTATTGGATTTACGCACAGCAATGCTGATCTGTCGCTTCTGGTTCTTCATCAACAACACACTCCTATCTTTCTCTTAATGTATGTAGATGACATACTTATAACTCGTAACAATCAAGAGGCCATATCTTCCATAATCAGTAAGCTCGGTAGTAAATTTTCTTTGAAACATTTATGCTTGGTTCATGATTTCCTTGGAATTCAGATCACCAAGCACACAGACATGTATTTTTTGTCTCAAAGGCAATATGCTCTCTCGATACTTCACCAAACTAACCTGGCTCAGTGCAATCCGCTTGCTAATCCAACGTGTACAAAAATGTCGCTCACTTTCTCGTCGGATCAACACCTATCAGACCCACATACATTCCGTCGTATAACTGGCTCATTGCAATACCTCACCACCACAAGGCCAGACATTGCGTACAGCGTCAATCAGATTTCTCAGCATATGCACAATCCATTACTGCAACATATCTATCTTCTCAAAAGGCTGCTTCACCATATTAAAGGTACACTCGACTATGGCATTCCTATTACAAAGACTAATCTAGTTTTTAAATCCTTTTCAGATGCTGATTGGGCCAGAGATCCCATTTCTCGCAAATTGTCATCCGGTTACTACTCGTTCCTTGGTGACACTATCATCTCTTGGACAGTCAAAAAGTAACAAACAGTTGCCAGATCTTCCACTGAATCTGAATACCGTGCGTTAGCTGCTCTTACTTCCGACATAGTGTGGCTTCGACGTCTTCTATCAGATTTCGGCCTTTCACAAGACTACCCTACAGATATGTTTTGTGATAATACTTCAACCATCGCACTCACCAACAACCCCGTGTTTCACGCTCGTACGAAACACATAGAGATAGATCAAAAATTCATTCGTGACCACTTGCAACAGAACAACATTCGTCTGTTACCCATCAGCACCGTTGATCAAGTGGTGGACATCCTTACCAAAGCTCTTTCTACACCACGTTTCCACAAACTTTGACTCAAACTGACAGTCATACAAGACCCATCAGTTTGCAAGGGCGTATTAGTACAGAAAAACTTATAACTTGTAATACATTTATTAATGCTGAGGTGGCAATTTATCATTGGCTTATATGTAATAAAGACACCTCAACTCTCTATATATACTTGTATCCCTATTGTACAAGATAGGTTTTTAGGATGATCTAATAAATCTTTCTTTTATCATCTATGTTTCCTTCTTCTCTTGTTCTAGCTGTTCGAGTTCTTCAGAAATATTTATGTTATATGTCGATCAATTAGTATTGTTTAAAAAATGAAATTGTAGATCTAATGTCAAAGGGCATTTTCACCCTATGATTAGATATTTAGAGACAAAGATTTGCCTAATGGCAAATGAAATTGTTTGCTATTTGTAATGGCTTGGGTAAATTTTCAAACTGAATCTAAAATTTAATTATTTTATTGCTTTCGGCATTTCAAAATAAAATTTTAAGATTAGTCAAAGTCGGCTGTTAAATGGGCGACTGACTACTTTCACAGTAAAAAAAAAAAGTCAGCAAAGCTAACATGGCAATGAGGCAGTTGCTCGTTAAATGGGAGACTGGCTCTAGTCAACTTTTTAAAATTCTTCTCTCTCCCTGTACACGCTCTTACCTGCTCCCTTCGTGCTTCTTCGTCCGAGAGCTCCCTCATCTGCCGAGTGAAGGTAAGTTTTTTGCTGTTATATATATATATATATATATATATATATATATATATATATATATATATATATATATAACAGCTAATGTTGTGTTAAATTAGTAGTGTAGATTAGTAGCGGTGTAGCTTCTTTGATTTTCTATGGAGTTTTTTTTTTTTTTAATTCTATCTGTGTTTGTTGAAAATATGAGCTTGGTGTTAAGGGTTTTTGGAGTTCGTAGTTGAAAGTAGTTTGTAAGAGGTTTGCAAATGCAAAAATTTGAGCGAGTACTTGGTGATATGACTTGTTTTGAGAGATCTCTATATATATGATTTTCTTAGTGAAATTTCAGATTTTATAAAGTGAGGCATTCGTTGTAGTCTTAATAATTTTTAAAATTTTAATTGTATAATCTAACAAGTTAGTATGACATGTGCACTAATCAGAATCAGTTGAAAGTTATATTAGGTATTTCCTATAAATCATTGTTAATTTTGACAGAATTTTTAAAAACATTTAAGAATTAATTTTGCTAATGTACTTATTTTAGTTGGAGAGAAAATATATAAATTTAGGTCGTTGCATTACTTTTAACCTATATATTTTCACAATTTTTATATTTTTTATTTCAATGTATATAAAAATATTGGCTTTCCCTTTTTAAACATAGAAGCACTTAAATTTATCAATAATTACCTATAACTCTAAGTATTCAGGTTAATTAACATTTATTAATTGTATTAGTATTTTTTTCTTAGTTTTTAAAAATTTTAAATGAAACTTAGCAGCTCAATAATGAGTGGACGTGAAACTACGTTTATGTTAAGGTATGATGTTGAGTTACGCTTGGATGCTAATTTCGCACCAACGTATATTGAGGGTAGGAATCTTCCCTTGCAAGTGTCAAGAAACTGCAAATTAGATCAACTTAAGTTAAGGATCCTCATGGCACTAAATCAAGATGCAGCCAAGTACACATTGAACTTAATTTGTCGAATGCCAGTCAGGAATGATTTGATTGCTTCACATGTTGAGGATGATGAGGTGTACGAAGTTGTGTTATGCCAAGCTGCTGTAAAGTTTCTTATCTTGCATGTGGAAGTTGAAGAGCTGAGCGTGCCAACAATTAATACTGAGAATCTAACATCCTAAATAAATGAATCATTCAACCTGGATGGAAAGGTCGAAGTGCATGATGATGTTTCAAGTCTCCAACTATTTGAAGATCCACGTGCACAATAAGTAGCCCATTAAACAAGTTAGTAAGTTTAAGATTTTAAGCTCTTTTATCGAACTATAAACAAAAAATTACTTTTTTTAATGTAGTGATATGCAAAATTAGCATTGGCATGATGCTCCGGGTCCTTCAGCCCGATCACTCCCTATTATTGATGATGGTTATGAAATAATGAGCAGTGGATCCAACGAGCAGGGTTGTCAGGATTCTGATGACATAGTACCTGATTTAAATGAAGCAAATGTAGATGTTCATGAGAAGATATCTGCAATGATATGAAATTATTGGTCTAGTATTGTTCCCCTTGAAAAAATAATAGTTGCCATAATGACTATGTTGAAACATGTAAGAGTACCCGATAATGAGATGAGGAAATTGTATTTGATAATGATAGTGGTGGGAAACAAGTAGAAGAAGAATTTTTAATTCCAATATAATTGATCGACAAGATGTGTTTTACAGACAAATCGGACCTACAATTTGTTATACAAGGTTGGTCTGTATAAAATAATGTTCAATATATAGTTCTTGCTTCGAACAGGCAGAAGTTTACAATAACATGTGCAAAGCATGATCAATCCTTATTTATGGCGTTTGCATGCTAGGCTAAGTAAATGTTTAGGGGGCATCTAGAAAATATCTTCTATGAAGTATCATCGAACGTGTAGCAGTCCTATTCTTGATGCTGGTCACTTTTAGTGCAATTCATAATTTATAAGTTAATTTATTCTGCCCACTATTAGAAAGCAAATAGACCTAAAGCCTAGAGAAATCATTGGCAGAATATAAGCTAAGTTCAATATCAAGGTATCGTACATGAAGGCTTGGGATTCCAGGCGAAAGGCTGTTAAGGCTATATTTGATAGTTGGGAGGAATCCTATCGAATAGTGAATCTATTTATGGACGATATCATAGAAGCAATGCTAGAAATAGTATACAGGATCCAGTCCTCTGACACACATAGATTCCAAAGACTATTATGGGCTTTCGGACCTTCTATTAGTGGGTGGAACTTTTGTCGCCCTATTCTTAACCTATAACAGCCAAGAATTTATTCAGGGGTCATTATAAGCCTAAATCACAAACCATCTTCTCCATAACATCTCTATTGTTGTGTTTTAGTTTTTTCATTTTTTTGTAATTTTTGGGCACTAGTGAAATTTCTTAAAAAATTGACACCATCCGGTATAAGTCGAGGTTTTGGTTAGGTGTCCATCTTGCAAAATGATTTCACCAAAATTTTTTAAATAAAATAAGTTATTTTATGGATATTTTTTTCTAAATTTTAAAATCTCAAAAAAAATTTCTATGAATTTTTGTTAAAAATTAAATAAATTATATAATTATATTTATATATTTTAATATTATATTATAAATATCTTATACCATTATACCATTATAATTATATTATAAATATTCCTAAGCTAAGTTCGGTTAATAGAAAAATGTTTGGGAAATCTTAGAGAAAAAGAGAAAAAGGGAGAGAGAAAAGTTAAGTTTTGACAGTTGAAAATTTTGCTTGTCTCAAGGTAGGTTACATTTTACCTATTTCGGTTTTCAATAATTTGATATTTTTTATTTTTTTTATCAAATTTGTATTTCAGTTATCAAAAAATAAGGATAACTTTATTTTGATAAAACTTTCACCGCATAACTATTTATATGTTATTGAGATTGTGATTACGAATATTTTGAGTATATTCTGAAATTTTTTGCCAGGTGGCTTTAAAAAAGCTGTAATTTTTGTCTACTTAGAAATTTATTTTGACATCTAAAAATAGTGCTTCAGTTCAATGAAAGCTTCAGAATTATGCTTTAAACAATCTCTGGTAATTTGGTTATGTTTGGAAATAGTAAATTTTTGCTCAGTAGTATTTTTGCTGTCTATCGTTACGATATTTTTATAATTTTTGAATTCAGTCCAACTATGCTTTAGTTAATGAAATGTATTAAAAATATGTGTTATGATATGAGATGGGATTTTGTTATGCTGGCGCCAGTGAATGACCAAGGTGAGATTCTATTATACCGACGTCAATGGGCTACCGATGTGAGATTATGTTATACCGATGCCATTGGGCAACCGAGGTGAGATTCTATTTTCGAAGTGTTGTGACGCCGGCACCAGTGGGCGATCGAGATGGTATTCTGATAGAGAAAATATATGAAAATTTGAGCTTAAGAGCTATTCTGATAATCATTATGAAGTGTTTGTTTATAATTTAATTAATTTTATATTTATTTAATTGTTTTCAATTTCATTATATGATTCAGATAAGTTTTCAGTTCTTTTGATTTTAGTTATTGATTTCAATTTTAAGTTGTAATTGTCTACTAAGCCGTGTTAACTCATCCCTGCTTTTGCTTTTATTTTCAAGCCCGGGGAAGGGTAAGGAGTGGGCTGAGTAGTTTGGATAGTTGTTTTGGTTAGTTTTGACTTTTGCAGTCTTAGCTTTTATTTTTGGTATGCTCTCTATTACTAAGCGCTATTGTAGATAGATTTCAGATTATATATATTTTGAATGAAATATAGAAAATCATATTGAGATTCAGTAGTATTCCGCTTTATGTTGCATTTAGTAGTGACTTTGTGTAATATATAAATTAAAAGTTTTATTTGAGTACTTCTCCAATCAGATCGTGGGGCTAATCTTATCACAATCGGACACAGTATGACCTATACAATTTTGGGTCATATCGGGTCAAGTTGTGACATATGGGAGGTAGTTGATGAATTATGGGATATGCAAATGATGTGCCTTGTAAAGATGTTGAGGAGACTATTATAAATTAAGAAGAGATTTGATGAGTTAATATCTTGAGAGTAGATGGGGCATGACTTCGAATTTTTTTATTGATTTGTTTAGGGCATAACCAAGATAATAAAAGGTTAGATGTTAAGCATAGTTTCATTTGACTAGCTGTTCTTGGTGACCCTGGCAGCATTATAGCAGCGGCTTAGAGGATGTCGTCAAGCAAAATTATTGCAAGCCTTAGAGGGCATAATAAGTTGAATGCAAACATATGGAGAAGTCAGAAGTTAACAACAACGTCATAGGAGATTTCGTGGCATTGTCTTTATTTCTAGTCATCAATATTTTTTTTTGGCTTACAAGCTATTGATTGGATCTTTAAGACACCAATTTTGATTAAAAAGTGAATGGGCAGCTTCGTTATCCTTCCTCTTTACACGTGACTACCACATGTATGCTACTTATTTGATGTAAAAAAGCAAGGTGTCATAATAGGATATGTAAGGAGATAAGAGTTTAAGCTAAGTGGAACTACAAGTCACATTGCAAGATGACTTCGGCTTCATTTGAAACGGCTTTCTTACTGCTTTTTAAAGCAACTTTTTAATATAAAAATTTTCATTTTTTACTAGAAAGCTGCTTTAAAAAGCAATAAGACAATTATATATATATATATATATAATTATTGAACAAATGTTTTCCATTCATATCGGCTCTCTTGAAATTTCACAAACCTGTTCACCATTGATCGGGACTATTCATGGACGTTTGGGCCTTATAAAAAAAGCCCAAGCCCATTTTTAATATGAACAAATGTAGGATAAATAAATTAGGGATGGATGTGATGAAATATATAGATAAAATAAAAAAATAAAAATATAATGAAGTCCTTTACTTATTATCCCTCTTTTTTTTCCCTCAAATGTTCGGTGCTGAAATAGAAAACTCACGCTCAAATCAATTTGGACATGTAATATCTCGAATGGAGCCTTGATACGTCATCAAAAAATTATCTTGATCGGGCACGAATCTCGAGGCAAAATCAAGTTGGAAACTTCCGAAATTAATTTTGGGATCATCCGAACTCCGATTCCAGCAAACTTACAGTCGAACTGAGCGTCTCGGAAATACGAACCCAACGACACCAAATTCAACCCAATCCGAGCCCAAATGGGTCCAAATCAAGGGTCTGAAGCGCTATTGGAAAGTTCAAACCATAATTTGGATTACCAAACGGATTCCAAATGTGACATGCTTATATTCAAATCGAGCGTCTCGACGAGACGAATCCAACGAGCCTAAGATTGCCAAATTCCGACATCATTAAGACCTTCAAATGTCCAGCGAACGGTCTATAATCAAGGGATTCAAGATCGGCCATCCATTCAAACCACTCCCTAACTACCCCTGATCTTCCAACTATTTACGGGTCATGCCACTCACGAAAATCTATAAATAGAGACCCCATTTCTCATGAAAAGAGGGACCTATTCCTAAGGAGAAAAAGAGAGAGCTCTTGCCCCCTTGCTCCTCCTCGACCACCGCCGGAGTTTCGCCGGACCGCCGCCTGACACCGGAGTTCCGCCGAACCACCACCTGAGGCCCTGCTCCTCGCCGGACCACCACCTCAGGCCCTGCTCTTCGCCGGACCACCACCTGAGGCCCTGCACTTCGCCGGACCACCACCTGAGGCCCTGCACTTCGCCGGACCACCACCTGAGGCCCTGCACTTCGCCGGACCACCACCTGAGGCCCTGCACTTCGCCGGACCACCACCTGAGACCTTGCTCTTCGCCAGACCACCAACTGAGGCCCTGCAGTTCGCCGGACCACCACCTGAGGCCCTGCACTTCTTTGTACCACTACCTGAGGCCCTGCACTTCGCCTGACCACCACCTGAGGCCCTGCACTTCGCCGGACCACCACCGGAGGCCCTGCACTTCGCCGGACCACCAACTGAGGCCCTGCACTTCGCCGGACCACCACCTGAGGCCCTGCTCTTCGCCGGACCACCAACTGAGGCCCTGTACTTCGCCGGACCACCACCTGAGGCCCTGCACTTGGCAGGACCACCACCTGAGGCCCTGCACTTCGCCGGACCACCACCTGAGGCCCTGCACTTCGCCGGACCACCACCTGAGGCCCTGCTCTTCGCCGGACCACCAACTGAGGCCCAGCACTTCGCCGGACCACCACCTGAGGCCGTGCACTTCGCCGGACCACCACCTGAGGCCCTGCACTTCACCGGACCACCACTTGAGGCCCTGCACTTGGCCGGACCACCACCTGAGGCCCTGCACTTCGCCGGACCACCACCTGAGGCCCTGCTCTTCGCCGGACCACAACCTGAGGCCCTGCACTTCGCCGGACCACCACCTGAGGCCCTGCTCTTCGCCGGACCCCCAACTGAGGCCCTGTACTTCGTCGGACCACCACCTGAGGCCCTGCACTTCGCCGGACCACCACCTGAGGCCCTGCTCTTCGCCGGACCACCAACGGAGGCCCTGCACTTCGCCGGACCACCACCTGAGGCCCTGCTCTTCGCCGGACTACCAACTGAGGCCCTGCTCTTCGCCGGACCACCACCTGAGGCCCTGCTCCTCGCCGGACCACCACCTCAGGCCCTGCTCTTCGCCGGACCACCACCTGAGGCCCTGCACTTCGCCGGACCACCACCTGAGGCCCTGCACTTTGCCGGACCACCACCTGAGGCCCTGCACTTCGTCGGACCACCACCTGAGGCCCTGCACTTCCCCAGACCACCACCTCAGGCCCTGCTCTTCTCCGGACCACCAATTGAGGCCCTGCACATCGCTGGACCACCACCTGAGGCCCTGCACTTCGCCGGACCACCACCTGAGGCCCTGCACTTTCTCGGACCACCACCTGAGGACCTGTACTTCGTCGGACCACCACCTGAGGCCCTGCACTTCGCCGGACCACCACCTGAGGCCCTGCTCTTCGCCGGGCCACCAACTGAGGCCCTGCACTTCGCCGGACCACCACCTGAGGCCCTGCTCTTCGTCGGACCACCAACTGAGGCCCTACACTTCGCCGGACCACGACCTGAGGACCTGCACTTCTCCGGACAACCACCTGAGGCCCTGCACTTCGCCGGACCACCACCTGAGGCCCTGCACTTCGCCGGACCACCACCTGAGGCCCTGCTCTTCGCCGGACCACCACCTGAGGCCCTGCTCTTCTCCGGACCAACACCTGACGTCCTGAGTTCTACCGGACCTCCACCTGAGGTCCGAACTTTCGCCGAAGCATCACCTGATGTTCAAAGTTATATCGGAACACCAACTAAGGTCCTCCTTATCTCTGACATCAGATTAAGGTCCTTCTGACCTCAAACTCCAGCTGACCACGGTCCTTCCGACCTCCGTCGCCCTACCAACTAAGGTCCTCCTGACCTCTGACATCAGATTAAGGTCCTTCTGACCTCCAACGCCAGCCAACCACGGTCCTTCCGACCTCCGTCGCCCTACCAATTCAGGTCCTCCTGACCTCTGACATCAGATTAAGGCCATTCTGACCTCTAACGCCAGCTGACCACGGTCCTTCCAACCTCCGTCGCCCTACCAATTCAGGTCCTCCTGACCTCTGACATCAGATTAAGGTCATTCTGACCTCCAATGCCAGCCGACTACGGTCCTTCTAACCTCCGTCGCCCCACCAAATAAGGTCCTTCCGACATCTGTCATCTGATTACGATCTTTATGACCAACAACATCAGTCAACTATGGTCCTTCCGACCTCCGTTGCCTGACCAACAAAGGTCCGCCCGACCTCTATCCTTAGACTACGGTCTCCCTGACCTACAACGTTTGTCAACTACGATCTTTCCGACTTCCATCACCAAACAACGGTCTTTCTGACCCCTGTCTCCTGCCAAGTACGGTCCTTCTGACCTCCGTCGTCTGTCAACTATGGTCAGCCGACCTAGCAAATGTGTATATATTAATTCTCACCATGTAATGCACTATATATGATGAATATTGGCTATGTCAAGCCAAGTCCTTCCCCAAAATGAAGGACCTCGTTTGTAAACAACTGCAAATAATAGTGGATTCATTCAAACTGGGTCAGGCCTCGTGGTTTTTCCCCCTTTCAGGGGTTTCCATGTAAAAACTCTGGTGTCTCATATGAATATTACACCCTCACTCTTTCATCTGACTGTGTGCTGGATTTTCGTACAATGCTAAGACGCTAAGCTTTATATTTCTCTACCGCCGCGAATACTCCAGGACGCAACAGTTTGACGCCGTCTGTGGGAGCATGGTTCCCAACTGGGGGGCAATTTTTGCTCTAACCTCAAAAGACCATTCTTGCCAACTTCCTTACATCAACTATCGCTGCATCAATTTCATGGAAATCAGATACGGGCTGGGGGGCAACCTTGACTCCAACTATGGTCAAGAAAATTCCTCTAATACTTTCAATATCAAGATGATATTTCAGGCAAGAAACTCCCAGCAAATGCAAAGATGCTTCCAATAAAATTTCAAGCCTCATACAGTCCCTAGTTGGACTTCTACTCCTTGGGCAGGGTCTAAATTTCGACCTCAAAAAGGCAGTAACGGTCTAAAGATAGACCATTCTTCACTCTTGATTCGGGATACACGCGGTATTCGCCCCCTCCCAATCAAGGAAAAATCAATCCCAGGGGGATTCGATTCGACCTCTTCCACACAGGTTAACGTCATCGAGCAAAGGCTCTGACATACAACCTCGGATAGGTCTTTACATCCTTGGTGGATTCTCTCAACCTCTTCCACACAGGTTAATGTCATTGAGCAGTGCTCTGACTTACAACCTCAGAAAGGTCATACATCCTTGGTGGATTCTCTCGACCTCTTCCACACAGGTTAACGTCATCGAGCAGTGCTCTGACTTACAACCTCGGATAGGTCATACATCCTTATTGGATTCTCTCGACCTCTTCCACACAGGTTAACGTCATCGAGCAGTGCTCTGACTTACAACCTCGGATAGGTCATACATCCTTATTGGATTCTCTCGACCTCTTTCACACAGGTTAACGTCATCGAGCAGTGCTCTGACTTACAACCTCGGATAGGTCATACATCTTTATTGGATTCTCTCGACCTCTTCCACACAGGTTAACGTCATCGAGCAGTGCTCTGACTTACAACCTCGGATAGGTCATACATCCTTATTGGATTCTCTCGACCTCTTCCACACAGGTTAACGTCATCGAGCAGTGCTCTGACTTACAACCTCGGATAGGTCATACATCCTTATTGGATTCTCTCGACCTCTTCCACACAGGTTAACATCATCGAGCAGGGCTCTGATAAACAACCTCGAAAAGGTCATACATCCTTGGTGGATTCTCTTGACCTCTTCAACACAAGTTGATGTCATCGAAAAGGACTCTGACATACAACCTCGGATAGGTCGTACATCCTCGGTGGATTCCCTCGAACTCCCCTGCACAAGTTGATGTCATCGAAAAGGACTCTGACATACAACCTCGGATAGGTCGTACATCCTCGGTGGATTCCCTCGAACTCCCCCGTACAAGTTGATGTCATTGAAAAAGGGCTCTAACAAACAACCTCAGAAAGGTCACACATCTTTGGTAGATGCTATTGAACTACGCTCTTCTATCCGATGCTGGATTTTTGCCTGTCGACGGATCCGCGTTGGATTTCTACCCGACGCTGTACTTCTACTCAACAACGGACTTATGCCCGTCGTCGGACTTCTGTTAGTCACGGGACTTTCATCGGACTTCTGCCCGACGCCGAGCTTCCTCCTGTTGAAGGACTTCTGCTCGTCATGGGACTTTCGTCGGACTTCTGCCCGACGCCGAGCTTCCTCCCATTGAAGGACTTTTGCCCGTCGCGGGACATTCGTCGGACTCCTGCCCGACGCCGAGCTTCCTCCCGTTGAAGGACTTCTGCCCGTCGATGAACCCTTGTCGGATTCCTACCCGACGCTGAACTTCTACCCGACGTCGGACTTCTGCCCTTCGTCGGACCATCGTTGGAGTCCTACCCGACGCTGAACTTCTACCCGACGCCGAACTTCTGCCCGTCGCTGGACCCTCGTCGGAGTCCTACCCGACGCTGAACTTCTACCCGACGCCGGACCCTCGTTGAAGTCCTACCCGACGCTGAACTTCTACCCGACATCGGACTTCTGCCCTTCGTCGGACCCTCGTCAGATTCCTACCCGACGCTAAGTTTCAACCCGTCATCGGACTTCTACCCATCACTAGACTTCTTCCTAACATCGGACTTCCTTCCGTTTCCAGACTTCCACCGACTAACGTCGGACCTCCGCAAGATTTCTAAATGAAAGAGGAGAAGACTCCAGCTCAGTGAGGGGCCCTAGACCGCACAGGGGATACCACCTGAAATGGCCTAGGGGAATGCCTCAGCGTGAGGGAGAGAAGAACAAGGAGGAGAAGACTCCTGCTCAGTGAGGGGCCCTAGACCGGCACAGAGGATACAACCTAAAATGGCCTAGGGGAATGCCTCAGCGTGAGGGAGAAATGAAGAAAAGCAAAGAGAGGGAGGAATTTCCTTCTTACAGAGAGGGGCCCTAGGCCCGGACAGGGGATGCCGCCTGTGCCAGGCCGGGGAAGGCTTCAATTGAAAGAGAGGAAAAAGAGGAGGAGGGGAGGTGCAAAGAGCCTAAGACCCCTAGGGGTCTATTTATAGTAGGAGGCCAAGGGAAGTTATTGAAAAAAAGGGGCCTTAACCGCCAGCGGTTAGCTGGCGGTTAACTGGCGGTTAGCCAACCTCCAATGATTAGCTGAACCGCCAGCCGCGGCTAAACAGCCAGCCGCCAGAGCCGCAGCTCAGGAGAGCCGCGCGGGAGCCAGAGTAGCATGGGAAGGCGCCCGCTTGCGCGCGGGCAGGCACCCCAGGCAGGCGCGGGCGCGCGGCAGCGGCGGCGGTGGCACACGGGCGGGTCCGGCAGCGGCGGCGGCGGCCGGTGGTCGCCGGCGGTGGCTGAGCCACCCCAACTCGTTTCCGGGCCAAATTTTGGGCCCGGAAAGGTCAAATCGGACATTTTTGGGGTCGCTGGAGCCGTTTTTCGACGTTCCGGACTCAATTTGGGCACTTTTAAGGCCATTCGAGACCTCTACACCCAAGATCGGATTTTTGCAAACTTCAAATTGCATGAAAAAATTCCCTGAAGACTGAGACACGTATTATCAGACTTATGGAGCTTCGACGTCCAAAAATAGGGAGGAAACTGATACATCATCAAAAAATTATCTTGATCGGGCACGAATCTCGAGGCAAAATCAAGTTAGAAACTTCCGAAATTAATTTTGGGATCATCCGAACTCCGATTCTAGCAAACTTACAGTTGAACTGAGCGTCTCGGAAATACGAACCCAACGACACCAAATTCAACCCAATCCGAGCCCAAATGGGTCCAAATCAAGGGTCTGAAGCGTTATTGGAAAGTTCAAACCATAATTTGGATTACCAAACGAATTTCAAATGTGACATGCTTATAGTCGAATCGAGCGTCTCGACGAGAAGAATCCAACGAGCCCAAGATCGCCAAATTCCAACATCATTAAGACCTTTAAATATCCAGCAAACGGTCTATGATCAAGTGATTCAAGATCGGCCATCCATTCAAACTACTCCCTAACTACCCCTGATCTTCCACCTATTTACGGGTCATGCCACTCACGAAAATCTATAAATAGAGACCCCATTTCTCATGAAAAGATGGACCTATTCCTAAGGACAAAAAGAGAGACCTCTTGCCCCCTTGCTCCTCCTCGACCACCGCCGGAGTTTCGCCGGACCACCGCCTGACGCCGGAGTTCCGCCGGACCACCACCTGAGACCCTGCTCCTCGCCGGACCACCACCTCAAGCCCTGCTCTTCGCCGGACCACCACCTGAGGCCCTGCACTTCGCCGGACCACCACCTGAGGCCCTGCACTTCGCCGGACCACCACCTGAGGCCCTGCTCTTCGGCGGACCACCACCTGAGGCCCTGCACTTCGCCGGACCACCACCTGAGACCCTGCACTTCGTCGGACCACCACCTGAGGCCCTGCACTTCGCCGGACCACCACCTGAGGCCCTGCACTTCGCCAGACCAACACCTGAGGCCCTGCACTTCACCGGACCACCAACTGAGGCCTTACACTTCGCCGGACCACCACCTGAGGCCCTGCTCTTCGCCGGACCACCAACTGAGGCCCTGCACTTCGCCGGACGACCACCTGAGGCCCTGCACTTCGCCGGACGACCACCTCAGGCCCTGCACTTCGCCGGACCACCACCTGAGGCCCTGCACTTCACCGGACCACCACTTGAGGCCCTGCTCTCCGCCGAACCACCAACTGAGGCCCTACACTTCGCCGGACCACCACCTGAGGCCCTGCACTTCGCCGGACCACCACCTGAGGCCCTGCACTTCGCCGGACCACCACCTGAGGCCCTGCACTTTGCCGGACCACCACCTGAGGCCCTGTACTTCGCCGGACCACCACCTGAGGCCCTGCTCTTCACCGGACCACCAACTGAGGCCCTGCACTTCGCCGGACCACCACTTGAGGCCCTGCACTTCGCCGGACCACCAACTGAGGCACTGCACTTCGCCGGACCACCACCTGAGGCCCTGCACTTCGCCGTACCACCACCTGAGGCCCTGCTCTTCGCCGGACCACCACTTGAGGCCCTGCACTTCGCCGGACCACCAACTAAGGCCCTGCACTTCGCCGGACCACCACCTGAGGCCCTACACTTCGCCGGACCACCACCTGAGGCCCTGCACTTCGCCGGACCACCACCTCAGGCCCTGCTCTTCTCCGGACCACCACTTGAGGCCCTACACTTCACCGGACCACCACCTGAGGCCCTGCACTTCGCCGGACCATGACCTCAAGCCCTGCTCTTCTCCGGACCACCAACTGAGGCCCTGCACTTTGCCGGACCACCACCTTAGGCCCTGCACTTCGCTGGACCACCACCTGAGGCCCTGCACTTTGCCGGACCACCACCTGAGGACCTGCACTTCGCCGGACCACCACCTGAGGCTCTACACTTCGCTGGACCACCACCTGAGGCTCTGCTCTTCACCGGACCACCAACTGAGGCCCTGCACTTCGCCGGACCACCACCTGAGGCCCTGCTCTTCGTCGGACCACCAACTGAGGCCCTGCACTTCGCCGGACCACCACCTGAGGCCCTGCACTTCGCCGGACCATCACCTGAGGCCTTGCACTTCGTCAGACCACCACCTGAGGCCCTGCACTTCGCCGGACCACCACCTGAGGCCCTGCTCTTCGCCGGACCACCACCTAAGGCCCTGCTCTTCTCCGAACCAACATCTGACGTCCTGAGTTCTGCTGAACCTCCACTTGAGGTCCGAACTTTCGCCGAAGCATCACCTGATGTTCAAAGTTATATCAGAACACCAACTAAGGTCCTCCTTCCCTCTGACATCAGATTAAGGTCCTTCTGACCTCCAACGCCAGCCGACCATGGTCCTTCCGACCTCCGTCACCCTACCAACTAAGGTCCTCCTGACCTCTGACATCAGATTAAGGTCCTTTTGACCTCCAACGCCAGCCGACCACGGTCCTTCTGACCTCTAACGCCAGCCGACCACGGTCCTTCCGACCTCCGTCACCCTACCAATTCAGGTCCTCCTGACCTCTGACATCAGATTAAGGTCATTCTGACCTCCAATGCCAGCCGACTACGGTCCTTCTGACCTCCGTCGCCCCACCAAATAAGGTCCTTCCGACATCTGTCATCTGATTACGATCTTTATGACCAGCAACATCAGTCAACTATGGTCCTTCCGACCTCCGTCGCCTGACCAACAAAGGTCCTCCCGACCTCTATCCTTAGACTACGGTCTCCCTGACCTACAACGTCTGTCAACTACGATCTTTCCGACTTCCTTCACCAAACAACGGTCTTTCTGACCCCTGTCTCCTGCCAAGTACGGTCCTTCTGACCTCCGTCGTCTGCCAACTATGGTCAGCCGACCTAGCAAATGTGTATATATTAATTCTCACCATGTAATGCACTATATATGATGAATATTGGCTATATCAAGCCAAGTCCTTCCCCAAAATGGAGGACCTCGTTTGTAACAACTGCAAATAATAGTGGATTCATTCAAACTGGGCCAGGCCTCGTGGTTTTTCCCCCTTTCAGGGGTTTCCACGTAAAAACTCTGGTGTCTCGTATGAATATTACACCCTCACTCTTTCATCTAACTGTGTGCTGGATTTTCGTACAATGCTAAGACGCTAAGCTTTATATTTCTCTACCGCCGCGAATACTCCAGGACGCAACAAGCCTAAACACTACCCACCATGGCACAAAGAGGATATTATCTCTCAACTTACACACTCTCTTTAATCCTATTTTCTCTTTCACATGAACTGAATTGCAATTAGTTAATCAATTAAATGTAGTTAATTAATATATTATTTTATTAAAATATAAATATGTATTGCATTCTATAAATACCTCATAGGTGGAGTATTATGAGGCATGATGAAATGAATGAATAATGTTTCCGCCACCTTATGTCTTCTTTTTTCTTCGGGGTAATAGAGTAACTCAAAATAATTTAATTAGGAGCATAGATCCTATCATTGATGCTTTTGTTGCGCACTTGCACCTCTGCTTTGCAGTCATCTTCTCCATATATGTGATTCTTTGATTATGTTCTTCATGTACATTATTTCCATCATCTCAAACAAATGTCAAAGCCAATACATGATCGCACCTGAATTCTTTCCCTAAAAATTTGTAATAAAGTATTGTTCCACAAAAATTGATAATTTGGATGAGAATGTAGAATCAACCTTTATTATATTGAAATAAATTTGCATAAGTCTAACAACTCTTGGTAAGCTCCTAGGATTGCATGGTCAACATGAATTGTGGACAGTATCAAGAAACTTTACTTTCGTAAGTCTTCATTCTACAAAAGCTCTAAATGGATTACTTTCTATGTCCTTCGGGCAAATGTAAAGAGGACAAAGATGAGCATATCATGTATTCTTTTTGTGAAGCTTAAGCTAACTCAAGAGTCAATGCCCTTATAAAGTCTCATGCACTGTTGTTATAAGTGTTGTAAGGTTCAATATGATTATTGATAAAAAGATATTAGTACAAAAACCATTCTTGATTCATTTGAAACATTAATCAAGTTCATCAAGTGCCCATCTTTAAATAATTTCTCTTGCAACTTCAATATTTGTTTAATGCACAACTAGAATCCATTTGAGACATTGTGGCTAAGTGGATGGTCACCCGCTCCACTTTGAGGACAAGGTCTTTGCAAGAGGGAAGAAATTATGTGAACTTTATTATAGTTAGTTTAATAGTTAAATATAATTAATTAATAAATCTTTAGCTTAAGTAGTCATTGTATTCTATAAATACCCACTAAAGTCCCCTAACCACCATTACTCATATATGGTGCCCTGACCAACATCTCCAATCGGTTTCCCATCTAGCATTGCATAACTACAAAACCCCCAACCTCCATCGCAAGACTATGATTTTCCGATCACTTTCTCCTGACTATATTCTCCCAACCATCGTCATTAACTGCAATCCTTAGACATTCTTTATTCAATTATGGTTGACTGACCACAATCACTTGATAATGATTCTTTGACTACAATTGCCTGATTACAACCCTTCAATTATCAGTGTTTGACTATGTTTATTCAAACACTGCCCCTCGAGTATGGTCCTTTGACCATCATTGTCCAAGTATGGCCCTCTAATTATCGTCACTTGACTATGATGCTTTAGCTAGCATTATCTGACTATGCTCCTCTAACTATTATTGTTTGACAATAGTCCTCTGACCACCATCATATGATTATGGTCCTCCAACCACCATCACCTGACCAAAGTGCTCCAACCACCGTCACTTGATTACAATCTTTCGACCCCACTATCGCTCAACTATGATCCTCAAAGCATCATTGTCTGACTACGATTCTCTGACCACCATCACTCTACTATAGTCCTTTGAACACCATTATCAAAATATGATTTTCTAACCATCATCTCTCAAATATGGTCAGCCAATCAACATGGTCCAACTACAACCCTTTGAACTATATCACATAGCTACAATGATGCTCATTGACTTTGTTACATGATATCGCCAATTATACACACTATTGCTCATAAAGCTGATGCATGTCATCAACACTAACTATGACTACCGATGTCAGCCTTGAAGAATATGATTGATTTCTTAGCATATGATCTCTCCTCTTCAAAAGAAAATGGTGCATCAACATATTTTTTAATCACAAGAAATGCCATTATTTGTAATCGATAAGCACAAGTGCATTATTTCAGCGGGATTGGCCCTATGATTTTCCCTTTTTTCCAAACTTTTCACATGTAATGTCTATTACAACTCTTCATTTATTTGTATTTGTGTTGAATCTTGATATATTACTAGGACATCAAAACTTCTCACTCTATCATGGAGGACATTCCTACGGCTATGATTCTTACCATATCCTAATAGTGCACTCATATATACGCAACTCTCACAACCTTGGGCAATCAGATTGTGAAGATTGAAAGCAACAAAAGTTTATAATGATATGTGAGAATGAAAAAAAAAAAAAAAAAAGCAGAAAAGTAACTCAGCCTAGCTCGAAGGCTAAATGAAATAAGTTTGGACACATTCAACATATAATTAATCAAGTAATTTATTGAATTAAGAAAAAATAGTTAAACAATATAGTAGTCACATCAAGCTCAATATCAAGTTTTTATTAAGTTACTTAGTGAACAATAAATAAATTATTCAAGAGTATAAATAAATAAATTGGATAATTTTTAAATTTATTTAATTTAATCCTTGAATTAAAAAAATATTTAAATTTTTTTTATTATTAATATCAATGTTTGAAAACCTATCGAAATCAACTAATTCTATGGGTTCAACCAGGAATTGGTTCGGTTTATTTCTAAAACTAGTTTTGCGTTGAACCAGGAAAAATCGGCTCGAATCGGTGGTTCAACTGCCAAACTGTTAAACCGGTCCCGATTTTTAGATACCAGAATACCAGATGGTTCAATTACATAATTAAATAAATTAGTTTAATAAATTTAATATAAAATGTTAAATTTAATAAATTAACATAATTTTATTATATTTTAATTTTAAAATCACTTATAGATTTTTGTAACAATTATTTATTAAACAAGCTTTACCCAAGTTTATTTAGATGATCCCACTTTCCATGTAACTTGTTTACTCTTTCGAACCAAAAAAGCTATACAAGCAATATTAAGTCAAAATGCTTAAGTGATATGAGATTAAGGTTTCGTTTGGGACTACTTTTTTACTGCTTTTTAAAGCAGCTTTCTAGTACAAAAATTTTAATTTTTGTACTAAAAAATTATTTTTAGAAGCAGTAAAAATGCCGTCCCAAACAAAGTCTAAATTAATTGTTAGAATTTTTTGTGATCCAACTTAATTTTGCTTTTTGTATTATATAGGTGTACTTTTTTTAGGTTATTTTATAGCTTTGATGTTGTCATTTATGTTTTTATATAAACATAAAATCAGTAATGGTATTTTTTCTTCCAAGGGCTCTGAGCTCTCGCCTCTCCCACTCTCCCTTTATAATCAAGAAGGACACTTCTTTTTTCTCAAGATCCTAACATAACTAAAGCGAAGTTCTAAAGTTCACAGCACATAAAATACATATTCTTAAACATAATTTTTAATTAATTTTTATAATAAAAATAATATTTGGTTTTCAATTAATAATATTTAATTTTATATATTTAGATTTTTTATTATATAATAAAAAAACTAATTTTTAAGTTATTTCTAATTATAAATAATTTAGCATGAGTTCATAGATGTAATTTTATACTGAGAATTTTATATATAATCTATAGGTATAAATTATACCTAAATATATAACATAAATTATTAATTATTTAGATTAAATTTATTAATTTAAATATAATTTAATTTTTTATTAAATGTTAATTAAAATTAATAATTATGGATATTTAAATTTAAATAATAAAATATATTATTTGTGTATGAATTTTATTTATTTATTAATCATAAATTTATATTAATTCATAATTTACATTGTTATCTTGTTATTTTGATATCATTTATTAATTTTAATATTTATTGTGTTATCTGGTTTAGGGGTGTAAACAAGTCAGGTATCTGCCAAATCAAGCTAAGCTTGTTAGTTTTTATTGAGCTCGAGATGGACTCAAGCTCTTTAACTAAGCTCAAGCTCGACTTGTTAAAATATTTATAGGCTCGAGCTCATTTTAAAGTTTGAGCTTGACACGATTGTTAAGCCCGATTTCTTAGTTTTAAATTAAGTTTTCATTTCTTTAGAATTTTTATTTTTAAGACATAAATAATTTAAAAATATTATATAATATTAATTTAAATTAAATTTTAAATATATTTTAAGTTAATCGAGAGGCTCAACGAACTTTCGAATCGAGTCAGGTTGAGCTCGAGCTCAAGCTCTTTGAATATGCGAGATCGAGTATAGGCTCGAGCTCGTAGCTCGATAAACTCGACTCGTAAGCTCGTTAATAAGTCGAGCTCGAGCAGGTTGAGCCGATCCAGCTCACTTAAACCCCTAATCTAGTTTGATACCGGTTAAACCTCTCAGTCTGTCAGTTTATATCTGATCCGATTTTCACAATTTTGATTAATTTGAATAAATTTAAATCAATAGTAATCGAGGCAAGCATAAATTATTGACCGAACACAACGACAAAATCAGTCAAACGAGGGTTAGGCTGTCAAATTCGTGTTGGATTCTTTAAGAAAACCCAACTTGAAAAAAATTATTTCGAACTCTATTCATTGCTTTGGGTGCAATCCGCTCCTACTCGCCAATAGAGGGGGCCCTAAAAAGACAGAAACCATAGAAAGCTGGCAGCGTCAGAAGACTTTAGCTTGTAGGCCGTACGCACGCCCTCCATATCGCTTCTCGGCTGTCCAAAGGTAGAGAGATTATTACATGCGAGTCTGGCCGGAGCTACGTCCGGTCCTTCAAATCTTCAATTGATTTAATTTTCGAACAATCTTCAATCTGTCAACTAAAATTTCAATACTCACTATAATTAAATATATTGTGTATAAGTATTATTATTAAAAAATAATGAATCAAATCAGAGAGAAATAGTAAATTAAATTTTGTTTCGGAGGCATTGCTCATGAAAATCCCTGCAAGGGTGCTGCCCCTTGACCCCAAGATCTGATCGGGCAAGTCGAACTTGGTCAGGGGGGCATTGCCCCCTTGGACCCCTAACATATCTTCCAACAGTTGCTTATAAGTTTGTCCACCCCCGCCCCCCACAAACTATGGCTGATTCCGCCCTTGCTTCTACTATAAAATTATTATTTTATTTTTTATGAATATTTAGATGTAATGCATTTAATTTTTTTGAAATACTATTCGCATTCGAAATTTATAGTATCTTCAAAACAAATACTAGTCATTATCTTGCACAACTATCAATTTTTAACCGAATTATTTTAATAATTTCACATAAAAAATATGCATGGAGAGAATTGGCAAATATGAAATCGTTAAATTTTTTTTTTAATGTTTATGATGTAAATTTCAGATCTAAAATCATTTGAATCTTTGATATCAAAATTTTATTTTGAGAATACATTATGAGATAATATTATTTATTTAATTTTCAATAAATTTATAATCAAAATAATATGGTTCTCCAAATTAAGCACTCATAAATATAATTAAAATTTATCATAGATTAAATATCTTCAAAATTCTATATACTTATAATTAAAACAATCAAAAAAATGCAAGAAATCTAACGATCATATGAGCACTTAATTTTCAGATTATTAAAATTAACAAAATTTTGCCCAATCATCACCCTCTTCCAGTGAGATCCTTAACCTTAATTATAAATGATTCAATTATTGAAATTTCTTTTTGGTTAGCTATAATTTCTTGGTAGGGTTGAGAGCTTCAAGATGGTACTTCTTATTCACTAATTAAAGACTTTGCCATCGATAGTTACTCTCACGATTAGCCCTCGATTAAATATATATATTTGGTGAAACAACTTAAGAAAATTAAGCTAATTTCTTAAAATATTGATGTGCCATTTGATGTAAAAATTGAAATTTTATTAAAAAATTTTTAAGGTAAGCATGCTCATATGAAAGCACTTCTAGGATGAACGACCTCTTTGGAAGTTATATCAATGAGTCAAACCGTAAGATAATTAGGTCAAAATAGATGATATCTCGATGGTTAAAAATTTGGGCTTTTAGATGTTTTCTTTAAGCTTTTGGTTCAATAATAAATGAAATAATGGCGATATATTCATCTAGATTAGTGTTATGCGCTAAAACTCTTCTCATAGAGGCATAGGCCCAATAAAATTTTGAAGCTCTTCTGTTATCATTCCCCCGATGTGAACGCAGCAGCTTCCGCCCTGCATCTCAAATGACCAAGCTGCCAAGGGGCACAAAACTCGTATGTCATCAGCTCTCGTGCCATTAGAACCACAATGGCAACCAAAGAGCACACATCTTTCCACAACAACACTCCCCCGTTTCCTCCTCCTTCCAAGATCCCCCGTCTCTCTTCATATCCGACGTCACCAGGTACCATCTTCCCTCTCTTCCCCTCCCCTACCACCAATACCAATAGCACTCATCACAGATACTCTTATACGTTTTCCTTCTGCAGAAGCCGTGACCATGGCGTCTCCCTCCCCTCTAACCCTCGGTCTCCAACTAGGTCTCAATGAGAGTTCCGTTTCCAGCCCCCCCAAAAAACCGATTTTCACTTTCATGCAAATGCAAGAACTGGAGCATCAAGCCCTCATCTACAAGTACATGGCGGGTGGCCTCCCCGTTCCGCTGAACCTTGTCCTCCCCATATGGAAAAGCGTCGCCGCTGCCAACTGCGGTGGCCATCACTACCCTCCTTGTGCTTTGTCCTTCAATTAATTTTCTTCCATCATGCAATTTTTCTAAATGTGCGGGCTTGTGCAGTTTTGGGATGCGGAGATCTGTCTTTGGACTATAGGAACAGTCTGGAGCCGGAGCCAGGGAGGTGTAGAAGGACGGATGGAAAGAAATGGAGGTGTTCGCGTGACGTGGTTCCCAACCAGAAGTACTGTGAGCGCCACATGCATCGTGGACGGAATCGTTCGAGGAAGACTGGCGAAGCAGGCGGCAGCGCTGGGGGCAGTGGCGGTGGCGGCGGCGATGGCGAGGGCTTTCATGAGCTGATACCTGGTGTTCCAATTCCTTAACTGCGCAGCTAGCAGCAAGATTAAAGGCCAACGGCACGTTTAAGTAATGGATTTCGCTTGCCTGGACTTCACCATTATCCTACCATGTAATTAATGGAAAATTTCAACTCAATGATGAATGCAACATTTTTCACTTTCATTGTTTTCAAGGTTCATTTACTATTTAGTTTCAGATATTTCGAGGTATATCGATACATATTTACATAGTAAAGAGAAATATATATTTAATTGGGCAAAAATTACACCGCATAAAATTTGATAAAATTTTTATTATAATTATAATTTATTAGCTAAATTTAGTAAAATTTATAAGTTTCGAACAAAAATTTTTTAGCATTATTCAAAATTTTATCATAATTTTTGTGTTTTAATCTAATGTTATAAACTATTTTCAAATGTTCGGATTAGGAGTCTAAACGAATCGAGTAGAACTCGAGTCATCTATGACTAAAATTTGAACTTGATTAATTAATTGAATTCCACATCAAGCCTTGAGCTTTATTCAATAAATTCAAGCAAGCTCATGAGCCCACTCATTTGTAATAAAAAAAGAGAAAATGATTATTATTCAAATAATTATTATAATAAACTAGTATTAAAAATGATAAATTCAAATAAAAATAATAAAGATTCACTTAATATAAGAATGTGGCAAAGAAGTTTTAAACATTTGTAACAATATTTTTCTTAAAAACATGAATGCTAATATATTTTAAGTTTATTTTAAATTAATATTTTTTTAACAAGTCAAGTTAAACTTGACTCGTTGGCTCGTCGAGCTCAACTCATAAATTATTTATCAAATTGAGCTCAAACTGACTCATAATTTGACTTAACTCACTGACATCCCTAATTGAGAAGCTCACTGGTTTTACTTCAATGCATTATTATTTGTGTTGATGTTTGTCATTTAAGCCCATTAGCAATTTGGATTTCTATAATTTTTTTTTAAGACAGTTAGGAGATTCGAGCCCGATCGATCACTCAGCCGTAGATCCGATCTCAATTAGAGGATTCCTATAATTTTTTGAATTTAGCTATGCAGCAAACTGTGCAATGAGTCAGAAGCGGTACAGTACTGCATGTCTGCATGCGCATCCGCTGCGAGTTTCCGTTAATCTCTGTCTCTCCCCCAGTAAATTCTGAAAATTACCGAGTAAATCTTGTAGGACATCTTTTTGTCCTTAAAGAATCAAAGACAATTTTTTTCAAAAAAAAAACAACACTGCACAGTTCGCATAGAAAGCCTTGAGTAAATCTTTTGTTACATAGTTCTTTAACTGCAGCATCGTCGTCCGCACATTCATTTTTTACTTGTTTAAACATAGCTTCGTCATCTACGCATTCATCTGTGCAGGAGTGACGAGCATTGATTGTCCAAGTGAGAGCTCCCGACACAGTTCCTGTCAGGAGATAGGAGATGATCATCAGATAACAGTATGTCACATGTCCTCCAGTAATCAAGTTATCATTTAATATAGGTTTGCATTAAATTTGCCATGCAGATTTCACTGGGATGCCCTACATTTTTTGTCTTTTGTTTTTTCTTGTATTAAAAGTGTTATATTGCTCCTTCATGTGTCGACTGCTTCTTTTGCACTTATATGTTCAATATTTTATTTTTTAATAAATATTATGAGAATTAGTAGTGAAGTAGACTGGGCATAAAATTAGGGAAAATTATTAGGTCCGGTCACCTGACTTAGAGATAGGTCTGGATTATTGACATGTGGCATTTAAAGTTAAAGCACAGGTAAAGCGCAGGTAAAGTGCAGGTGAAGCGCAGGTCAAAAGCGTAGTCAAAGCATAGTTAAAAGCACAGGTAAAGTGCATGTAAAGTTCAGGTAAAGCGTAGGTCAAAAAGCAGTCAAAAGCATAGTCCACGTGGCAATTTTTTAGTGGATGTCCGGACCTATTTTTTGATCAGGTGACCGGACCTAATAATTTTCCCAAAATTAGCCAGTCTTAGAGCTCATTTTTCATTACATTTTTTGAGTAAATTTTTAAGTAGTAGAACGTAACTTAGCTTATTTTCACCTTGAGAGTTCCAGGTTCTACTGCAGGATCATGGGTTCGAGATTTAAATTTGATCTGTGACTGCAGGATCATGGGTTTGATATTTAAATTTGATCTGTGATAAATTTTTTATTGCTTTTTAAAGTAGTTTTTAGTATAAATTAAATTGTTTGAAAAAAATTGTTTGAGAAAGAAATAAAAAGCTGTCTCAAATGAAACTTTAATATATATATGAGAATATATAATTAAATTTATTTGAATACCTAAAATGAAGGGAGAATATATACTATTTTTTTAACTCAAACAAATAATATCTATCTTGTTTTTTTTTTTTCACTTTTATGCTTTCTTTGCCACCAAGCACTTGATAATAAGGTAAATAAGTACCATAAACAGCTATGATTTTATTGTTTTGGGGAAAGTTGAGGGCCACTCCGAACCAATTCTATTAATGAAATTTGATTATATGGCAGCGTTTATGAAGAGGCAGCCCCACAAAATTACAAAAATGAAAATTTCTGAAAAAGCTAATCAATAAACATAATAAAAGTATATTTTCCCAAATTAAAAATAAGGATGAACATAGAAAGGAGAGCTCAGGGAAGGCTTTTTGTGTTCATGAACACATATAAATGGCTCCATCCAACTCAGTGGTAATCTTTACGTAGTATCTATATTTATCATGCAAGTAATCCAAGACGACAAGAGGCAACGAGAGGAAGCAATCTGTCTGCTGGTTGAGCCACTGATTGTTAGTTCTCATTATTGCTCTACAAAAAAAAAACAGAGAAATATTACTAGCCATAATGAATTATAGCTCAATAATCTTGCAGAAAATCAATGTAAACAATCAGGTCTTCAGGTATAGCACTCCAGGAAGAAAATTGTGCAACAGGTAATTGTGAAAGAGTTAATTATGAGCTTAAAACCCATCCAAGTCTCCCATTTATTTTATCTCGAAATAAACAACTAAACCTCCCTCTAATTAATTAAGGAGCTCCCCTCCCTCTTCTCTCTGTCTGTATATATATTCCACTTCTACTCTTTCGAAGAACATATCACAAAAGAAAATAAATGGAGAAAAATACTGAGGAGAAGGAAGAGTTTTCTTTTTTCTGATGAGATTTCTAATCTTCTGCCTTCAAAAATTCTATGTGGCAAGAAGTGACTAGATAATTAATTGCTTGTTATCTCGGTTAATTATTATTTTCTAATTACCATTTAAGACAATGTGTTCAGTGTCTGTTTTTTTTTATTTTTATGTATGTAGTTTGTACTAGGCTTGGCTTACAGTTTAATTATTATTTATGAATGTTTGATCTATGATCCAATTGAAAGCCTTTGTTGTTCTCTGTGTATTGTTATGATTATACTTATTTGTTTTCCCTTTTTTCAAGTGGTGATGAACTGAAAAGTTTATATTTGTAAGAGAATGATGATTACTGTAGAAATCACAGGGAGAGAATGTGAAACGATGGACATGTCGATCATTTGCCCACGCTTTACTGTAATTGCACTACAAGAAAACTAGCTATTTGCGGCGACAAAATCCGCCGCAAAATTTAACAAAATCCGTTGCAAATCTTGATTTGCGACTAACAAAATCCGTCACAAAATTTTTGAGGTGGATTTGTGACGGAATAATATCTATTAAAACGACGGCTTCATTTTTGTGGTCCACCTCAGATTCCGTCACAAATTGCAGCGGATTTTTCGTCACAAATCCGCCGCAAACCTGTAGCATAACAATAAAAAAAAAAGCTCTTGCACTCATTTTTTGGGCTTTCTAACATTAACAATCCAAACAGTTATAAAAAAAAGGTTATGAAAAAATAAATATAATCAAAGAATAGTACTCAAACCGTGCAAATTAATTAATGAACAAACAACTACATTTAATAAAATTCAACAAAAGTTATAACACTGTTACAGTTTCAACATAACTTATACATCAAATGACATAAAATATATCAAAAGCCATCTCAGGCGACAATCTGATCGGAATCTGTATGCTCGCTGTCTTGCTCGGCCGATGGAGGCGCCATTTGATTTCCGCCAATCCACTCGCAACAACCGATTATACATCCAACTTCTATGTGAATATCCATAATAGATTTGTGTTATAAATTCCTACAACCAAACAATGAGATTTATATCAATTTTAAAAAAATTAAAATAATGTGCAATATTGATGATTTTAGGAGTTTTCATGAATAGTTGTGCTACTCATTTATGCATCAACTTTCCCATCCTCATCTCTACAACACTTCACTTAATATTATGATCTTCTTAGGTGTATACCTATACCTTTCTTAACTTAAGAGTAAAGCCACTCATCCACCTAAGCATCCTCATCTATTCAACACTTAACTTAATATTATGCTTATCTTTTAAATTTTAATGGCCAACATTCTATGTACACCATATAAGATTGTAAGTCTCACCACCATCTTATAAAATTTTTCCTTAAGTTTGAGGAAAACTATTCTATCACATAATAAACCCGATGTATTCTTATACACTTCAACCGTCCAACATAAATTCTGCTAATAATATATTCATACATTATACCATTACCATGAACAATAGACTTTAAGAGTAAAAAGCCACTCATCCACCATCTTAAAGATTTTTCCCTTTAATTTGAGGGAAATTTTTCTATCACACAATAAGCCTGATGTATTCCTACACTTTAACCATTCAACATGAATTATACACTTCAACCATCCAACATGAATTCTATCTATGAATAATTAACCATAAAGATTTAGTAAATCTTATAGTTTGGCCACAGGATTTACGCTTGATTTGAGCAGGATTTAGTGTAAATCCTCCCAAAGAAAATCTCGGTTTAGCTCACGGCGCACAAAACCTCCATTTCCCTCTTTTTTTTGTAAATCCTAAATTTAGTAAACCCTAGCTATAGTTCGACAAATTTAAGGGATTTGGCAGAAGAAGCGCGCGAAAGGAGAAAGTTACCTTCACAGTGAGCGAGCTCCCGTTGTTGCTTCCGATCCCGATCCAAGATGAAGGATGTCATCGAAGGAGCGAAGTCGAATATCGACGTAGAATGACGAATGTCGGTGAGGAGAGGATGGGTCGCAAGCAAGGAACGTCAGCGAGCAAGGGTCGTCGTTGCGGGTGCGAACACGAAGGAACAGACGAAGCTCGAGCGAATGAAAGAAATAACCAGGATATCAGTTTAGATAAACTTATTTGTGATGGAATTGCGGCGGAAAATCCGTCACAAATTTGTTACAAATTTTCTGCAGCAACTCCGTCACAAAATCTATGACGAAAATTTCAACTGCAAATCCACCATAATTTTTTGAAAAAAAATTTTCCGTCGCAAAGCCCGCCGCAATCACTGGTTTTCCTGTAGCGTTGGAGGTATGCAAAACATCGACCATGCTGAACTCCTAAATTATTTTTTGTTCAAGCATCCATTACTTTTCCTATACAAAAGCCGAAAAATCAAAGATACTCTGAGATTCTTCACGTTGTTAGCATCCCATCCACCCCCGCATCTTAAACCATTTGTATAATGTGATCGTTGATATCTGGAAGGTGAAACATCGATCCATTTTCCGTTGAAATATAGCTGGGGCATTTTTCAATCCGAATGGCATTACCAGCCATTCATAGAGACCAGAAGGGCTGATGAAAGCCGTCCATTCTACTGACTCTAGGTGCATTGCTACTTGATGAAAGCCGCTTTTGAGGTCAAACTTTGAATAAATATGGCTATTTCCAATTTTCTTTAGCAGGGTATTTATCCCTGGTAAGGAATATTGGTCTTTATAAGTGTTGTCAATCCGAAAGCACATCATTTCGCCCGCGAATGCAAAAATAAAAGAGGAAATATGGCACGAGCTGCAATCCTCAACAATTTGGAGCTGCCCGACGACTATGATGTGCTTTCTGTTGACCTGGATGAGGAGCCATCCGATGCCATTTGCAGTATATCCGAGGGCGAAGGAGCAAATACCTTAGCGCACGTAAGGTCCGCCCTTGAAAATCTATCACTAGAAGAGTATGGGATGATGATGCAGGAAGACATGGGCTGGAGAAAAGCGGTCGAGCTAACCGAAGATCAGAAGAAGTGTGTTCACAATTGGGAACACAATAAGCTTATTACAGGGCCATTCTCCAAATGCACTTACTGCGTCATCACAACAAACATAAAGATGCGGATCCACTGCATCTTATGCCACATCACTGCATGTCCAATGTGTGCTTCATTCTACCTGACGATAACAGTACAAAAAGAATTGAACGTGCTGAATTCCTAAATTGCAATCGACACCTTAGGCTACTTATAAAATGGGCATTAGATCCTTCTAATCTTCTCTTGATAATTGCTGAAATTCTTTCCTTCAATACTAAATTGAGTTTCAATATAAGGTATTTCTCTATGCTTTTTTTCTTCATATTAAATATATTTGTTCTCCACAACCGTTTTCTCATACAAATTGCTTATATCTTTGTTGTCATGCCGCTTCCGATCCACATTAACTAAGAAATTTTTTGGGGGAAAAATATTTATTGAGAAATAAATAAATAATATAGAAATAATACAAGCATATGATAAAATAGCAACTACTGTACAAAATAGTAAAAAAGTTGTCCAAAACGAAGCCTTAAACTTCTTGTTTAAGTGATTTAAAATGGCAGATGAAACTAAAGAATATTTAATTTTCTACCTTTATGTAATGTAGTATAAGTTACTGCAATATTTATCTTTTATATATATATATATATATATATATATATATATATATATATTCTATATCTTCCTTTCTAGTTAAGAAGGAAACAAACAAACAATATTTTATAACCATGCACCCTATTCACAATTTATTTGTGTATTTGTTTAAACATTATCTTATTCATAAGTTGAAATGTTTGTCCAAATTTTCTTTGAAGGGCTATAAATTATAAAATTTATGATTATAATAATTATTGGAATATTCATTGGGTAGAGTTATACTTGCTTCTCTATTTAAAGAGAAAACTAAAATTTATAATCTATTTTTTTCATTTTTTTTAATTTAAATATAAATCATTAGGATAAAAGATAAAAATCTTCAAAACTCATCTCATATAAATAGAATAATGTATCACATTGATTATAATCATGATTAAAAAATCACGAATGATGTTTACTCTTATCAAATATATTATATTATCAACTTTCTCATTAGTAATTTGTTTTTAAAATTATTTGTAGCAATAAATTTAATAAAAAAGTAATTTTCTCTCAATTTTATTGTTTTAAAAAAATTTTATTCATTATTGATATTTAAAATTTATTAACGTGCATTTTCTGCACCTGCAATTAAACTAGTCTAAAAAACTTTTAGATGAAAATTTATACTTCCCTCTTTCACTGGTTATTGCTAAAATTTCCGACCTTGACGGTCGTCGTTACTATTCATACTCCCATCGATACCTGAAAGTTTCTATATGATTATCCATTGCCATCTCACAAAAGTGATTTGCTATGCAACTGGGTTGAAACTAGCTAGCATACTCATAATCTTATAAATGGAAGATCAAATTAGATGAAAATCACAATAAATACAAAGGAATATTAGCTTATAAGTAGAAAAAAAAAACTACCTTTAGCAAATCCTGCAATAAATACTAAAAAAACAAGCTTTAGCTAAATTTATTGAAATTTATAAGTGATGAAATTGTTGTTTTCGAATATTGTCGTCACTTTCAATTTTTTGTTGTGCCACATATTTCCTTTATGGTTATAAAACCTACAATATTTTATGGCTCATAATATTGGCCATTAAAAGAGAAGCATAAAATTAAGTTAGGTGTCGAAAAGATGATGATGTTGAGGTTGATGAGTGGTTTTACACTTGGAGAAAAAATACGAAATGACTATATATGTGAAAAGGTTTGAGTAGCTCCCGTGGCCGATAAGATGAAACATTGACGTTAGAAGGTTTGGTCACATAAAACGCCGGCCTTCCAATGACTCTATTAGGAGAGTTGATGTTACGAAAGGTAAAGATAGACCTAAAAAGACTTCGTTAAAAAGTTTTAGAAATAATATTTTTTATTAGATTTAAATGAGAATTTGACTCTTAATATGATACAATGAATAAAAATAGTTGATGTAGCCGACCGCACATAATGAGATAAATAATTGATGTCGTTGTTATTTATATCTCTTATGATAATTGAAGGCCTTTAGAGTTTGATAAGAAGGATCATTGATTTGGTGTCTTAGCATAAGTTATCTTTTGAGTGTCCCATATCCTGATTGCTTATATCTTATTTTAGTAAATAAAGATAAATAAAAGCTTTTGTACTATGTGGGCATAAATATAAATATATGCATCTAAGATCTTTATTTTTTTATCTATGCTTTTTTTGTAGTGTGCTTTTTTCCCCTTCTTTGGAGTAATATATGAAAAAAAAACCTTCTAAATTTGACTATGATCCAACACTTAATTAAATTGCTTGACAATAATAATCTAGTTCTTCAACTCTAGCTTTCATTGTAGGCTACATGTACTTAATATATGTTCATTTTGAGGGGATAAAAAAAGAACAAAACATAGATATTACTAATCCCAATAAAGCAAATGTACTGTTTTTTTTTTCTTTTTCATCATCATTCATGTTTTTTATTATGGGATTATATGAGCGCTTTATTCTTTTTTCTTGAAAGATTATTTTTGTTCACGAACCAAACTAATTTGTATTGTTTATGCCGAATCACCCTCTTGTTTGCCACAATCTATCACCTCCATACTTAATGCATTTAAAATATATTATAACAAGAAAAACAGTGATGTAATATTGCATTTAATTAACAACTAAAATCTTAAAATACATTTAAGATCTGTTTGATTGCCTGAAAAAGGATTGCAGTATAAAAGGAATGTGGGGTAAAAGAGATACTTTGGAGTTGTTTGGATGAGTGTAAAATGAATGCTTTGACTTTTTTTTTTTTGTTTGGTTTAAAGTAAAGTTAATATAATGTAAAATTTAAAAAAGTTGTGTTCGAGGTGGTTGGCGGCTAATGTTGGAGGGTGATGGTGCTGGTGGCAGAGGTGGTCGATGGTGACGGTGGCGATGGCGGTGGGCGGTGGGCGGTGGGCGGCAATAGTGGGCCGCAGTGGTGGCAGTCAACAGTGGCCAACGGTGGTGGTCAGTGGGCGATGGCGGTGGTGGTGATGGGGTGGTCGTCGATCAGTGACGGCCGGCGGTTGTGGCAATGTGGTGGTTAGAGATGGCTGGTGGTCGGGGGCCGGATGTAAGCGGTGGACTGTGGCGGCGATGACTAGCAGAGGGGTGGCGGTGGAGACAGCGGTCGTTAGCGGTGATCAAGCATACTTTGGAGTAGTGTAAACATTGCTTGCTCAAAATTGGGTGAGAATATTTTACCTCAAAAACAAACTAGAATAAAATACACTACATTTATTTTACTTTTCCTTCAATTTATTTTTTGTCCAACGTGTCACACTCCTGGATTTATATTGGAAGAATTATATCTATCTTTCATTTTAATCATCTCCCAATTAAACTCCTCTTATAACTCTCAATTAATATACTCCTTATAACTCCCCTTGAATCACGTGAATCAGTCGCCCCGACTCCTTATAACTTTCAATCAATCAACAGCTCCTTATGACTCATAATCAGTGAATCATGTAGAGAAATAGAGTATCATGTGGAGTTATCTTATCATATATCTGATATCATTCAGTACTTCATTTAAAATGTAATAAAATTATATCAAATTGTTCAGAATGATCAAATCTATAATCTATCCAAACTTGCATGATGAAAGCTTATGAAATCAGGAGATAATGTATTTTTGATAGATTTAGGAGAGACAAAGTCCATAGAAATCAAAATCATTAAAAATATAAGTAAGAGATTAATCACTTACAATGAATAGAACAAAATCTGTAACAGTAATAGCTGACAAATGTGATCCAAAGGCTTTTCTCTCGCCTCTCTCTTCTTCCCTTCTTTCAATTTCTTCCTGGCCAAACAATCAAGTGAATGAGTCGGTAAGATGAGACAAGGATATATATATATATATATATATACTGTTTATGGCGTAGCATCATAGAGCTCATCAGATCAATGTCAAAGCGTTGTACTTCAGAATTTTTTATATTTTTCAAAAAAAATTATTTCACATATTTGAATTATTACACAACCAAATAGTAAACTTTTCAAAACTGTTGCTTACTAATTCATTTTTTTTTTCTTGAATTTATTTTTCATCTAATCAAACACTAAACTTTTCAAAATCGTTGCTTACTTTAACTTAGGCTCACTTTACTTCCAACAAAAAGAGCCCTTTTTAAATTACTATGTATTTTGTAAAATATGTTTAATTTAGAAGTATTAAAAAAAAAAAAGCCCCTTCGTTTTCTTCTAACGCTCTTTATCTATCGGCTTGAGGGTCGCGAAAGCTTCAGCGCGATTCTGCGAGCTTCATCTGAGCGGTAAAATACACGCGCTCATCTTTTTCCTTCTACAATGGCAGCGACGGAGAAGAGTCAGAGAGAACAAAAAAGTCGGTCGCTATTCGACCTCCCTTCCGATTTCTTCGATTCCTGCCGCCTCCTCCTCTTCGACCATCAGTTCATTACCCCCACCGACGAGGCTTCGTCATCTCATCGGCCTACGTCGAGCGCTGCAGTCGCGAGCGCAGATAGCGTGGCAGTGGGAGAGGAATCCCACTTAAAGGGACCCGAAGAGAAGGTGAATGGGGCTACCCAACGATGGACTTGTAACACCTGCAAGTCGGAGTTTGAATCCCTCCAGGATCAGCGATCGCATTTCAAATCTGATATCCACCTCCTTAATGTAAGCTTTCACATCCTCAATCTAGTACCTGCTGAAGGAATTAGGAATTCTATTTCTATGGACTTCTAATGCATTCCCTTTATAAGGTCATTGACATGACTAATAAAGGATTTTGAGAGTTTTCTTCCCCTAACTTGTCTTGTGTTTTCATATCAATAGGCAACGGGGTGGTAGAAATTTTGTAGAAGTGATTTATAAACAGAAGAAGGATGGAAATAGACATGACTAATAAAGATGAATAGTGATTCCTCAAACTATTGATGTTGATTTTTTAATATATCATGCTGCCGAATCCTCAAGGTAAAGTGTTGAATCCTCAAAGCACAATGAAGTCAAGGATACATACGAGGTTAAAATGTTGTAGAATTTTAACTCAAAAATATTTCTTTCAACACATCTGAATTACTCGACTGCCTTTCTTCAAATGCAAAATTACTCTTTAACAAATAAGGGAAATACTAAATCGGTCTTTGTAAAATGATATTGACCACTAACAATCAACTTTATTAATTATGCACAAAGTAATATAAAATATGCCACAAACAACTTAAATTTTGGGAATAACACTAAGCCAAGAGTAATCGTCCTATGCGTCATCAAGTCCCCTAGGTTGAAAACAAATCTACCATTGAGAAATGAAGTGCTAATGAAGGAAGAAGTGAAGAGCTTTTGTTGTATTTTTAAACTAGCAAGATCCATCCTATCAAAAATTCAAATTAAATAAGAAGAAAAATTTAATGAAGATCAATTTAATTGTAATTCCATCTTGAGGAAAAGAAGATGAATAAGAGCTCCTTTCTAATGGGAGACATGGAGGAGATGAACCACTCTATCTACAATAATGTTAGTAGAAGATCATCATCATCATTAGCCCTATCTCAATTGTTTATTGATGGCGTTATGCATCCTTATTTTCATTTGTTTATATTAAGTATTATTTGAGTTGATAAACTTTTTCTTTTCTTTTTTTTCAAATCATTTTGAAATACTTATATCCATATACTCTTAGGCCTACCACTTTTCCTTTCTAATATTCTAACAATTATTTAATCAACTTAGCTAATAGATGCATTTTCTATCATGTATTGTACATGTTCAAATCACTGAAGTTTATTTTCAATCATTTTATCCTCAATAGATATCTCTCCAATCTTTTCTTTAATATAATTATTCATTAATTTATCTTTTCTAATATTTCACACGTTCATCTTAACATGTTCATTTCTACCATACTAAACTAAGATATAAATTACTTTTTTTCAACCCTATATTTTGATCCATACAACATTATCAACCTAATTATGATTTTATAAAATTTAACTTTAAGCTTCTATGATATCATTCTATCACACCTGATGCACTTATCCATTTTAACCATCTTACCTTAATTTATGTTTTCTAATTTTTTGTACATCTCTCTTAACATTTTCATTTCTACCATGCTAAACTAAGATATAAATTACTTTCGTACAGCCCTGTATTTTGATCCATTCAACATTACTAACTCAATTATGATTTTATTAAATTTAACTTTAAGCCTTCATGATATCTTTCTATCACATAAATCTCATGATGCAATTATCCATTTTAACCATCTTGCCTTAACTTTAGAAGTTATATGCTCATCTATATTTCCATTAGTTTAGATAACAAATCTGATATATTTAAATTTATCACTCTCATATATCATTTTATCTTCTAATAATATTTAATAATAATTGTTGACATCATGCCAATTAAAATTTCATATCATATACTTAATAGCTATACAACTAATTTATTGGCTTCTATCTTTTGAACATTTTCTTAATCATCTTAATTTATCATTGTTTTCAGTGATGTATTATCAATTAGAACTATATCAACTACAAAAACATACGTCAAAACACTCTTTTCAACAATCTTTGTAAGTATCTCCATAACCAATACAAAAAAATGGATTCAATGGTGATTCTTGATGTAAATTTTCAATTATTAGAAACTCTTAGGGCACTCCACAACTTCTACTACTAGTCAATGCTCCATGATACATTTTTTTTTAATAATGTGAGCATATCTTTAAAACACACTTTTTTACTTAAAGAATACCATATCAATTCCCATGGTACATGATTAGATGCCTTCTTAAGGTCAATAAAAATCATATAAAGATACTTTTTTTGTTCTTTATAATTTTCCATTAAATTTCTTAACAAAAAAATCGCTCTTATAGGGGATTTACTAGCATGAAATCAAATTGGATCTTTAAAAATGTACTTTTTTTTAAGCTTATGTTCTATTATTTGGTCACATATTTTCATTGTATGATTCATAAGCTTGATTCCTCTTAAGTTTGTATAATCTTTAACATTAGTTTTGTTCTTAAATATTAATGCTAAGTTGCTTATTCAATCATTTGATACCCTACAACAACAACAACAACAACAACAACATCAAGCCTTTATCCCACTACGTGGGGTCAGCTACATGAATCTTTTTTCTCCATTGTGTCCTGTTAAGAGTTAAATTTTCATTTAAATCTAATAAAGAAAAGTCATTTCTAATATTTTCTAACCAAGTCTTTTTAGGTCTACCTCTATCCTTCTTAACATAGGCCAAATCTAATACATCTACTCTCCTAACAGAGTCATCAAAAGGCCGCCGTTTTACATGACCAAACCATCTAAGACGATTCTCTCTAATTTTATCTGTCACTGGAGCTACTCCAACCTTTTCACGGATATGCTCGTTTCATGTACTGTCTGTAAGAGTAAATCCACTCATCCACCTGAGCATCCTCATCTCAGCAACACTTAACTTAATATTATGCTTCTTTTTTAATGGCCAACATTCTACTCCATAAAGCATTGCAGGTCTCACTACCATCTTATAAAATTTTCCCTTAAGTTTGAGTGGTACTTTTCTATCACACAACAAACTCGAAGCATTCCTCCACTTCAACCATCCAACTTGAATTCTACTAATAATATCCCCATCTATTTTACCATCACTCTGAACAATAGACCCAAGATATTTAAAACGAGTACACTTATTAATGGCTTGATCGCTCAAAGTCACAAACCCTCCACTAGATCTATTACTATTAAAATTATACTCCATATATTTGATTTTAGATCTACTCAAACGAAAACCTTTATACTCTAAGGTTGACATTCATAATTTGAGTTTACCTTCAACTCCCTCTCTAGTCTTATCAACAAGAAGAATATCATTAGCAAAAAGCATACACCAGGGTACATCCATTTGCAAATGTCTAGTAAGAACATCCATGGCTAAAGTAAAAAGATAAGGGCTTAAGGCTGATCCTTGATGTAATCCAACTGAAATAGGAAAATACTTGGTCAAACCATCTTGTGTTTGAACACAAGTAACAACTCCTGCATATATATCCCTAATGAATTGAATATAAGCATTATTAACCCCTTTCTTTTCTAGAACTCTCCATAGCACTTCTCTAGGAACTTTATCATATGCTTTTTCTAAATTAATAAATATCATATGTAGATCCTACTTATTCTCTCTAAACTTTTCCATCAACCCTCTCAATAAATGAATAGCTTCCATAATAAACCTACCCGGCATGAATCCAAATTAATTTTGAGAAACATTAGTATCACGTCGTAACCTATGCTCTATAACTCTCTCCCAAAGTTTTAAAGTATGACACATCAACTTAATTCCTCTATAATTCGTACAATATTGTGCACACCTTTATTCTTAAAAATATAAATCAACACACTCATTCTCCACTCATCTGACATCTTTTTAGTCTTCAAAATAATATTAAAAAGTTTAGTAAGCCAAAAAATTCCTTTATCTCCTAAGCATTTCTACACCTCTATTAAATATCATCAGGTCCAATAATTTTTTCACACTTCATTTTCTTTAAAACCTCTCTAACTTCAGTTTTACTAATACGCTGATAAAAATAAAAATATCTATTTTCATTTAGAGTGCTAAGGTCACAAAAGTCAATCGTATTTTCACAATTTTCATTGAAAAGCTTAGAAAAATATCTCTTCTAAAGAAAGCACTTTTTTATCTTCATCCTTAATGCACTTCACTTGAAAATCCTTACAACTCCTATCTCTTTGTTTGGCTAACTTATACATATATCTTTTGCCCTCTTTAGAATCTAATATATTATATAAATTATTAAAAGCTAAAATATCTGCATTGTAGATTGCTTTCTTAAACACTTTATGAGCCTCTTTATATCTTTCTTAATTTTCAGAGTTTTTACATCTAAACCCATTATTATAATAAAGCTTCTTATTTTTGATCTTTTATTGCACATTTTGATTCCACCCATAACTATTTTTATTATTAGAGCTTTTTCTTTTAAAACTCCAAGCACAACCTTTGCAACGCTCTTAATATTATAGGCTATTTTTTCCCACATAACATTCGCTTCCTCATGCACTGTCAAAATCTTAAGATTTCGAATCTTACTCTCAAAAATATTTTTGTTTGTGTTCTTTAAATGCCCCCATCTAATTTTAGAATAGCGTTTTACTATATTTTTTATATTTTGCCCCTTCATCTTAAAGTCCAAAACTAATAAACGATGTTGGGTACATAAACTTTCACTCGAAATAACGTTACAATATTTACAATCTAAATGATCTATTTTTTTATAAGAAAATAATTAATATGAGTTTTACTATATCTATTATTATAAGTGATGGGGTGCTCATCTCTTTTCTTAATTAAGATATTAGCCATTACAAAATCATAAGCTTGAGCAAAATCTAATATAGTCTTACCACCTTCATTAATCGCTCTAAACCCATAGTCATTATGAATACTTTTAAAATTCTCTACCTCTCTACTAACATGTTTATTTAAATCTCCTCCAATAAAAATTCTTTCTTCAAGAGATATTTTTTAAATTAATTCTTTTAAGTCATTCCAAAATTTTAATTTTAAACACATATCCAAACCTACTTGAGGAGCATAAGTATTGGCGATAATGAGGAGTAAACACCATAATGACAAAACAAGCAAGAAAGTAAAAGTAGCAAAAAAGTAGAGGATACCAGGATTTAACATGAAAAAAATTCAAAATAGGGAAAAACCCATGGAGCCACACAACACCAAGAAATTCACTATGAAAATTGGGAGAAATAAGTATAGATCTCTCTTCTCTCTCTCTCTCATTGCTTCTCTTCTCACATACATCGTTCTCAATGTCTACACACACAAAATACAAGAGAAAGCCACGTAAAATAACCCCAAGGGATGCAACCTTTAAAAAAAAAAAAGAAAGAAAACAGTCCAGTTTGTCTCGCAGCGATGCAACGCTCAAGCTTGTCTTGCACCGCTGCAACGCTATATCTATACCGTTGCGGTGCTCTGCTCTCTATCGTTCTGCGCTGGGGCACCCAGGAACACAACGCCGGGGCACTCAGGTATACAGCGTTGGGGTGCTTGGGTACGCAACGCCGGGGCATTGTACTGGAAAAAATTTTTCAGTCAGGGAGTAAACCCCTCGCACCCTCCAATATACACGATAAGCTTTGAGGTCCGAGATAATAAAATAACCAGATTAATCAATACAATCAGATTCCACAGATAACAATAAGCACTTATAATATTCAAAGCTATAATTCTATCTCAAATTCTAACAATATTTATAACATTATCCTTCAAACTCTTATCTATAATCACATATACATCATTTCTAGTCGACTTCTACCAAGTTTAAATACTAAAATATCAATTTCCTTAGCCTTCTCTTCAACCCATTTAATTTCTTGAATGCATAAAATATTTATCTTCTTATGAATCATAATATCAATTAATTCCATTAATTTGCCTGTAAGATAACCTACATTCCAAGATCCTATCCGAATTTTAATTTTATGGACTAGCTTCTTTGCCCACATTCGTCCATGATGTTAGAATCCTTGCCTATTAACACTGCAACCGGGCTTCGATGCAATGACTCTTGCACACTTCTCGTTGTATTTAGGCTATACAACGTGTCGCTTCTAGGGAACGCCATAGCATTAACATAATCTATTAAAAAATTCATATTATGATTATTCGACAAGTTTTATGCTGGCTGTCGACTACCTAACACAACTCTCCACTTTTCTCATCTAGGACTTGGGACTTGGCAGTGTTAATCATTTGATACCCTACTTGTCACAAAAAAAATTATTAAAAAGATTTATTAATCAAATCATTATAGCATCCCGCATAATTCTTTAAATTTCGATAGACCTAAGACCTTATGTTTATGCATCTTTTTCAGAGCCAATTTAACTTAATTTTTTTTGGATCAATCCATAGCATACTTTGCAATAATAATCATTATGCTCTTCCAAAATGAATTTTCTCTTAAATCTCTCATTTAGTCATTTCTCAAAGTATCATTTTCAATTTTCTTTGATCTCTTCTTCTTTAATTAAGATCATGTTGTCTACACTTTTAATACATTTAATTATCGAAATTCTTAGATCTATTATCTCTTGCCTTAGATATTCTATATATCTCATTTTTTTTCTTTTTTAATACCTAGCATGTTATATAAATCATCAAAAGTTGTAGATTTTGGTTTTCTCACTACTTTCATTATAAGATTTCTAGCATTCCTGTAATTATTATAAGTTTTAATAGTGTTCAATTTTTGTCATTTTTTAAATGCTCATTTTTTTTTCTTAATTACCCTATGCACCGCTTCACTCCATCGCTAAGTCTACTTATCAGTGTAAGATATATTTTTAAGCTCTTTTAAAAGTTATAAAATAATTCTCTAGATGGAGTTAGTCATCTGATTCCACTTTAGGTTTGGGTCAACTAAAAATTTTTAATTTGTCTTTACAACTTATTTTGAAAGATTATAAATTTTCACCATTTAAAATTCTACCATCTTATTATAGGGTCTTAATTTCTTTTGATTTTTTTCTTAATACTCTTACGATACATATCCATAACTATTGCCATTTGTTGTATGGTTATGCTTTTTCCTTGAATTGCCATAAAGCTTTGCAAGATGATTCTTCTTTCTTTCTAGTAAAAAGAAATCTATTTTGTTATTTGTTGACTCCACTTTTGTAAGTAATTGAGTGTCTTTCTCATTTCTTAAAGCATGTTGTCACGATCACATGGTCATAGGCTACTGAAAAATTAAATATAACTTATTCCATAGCATTCATGTTTCATATTCCATAATCACTATGAGTTTTCTTGTAGCCTTTCTTACTAAAACCTATATGCCCATTGTAATTACCTTCAGGAGCTATCCTTTCTTCAATTGGTCCAATTGTGGTAATTCATCTATTTCTTCCCTTTTTTTTTAATCCAACATGAGGAGTATACATAGTATTCATATTTATTATTCTGCACAAATAATCATCTTATCACTAATCCTATTAATCTCCATAAATTTATCTTTCAACTCTTTATCTACTATTAATCCAACACAATTCCTATTATTAACCTTTTGAACATATAATAACATATAACCGCCTCAAATGTCCTTATAACTCACAAGTTATTTTTATTCTTCTTCTTATTATAGTGTCCAACAATTTTCTCCCATTTAAAACCTCAAATTTCATGTGGAGAACCTAATCTTAGATTTAGATATAGGCAATTATTTTTCACCATGGTCGGGTTAACTTGTGGTACACCGCTTATGGGTAACACCAATTGACAGAGCTATAGTGGGGGCCATGGGGGCATGGGCCCCCACTAGCCCATTAACATACAACATTAAAAACCCACAACATAACTATAAAAACATATAAGCACAACATACCTCAGATTCGAACCCAACTCTCTCGGTTTCATAAATTGACTTTACCCATTGGGCCATCGAGCAGTTGCGGCTTGTGCTTTTACTATTTTTATATTATAACTAAATCTGACATTATATATAATTTTTTTTATAAATCTAATATATATATGCTATAAATTTCTTTTTTTATAAAACTAATATTTAAATATTTAAGCTTAAATAAGATAATATTGGTTTGTGTTTAATACAACTAATATAATATATAGTTGAATAAATTATTAAAAATGAATATTAATATTTTTGAAAGATCAAAATATTACTATACTATGAACTATTAAATAGAAAGGAAAAAAAGTAACCCGAAGATATTTGAGAGTAATTTGAAAATCATCAATTTGTGTCCCTACTAATAAAATTTTTTGGCTCCGCCCCTGATAACATTATAATAGCCTTTGCTTTTCACTACAACAATGTTAAGGGAAAAAGACTAAAATAGTCTTTTGACTTTTCATAAATGATCAAAATGGTCACCAATTATATTAAAGAATAATTTTGGTCCCTTGCATTTTTAAAAATGAATTAAATAGTCACATGGTGGGATTATTTTGATTTATTTTTAAGGAGTTGAGGGACCAAAATGATCCTTTAATGTAGTTAGAGACTATTTTGGTCTTTCATAAAAATTCAAGGGATCATTTTGATCATTTTCTCATAAGGTTAAGTTATAGTGCATCACTTAAAGATGATGTCCAAGCCTAACCTCACGATAATCGAATTAAATCTTGACACGATGCCTCTGGGGAACACCATAACTCTATCAAAAATTGAATTTTAATTTATTTCATTAGATTTAGCGTGAGTTTTATGGTTGGATGTCAACTTAATGTCAACCTTTTATCTTTCTTATTTGGGCTAATTAACGACAACTATGGAAATAATAAAAAAAATAACAAATTAATAGTGATAAGAATAAAAAATGATAACGATGATGATAAAATACTAATAATAATATTAATAATAAAATTTTCAAAATAAATTTTGATGGTGATCACAAAAAGGTACTGATCAATAATTAAATGAACTATTTAGCGACCACTATTCACATAGAGGGACCCACTAATTAATATAAATAAAGTTCAAGCAACTCGATTGCTACAAGTAGTCTCTAGCTTAACCACATCAACGAATCCATGATGGGAGTGGGACATTCTCTTGTGGCATGAAAAACCAAACTCAAGTTGATCCTCTCATGATAGGGATATGCAAATCATTTGCCCCAGTTTCTAATGCAAAAGGATCGATGGCAGCCCTAGCATGTTGTGCTTCTGCTAGCATTAATAGATCTTTAAAAATATCATCAATCTTGAGATGAAAAAATTAGCATAAAAAAGGCATGTCATAATGGTCTTAGCAGCACTAAAGAGAATCTATAACACAAAATAGCAACATTTGTAGTATTTTTACTGAAATAACCATGCCGCTTACAAGAATATGCAGAAGATACTTGTTTTAAACTCTTTTGAACAAGCAATTGGCTCTAGGATATAATTTCTGGAAGTTTGGAGGGCTTCATGGATGATGATAGACTGATCTAAATTGACCCCTTATCCTCTAATTTCTCAATAATGTCTTAAAGAAGCTTATAATTCTCTCTATTTTGGGCTTATGATTTGATTCAATTGATTGGATTGCGTTATTTGGGAGTCCGTTTGGATTTGATTTCAAATAGGATGGCTATGGCGAGGTGTAAATATGAATTTGAATAGGTATGATTTGTAGAGATTAAGTATAATTTAGTTATATTAGATGTTGATTGTGAAGGATAAATTTGAGTGGAATGGGATTAAAATACTATTCAAATTTGAAGTTTTTTTGCTATTTGGAGGAAATAAATGAGTTTTAGGATAACTAAATAATTGAAAAAAATTCCAGATAAGAATTTTATAAATTTAATTTCAATTTCAAAATGATTGTTTTTTTTTTCTTGGAGTGTTGTGTCTGCAATGGAGTTCATGGTGTAAATGAAAGCAATAGAGCAACAATGGTCAGTAATAGCCAGTGGTGGCACTAGCCAGTAGCAGGCAACAAAAAAACAAGTATCAGTGCAAGCAGAGAGGCAAAAAACTATTGCAACACTATATAGCAGGGGGTTCATTATGGGCAAGAGAAGCTTCTCCCATTAGTTTTTGCGATAGGACCAAGAACTTGTCTTTGACAATTTAATAATTAGCTCTAGTGTCAAAATTGATACACCTTATAGGCTTAAGGAATTTTATAGATATAACAGGAAGATAAATAGAAAAGAGAATAAGAAGTTTTTATTGTTTTTCCATACAAAATGCCAAGCCTTTAAATAGGAAATTACTACAAGGATATATCTAATCCCTATCTAAATAAACTCCACCAAAAAGGGAAACCTTTTATATAATAACAACTTAGGTAAGCTCAACTTCGAAAGATAATTCCAGGAGGAATTATACTTATTGTTGGGTTAGAAATTTAGAAACAAGCTTATCCAAGCCAAGTTAAAGATTCATCTTTCAAAGCATTGATCTCTCTCATATGGTGTTTAATTGGTGATTTGATTGTGCATATGGATTGCGAGGGACATACGATTGATCTCAATAGTGTGATATGAATATGAAAATCATAATCATCAATAATTTTCATGGAGAGTTCATATCGTCAAAACTTTATGATTGTTTTAATTGTCCCACGCCCAAATCAGGGCCATAGAGGGTCTGATTGATCACCTACTAGATTTTTCCCCATATCATAATAACAACAAATATTGCACGGAATAGATGCAACACAATCATAATTTGATGAAAATGTAGGCATAAACAATAATAATAATAATTTTTTTATACCAAATTGATGTAGAATAAATAATGGGATAGTAGAATTTTTTAGAATTGATTAATAAATGGAAGAAAAAGTAAAGAAAAATTGATAAAAAGGCAGAGGATCGTAAGAAAAATATAAAATGATTCCTCTGGCTATTGTTGTTTTGTCAAAATATCATGTTATTGAATCTGCAAAGCAAGGTGCTAGATCCTTAAAGAAAAAAAAAAAAAAAGAAGAATCAAATCCTTACGCATCCATGTAATGGCTAAAATCTCATAAACCACAACTCGAAATATTTTGTTCATCATTATCTAAATTACATGACTTCCGACGCAATTTATAACAATAGACCATATCTAAATTACATGACTTAGATAACAAAAGATAAAATGATGTTAAACACAATATATTAGCAAGATGAGCTCATTCAATCACATTAAGAGCAATAATAACCATCATATGGATGCACCAAAGTCTCTTTATATTCTCTGCAATTTTCTTTTTTTTTTTTTAATAATGTATTATTTAACACTTCTCTTATGGCTAGTTACTTTGATTTTCTTTCATTGATTCTTAGATTAAGCTGATTGTTGCTGGTAAGAATATTGTCAACGAGGAAGAATTGGATCAACATGGCTGTGATTCTTCCTTTGAAGATTTCGATGTATCTAGTATTTCAGGATCTGAAGATGAGTTTGAAAAAAGTGCAATTGCATTAGTCAAATCAAGGGAAGGAGTTAAACAGAGATTGTATATCCGCCTCCACTCAGGGAAAATAGTTTCTGTATGGAGAAATTTAATTTTGGATGAGTCTGAGGATGTTTCTCTCGATGATTACAAGATGGATCAAATGAGAAATGATGGAAGTGCGTTAATTTTAGGGGAGGATGAGCTGACCAATAGGTTGAAATATTTACTTTCTGAACCTCGGGATAAATCCCACTTGAGGATTGTTTTGCTTTTGAGTGGTGGGCATTTTGCGGGGTGTGTATTTGATGGGAATTCAATTATCGCACATAAGACTTTCCATAGGTAAGTTAAACAAATTTCTTTTTTTTTTAAAATATTTTGTTATGTTCTTGGATAACTATTGATGAACATATGTTTCATCACGTATTCTAAATATCTGCCATATTTAATAGTTCCGTAATTCTTCTTTCAAGCTGATATTTAGCTTCTCCTGCATTGAGCCTGATTGAATGTTGATGCTCAAGTCCTTTTGCAAGTATATATTTGATTGTAGGAGCGAAAGCTGTTCTTAAAGCTATGTAAATTAACAAAGTCATAAACCGTTAAACATTCCAGTACGCTCAACATATGGATTTTACCAGCTTGCTTGACCATGCGTGCTTTAAGTGGAGGGAGGTTGTATCTTTTGACTAAAATCATGTCCATATGAGTGGTATTCATTTGTTTTTTGTTCTCTTCAAGAGTTATCATGATCATCAAACTTTATTCCTACTACTTGGGATTGGTTTCTCCTAAAGAGTCGCGGGAAAAATATAGACAAATAATGCACAGAAAGTTTGCCATGTATAGAAGGCACATTTTGTTGTGCAGTGTCCATTATGTGATTCTTGATAAACATTAATCCAGAATCGTTTTCTCATGCATGTATTGATGGAGAGACTCAAGAAGCTAAGATGCATATATTAAATTTTTTCATACTTCTTCCAACTTTGTATCTTCAATATACTTGCAAAGTAGTAATGGTGCAAATTTGTTATCCTTAATCAGTGTTTAGATGCCAAGGAATTATTTCATCACAAGTTGATCTCAAGAAACACAAACTATAAATGTAAAATAATCGGAAGGTAATCAAAATAAATAGTAAAATCCTTACAACTAATTCTAAAAAGAGGCAAGTAATCCAGGAGGACTATTGAGCTCACCAATCAGTGGTGTATGATAATAGGACCTAATCATATAGTAATTTGCCGCATCTTCTTTCTTTTTGTTTTTTTAATAGTGTGCATTTTGCATTACCATATAAAAAAAACAAAAACAAAAAGTTACAAGTAAGTATTTCTAATTCTATCTCTATCTTCTTACAGTAAAATAAAAAAATCAGAAAGGATTTCATGATATGCACTTTTTCATGCAAAATTACATTTTAAAGCAAAATGAGCACCAAAGAACCAGCTGCTCACTTTTAGGCACAAAATTACATTTTGTCTTTTTTTCATATTTGTCCTAAATGAATAAGGCTGCATTACCATATCAAAAATGACTGCAAATAGAAAGTCAACAAGGCTGCATTATCATACCAAGAAAGACAAAAAGTTAAAACTAAGCATTTCTAATTATCATTTAAATCTAATTACATTTTATAAGCTCATGATACCAATTATAAGCAAGTCAATTGTTTGAATTTCATATATTTTTTCATATTTTGAATTTAGAGTTTTTGGGGGTTGAAGTTTCCCAAAAGAACATTATTCTTAATGTTAATTATATCTTCTTTTTTTTTTTGAAAGTGTAATGTTAATTAGATCTTGGGTGATGCACAAGAAAACTCTTAAATTAGGAATCTTGCTTGCATTTTACTTGTGGTTATTCAACAATGATTGATCATTTCTAGTAAAAATGAAAGGACTTAACATGAAGGGATAGTCAAAGTTTATGAATGCTAAAGCATAGTAAGATAGGCATTCCTTGATGTAGGTGAGGATAAAGAAATTCAAAGGCATGTTAAGGCTAATGATGTGTGGTGAATGCTTTTATAATGTAGTGAAGGATATGGGTAAAGCTCTTAGGGTAAGAGAGATACAATTATAGGATTGTGATCAAAGAATACTAAGCCCTAAAAATGAGAAATCCTTCTTCTTATCATAAGCTCTTAATTTTAATTTTAAAAAATATGATGTTAACTAAAAAAAAGAGAGAAGCAAAGTAACGAACCTGCCTCCGCCGGTCCCACACACACAGTTATTCTCAAACAAAGCATCGCTTCGCACGATAACCGTCTACCGACGATCCAAAGCGATAAAAAGGATGAAATTCGGAAAAGAAAGGAAGACTTACGCTCGCTCATCCGCTCCTTCGGTTCCCTCGTCGCTGTTCGACTTTGTTGCTGCGTCTAGGGTTCGCCTTCCATCTTCTCTTTTGGTCGTTGCTGTTCGGCTCGGCTTCGCAGGCGGTGTAGAGATTGCACGCGCCGCTTCCTCGGCTCCTTGTTGATGTTCGACGCTGCTTCGCAGGAGGTGTAGAGATCGCACGAGCCGCTCCTTTGACTCCTTTGCTGCCGTCCGACTTCACTCCTTCGCGGGAGGAAGGGATTGCACGCGCCGCTTCCTCGGCTCCTTCTTGCTGTCCGACTTCGGTGTTTAGCAGGATGTGTAAAAGATTGCACGAGTCGCTCTTCGACCCCTTTGCTGTTCAACTTCGTTTGATTTGCAGGAGGTAGAGATTGCACGAGTGGCTTCTTTAGCTTCTTCGTTACTGTTCGACTTCGCCCCACTGCCGAACCCAAGTCGAAGCCGAACTCACTGCCGAACCCGACTCATACCCTCTCTCTTTAAAACTTATATTATAATATATAATATTATATATAAATATATCATGATATTATCTATATCATGTTATTATTAATTATATAATATTATATATCTAAGATAATAATAAAAAAAAGAAAAGAAAAAGGATTTTAAAACAGGTGATTGAAGACCTGTGTCGTCGACCTTAGGTCCGACCAGGATTGTACAATTCGAAGACCCGCGCCGTGATCTTCGATCCGGGCGGATGGTTTGAAATTGAAGACCAGCGCCATTGATCTTAGATCTGGGCGGATGGTTTTTAAATTTGAAGACCCCGGGCCGTCGTATCTTAGATCCGACCGGGATGATTTTAATTCGAAGACCCTACGCCGTCGACCTTAGGTCCGGGTAGGAAGAAATTAGGGCAAGTGCTCTCCCTTACCTCCCGGCGCCGGGAGGGGACGTCGGGAGGTTGCCGAAATTTTTTAGAAGTTACTGAAATTCTCTTTTTAAAATAATTGGAGAGCAATTCAATTTAAATTTTAATTAATTAATTAAAATAAAATTAATTGATCAAAATTAATTGAAATTAATTGATTGATTAAAAAAAAAGTGAAAACTGTTTAAAATAAGAGCGTTTCAAATTTGAGAGTTTTAAAATTTGAGAGCAATGAAATTTACATTTAATTGGTTGATTAAAAATAAAAAATTTTAATTAATTAAATTGATTAATTAAATCAATTAATGTGGAGAGAGCCACTCTGTTGAATTTTCTTTTGAAAAGCAAAAAAAAAAAAGAAAAATATTGGTTTCCACTATTTAACATATACAATCTCTACAAACAAAGCTCCCAAACTTTACAAAACTCTCCACAATATAGCTCTCCAAACAGCAAACTCTCAACAACTCAGTTCAACACTCTACAGGGCTCCAACTCTCCTGTACGAGCTCCTGCAATAAATAAATAAAATTCATTAATCATCATAAATTAAATCAATATCAAATTAAATACTAAAACAAGAAAATGTGCATGCGACTGGTAAAAACTACTAGTACACAGGTACAGAAAGGAAGCTATCAAGTAGTAAGAAGAAAAAAACACTGGTGTAGCAAAGTACTGTAGCAAAGCACTAGCGTCGTAACAACTGAAAACTAAAAAAAAAAAAAACTAGTGTCAAACCTCTCAAAACATTGGTGTTAACTCAACAAACACATAATGAAATTTAAAAGCATTGGACAGCCTTGTTTATAAGAGCTTGGTTGTAAGGCCCACCAACTGGCAGCTTTCATAGGAAAGATGTAAGCCCGACCCTAAGGGAGAATTTTAGGTAAAATTGACCTAACTGCTAACTCCCAATTAAATTACCCGGCAACTTCAAATAGAAGTCGTAAGTCCGATCTCTGAGGAAATTGTTTAGGTAATAACACAACCCTAGACCTCTTACTCGGGCATCCTAGTCTATAAGGCTTGGTTATAAGACCCATAACTTGGGCCACTTAGCCTACAGGGCTAACGACCCATCATTAGGCAACTTTTAAGGAAGCAATAAGACCTACCCCATCAAAATCTTCAGGCTGCTTTCTAATGAAAGTCATAAGTCCCTACCCAAATCTAACCATGCGGACATCTCTTGCTTTAAGAGAGAATGTCATCTTTAAATAATGCTTCGAAATACAGTAATTATAATACTAATCCCATGTTGAAAGCATATGGAATTTCTATCAAAAGATTTTCTACAAAATAACCAAAATCTTTGGGCATCCTAGCCTATAGGATTAGGTTGTAAGACCCGCTATCAGGCAACTTCTAAGTGAAGTTATAAGACCCGCATTTTAGGAAAATTACTAAATAAATTGTAATGATCTTAAATCCCAAACAACCCAATTCAAAGCACTGGGCATCCTAGTCTACAAGATTAGTAGTAAGACCCACTTTCAGGCTATTTCCTAAGGGAAGTCATAAGACCTACTCCAAATCCAAATAAAATCTCTGGGCAGCCTTGCTGTAGAGTTAGATTGTAAGACCCATCTCTGGGCAACTCATAAATAGAACAGTAAGCCCCACTCCAAATTAAATCTACGGGCTACTTTCTATGAAAGTTGTAAGTCCCGACCCAAATTTAAATTTCTGTGTAACTTCTAAACGAAGTTATAAATTCCTAAATTAAATCAACTTCTGGGCATTCTAATGGATGTAAGCCCCAAAACCCAAATAAAATTAAAACCCAAACCTAACCACCTCAATCTACTCGGGATCCCTGAGAGGAGGCAACCCATGGCTGCTAATCAGATTCCCTGGACATTATGGTTAATGATTGTAGTGTTGGTAGACTGAGACCTACGGTATACCCGGGACGACGGAATCATGGGATCTTGATCGGGTTTATCTCCATTTTCCCCATAATTGAGACTAATCACCTAAAATTTATTCATCCTTAATCGAGAGTTCTCTCTTACGTGTTAAGAGAGGTAATTAATTATGAGTGCTTGCGCTCATGGGAAGTAATGACCCCAGATCTAATTAAACCCTGACTACCCTCAGGGGAAATCTGGTTAATTCTAATCTGACTTAAAAGAAATGGAATCCTACAACTATATAGTAGGATTCACGCATTCATGCCATTTTTCTTGAGCCAACATATGATTCTTGCATATGGACACTCGAGGGAATGAAAGCCAAGGAAAATAACTTTAATGATGATAGGACTTATATTCAGGAGAAACATACTAGTCTGGATCATCGAAAAAGCCCAGAATTTCATCAGGTAATGAAGGCTCTACAAACCATAAAACCGCAAAAGAGAGTAGGACAATGATAGATGACCTTAGGGGATGCTGCCCAAAGGAAAGGAGAATTGTTCTGAGGAAGAACTAAAGAAGTCTAGTTTAGAGAAGAAAGTTTTATCCTAGAAAGGAAAAACTAATACTAAGGAAGGAGATGTTTGATCCTAAGAAAGGGTATGGATGTCCTAAAAGAAGAACTATCATAAAAGGGATCTATCCTAGAGAGGCAAAATTCAACTTAGAATAGTCTTAGATATAAGGATAGGGCAGACTAACCTAAGGGATAAAATGATAGCCCCATTTAAGATTCCATTATTGTCCATCATCCTGGGTCGTCATAGCTGACTAGACTTTTCTAACTATGATAATCCTTGTCAACAGCCATGAGATGCATCATCCAAGAAGGCCTTGTAGACCTGGAGGTGTAAGGAGGCCTATATCCTAGGCTAACATAGGCTAACATACGAGACTTCTACTTTTCAAACACAAGAAGGGAGAAGCCCATGGGAGGCTCTAGACCCTAAGCATTGGGAGTCTTCGAGATCGTAGAAGAATCCCGAGAGTTGGGACTTCCAACATAACCACACCACTGATTATGAGGCCCAAAATGTGGGCTTACATTCTACTTGGTTAGAAATGCCACTATTCCACTTAATCATATGTGTAAGGGATTAATCAAACTCAAATGGAAGAGATATATACACACCCTAGAGTTGGCTAGATGGAGAAAAGGCATGCATGTGAATTTTATGTGCCTGATTCATTTGTCCTAAAGTGAATCCTGGTCCTAAAGTGAATCCTGGACTATATGCAAACTGAAAAGGCCACGATGTGATATATGTATAAGCAAGGTTGGAAGCTAACATGTCATCAATTTATATCCAACAAGATGAACTAAATGTTCAATCATTTCTCCTACTAGAAATATACTCCAGCTGTGTGTTCATTTTATTTTAAATGGATTTGGCCGGTAAGTGAGTGATGTGCGATCCTAGGACTCTAGTTATCATCACAAGTAACCCATACAATATCAATCACATAGCATCACAAAATAGTTAATATAAAGTAATATAAGAATATAAATTAGTAAAAGACGAGTAAAAAGAAAATATAAACATCTAATCACCTATCCTTCTAAGGTCTATTATCCTAGCATCTCCTGAAAAGCAGATGCTAGTGAACAACATAATAAAATCATAGCTTTGATCACATCACATTGCAGCATAGCTACAAACTTATATTATTACAATCATTACATTATGATAATAAATATGTATATATGGCATGTGTATATGTATGCAGGTATATAGTCAAAAGGTTCCTAAAATCGAAAATTTGTAATCAAGCATAATTAGATTTAGAGAATTAATATCAATAAACTAAAATTGATTTTTTTGGATGCATACATGCATGACAAGATATATGCTAATTAAAATGCTGTTAATTATAAAATATCAAATCAATGCTTAGCTGCAAAAAATTATGAATGCTTAATTGTGAAATAAATTATGTTTCAAAATGAGAGCACCATTTGTTATTGATATGATTATACTTAAGAGAGTTAAATGGATTTGATATGAACAACAGAGAGCTTAAGATGCATTAATAAGACGTTAGGATGTAATAATATGAAAGGTATATGAAGGAAAAGGGAAGATTAAATGTAACTTTTAAGTTGTTCAACAAATTTTTTTCTTAAATTAGGTTCTGATACTACATGCAAAATTAAAGTGGAATGACTGGCAAGGAATACTTTATAGATTGACTCCCAAATAGTTGGGAAAAAGCCAATGGTTTTAGAATGAACATTCTAAGGTTTAGATTGCCACTTGTCATTTGGAAAAAAATTTTCTTTTCTTTTTTTTTTTTAAAATTAAATTTTTTAGGTGCTAATTGTTTGTGGTTATGCCCTTAAATTTAATTTTCATTTAGCATAGATGTCATTCTTATTCTTTATTTAAACTATTTGTGTGAAATAATGCTTCTAGTCATGTTCTGTTCCATTAACTAGACATTCGGCTTAGTATAATTGCCCTCATCAAATTGTAGATATGTTGTTAGAGCAAAGGCTGGCAAGAAACAATCAACTAAAGATGCCGCAGGAAAAGCTGCACATTCTGCAGGTTCATCTCTACGCCGCCATAATGAAGCAGCACTGAAAAAGGTGATGGGCCATATTACACATTTGGTTGAATTCTTGTAAGTTTTGGGATATTTTGTGACGGTTAAGAAAGCTTATGGTATCTGAAATTTAAGTGCATCACATATTTGCATGTGACTTTGTGTTTTAGGTCTTTTATAAGACTTATAGTTGGCAAGGTGCTCCTAGGTTTTCATCTGTTAGTGTGAAGGTCTAATTACTATTATCCTTTGTGTTTTTTATTTTAAATATGGATTAAGATGAATCTTGTGTCAACCATATGTAATAGCCGGATTATGAGGAGTCTATAAACAGTTGTTATGCGGCATATAATTATCAACTTTGTCTTGAATACAAATTCTCTTTCTAGTTTCAATTTAATGACTGCAAGTTGAACTCATTTTTTTGAGCATGGTACAGATGCGACTATCTAACTGTGGAGAAATCATCTCCTTTCTCCGGTGTGAGGCCTACTTGTTCTTATTTAGATTTTTTTTTTAATTTCTTGTTTTATTTCATCTAAATGATTTGATATTGACTTTTTAAGTGCTCTTAATTTAAAAAAAATATTTGGCGTGATAAAAATTCAATCTGTGGAGATTAAATTCCATTATTTGCAGATTTTGTGTTTCCAATCCTCGTTGATTTTTCTTGGGTTATTTCGATCATTTCATTATAGGATGGGTTATAATTCTAGTATTATCTTGTTTTCATTTAAAGAAAGTAAGTTGTTGAATTAATTAGTGATTTGTGATAATGGATTCTCAATTTTCTTTGTATGAAATCAAAATACGTATCATAAGAATTGCATTGCTAAACTCTAAAATTTTGTCCCAGATTGTTAAGACCTTTGAGAGTATAAAATTTAGTTGCAAATCAAATAGTTGAAAAAATATGTTGATATAACAATATCAGAGAATTTGCCCTATATTAAGAAAATTAATCGCCATTGATGTAGGATATTTTGCTATGATATCAAGTCGATACATGGAGTATTAAAGCCAAAGAGCTTAAATGCACATGTATGCAATGTAAATGGATGAGCCATTATTGAAAAATATTTTTTGGCTTTTTACGATGAAAATGTAATACCTGGCTTGCAAACATCAACGGAAAACAAGTCATCTAACTCAAATAGTTATTATTGACAAATTATACTTATGAATGATGAAAGTAACAAAGTGGAGTGAAAGGTAGCGACTTCTCAAAGAAAACTGATATGCCTTTGAAGTGAACACATCAAAAGAAAGAAGAGGAAACTACAGAAATACTCCAAATGATGATTGGTTTTAGATTATAACTTCAATATGAAAAATAAGATACATGTGATTTATGATTAGAGAGGTAGATTGGCTCTCCCAAATAACCTAGATGCTGCTAGGAAGCCCTCATAGAAAAGACTACAACAAAACTCTAATCAAAATATAACCCTAATACAAAATAACTAGCTCTAAATAAACTCTTCCTATTTCCCCCCCAAAACAATCTTATTGCCTTAATTAATCCCTCTATTTTTAATTCAAATTGCCATTAAACAACAATTAATTCCTTTTTTATTCCTTCTCTGAAATGTCCCTGGATCTGGCTCTAGGTTTAGCCCCCTCCTGATTTGGTTCCTGCCGGACCGGCCGGTCCAGCCCCCCCTGCCTGTTGCCGTATCAATACTCCCCTCCTCAAAATGCACATTGTCCTTAAGGTGGAAGGATGAAAACGGTCTCATGATCGTCTCGTATGGCTCCCATATAGCTTCATACTCAGGTAGGTCCTTCCATCGAACTAGGACATCCTTTGCTCATGTCGTCCCTTGCCGTGCCCCAACGATCTTCATGGGTTCCAGGATCACTTCCATGTCCTCCATCAATGTCGCCGGTAATGAGGAAGAGGGTGTGTGATCTTCGATAGTACGCCTTAATCGTGATACATGGAATACTGGGCGAATTGTTGATGATGCTGGTAACTTCAGACAATAGGCTACTTCCCCAATGTGCTCCATCACTTCATAAGGCTCGAAGTAGCATGGTGATAGCTTCTCATTCTTCCTCTTGGTTAGTGTCATTTGTCAGTATGGTCTCAGTCTCAAATAAACTCTGTCCTCGGGTGCGACTGTATTTCTCGTCTGTGTTCATCTGCATTTCTTTTCATAATTTGTTGAGCTCTCAGCAAATGCCTTTTGAGTTCTGCTAGTATCCTGTCTCTCTCCTCCAAGTACTGATCAACACTGGATACTAGTGTAGTATTACGTCCGTAATGTACCAAATGAGGTGGATCCCTCCCATATAGAATCTTGAAAGGGGTTGTTGGCGTGGCTGTGTGGATAGATGTGTTATACCAATACTCTGTCCACACTAACCATTTAGCCTATAATTTTGGTGTATCAGATACAAAACAACGCAAGTATGTCTACACGCTCTTGTTGACTAGTTTTGTTTGACCGTTCGTCTGTGGGTAATATGTTGTGCTCCTTTTCAGGATCGCTCCTTGCATCTTGAATAGCTCCTTTCCAAAATGGCTGAGAAACATCTTCTCTTTGTTTGATACTATAGATTCTGGAATGCCATGTAAGCGCACTACCTCCCGAATAAAGACTGTGGCGACTGAGAAGGCGGTGTAAGGATGCTTCAATGAAATGAAATAATACATTCTTGCTTAGTCGATCTATCACCACCAGTATCACCGAATATCCCTTCGAGCGTGGCAAACCCTCAATGAAGTCCATTGTCACTTTTCCTATACCCTTTAAGGTAAAGCCAATGGTTGCAGTAATCCCCCAGGTGCCATCGTTAAGTACTTGTGCCATTGGCATACATCACACTTTGCTACCAAATCTTCTACAACCCAATGCATCCCCGCCCTATATAACTCAGTTGATAGTTAACTGTCTGTCTTCTGTACTCCTGAATGCCCCCTATTGCACTGCCATGAAACTCTTGCATTAGCTTGAGAATGAAACCTGAGGTACGAGGTAACACAAACCTCCCATGGTAGAGTAATTATTCCCCCTTCAAAGTATTGCCTCGGTGACTATCTGGGTCTTTCAACAATCTTCCCTGATCTTCCTTAACCCTTCATCCTGCTCACTTTCCTATCTCAATGCTTCCCATTCTACGATCATGGGTACTGACAAGGATGCTAATTGGGGCTCCTCTACCCTCCTGGACAAGGCGTCCGCGGCTTTGTTTTCTAAGCCTGGTCGGTACTGGATCTCAAAATCATATCCAAGCAACTTGGATAGCCATCTCTGATGCTCCTTAGTGACCATCCGCTGTTCCAACAAATACTTCAGACTCCTCTAATCTGTCCTGTCTATGAAATATCTCCCTAACAGATAGGACCGCCACTTCTGAATAACCAAGACAATTGTCATTAGCTCTAGCTCGTACATAGACTTGAGCCTTGCCCTGGCTTGGAGCACATGGCTGAAATATGCAATTGGTCTCTGATCTTGCATGAGTACTGTTCCTAGCCCATAACCTGATAATCTGTCTCCACCCCAAATGGTCTCCCAAAATCTGGGAGCACCAGTACTAGTACATTGATCATAGCTTTCTTCAACTCCTGGAAAGCTTATGTTGCTTTCTCCCCCCCACTTGAAGTTATCCTTCTTCAATTGCTCTGTCAAGGGTCCTGCAATGGTGTCATATCCCTTCACAAATTTTCGGTAGTAATCGATAAGCCCTAAGAAACCCTGCAACTCCTTCAAGTTCCTGGGAAGAGGCCAGTCCACCATGGCCTGAACCTTGGACTAGACAGCTGACACCCCCTCTCTAGCCACAACATGTCCTAAATTCTCCACCTGTGACTGCTCAAACATGCACTTTTTCCAGTTGGCGAACAATTGATGCTCCCTCAAGGTCTCTAGTACTGTCTTCAAATGTCCTAGTGTTTTATCTCTGTCCTGCTTTATATCAAGATATCATCAAAGAATACCAAGACAAATCTTCTGAGATGTTGTTGGAACACTCGATTCATAAGGGACTGAAAGGTGGCAGGGGCATTGGTGAGACTGAAAGGCATCACCAGGAACTTGTAGTGCCCTTCATGTGTCCTAAAGGTCGCCTTGTGCGCATCTGCTGCTGTCATTCTGATTTGATGATATCCCGACTTCAAATCAATCTTGAAAAAGATCACTGCTCCTATAACTCATCCAAGAGCTCATCAATCACTGGAATGGGAAACTTATCTAGCATCGTTTCCTTATTTAGAACCCTGTAATCAACACAGAACCTCCAACTGTCATCATTCTTTTTCACTAACAGAATTGGACTAAAGAAAGGGCTCACACTAGGCCTAATGATCCCTGCTTCCATCATCTCCTTGATCAGCCTCTCTATTTTATCTTTCTGAATCTGGGGGTAACAGTATAGTCTGACATTTATACTCTTTTAGATTGATGGTGTGCTCGTGCTCTCGTGACGGTGATAACTCGATGGGTGGTTGAAATACGTTATGATATTGTTGCAAAATTTGCTGAACCCCCACTGGAATTTCCCTTGCCTCCTGTTCTTGGATCCCTTCTATGCTATGTAACTCCACCAAGTAGCCCTAGGCCTGCACCCTGGATTGTCCTGAGCATGGTTTTAAGTGATACCATGATTTTGCATAAGCTGTCATCCCCTCGAAGCAATACCTTCTTCCCCTCTACCTGGACCTCCATGGTCAAAGACTTTCTGTTCAACTTTATTTTCCTCATGGTCTGTAGCCACTTCATTCCCATAATCATATCCGTACTTCCCAAGTCCAAGGGAAGGAAGTCTGCCACCATCTGAATATCCTACAAGGTCATCACCGCCCATTTACATATCCCCCGACCCCCCTCTATCTTTTTTGTCCCCATCATCATCCCACATCCTTCAGTCTTCACCAACTTAAGCCTCAATCAGTCCATGACCTGATTCGAGATGAAGTTATGTGTAGCTCCACTATCCACCAAAATCACCACTGGTTGCTCCTTGATCTGGTCCCTCACTTTTATGGTGTGATTTAGAATGAATCTCACCACAGAGTTCAGGGATACTTCTGCCACATCTAGATGTAACTGCTTTGTTTCCCCTACGATCTCCTCAACTTATCCTCGCTTTCCTCTTCCTCCTCACAGACCATCATGATCTGAAGGGCACGATTCTTGCACCTATGTCCCGGCGTAAATCTCTCATCACACCTAAAGCATAACCTGTTTGCTCGCATATCCTGCACCTCCTCTTCTATAAGGCATTTGAAATTGCCTCCAGGACGAACTTAGTGATCTTCTCCTTCGACGCCTCCCTCTGAAACAACACTGTATGAGTCTTCGGTGCCAGGGTCGCGGAGATATTCTTATAAGCCTCTTCCATGGTGTTGCTTCGGCTGGACTTCTCCCTCTTATGTTTCTCTTCCACTCTTTGTGCTAGTTCCATAGTCTCTCTTAGCCCTCTAGGCCTCAACACCCTTAGCTCTGCTCATATGTCTTCCTTAACTCCCTTCATGAAATTCCCTTCCAACCATTCCTCATAAATCCCCCTCAGCCTACCTGACAACAACTCAAACTTCTCCCGATACTCCATGGTTGTCCCCTCCTGAGTTAAGGCATAGAACGGCTCGTGGAGGTCTCCTTCTCGAATGGCTTGGAAATATTCCAACAAACAATCCTTAAATTCTCCCCATGAAGAGATCAGATACTTAGCCTCCAACCACCGAAACCAAGCTAGGGCTTTACTCTCTAAATATAGCCCCGTTGCCATGAGCTTTTCTCCTTCCGTCAACCCATTTATAGCAAAGTAATGCTCCACCCGATACACCCAACCCTGAGCATCTTCTCATTTAAAGACCGTCATTTTTAACTTTCTTGATCTCGCATCCATACCACAATGACTTCTCCCTCCATTAGTTCCTCCTGTGTAGTGATTGTGTGTTTCTCTCCCTTCTTACCTTGGTAGGTTTGGACCCCATAGCTCGGCCCAATCATTTTCTCCTCTGGTCCACCTTCCACCATGTCTGGGTGGTATCCCAAAGGGTTCGACCTCTCCCCTTATTGCTTCCCTTTCTTCGAAATACCCTGATCCTTCTCCCATCGGAGCCACCCATGGTGGTCCATGAGGGTAAACACTCTCCACTTCATTATCATCCTCTTGAATTTCCTTTCCCTTTGGTTCAACCCTAGGAATCGTCGGTGAGACTTTCGATTGCATCTCAATCATTTTCTTCATCATATCTTCCAAGTTCTTGAAGCGGTTCTTTATGGATGAGAGCCTTCCTTCCATAGTTGAGAACTTCCCCCATTCCAGAATATTTCTCCTCCATTTCGGCCTTGAGTTGCTCTATTTCGACTTCCAAATCATCCATCTTCTTTGCTACCATTTACCTCGCTCTGATACCAATTTGATATGCCTTTGAAGTGAAAACAACAAAAGAAAGAAAAGAAAATTGCAGAAATACTCCAAACGATTGCTGATTTTGGATTATAACTTCAATACGAAAAATAAGATACATGTGATCTACAATTAGAGAGGTAGATCGGCTCTCCCAAATAGCCTAGACGCTGCTAGGAAGCCCTCACAAAAAAGAATATAGCAAAAATCTAATCAAAACATAACCCTAATACAAAATAATGAGCTCTTAATAAACTCTTCATATTTCCCCCCAAAATAGCCTTATTGCCTTAATTAATTCCCTCTTTTATTTTGAATTCAAATTGGCATTAAACAGTGATTAATTTCTTATTCTTTATATGTACATATGGAATCATAGCTTTGGTGGGCCCCATTAAGGGGGTCAAAATCTCCCTGGATCTGGCTTTAGGTTCCAGCCCCTCCTGTTTCGGTTCTTGCTGGACCGGCCAGTCTAGTCCCCCCTTCCTACTGTCATATAAGTACTCCCCTTCTCAAAATGCACGTTCTCAAGGTGGAAGGATGAAAACTATCTCCTGATCGTCTCGAATGGATCCTATGTAGCTTCATACTTAGGTAGGTCCTTCTATTGAACTAGGATAAGCACCATTAATCAAATAGCTTAAGCCATGGTTCAATGTTCACAGCTAGTTTAAGAACTTGATTCTTATTTCAATTTTTGATGTGGGGGCTATTCTCTACTTCTGTATGGGTGATTGTTTTTTAACAATCTACCTCACAAGAGTCCACATCAAGCATTATTCCTTCTCAAATGAAAGGTTGTAACGCTAACAATCTTCATGCTTTTTGAGCTCTCAATTTTATGCTTCTCTTTTAATAGTCAACATTCAACGCCATAAAGCATAGTAGGTCTAACCACAATCTTACAGAATTTTCCCTTAATTTTGAGGGGTACTTTTCTATCACACGACATTCCCGATGCATTCCTCTACTTCAATCATCCAATTTGAATTCTACTAATAATATCTCTATCTATTTTACCATCACTTTGAACAATAGACCTGAGATATCTAAAACTTGTACTCTTTTTAATGACTTGATCACCTAGAAGTCACAATCCTTCTACTAGATCTATTACTAAAACTACACTCCATGTATTCGGTTTTTAGGACAACCTGACTGATTGGTAGTTATTACTAGGTAGTCCAAAGCCTTAGTTTAAATATGCTATAATATTATCTTCAGTGATTATTCCATTTTGCTTGGCAACTGGATGTCATATTTTTTCCCCAAAGTGAAGCTCTTTCTACTAAAACTAGGGATTTGCATATAAAGATAGTCTTTGACAAGTATTTTACTAATCTGGATATTTATGGACATCATCAATGTTTCATATATATATATATATATATACATACAGGCATATATATTTTGCCAATCTGTTTGGTTGGTAGTCCCACTTTATTTTTCCAGATACTATTAGTGAATTTTGTCAGACAATTGAATGAGATCTGTCTTCTGAACATTTTCTCAGATATAAATTCTCGGAACCAAGACAAATTCAAACTATATAAATATTTGTGCATTTTTTTCTGAAAGACTTTTCATATCTATATCCATTTCTATGTGCAATGAAGTACTACAAATACTGTCAGAAAATGAGAGAGATCTGTTCTCTTAATAGTTACTAATTCTTGAAATGCAACATCTGTTCTCTTGATTATCAAGTGTTGTTCATATCACATATATTGTAGCATTAATCATTTATGAATGATTTCAATCAAACGCTACAACCATGGGTATCTTTTTTTACCAATGAAAATATACTCCTAACAACTCCATTTTGATGCAGGAAATTCAAGACCTACTAGTTACTTGGAAACCATACATAAATTCTTCCTTGGTCATTTTCGTTTATGCTCCTTCAAGAAATCGTCAAATTCTTTTTGATGTGGAGAAGCAAAACTGGCGTTTTCATGACCATGTTACCAGACAAATACCTTTGACAGTCCGGAGACCGACATTGAAGGAAGCCAAGCGCATCTATCTTTGTTTGACGCAGTTGTCCTATGAAGAAGTGGATGAGGACAGTCAACTGGAAGAGCCAAATTTACATACTGGTGATGAAGTAAAGAAAAATCAACTATTTCATGAGTCACGTGTAATCGAACACCTAGAACTTAAAATGTCATCTACAGTATTAGACTCTCCTGTGGACTCAGCTGAGGAGCATATACCGAATGATTTAGCAAATACAAGTCTATCCCATTGTGAAAACAGATCAACCTCCTTGCACGCGGCTGTACGGTCTGGTAATGCTCAATGGACTCTTGAGCTTCTTGAACAAGGTTTCAGCCCTTGCTTAAAAGATGAAAGAGGTCGAACTCCTTACATGTTGGCAACAGAGAAGGAAGTTAGAAACACTTTTAGAAGATTTATGGCTGCCAACCTTGATAGATGGGATTGGCAAGCTGCTCACGTACCCAGTCCATTGACAACGGAAATGGAGGAAGCGCAAGCAGCCAAGCAGGTTTTTTTTCCTCAACTTCAGTAGCGAGTGTGAAGAATGTCCTATTCCAATTTTATTTAAGTTTTGGTGTACAAACATCCTTCTTTTCAATCAAATATTAAAAGAGAAACAGATGGAACGCAAAACCAGATAAAACTTTAATAGAAGGGTGTCGTGTCAGCGCTCTAGTAAAATTTTTATGGTTGTCATTTAGCTCTTTCTTTTTTTATACTTGAACCACCACAATAACCCTGCATCACCAAACATAAACAGAGCGGGAAAAAGGAAGAAATTTCTTTTTTTTTTAAGTTGATTATCATTTTCAACCCATAGCTATTACTACGCATCAAGAGAAATGCATACGAAATTTCTTATCACTTTGTGAACTCCTGTAGAAAACATTGCTGAGTGAAAAATTATAACTAGTAGTGGCCTTTACTATGATTTTAACTATTCTTCTTTGACATGCAGGCAGAGAAGCATGCCAAGAGAAAAGCTAAAGCCAAGGAGTCAAAGAAGCTGCGAAAGGAAAAAGAAAAAGCCAAGGTAATTGATCTTTCTTTTCAAGCAAGCTGTAATTTTTTAGCGATTAGTAATGAATTAATGTCTTGTTGATGTTCGATATCCTAAGAACAAGATGGGCTGCATGGTTCTTATGAAAGTGATGCACAGGCCGTCATAACTCAATTTAATCCGAATCTTAGGCAAAGATTGTTAAAATTGTGTGGTGATATGATGAGCTGAAGTGAAGTATGTAATGAGACAATTGCTTCACATATAACTTGATTCATTCGTCATTTATAAGGATAACGGAGAGTTGATCATTTCATTGGGTTCTAAGCTCATCAATATTAAGAGTCTGACATTATGATTGCTATTGCGTTGCCATAAGTCTTTCCTGCGTTTGTACCTGTAGGTTTTCTTAAGCGCACCATTTCTCTAAATCTTGTTTTGTTTTGAATTGAGGATCAACTTTGATATTTGATGAATCACCATAAAAATTATATTGTATGCCAACTATGATAACTTATAGTTAAATGTTGTGATGTAGGATGTTTTGAGGTCTCAGGTTTCTTTTATAGATTTAGAATGAAATGCAGGTTAGCATATAATCAACTATCATAACAAACATGTCATGCATATTTTAATGCAATTAATTGTTGTAAACAGTGTTATTAAAATCACATTTTAGGAGTGAAGCGAAGTAATGTGCTAGCTTGTGCATCGCTTGCCAAGCGCAAGCTTGTAGCAAAGTGCGCGCGTTGTTGTGTCATGTTGCAGCGTTTGCATGGCTTTGGTTTATAATGAAATCCTCGTTCAAAATCTATTGTTCAGTTTAGCATCGGTTAGAATAATTAGGCATGAACATTTTCTTCTCACCATTTCTCGTGTTCATTAATTCGTTGCTTATTAGTTCTTCATTCTGTCTTCCTGGAGCTATTCACTTCTTGATGGTTCTTCTTATCTCGCTCACTTGCTATTTTTCTTATACATGTTGTCCTAGTTCTTGTTGTTGGTAACTTCTCACTCACAAGCTTCTTATCGGGAATGCTTCTCAATGCCTCATATTCACAATCTCTCGCTTCACACTACCTCCATGTCTTGATCTCTAGCTGGTCAATCAATCTCATAAGTATTCTTAATTTTTATGCATTCTTTCATGATTTTGTTATTTTATATTTGATCTTTTTTGGCTTTTGGATAATTATAAAATTTATGCCAAACAAAGAGATAGGAGTAGTAAGGATTTAGTTCAAGTGAAGTGTATTAAGGATGAAGATCAAAAAGTACTTTTTTTAGAAGATGATATTCAACAAAGGTGGATGAGATATTTTGCTAAACTTTTTAATGAAGAATGTGAAAATAAAATTGACTGTAGTGACCTTAGCACCTTAAATGAAAATAAAGATTTCTGTTTTTATCGGCGTATTAGTAAAACCGAAGTTAGAGAGGCTTTAAAGAAAATGAAGGGTGGAAAAGCTGTTGGACCTGATGATATTCCAGTAGAGGTGTGGAAATGCTTAGGAGATGAAGGAATTTCTTGGCTTACTAAACTTTTTAATACTGTTTTGAAGACTAAAAAGATGCCAGATGAGTGGAGAATGAGTGTGTTAATCCCTATTTTTAAGAATAAAGGTGATGCACAAGATTGTGCGAATTATAGAGGAATTAAGTTAATGTGTCATACTTTAAAACTATGGGAACGAGTTATGGAGCATAGGTTGCGGCGTGATACTAATGTTTCTCAAAATCAATTTGGATTTATGCCGGGTAGGTCTACTATGGAAGCCATACATTTATTAAGAGGTTTGATGGAGAAATATAGAGAGAATAAGGAGGATTTACATATGATATTTATTGATTTAGAAAAAGCATATGATAAAGTTCCAAGAGAAGTGCTATGGAGAGTTCTTGAAAAGAAAGAAGTTAATAACGCTTATATTCAAATCATTAAAGATATGTATGCAGGAGCTATTACTTGTGTTCAAACACAAGGTGGTTTGACCAAGTATTTTCCTATTTCGGTTGGATTACACCAAGGATCAGCCTTAAGCCCATATCTTTTTGCTTTAGTCATCGATGTTCTCACTAGACATTTGCAAGAGGATGTACCTTGGTGTATGCTTTTTGCTGATGATATTCTTCTTGTTGATAAGACTAGAGAGGGAGTTGAAGGTAAACTAGAATTGTGGAGGTCAACCTTAGAGTCTAAAGGTTTTCGCTTGAGTAGATCTAAAACGGAATATATGGAGTGTAATTTTAGTAATAATAGACCTAGTGAGAGCATTGTGACTTTGGCCGATCAAGTCATTAATAAGAGTACACGTTTTAGATATCTTGGATCTATTGTTCAGAGTGATGGGGATATAGATGGGGATATTATCAGCAGAATCCAAGTTGGATGGTTGAAGTGGAGGAATGCATCGGGCTTATTGTGTGATAGAAAAGTACCCCTCAAACTTAAGGGAAAATTCTATAAGATGGTGGTGAGACCTGCAATGCTTTATGGTGCTGAATGTTGGCCATTAAAAGAGAAGCATAATTCTAAGTTAAGTGTTGCAGAGATGAGGATGCTCAGGTGGATGAGTGGCTTTACCCTTAGAGATAGGATACGAAATGAGCATATTCGTGAAAAGGTTGGAGTAGCTCCAGTGGAAGATAAGATTAGAGAGAGTCGCCTTAGATGGTTTGGACACGTAAAACGGCGGCCTCCCGATGACCCGGTTAGGAAAGTAGAGGTCTTATATTTGACTTATGTTAAGAAAGGTAGAGGTAGACCTAAAAAGACTTGGTTAGAAAATATTAGAAATGATCTTTCTTTATTAGATTTAAACGAGAATTTGACTTTTAATAGGACACAATGGAGAAAAAGGATTCATGTAGCCGACCCCACGTAGTGGGATAAAGGCTTGATGTTGTTGTTGTTGTTGTTGGATAATTATAAAATTATGCTATTTAATATAATGGAAATTATTACTTAATGTGATTTAAATTTGATCGATTAAATGACTATTGCATGTAAATAATGTATTCATAATATGATATATAAGTCATGAATGCTCTAATTCATAAAAGTACAAAGATTTGTACATTGAAATAAAAAAGGAACCATTACGGATCGCATCGTACTTAGTGCTTTAAAAAAATGGGGTAACAAACATGCAACTTTTTTTTGGAAAATAAGCTTGTAATCTCAATATAATTATTTACTACTTTTAATAGAAAAAGACAATAACAACAATAAGTCTTTATCCCACTAATAGGGTTGGCTGTATGAATCCTTTTTATCCATTATGTCTAATTAAGAGTCAAATTCTCATTTAAATTTAATAAAAAAGATTATTTTTAATTCTTTCTAATCAAATCTTTTTAGGTCTACCTATATATTTCTTAACATAGGCTCGGTCTAATATATATACTCTCCTAGCAGGGTCATGGAATGCCGACATTTTATATGAGCAAACCATCTAAGATGACTCTTTCTAATCTTATTGGCCATTGGAGTCGCTCCAACCTTTTCACATACATGCCAGTTTCACATTCTATCTTTAAGTGTAAAGTCCCTCATCCACTTGAGAATCTTCATCTCTGCAACACTTAAATTTTATATTTCTCTTTTAATGACCAACATTCTGCACCACAAAGCATTGTAGGTCTCACCACCATCCTATAAAATTTTCTCTTAAGTTTTAGGGGTACTTTTCTATCGCACAACGGGCCTGATGCATTCCTCTACTTCAACATTCAACTTGAATTCTGCAAATAATATCCCCATCTTTTTCATCATTGCTTTGAAAAATAGACCCGAGATTTCTAAATTGTGCACTCTTTTTAATGACTTGATCACCCAATGTTACAATCCTATTGCTAAATCTATTATTACTAAAATTAAACTCTATGTGCCTAAAAAATCTATTTATAAACATCAAGAAACACTAAATTGATGGAACGAGTGGCAGAGAAGAAACCATGGAATAAATAGTAGCCCATAAAGGTAGTTACATGAGAACTGAGAAAGCCCACAAAATGCCTAGAAACCTCGTGCATAGAGAAGCTTGAGGAAGCCCATCGGAGAAATAGTAAAACTTCAAGAAGCTATAGTTGCAACCCACAAGAATTGCCAAAATTATAGTTGAAGGAATTCGCAAAATGAACAACCGCAAGAATCATAACTGGAAAGACTCATACGAATTGCTCACTATTATGTTCTGTAGAATATGAGTAATAGGAATATAAAAATAGCTTTAGGAATAAGAAGCCATTCGAAGAGGAAAAGCCGTTGCATTAATTCTACTCGGTTTTGAAATTTTTGGCTCAAACAAATGGCTTAGCTAATATTCTTCAAACAAAATAATGGGCTCTTGGCATAACTTTTGAACTTTCTGTAGATATTGTTTTTTCTAGACTCCATAATGTACCTTTTCCATCATCAATGATAGATATAATTTGTTCACCAATAGCAGCTTTAGAAAATACTAGTAATATGATTGTTGGAATTTTATGCAGATGGTGTATTAGAAGAAAAGTTATAAGTGGGAGGTGGAAAAAAATGAATTTAATGTATTAATTGATGGTGCATGTAAAGTCAGCTCATGTACATGGAAAGTTCAAGTGATGCAACAAATAAGCAACTATCACTTTGATGTAAATATAGCAGTAGTTGAACAGTTCACGTGAAAGATTTTGGTTTTTAATTGGCAGTTCCAAAGAAGTTCGAAGTCATGAAAGTCATATATGATTGAAATTTTGTGCTTAAAAAATAAACTAGATTGTGGCAGCTCTAATAGAATTCAATCAATTTTTAACCAATATTGATCAAAAAGAGGAAGAAAGAGAGACGAGTAAAAAAGAGGGGAAAATATAAGCAATATGCAAGCCTCACGATTGAATAATGATATTATCTCTCTTGAAATGTGATGGACCAGTACCTTCTGGACCGATCAATGTTGGGCTAGTCCACCCTGGATCAGCAAGGGTTTACACCAAGTGGAACAGAGCCTGCCTGGAATGAATGCCGCACCCTTGGGGTGGGGCCCAAGGACAAATTTGAATAGGAGAGAGGGGCGGCTAGGAGGGAAAATTAGTATAGAAGAGTTGTTTGGGGATTTGCTAAATTATTGTATGCTTTAAGTAGATTGTTTACTATAGGGTTAGGGTTAGGTTATGTTTGGTTGAATTTAGTTTTACCAAGGTTGAGAGGGCTCTAGTCGGCGACTAGGGATTTGAGAGAGCGGGATCTTCCTCTCCAATTGTATTATCTTGCTTTCATAGTTATTTTAATAAAAAGTGTTTTTGTGAGTTCTTCCTATTTTCTCTTGTTGCTAATTTCTGATTTTGCTAAAATTAAATTTCAGCCAAGGGATTTTGCAAATTCTGCATCCACTTACTATCAAATTAGTATCAAAGCATAGATCCGGGTATCTATGACAGGAAGAAAGGTAGAAGTGTTGGAAGAGGAGATTGGACAATTGAAATCTGATTTCGAAGAAAAAATTTTAAATTTTCAAACTCAAAATTCAACCGTCTATGAGAAGATCGATGGGAAGTTCGCCATCATGGAGGAGAGAATGAGAAAGATGCTCGAGGTCCAAACCAAAACGGCATCATCGGAGGCAACGAGAGCTGCTAGCAGCCAAGGGAGGGGGAAAAACCCTAATTTGATAAGGAGAGAGGAAGATCGGAAGGTGGAGATTGTGGAGGGAGAAGAGAGAAAGCCTCCCCTAAAGCCTATTCCTAGGGAGGAGATAAGATGAGGGTATGGGGAGAGGCGTGTGGGGTTTGGGTATGAGCGAATGAGTGCTAAATTTGAAAGGATGGGCTAGTTATGATCGGAGGGGTACTGGATTTGAAAGGAGGGGGGATTTTGACGAAGGGTTTGGGTATGAGTGTAAAAGGGATAATTGTGTAATAACTCAAATTTGTAAAATAAATTTATTTGAAAAACATGAAAATTCTAAAGTAGAACATTTTAGCGCTGATCTGATGAGCGCGGTGGTGCTAGGCCATGATAATATATATATATATATATATATATATATATCCCTACCTAACCCCACCGACTCCCTCACTTGGTTGTTTGGCTAGAAAGAAATTGAAAGAGGAAGAAGAGAGAGGAGAGAGAAAAGTATTTGGATCATATTTGTTAGTCATTCTTGTTATAGATTTTATTTTATTCGTTGTAAGTGATTAATCTCTTACTTCTATTTTTAATGATTTTGATTTATACTGATTTTATCTCTGCTAAATTTGTCAAAAATGTATTATCTCCTAATTTTATAAGCTTTCATCGAGCAAGTTTGGATATATTATAGATTTTATCATTCTGAATGATTTGATATGATTTTATTGCATTTTAAATAAATTACTAAATGATATCAGATACATAATATAATAACTCCACGTGATATCCTATTGATCCACGTGATTCACTGATTGGGAGTCATAAGGAGCTGGAGATTTATTGAGAGTTATAAGGAGTCGGGGCGACTGATTCACGTGATTCAAGGATAGTTATAAGGAGTACATTGATTGAGAGTTATAAGAGGCGACTGATTGAGAGTCATAAGTGCAGGAGCAACATACTCTTAAGATACACTCATTGAATATCTGAATACTAATACTGACACTACTATGAACACTGTACTGATATTGTGACTAACATTAATATTGTTTACTATCATTAACACTATTTAACATTATTGATCATGATACTAATATTGTCATTGATATTAGTATTGTTAACTATTATTGATACTGTGACTGATGATGTAATAGATTGAGATGTGATGAACTATAGAAGGATAAATTGATACAGATAATCAGTATAGATATTGATGCATATATTTCTTTATATGATTTATAGCATATTATTCTTTTTTTATCTTGGATTGATTTCAGTTGTAAGATTTTAGTTACTTGCTGGGCTATGTGCTCATTACGTGATTTTACATGTTTTCAGGAAATGATAAGGATCCTATATTATGAGGCTCTAGACAAGACAAAAAATATAATCATATTTCTTTCCGTTGTTAATTGGTAAGTTTTAGTTAAATGATTAAAATGAAAGATAGATGTAATTCTTTCAATATAGATCCTGGAGTGTGACAGATTTAAACACTTATAGGGGACTACCCCTTTGGGGAATGGAGGTTATGGATTAAACAAGAGGAACAGAGGAGATTTGAGGGTGAGGAGTTTGAAGACGTCTGTTTTTGAGGGAGAGGATGCCCATGGATGGATCTATAGGATGGAAATGTACTTTGTCGTCAATAGGTTGACGGGGAGGAGAGACTGATGGCGGCCAGGTTGTGCTTGGAGAGGAAAGCATTGGCATTGTTCCAGCGGAGGGAAATAAGGAAACCCATACGAACCTAGAGGGAGTTTAAAAATTGCTTGTTGGAACGTTTCCGAACCAGTAGGAAAGAGGAATTCTATGAGCAGTTCTTCGCTCTGACATAGGAGGGGACATTGATGGAGTACTGTGAGAGGTTGAATACCTTGCCAGTCGATTGGACCAACTTTCGGAGACTGTGCATGAGGGAAACTTTATGAAAGGGCTCAAACCAAAAATTCAGGCGGTAGTTAAAGTGATGAGGCCTTGTGATTTAGGAGAGGCTATGGAGCTAGTTTAATTAGTGGAGGATCAGAGGCACCTAGAGAGATGGGCTAGAGGCAACACCTCAGGAGGTTCGTATAAGATGACCACCACCTTTTTGTCACCCAAGGGGTCGACACCAGATATTTTTAGGGAGATCCCAAAGGAGAAGACTATAGGAGGGAGACCTGGGGGAAACTTTAAGAAGCTCATTGAGATGGAGTTACAGGAGAAGAGGGTGAAGGGGCTATCTTTTGAGATGTGATGAGAGGTATATATCGGGGTACAGGTATGAGGATCAAACTCTTCATGTTCTCACTGTTGTGATGACGAGAAAACTGAGCAGGGAAGTGGGAGTGAGGCAGTCGTGGAGGAGGAAGAAGAGATGTATTTAGACGTGGCGGAGGTCTCATTAAACTTAGTGGTGAGATTTACTCTAAATCACACCATGAAAGTGAGTAGAAGCATGCCATTATCTTGAGGGAGGGGGTGTCGCCAATTAGTGTCAAACCTTACCGATACCCTCAGATCCAAAAGAATGAGATCGAGAAGTTGATCTAGCAGATGTTGAAGGCAGGGATCATTAGGCTAAGCGTGAGTCCTTTTTTTAGCCCAGTCTTACTAATCAAGAAGGATGAGAACTGGAGATTCTATGTAGATTATCGGGCCCTGAATAAGGAGATTGTGCCAGACAAGTTTCTTATACCAGTGGTCGATGAGTTGCTTGATGAGCTTTGTGGAGCAATGTTGTTCACGAAGATAGATTTGAAGTCTAGGTACCATCAAATTGGGATGAGAGAGAAATAAATCCCAAAGATTGCATTCATGACACATGAGGGACACTACGAGTTATTGGTAATGTCATTCGGTCTCACCAACATATCTGCTACGTTCTAGTCCCTTATGAACAGGGTGTTTCGACCATATCTTAGGAGATTTTTATTGGTTTATTTTGATGACATCCTGGTGTATAGCAGGGCAGACGAGGAGCATTTGAAGCACTTGAAGGTAGTATTGGAGGTGTTACAGGAGCATCAGCTGCAGGCCAGCTTGAAAAAGTGTTGCTTTGCACAACTTAATGTGGAGTACTTTGGGCACATGGTATCTTAGGAGGGGATGACTGCTAATCAGGCCAAGATTGAGGCTATGCTGAAATTGTTGCTACCTAAGACTTTAAAGGAGTTGAGGGATTTTCTAGGGTAGGGATACAACACTATAGCATGGTTTATGTAGGGATACAACACTACAATAGGTTTGTGTAGGGATACAGCACTATAGTATGACCACTGACGGAGCAGCTGAATAAGGATAATTTTCTGTGAGGAGAGGCCGCTACCCAGTTCTTCGAGTGCCTGAAGAAGGCCATGACCACGATATCGGTCCTGGTCCTACCATATTTTAGTCAGGTTTTTGTTGTAGAGACTGATGCATCAGGGTATGGATTGGGGGCGGTGCTTATGCATAATCAGAAGCTCATAGCTTATTTCAACTAGGTGTTGACAATCATAGCTAGGCTGAAGTTAGTTTATGAGAGGGAGTTGATGGCCATTGTGTTGTCCATTTAGAAGTGGCGGCCTTACCTGCTAGGCCGACATTTCATCATTAGGACAGACCAGAGGAGCTTGAATTACTTGTTATAGCAGAGGATGGTGACTGAGGAGCATCAGAGGTGGCTATCGAAGCTATTGAGATATGATTTTAAGATCCATTATAAGCCAGAGCTAGAGAGCAAGGTGGTTGATGCCTTATCTAGACGTATAGGGGAGCTCCAAGAGCTAGCCATTTCGGTGCCACTGATGTTGGATTGATGGGGGCTATTAAGGAGGAGAGTATTTAGGATGAGGAGCTGAGTGGGATTAAGGCATATTCGCTGAGGGATGAGAGTAGCTACTAGGGTGTCAATATTTGCCACGACCCGAAACTCGACTCAAAAAATTTTGGGTCTGGGTCAACCCATTTATTAGATGGGTTGGGTTCGGGTTCAGAAATGTGACCCGTTTCTAAAATCGGGTCAGAACATGTTGGCCTGGCAACCCGAAAACAACCCGGGTCCAGTAGTCTTTCCTAGCTCGCCAACACACGGCACGCTAAGCCCAAATACCCAATCAGAAATTACGGTGCCGCCTAGCCTAGGCCTTATCGCCTTAGCTCACCTGGCCGCTCGCTAGGCGCTAGCGCCAGCCTAGCAGTCGCAGCCCTCGCCTAAAGTGACACGCGGCAGTCGGAACGCGCCTCGCAAACACCGCTCGCGGGTCGCCAGCGGCTAAACGACAAATGGCAGGCCACAGACGCCTACCTCATCGTCGCTCGCCAGATGCCAGCCTCGCCAGTCATTGCTTGCCAGACGCGCCTTGCCAGTCGTCGTGCACCCTCGAATTCGAAAGAAAGCGGGTTGATGAGTCCTGTCGGGTCAACCCGGTAGCCCACGTGGGTCGGGTTCGGGTTGAAAAACCTAACCCGTTTGTAAAACCAGATTGGGTTAGGGTCAACCCATTTAAGCACGGGTCAATCCGGGTTCGACCCAAACCCTACCTGCGGACTTGTTTTGACATCCCTTGTAGCTACCCTGGCTATTCCTTAGAATGGGAGAGACTACTGTACAAGGGGAGATTTGTGTTGCCACGGACCTCAGTTCATATTCCTTGCTGTTAAATTCAGAGAATTGGAGAGGGAAAATGCTTAATTTTATTGCATAAACTTGTCTCTATTTTTAGATATATACGAGATATCTTAATAAAGAAACAAATAATTACAGAATCATGCATAATTGCTCTAATATAATCCTTCCTAAATCAGCCACCTAAATTTGGAAGGAGATCAGCGTGATCCAGTTGAGCCTCCCACAGATTCCCATCCTAGCCGTGGGATCAAAATGCAAGGGACGACTAGGATTTAATAGACGAGCCTCCCACGGATTCCCATCGTAGCCGTGGAATCAAAATGCCAAGGGACGGTTGGGATTTAACACTCCCCTCAAGCCGGGGAATATAGATCCGTCATTCCCAGCTTGGTAATCAGTCCCAGAAATGTAGAATTATCAAGTCCCTTAATAAAAAAATCTGTAAGCTGATCTTTTGATGAGACATGGTTGATACATATAAGACCATTGTCTAATTTTTCCTTTATGAAATGTCTGTCCACTTCTATGTGCTTGGTCCTATCATGCTGAACTGGATTATGAGCTATGTTGATTGTTGATTTTTTGTCATAGTGTAGCTTCATGGGTCCTTCCCACTTGATCCTTAAGTCTTCTAGAATTATCTTAGTCCATAGTAACTCACATATTCCTAAGGCCATAGCTCTGTAATATGCTTATGCACTAGACCTTGCCACCATATTTTGTTTCTTGCTTCTCCATGTAACAAGTTTTGCTCCAAGGAATGTGCAGTATTCTAAGATAGATCGTCTATCTACTGGTGATCCTGTATAATCGGCATCAATATATGCTTCTGGAGTTATTCATAGACTCTTCTGAAGAGAATTCCTTCACTTGGGTTCCCCTTAAGGTAGTGCAGTTATCGAAGGATACAAAGTTGGTTATGGGGTACCAAGGAGATTTTTTTTGAACTTGTATTTACCTCAATTTTAGGAGACAGTTCAAGATTCTTGGATCTGCTCTGAAGCATAATTTGGATTTGTACACTTAGAATATACTTTCCCAAACCTCATGTTATCCACATAGCTTTGTTCTCAGTTTCTTTGGCTTTGATTTTAGGTTTAGGTGAATTGGTTTGAGGTGGAGTTGAAAGGTCAAGAGGGGCAAGCTCACTTTCCTCATCTTCCTCAGTTTCAGTCTCTTCCTGAAGATGAGGTTTTGTGAAATAAGATTTTTGTTAATCAAAAGTAACGTCAATAAATATAAAGTTTGATGGGGACATCAATGCATGCAAGGTTTATCATAGAAGGGGCGGTAGATCGACGTCCATGATTGAGTTGTTATATTATTAGTTGTTGTGTGTGTTGTATGTGATTTAATTTAGTTTGTGAACTTTCCCTTAATGTTATGTTGTAAGCCCAATGGCATTTGTGAACTTTTCTTTAATGTTATGTTGTAAGCCCAAGGGCATTTATGTCTTTTTATCTTGTCATGTGGTGGAGCCTATATATATGGCTCTCTCCCCTTGTAAGGTGATGATATATATTTTGAATGAATTCTGATTTCATCCCTATTCTCTTGTGTGAGAGTAAGTGTGGTGGAGTGGTGAAGCCTTAGGAGAAGACAAATGAAGTACCCAACAATCCATTAAGATGAGCTCTTGGTTTCTCCCTTGTAACTCATCCCCTTTCACTCCTTCTTCCTCCCTAACCGTCGGTCAGCCCCCCCCCCCCCCCCCCCCTTCTTTCCCTCTCTCGGCCAGCCACCACTTCCACTGTCCACGGCAAAGCCCACCACCACCACATCCCCCCCCCTCCTTCCCTCTCTCGGCCAGCCACCCTTTCCCCTTCCACTGTCCACGACAAGCCCACCAGCACCACATCCCCATCCAAGTCACCAATCCAAAATTTTCAAATATGAAATTTTGACCTTTTGGATTCGAATTGGACCCACTTATCTCTTGGAATTTTGAATTCAGGAGATGTTCTTCTCCTTCTTTTCATTTTCAAAATTAGTTGAGAAATGAAAAAGCCACAACTCCTTCCCTTTCCCATAGTTGGGTCACTCTTGGAACTTTCCATGTTAATTAATGGGAAGTTGACCCATTAATTGCAAAGTTTAGTTTAACTTTTCTCCTTTTCAAAACTACTTTTCCATTTTACAACCCACTCACCTCTCCTTCTTTTCATTTTCAAAATTAGTTGGGAATTGAAAAAGCCACAACCCCTTCCATTTCCCATGGTTGGCCCACTTGTGGAACTCTCCATGTTAATTAATGAGAAGTTGACCCATTAATTATAAAGTTCACTTTAACTTTTCCCCTTTTCAAAACTACTTTTCCATTCTTCAACCCCACTTTCTCCCATTCCCCTAAGCTCCTCCACTCTAATTAAACTCACACCATTCCTAATTTTTCCCAAATAGTAAAAATCGTGGCCTCCCTCCTTCCAGATTTCGGCCAACATCTCTTCTTCTCCACTATGAAGCAAGACACAAGGAAGGCACTGCGGAGCAACCCTTTGAAGATCAACTGGCCGACATCACACCACATATGTAGGAAGCTTTCCTGCGACACAAATACCTAAGTCTTTCTACTCTTACTTCATACATTTAAGTAGATATTTTTGAAGTCCAATTCTCTGTGGCATTACTATTTTTATGTTAATTTAAATCCGCTAGCTTCTTAAATCATTGAGTGCATAGTTCTTGTAGTGACTAATCTATGTTAAATGTTGGATCTTTTGCCAACCAATGTTAGCTAAGTTATTGATTTGATTTATCCTTCATTCCTTCTTGAATTCTAGAACTTTGGTTGTGGTTAATTGCTATTTATGGATTGCTTTTTTACTTGTTTTGAAGCTTGTTTTACGCATCCCCATGATTAATAGCTTGTTGATTTTAAATTTAACTTGTGTTTAATTTCATAATGTAAGTCTTCACATGTTAGTCCTACATCAAAGGTTTTTCTTGGTTAAGGAATGATAACACTTATAAACTTTCTGGTTGATGAATATCCAACAAAGATACATTTGAGTGCTATTGGATCTATTTTTTTCTTATTTTGACTATGAATGTGAATATAAGCAGTGCATCTAAGGATTTTGGGTGTGAGGTTGTTATGGGTTCAAAATTCAGGGTAAAAAGAGGATAGAATGTCCATTGGTTTTTTAGTCCACACGGTTGCTGAAGGTAGTTGGTTTATGGGATATATGGCAGTCAGAAGGGCTTCCCCCCAGTAGAATTTGGGTATATTGTGGTGGAATAGAAGTGCACGGGTGGAGGCAAGATGGCCATTTTTTTCTTTCTGCAATTTCATTTTGTTGTGGGGTATGAATATAGGAAGACTTATGAATGATACCTTCCCTTTGAAAGTAGGAGGATATGATTTGGTTGAAGTAATCTTTGGCATTGTCAGAATGAAATTTTCTTATTTTTACTCTGAATTGATTCTAGATCATAGTGTGAAAAATGGAGAGGATATTGCTTACATCGGATTTATTTTTGAGGAGAAAGATCCAAGAAACTCGAGTGAAGTCATCAATAAAGGATACAAATCATCGGGCCCCTGAGATGTTATGAATTTTTCAAGTTCCCCAGATATCACTATGGATAAGGTAGAAGAGAGTATGACATCTCTCAGTTTTGTTTGGAAAAGAAACTCGTTTATGCTTGACTAACTAACAAGCTTCATAATGAAAAAATTCATTTCCAACTTATAAAAAAGTTTTGGGTACATATTTTTTAAGACATCAAAAGATAGATGTCCAAATCTAATATGATGAAGCCAAATAGTAGATTTTTAATTAAATAAGGATAACATAGAATATCCATTATTGATAATAATGGATTTGTTCAACTCTTCCAGGTAATACAGTCCATCTCTCTCCTTAGCAAGTCCAATATTCTTCTGTGATCCCTGGTTCTGAAATGAGCAACAACTAGGGTTAAATAGGACTTGACAATTATGATCACTGGTAAGTTTTTGTATGGAGATTAGGTTTGTGGATAATTGAGTTACGTTGAGCATATTTTTGAGAGTGAGGGAGGAAGATAAGGGTATATCTCCTTGGCCTACTATTGTGATAAGAGAATCATCAGCAGTGATGATTTTCTTATCACTCGGGCAGTGAGTTTAGTTGATGAAGTGGGTAATGGAGTGTATCATGTGATCTGTGGCTCCTGTGTCAATAATCCATACTCCTTTCAAATGTTTTTAAAGGAACTTAATCCAATGGATATTGAAAATTTACTTGAAAATGCAAAAGAAGAAGATGCAGGTTATTTTTCAAGGAATACCATGAGTTGTCTTAGCTTATCATATCTTTTTTGTTGAGCTCTCTGAAGCTGGATTGTATTTTTGGGTTGGCTGACTTGTTATAGTATTAGCTTGTGATTTTTTCTTTTGTCTACTTTTTTGATTCCACTCTTTACTTGGGAGCTTTTCATATAACTTCCAGCATGTCTCCTTTATGTGTCTTGATTTCTTGTATAGCTGCACTAAAGAGAGTCTTTGTCTTGAGCTTTTAAGGAATCCTCACCTCTTTCTTTCCATGACGCCTCTTTGACTGTCACCATTGTTGAACCTTTAGTAACCTTTGATTCTAGCATTACGCCTCTTCGGCTTTCCTCAGCATGAATGAGAGAAATGGTCTCATTTAGTGAGGGTGTCTCCTCTTTGCCAAGGATCTGAACTCTAACTTGATCAAACTCTATATTTAATCCTGCAAGAAAGTCATACATTCTATCTTTCTCAATAAAGCTTTTTAGGATAGCAACATCTTCTGGACACTTAGTCTCTATGCATCTGTATTGATCAAGTTCTTCCACAAGCTTTGAAGGAGAGTGGCATATTCAGTCACGATCTTGCTTCCTTGTTTAGTTCTTCCCATCTTGACCTTAATTTTGAAGATTTGTGCAACATCTTGAGCTTTTGAGAATGTTTGCCTAGCTTTATCCCATATGTCTTTTGCAGTAGATAGGAACATGAAAGTATCGCTAATTTCTGAAGTCATAGAATTCCACAATCATGACATGATCATGGAGTATGTTTCATCCCATAGCCAAAAATTAGGATCTTCTTCTTTTGGTCCTACCCGAAGGAGGTGATTCATCTTTCCTTTCCCTTTCAAGTAGGTCTTCACAAATTGAGATCACTTTAAATAATTCTTCACATTTAAGCAATAGGAAGGTTGCATATTTTGGAGATCTTCTCTTCCTTGGTACACCATAGAGTCCTCTATTTGATAAAATCTTTGGGAGGAATTTGCTTCAGATATTGCGCCGGTAAAGGGTAGTGATGAAGGATATATCAAGTAGGGCAGCAATGAAGGGTTGCATTGGTTATAGATGGGATAACAACAACAAGAGAAGGCTGGTAATGAAGGCACGATAGTACAAAAAACTCTGAATTCTGGCAACGACAATGAAGTCTCTGATATCATGTTAAATTCACAGAATTGGAGAGGGAAAAAGCTTAAATTTATTGCACAAACTTGTCCTATTTATAGATCTATACAAGATATCTTAATAAAGAAACAAATAATTATAGAATCATGCATAATTGCTCTAATATAATACTTCCTAAATCAGCCACCTAAATATGGAAGGAGATCAGTGTGATCCAGGTGAGCCTCCCACAGATTCTCATCCTAGCCGTAGGATCAAAATGCCAAGGGACGGTTAGGATTTAATCGGTGAGCCTCCCACGAATTCTCATAGTAGCCGTGTGATCAAAATGCCAAGGGACGGTTATGATTTAATAGGTGAGCCTCCCATGGATAATCATCCTAGCCGTCGTGGGATCAAAATGCCAAGGGATAGCTGAGATTTAACACTCACCTTATGCTGGAATTCCACAAGAGTGCTGTCGGGGGTCATTTGGTGGTGCAAAAGACATACAGGAGGTTGGCAGCGGAGTTGTATTAGAAGGAATGCATAAGGATGTGGAGAAGATGGTGGTGGCTAGATGTGAGGTGTGCCAAAAGAGCAAATACATGGCCATAGTGTTGGGAGAGTTACTGCAACCTCTTACTCTTTGAGACCATGGATTTTATTGATGGGTTATCCAGGTTTGAGGGGTTTACAGTTATTTTGGTCATGGTTGACAGATTGAGCAAGTATGCTCATTTTATTCCCCATAATATCCGTACACCACAGTGACATTGCCAGCGATATTCATCAGAGTGATTGTTAGATTGCATGGGATCCCGGATTCGATAGTGTCAGACTGAGGTAAGGTGTTCCCTAGTCATTTTTGGAGGGAGATTTTTAGGATGCAGGGGACAATATTGAAAAGGAGCACCATTTATCACCCCTAGACAAACGGGCAGATAGAGGTGGTAAATAGGAGCATAGAGACTTGCGATGTCTTGTTTTAGAGACATCTCGGCTGTGGGCCAAGTGGCTGGCATGGGCGGAGTGCTGGTATAACATTTCATATCATTCAATTGCATGGATGACTCTTTTCAAAGTGTTGTACGGGATGGACCCACCTCACTTGGTGCACTTTGGATAGAGTAGCACACCAATCTCATCGATGGAGTAAAACTTGGAGGAGAGGGATAGGGTGTTGGCAGAATTAAAGAGGCATTTTTGTTGAGGGTCAGCAAATCATGAAGAAGCAAACAGATGGGCGCAGGAAGAACGTGTAGTTTGAGATAGGTGATAGGATATACTTGAAGCTTCGTCCCTATAGATAAAAGACGATAGCTAAAGGAGGAATGAGAAGCTGACCCTGAGGTACTTTGGCCCCTATGAGATACAGGAGAGGATTAGAGTAATGGCTTATCGATTAAAGTTACCCCCGACTGCTACTATACATCCAGTGTTTCACATGTCACAGTTGAGGAGAGCTATGGTGATCATGTATCCAATTCAGAGTTACCTGTGACACTGACAGAGGATTTGGAAGTGGTGTTGAAATCATTGGAGCTGAAAGAGATAAGACAGGGAGAGGGAGGGATCAAGGAAGTGCTGATAAAGTGGAAGAATATATCGGATTATGATGCCACATGGGAGCCGTATGACAGAGTGAAGCAACAATTTCTATCTTTCCACCTTGAATGGTCTTTAGGATGGGGTATTGATG